>CM019695.1:4734467-5334467 GCA_009760885.1 Achatina immaculata | reverse complement strand
TATTCTTTTCCCAAGTTTTTATTCACATTCTGTATTTGTTTTCCACATGTTTTTTTCTTAGGTTTTCTAACCTTAGTTGTATAATTATTTATTACTCAAGATTACATTCACTCCGCCATGATAGAAGTATTTAGGTTATATGATGAAGCTCACAATATCACAATATATTCAAACCCATAAATGAAGATTACATCAGTGTATGTGACCTGAAAATATCCAGGACAAAGGCAGCTTATGAAAGTAAATCATCAATGTAATAAATAGGATTGCTGCAGACTCATTGTACACAGCGTGCACTGTAGAATCACACAGGATAGTGACGAATGTTCTGTTCTAAGATGTGTTTAGTGTCTGAAATACTGACTGTGTTGTTCCTTTTCCCTTCTTACATTTTTTTTTTTTAGGTTTTTATACTCCAGTCTTCACGGACAATTTACAAAAAAATATTAGCATCATTTTCCATGTAGTCTTGTCAAACATCACGAATTCGGAAACAAGATGACATTATCGTAGAAGAAACCTTACACACATATGAGAATCAAACAATTTCTGATAAAGGCAGTGAATATATAATGTCTCTAAACTTAGGCTTGTCCTAGTCAATGTGAAAAAAAACGGAATACACAAGAAATATCGGAGGAGCACGAGAGAGGAGGGCGTACATGAAGAACATAATTTAAAACTGACCTGAATCTTATTTTTAAATGCACCAATAGCACACGGAATAATACAAAACCTATCATTTTCTTTATTTGGTATTCATCGAAAAAAGTGGGTTTGACTAACTTTGTGTCACTATATTTTATCTTAGATTTTTTTTAGTTAAAAAAGATTCATTATACTAGAATTTGTGTAATTTGTTAACACAGGAAATAAGACATTTTAAAAATATCTGCTTCACAGAGAACTATTGCTTGTATTGAGACTTTCTTACGTGTATGTGTGTGCGCGCGCGCCCGCACTTTTGACTGGGTAGGACAAGGCCACATCCGCATTATTACGAAATATAAAAAACTAATTTTGAATGACGCTGTTTACAAGCTGATTATTTCAGTTTATGTTTAAGCACCGTGACTTTATGTCTAAAGCCCTGTCTGAATTTTTCACGTCACCCCCTTGCAGCTGAATACTTCAAACTGAAATCATTCATGACACTGACACAAGAATTTCTGTATCACTGTAGAGCAGTGTTTCCCAGGCTTGTTCTGGCTGCCGCCTCTTTTCTCTCGAGCCACATCCTCAACGCCCCCTCCCTTTATGTACTACTCGTACAATGGCCTATTAAATTAGGATGTGCATTACACATATAAAAACTTCAGCTAGCAAAACCAATTTATTTAACAACATGATGGAGTGAATTTAGCTCACATACTGCATTATTTTCTCAACTTTTAATGTGATGGGTGAATTTCATGTAGGGGCACAAGTTTCTCAGTATCAGATTGAAAAGATAGGAATGTATGCTACCCCCATCTGCTGCTTCGTTTTCCCTAAAAGCCCCCCAACTGTCCCCTTTTCTACCTCCCCCGACCCTTTTTATTTCACTGCCCCGGATCCTTTCCAATGCCCACAGGGGGCATTATCACCCACTTTGGGAAACACTGCTGTAGCTTTTATAACAGATTCATGATAAAACTGACTAGTCAGTTCTCATCTTTCATTATTTGTGAGCACTGTGTCAGTGGTACAGGAATTATTCTTTCTGTAGCACTAAAGAGATCGTTCGGTCATACCAAGAACTGAGAAGTTCAAAGACTTGTTGTTGTTGTTGCTGTTGTTGTTGTTGTTGCTGTTTTAACCGACTTGAAATCTCTTCAGAAAAACGGCATTAAAGATGACCTAATATGAAACGTCAAACTAACACAAGTAATAGTTAGAGAAGCTTTCGTAAAATCATAAAATGATGATAAGAAGTATCCACTGTGATCGAAGTGGCGTAAAAATGAGACTTGTGTGTCGTCAGTATCCTCTCCGACTACATTTCTTTCTAGAAGGATTATTCTGTTAATGATAATAGGAAAATATAATCATGGAGAAGGGCTGACATCTTAGATGATCAGATTTATGAAGATGTCTGGGTTTTTCCCCAGCTCTCTCCAGGTAATTTGTGTACTGGAAAATGTAGGCGAATATTCCCTTGACTTCCGCAATCTGATGCTGATAGTTAAGAAACAATAGATACTATAGTTGCTGTTTTTGTTCCTTTTGTTTTTGTTTGCCTTTCTTCTCTCTTTATCGCTCTTTTTTAAAAAGCTATAACAGGATGTGGTAAACAAAGCGCAGTAGCTGTCAGGACAAGGTCAAGCTGAACTAGGCTTTTAGTGTCGGCGAACAGAAGGATTTCAGGTTTTTTTTCTTGTGCAGATTATGTGTTGTGATTTCTTAGGAGAGAAACTGTGTGATTTTGGTGTGTGAATTTAAAGGATTCGAATGTTAATCGTCGTGAGAGAAGGTTAAAGTAGAAAACATATGTGGATTTGTTTATTTTATTGATTATCACCATTTTCATTCATATGGTGGACAGATTTGTACAGACTGTAAGACCGCCTGGATCATATTATTCATCCTATTTTTCCACACTCTCTGAGATGTCACTTCACTACCTTTATCATCAATTCGCATTTGGATTAATCATCATCATGAGCTGGAAGGATTAAAAGTCTTTAACTGTTGATACGACCTTATCTTTGACATACATTTGTACATCTTGTGTGTGTATGTGTGCGTGTGTGAACAATGGACCTGGGTTATAATGATGTTGTATTATATGTCATCAAAGCTTTTGTGATTTTTTTCTAATTCCTATATATTTCTTGAAAGAAAAAGGTCTTTGGAGGGGTAAAAACTGTTTATTGAGAGTTGTTCGATGATTTCTCTCTCAGATGCTAGTTTTACGGCTTGTTTGGCAAATATAAATTTGATCAATTGCGTGTTGAAGTTAAACATGTTATAACTACCAAAGTATCGGGGTTTTAATAAGTGAAGGAAAATATACATCCGCGAGGGAAGTAGGGCGTGAGACACTGGGAGCTGACATTTAGCAACAACAACAACAACAAAATGTAACAAGACGAACATGCATGCCTTATTTGTCATGATTGAAGATTTTCTAAAATCTTCTACATTCTAGTCATGTAAAAAATACTGCACCTCTAACTGCCTCTTTGAAATGGAGTTAAAAACAAGTGCTAATATATTTTACAAATCCAGTCAGCTTTCAGTAATTTAAGTCTGGTCTGGAACAACAAGTGAATTGTTCACATTTCAGTAACTTTCAATAAAATACAATTACATTCATGTACATTTCATGTTATTCATTTATGCGTGTGCATTTTCGGGCATATTTTCATGCTTAAACAGTAAATTCGAATAAGATAATAACTTATTCTAAAAATTTCCACACTGCATAGTTCAGAATGCACCTCACATTCTGTGATAAGAAGTATTTAACTCCGCCTGGAAAATCCTGTTCACATTTTCAGAAAGACGCAGTATTCTAGAACAGTTGTTGTTTCCTTCCAAATATAGAAAGCATTCACATTTCTGATATCGAAGTTAATAGGTATTAAAATGCAAGTGATGTAATTGTTGGTCATTTAGCTAACAATTATTTGCTGCACATTTTCAGATGTGACAACACAAGGAACAATCGCAAGCAATTTGATCAAATATCAGCACAAAAATTATTTGGAACACTTTTCACCTACTTTTCTTTATTCTGTTTCTGCAGGAGAGCATCATTTTGTTCCCTCGACACTGTTAAGCTCTTACAGTCGTTCTCTATCTGTGTTAAGCTCTTACAGTCGTTATCTGTGTTAAGCTCTTACAGTCGTTCTCTATCTGTGCTAAGCTCTTACAGTCGTTCTCTATCTGTGTTAAGCTCTTACAGTCGTTATCTGTGTTAAGCTCTTACAGTCGTTCTCTATCTGTGCTAAGCTCTTACAGTCGATCTCTATCCGTGTTAAGCTCTTACAGTCGTTCTCTATCTGTGTTAAGCTCTTACAATCGTTCTCTATCTGTGTTAACCTCTTACAGTAGTTCTCTATCTGTGTTAAGCTCTTACAGTCGTTCTCTATCTGTGCTGGAATTAATGTTTCTTTTTTTTCCGACTTTTTCAGCACAAAGTGAGTGAGCTTTAAGTTGAATATTTCATCTACCCAATAAGTTAAACACAAACAAAATAAATTGTATATGATAATATATCATTTTAAAGATAAATGAACGCAGAATAAACAATATCACAAGTTTGTGTTAGAAGCATGCCTTACTTTCACCGAGCACTGGCAGTGCTGTTCCGAACAGTAAGAGTTCGACAGCGTCATTAAACTGAGATTTTTTAGAGTTAAAACTTATTTCACATTTGAGCAGATATTTGGAATGCTAGTAGTTTAGTATGATTGCCTGACTTTACTCTTTAAAAAACTTAACAGCTTGAATGCTAAGCATTAATAGTATTTTAATTCTGTTTTTAATCTATAGTAGTGTGTTCTATGTATAGAGAAACACCACTGTCATATTCATCACTAACAGAACTTCCCCCAGGAAACATTTTTTAGTATCTCAGTGAGGTTTGATATTTGTTTGTTATGCGACTAAGTTAAAAAAAAAAGTCTGGACACTTCATGGCGACCGCTCTGGGCAAATAGCCCTTAGTCTCAGACCATCAAACGGCAACACTGAGAAACATACGGCAACATACGGCAACACTGAGAAACATACGACAACATACGGCAACACTGAGAAACATACGGCAACATACGACAACACTGAGAAAAATACGACAACACTGAGAAACAAACGGCAGCACTGAGAAACATACGGCAGCACTGAGAAACATACGGCAGCACTGAGAAACAGGTAGGACATATTTTTATTTTGACGACAAATATTTATTTCCTTTTAACCATTCACGTTTTAACTTTCGAAGAATTTATAAACAACTGTCAGCTTTTGGTTCCCCTGCACAAACAAAGACGGCAGAGACAGGTGTCGGTCTCATGGTCAAGGAAAACTATAACCTAGAAATGTGAAAGCAAAAACATTTCACATTTCTACAGCATGCAAATTCAAGAGGACTTCATTTTTTTCATTCTTGTCGTTTTGCATCCCCTCTCCCTCCCATCTCTCCTTTACCGTCTTCCCTTCTCTCCATCTCAATCTTTTGCTTTTTCTCTCCCCCCCCCCCCCCCCGGATAATCATACATGTTATCTTATGGAACACTTCCAGAATTCCGAAATAAAAAAAAAATCGTTCACGAAATGGAGGGAAAAAAAAACAGTGGTAGATATGTGATCAGTGTATGTCAGCTCACATGAAACGTTTTGCAGTGACTGAATTTCAAACTGCAGAGAGATTACTTAAGACTGAACTTTATTGTCGAATAGAAGTTATAGAAGTCATAGGAGACTTCAAAGCCAAGGTAGGAAAAGATAACACCGATGTCGAAAACGTAATTGTGAAAGAAGGAATTGACACAATCAATCAGAATCTTATCTTATATCTTATATCCTTCCCGTGCCGTTACACGTCACATAGGGCTCGCAAAGTAGTTCGCCAATTTTTCCTGTCTTCAGAGAGTCTTTCAACCTCATCAAGGGATTTTATGCCTGTTAATTTGGCTTCTCTTAACGATGACCTCTTCAGAGTTTCACGCGGTCTGCCTCTTTTTCTTTGGCCTGTTGTGTTCCACTTGATAGCTTGTTTTAGGATTCTCTGATCATTTCTTCTCATCAAGTGACCAACATATGCCCATCTCCTTTTCCTGATCACCCATGAGACTGGTTGTTGTTCAGTCATCTGTCTTATCTCTGCATTATTCTTAAATTCGTTCCACTTGATGCCGAATATTTTCCTTAGGCATTTGTTTTCAAAAGAGTAATTTCTTGTCTGTTTCCTTAGTTAGTTTTTGTTGGTGCTGCCATCGTTCTTACGTTCCAGAATCCGATCTTTGTCACATGTTTGGGGCCGACGAATGAGCTCCTCGGAGTTGGCATCCCTGATGTTCGGTTGGTTTCTCTGCGAGTTTCCGTAACGGTATCTTTTTTCCCCATCTGGAGTCGCCTCTAGATAGGTCCCAGGATAAGGTTGTTAGCCTTATGCCCAACTCCCGGTACATGATATGTGACAGACCAAGCGGAATTCCGCTGATTTCTGCATGCCGGCGAGAGCGTTAAGAAAAAAAAAAACGTCCGCCATCTTGCACGTCACACCGGAAGTCAGAATATTAATTAAAATATGTCTAACAGAGGGCATGGTCATTGGAGGAACAATATTTCCACACAAAGAAATACATAAAACAACATTGATATCTCCAGATGATAGAACAAAAAAACCAGATAGATCATTCTTGTATTAGAAAATAATTCAGAACATCTCTGATAGATGTAAGAGCATATAGGGGTGCAGATGTCAACAGTGATCACAACCTATGAGGATAAGACTAAACTGAAAAGCCAACACAAGAAATCAATACTCATAGTCATAGCCTACAAGAAGAAAATACCAACAGTGATTTCAGTCTGGAACTTACCAAACATTTCGCAGCACTCAAAAGAGGTAGACGAGACAGATATAGATGAATTATGGAATTCATACAGCAGAGCCATAATTACGGCTGCAAAAGCAAGTGATGGACTGCAATCAATATGTAGAAAAGCATGGATATCAGATAACACATGGAAATACCTACATGAAAGCGAGCAGCCAGATTAGCCATGTTGAATGTAAATACAAATCTTGGAAAAGTTTTGGCAAAAGCAACATACAAAGAACTAGACAATAAAGTAAAAAGTTCAGCTAGAAGAGACAAAAGAGAATACATGGACAGTATGGCAAAAGAAGCAGAAAACAGGAGACAGCAAAACTCTATACAACATACAGAATAAGCTAACAGATGCTATTACCTCCAGAGAAAGGCCAGTCTTTACCAAAACAGGCAACCTATTAACATCAAATAAAGACCAAAAGCAAAGATAGGCCAAATACTTCCAAGAAATACTTAATCGACCACACCCAAATGAATTAATAAATATTGAAACCGATTTACCACTTCCACAACTAAATGTCAACTTAAATGAAGTTACACTGAGTGAAACTGAAACAGCAGTGAATCTAATGGCTAACAACAAAGCTGCAAGCGAAGCTGAAATAACAGTCACAATGTTAAAAGCTATTAACAGTGACAACATGAGCCAACTACAAAGAATGTTTAATAAATTTGGAAAGAAGAAAAGGTCCCTTCTAAATGGAAAAATGGAACCATTGTTAAAATACCCCCCACCCACCCCCCACCCACCCCCCACCCACCCCCCCAAAAAAAAACCAACCTCAGTGTCTGAAATAACTGGAGGGGTGTAACCTTACTATCAGTTGTGTCAAAGGTGTTTTGTAAAGTGATTCTGAATAGAATTAAGGATGTAATGGATACTGCAATGAGAAAAGAACAGGCAGGATTTCGAAAAGGGATAAGCTGTCTCGACCAGATCTTTACTCTAAGAATAATACTTGAAGAACTTATTCAAATGCAGAAACCATTAATCCTGAACTTCATAGACTTTAAAAAAGCATTTGATAGCATACATAGAGATTCATGGTGGAGAATTTTAAGACTATAATGGAATACCATCTAAAATTATCAACATCATTAAAGAACTCCACAACGAAGAAGGAATGAGCGAATGGTTTCAGATTGAAACAGGCGTGAAACAAGGGTGTACGTATATGATCTCCCTTGCTTTTTGGAATTGCCATAGACTTTATAATGAAAAGATGCTGTACAGGTAAAACCGGCATTGATTGGGTACATGGGACCCAAATAGAAGATCTTGATTTTGCTAATAACATAACTCTTATCACTGACAATGTGAAATCGATGCAGAAAAAAATAGATTCCCTGTCTTCTTTAACTAGCAAAAGTAGGTCTTGAAATTAATAAAGACAAAATAAAAAGAATAAAACTTCTCATTAATGAATAAGGAAAAATATACATAGAAGGAACAATTGTTGATGAAGTAAACCAATTTCCATACCTTGGAAGCTACATAGACCAAGATGGTGACACCAGAAACGAAGTTAGAATTGCAAAAGCAGCATTGTCTTTAAAAAATCTTGAGATCATATGGAATTCAAAAGTTATAAGCACAAAAACCGAGTAAGATTATTCAATTCAAATATAATATCAACCCTCATTTATGCATGCGAAAGCTGGAAATCAACTAAAGAAATAGACAACAAATTAGACTCTTTTGAAAACAAATTCATAAGGAAAATACTTGGTATGAAGTGGAACGAATTCAAGAACAACGCAGAGATAAAACAGATGAGCAAACAACAACCTGTCTCATGGGTGATCAAGAAAAGAAGATGGACATATGTAGGCCATGTGATGAGAAGAAACAATCAGAGAATACCAAAACAAGCTATCAAGTGGAGCACAGCAGGCTGAAGAAAAAGTGATCGACCACGTGAAACTCTAAAGAGGACAATGTTAATTAAGCCAGTTTAGTGGGCATAACATCCCTTGATGAAGTTGAAAAACTAGCCAAGAATAGGAAAAATTGGCAAACAACTATGCAAGCCCTATGTGACGTTTAACGGCATGGGAAGGATGTAAGAAGTTATTTATGGAAGGAATGTTTAGACATAAGTATTGTTAAATGTTGGAATTGCACGTGTTTGTACAAGAAGCAAAAGCAAAAAAAATGTCTGGGGAGTTTCACCGCAGCGAATCGATAGCACATGATACAAGTAAACAAAAAGGGCGAAACACACGAATGTAACGTTATCATGCAAAGTTGTATTTTTTTTTTTTGCGCTGTTAAATATATTTGTGTAGTCGGGGATGATGACTAAGACAAAGCAGTAAGTTCTTTGAGCTATCGTCTGTCGCTGAGAAGAGTGATACCAGAATCTTGAAGAGTTCAACTCTTACTTCACAACCACAACCCTCCACCACGTAATAATGACAGAACAATTTCGAATACGTACTTTAATTTCACTCTAATTGAAGCATTCACCACATAACTACGTTTTGGGTCATCCACCATATAACCACAGCGTGCATTATTCACCATATAAGCTATGACCCATCCTATAATCACGACTCACGTTATCCACCATGTAACCACGACATGGATCATCCACCATATAACCATAACTTGGATTCGTCGAATTTGTTCCCTAAGTACAAGAAGTACTCCCAGGAGACTTCTTTAAAGATTCAAAGGACGACGTGGAGATAGAAATGAGGTTGCAATCAATCTGAGCGAAGGAATTACGTAGATGGTGAAGTTTGGCAAAATTATATGTATGTGAATGAAAAATACCTGCAGTCTTCTTGTTTTTCTTAACTAAGGATGTTATGTTAAGTGATATTTTGTATCCACGTTCTTTTTTACTCTGTCTGTGTATGTCCATAAAACTTATTTTTAGAACAGCTGACGCCTGTGATAGTCTTCTTATTGATTTCGCTGAAAGAAAACAACTCTGTGATCTGTTACTTCTGAAGACAGGATCTGGTCATGAGAAGCCCGCACGTTAGTGTGAAAAATATGGGAGAGAAACAGATCAGCCACGTGTTGTACGTCAAAGATGATAGCATCATTTGTGAGGAAAAACAATTCAGAGCTTTATACGGTGATACGTCAAAATAAATGCATGTCATCGTATTTTTGTCTGCAGTTTATCAAACTATTCATAGAAAGGAGAACTTGAGAAATGTTATCTTGGTATCGCCAGACTGAGGAAATATTTCTAACTTCTTAAGCCAACAGAACAGGGGACATAACTTTCCTACCTAGAAACAGCGTAACAGAAACAAATATGCCGACAGCAGAAGCTGAGTATGTAAGACAGCGTAGCCATAGAAACAAGTCACCTAGAACCAAGCATCGGGGGCCCCTGAACAAACTAATGCACGTGCCCCCTCCCAACTTTCCTCTCTAACCTAAACCCGCCATATACATTCAAATACATAGATTTGCACTTGGGGCCCCTGGCACTGCCCAGGTGGGCCCATACGTTAAGACGGCACTGTCTGGGACAGATGGATTAAGTACTGAAGTCATTCAGATCTACTGAGAAATAGGAGCTCATTTTTTAACCAAAAATGTCAGCACAGCATGGAGGAGTTGTACCAGCCTGGAAAAGGAAAACCAATAAAAAGCGTAACATACGAGCCATCTCATTCATGAGCCATACAGGGAAAATGTAAGCAAAACTGTTACTACAGAGAATAGACCTCCCATAGAGTCCCTTTATGCAGCACATAATTCAATTCAAGTGCCATGCCGCGTGGCGTACGCGATCATTTCTTTCCACAATTCCCTGTCTTTAGACTTGATTATGAGATCCGCTGGTGACTTTCTTCCTAACCACACTGACAGCCCATCCAGTAACTTCTCTCTCTGTCTTCCTCTGTCTCTTCTTCCTTCAATTTTTCCAGTTGCCACAGTGTGTTCCAATTTTCCTCTTCTCAGGAAATGTCCTATAAATCTCGCTTGTCTCCCACTGATCTTTGTTATAAGCCAAAAACAAACCGGTGGAAGGCAAGGGGAAACCAACACTGTACATTCCCAAGAACAGTCATGACAATCCACAATTCTTTGAATCATAACGACGTTAATGGGGGTTCCAGTGGAACCACCTCGTCCGGTAGGGACCATCACGTGCGACAGGTGATACCAGATCGTCGTCCAACTACTGTACGCAAAGCGCATAATTCGCGTTTAGAAAAGGCAGAGTTTACCATAGGACAAATATGCAAAAAGCACGGAATAAAAACACATATCATTATCCCCCTGTGGTCACGTGTCGAGTGTTAGTCTCCCGCTGTGAATAAACACGAGTCACTATTGTATCCAAGTAGGGGGTAATGTAAAGGTAATCTTGCCACGCCTTAGAGCCACATATTGATATGGTGTTAGTGCCCATATTTTCCTTGACCTGTCAGCACAATAGCGGATGATATGATGAGTATCACGCCTGGTCGCCTTTCCTTCCTCAACACCAGAAGAAGTCGGGTACCCATTTCTACAGCTGGGTGACTGGGGTGCCTCCGGCCGGATTCGAACCCCCGACCTGTCATGAGAGACAAGTGCACTAATCACTTTGCAACTTCTAGACATCCAAGTAGGGGGAGGTGGGGGAAAATCAAGCTTCATGCTACGATGGCATTAAAACGCCGCGACCTCAACTATCTGCAGGTTCTGGAAATAGAAAAGACACTAGGGCAATGCTCAGAAAATGCCAAGTGACACTATCTTACACTAGGGAAATGCTCAGAAAATGCCAAGTGACACTATCTTACACTAGGGCAGTGCTCAGAAAATGCCAAGTGACACTATTTTACACTAGGGAAATGCTCAGAAAATGCCAAGTGACACTATCTTACATTAGGGAAATGCTCAGAAAATGCCAGGTGACACTATCTTACACTAGGGAAATGCTCAGAAAATGCCAAGTGACACTATCTTACATTAGGGAAATGCTCAGAAAATGCCAAGTGACACTATCTTACACTAGGGAAATGCTCAGAAAATGCCAAGTGACACTATCTTACATTAGGGAAATGCTCAGAAAATGCCAAGTGACACTATCTTACACTAGGGAAATGCTCAGAAAATGCCAGGTGACACTATTTTACATTAGGGCAATGCTCAGAAAATGCCAGGTGACACTATTTTACACTAGAGAAATGCTCAGAAAATGCCAGGTGACACTATCTTACACTAGGGAAATTCTCAGAAAATGCCAAGTGACACTATCTTACACTAGAGCAATGCTCAGAAAATGCCAAGTGACATTATATTACACAAGGGCGATGCTCAGAAAATGCCAAGTGACACTATCTTACACTAGGGCAGTGCTCAGAAAATGTCAAGTGACACTATCTGCTTAACAGTTCCTGCAGCCTTAGCATCATCATCATCATCATCATCAACAACAACAACTTATCAGTAATATCTTTTTTTCACTTGTCTGTTCGTGCCTCATTAAACACTGTCCTAAGCTTCAGCATGAACACACATAAAAGAATAGATAGAAATAAGCAGCAAGAGCAGCTGAGCACAACAGAAGTTATTAATTTAATATAACAAAATATGGCTTCGATCAGGTCAAAAGCCAGCAGAATATTAAATTAGTATGACGTTGTTATTGTACTTACATCAATGAGAGCTGGAATGCGCAGTATAATTTCCGATGCTCAGTTTTGCAAAGCTGATGAAAGGGTCTGTAATTCCGACATCATGAGCAGTAATGTTGATCTGCTCACAATAAAATGAGAGTTGAAGGAAGAGAAATGAGACCTCACAGTCTAACATCCCACTCTCAAGGATGGCTCACTTCGATTTCGATGGAGAATTTTACCACGGGCTGCGCGCTGGTTGTGGAAAGGGGGGGGGGGGGTGTCCATCAGTTTCTTCGTTGGGTGTGTGAGAGTCGCAGAAGATGTCTTCGATTAATTTCTACTCCTTTGGCAATGCGTAGTTAAGGCGTAGTTATTTCAGCTTGTCAAAAGTGGAAATGTGTTATACACAAAAACATAAATATGATCTTAAGATTCTACTAGTATTTATTTATGTTTTTATGGAGCACAGCTACGAGACTGTTTTGTATCATAAGAAACGGGTAATGTATCTGTATAAAGCTGTGCCCCCCCCTCTTTTTTCCAGTACAATACTGTACCCCTCTAACGTCTATACCGTTTGTATGTATGCACGTACATGTGCGTGTGTACTCGTATGTATGTATGTATGTATGTATGTATGTAATGTATGTATGTATGTATGTGAGTATGTATGTATGTGAGTATGTATGTATGTATGTATGTATGAATGTATGTATTATGTATGTATGTATGTATATATGTATGATGTATGTACGCCGCTTGAAATTACATTTGCACATAATTATTATAGTGTATATAGTATTCATATCTGACTAGATTCCTCTTTTTTATTTCATTATTATCAATTATTTTTCCTGCATTAACAGGGTTGGGTGGGCAATGATACGTAATTAAAACAATAAATATTTCATGCATCTTTTCATGTATCGAGAGTGTTTTACTAGGAAACTGCTGTGTTAGTTTGTCATCTCTGCTACGTGAAGCAAATTACTGGATGAGGGAAAGCAAGAAAGAGAAGAGGGTGAGCGCAGAATGGTGGAGAGTGAGCGTGACTTCTTTGTTAGGTAAAAGGACGGAACAATGCGACCTGACGCGTTTTCCTTGACTGTCAAGCTGATAGTGATCCGTGGTGCAGTCATGTTAGCTGAAATGTGTTTTCCTAATATAGCCGTCCTATTTTGAAATGTACATGGCAGATAGTTTGTATAAGTATCCTATGTCAGTCTTATCTTTTCCTTGAGTGTTTTCTGTGGAAAAGTCCTATAAGTGTACAGTATTTATATTACCGTGGTTGTTGTTGTTGTCATTGTGGTCTTTGTGTGATGTCCTGTACCTGCGACCAGGAAGCTCTCGGCAATCGATGGTATTGTTCTTATGTGACCTTTGTGATCAAGAAATTCTTGAAAGTTGATATCGTTGTTCTTGTGCGACCTCTGTGATCAA
This sequence comes from Achatina immaculata, assembly GCA_009760885.1. Lineage (NCBI taxonomy): Eukaryota > Metazoa > Mollusca > Gastropoda > Stylommatophora > Achatinidae > Lissachatina > Lissachatina immaculata. Next base: position 5,320,896 of record CM019695.1, on the reverse strand, counting down.
GAAATTATTGACAATCGATGGCACTGTTCTTGTGTGACATCTATTATCAAGAAGTTCTTGGCAGCTGATGGCATGATAAACAACTTTCATTTAGTAAGTACCTTGCGTTTTATTTCATTATTCATGACAGAAACGTGTAAAGCTGGCTTCTCATTACGCTCCACCTTTACGAGAAACACGTTGGTCCCCACTTTGTTAACAAGATAAATTCACAACAATCTATTATCTATATTTGGGACAGAATGAAGATTTATCTAGCTCTATCTTTGCTGGGTTTGATAAAAAATATCATAAGAAGAGTAATTTAAAGTCCTTATATTTTCAGCATGCACTGAGTAAGCATATGAGTGTATATTATTCTAACCCTTGTGTATGTTCTCACTGCGTGACACGAGAGAGAGACAAGGGCGCGAGCTATACAGAGAAGAATCCTCATTCGTTTCCTTCCAGTTTCTTATTTGGTAAAGTTACTCAGTTATTCTTGTTTCAAACAGTAAGTGACCGATGCAGTCATCCTGAGACAAACATCATGAATGTCAATGAAAAAACATTCATTGATATTCTAGTGAATTACTTCCATGAATTTACATTTTTATGGAGTTTATGTTTAGTCACGTCGAACACGAAAGTACTTCTTTTATTCACGAACTAGCTGTGGTTTAGCTTATCGCATAATCTGTATAAGAGTCTCCGTTAACTTGGTTAACAGTTTTAGTTAGAAATCTTAATACTTGGCTTAAAACTGTACGCAGTTCGCAAACAAAATCTGAAAAGCAAGACGTGCAGGTAAGAAGGCTTATAGCCTACGCATGTGTGGATTAGTCCAACGCTTGAAGATATCGGTTGCGTTTGAAATGTACCTTTACCGGAAATAGTCACAAAAATTCTGGGAATGTATTTCACAGACTTTGTCGTGGGATTTGGAGCCCCGAGATACAATGCAAGGTGGATACAGATGCCCATAGTAATTACATAACACAACAAGAGTTTGTTTTTGTTGTATGTAATTATACTAAACTAAATACAAAAATATTAACAATTCAGTGGTAGTAAATAAATATTAATCAGTTCATGGTAGTAAAGCTGTGATAAGAAATAGACTTGTTTCAAAACGGTAGGAGTAGCTTTGTTCATTAAGGAGCATTAAGCTGTAACGTTTCGGTTCTTGCCTTATTCATACAAAAACAGAACGAAAATCGCCAGAAGAAATAAATAGAAATGTTAGACTTCTATGCATGATATGTAACAAATGAAAACGGGAAAAATGTGACTTGTACGATATTGTGTCTGGAAGTGTGTTTAGGTTACGTTTTAAATGCTTACATGAAGACTAGGAATTCTGATATCGATCTGATTGGCTGGCAGTTAAAAAGGTGTTGAAGAAGGGAGTAGGATAGAGGATATAAAGAATGTAAAGCCGGGGAGTAAAGAAAGAAAGGCGGAATATATTACATGAATGTAGGAGTGAAGGATCCAGAGCATGAGAAACAGTTGAAGAGGGAGGAGATAAGAGTTGGGGAATGGGGTGAGTGTTGTACTGAGATTGTGACATTGGGGAAAGAAAAAGCTAGGCAAAAACTGAATTCTGAATTCAGTCCGTGTGGCTCTTGAGACGACCCAACTCGTATACGACGCGGAACTCAATGGCCAAGCGACTTATGTATATAATTTGTTGACTGTCACTTGGAATTCTAACCTACATCTGTGACTGTGACCGTCGAATTGTTTAGAAACTCTGGGAAGCATTCAGGGAGATGCCATAAAGGTGTTTCTAAATGCGACCACCCAACCTGAGACCAGTCTCTTCAGTGTACGTTATGCTACACATTTTTAACAAAACGGCATAGACATGTACATGTATGACAGCGCAGGACTCGCATGAAAATCCATCATAGAGTATGTAGATAGTTTTTAGAAGTGTTATTGATGTTGTTTCAGATGTTGTTGTCACAGGGCAGGTGATACAGCGGAGACGGCCGCACTTTCTTTTTCCAAAACAGATAATTTGTCACTTAAGGCGTGAGAAGAGTAAGCTGAGCATCCCACCAGGATTAATCGACGTAGTACTGTACTTTAAAACAAAAAGCAAACTGCAACTATCATTCAAGTCTGAGATAGAAGAATATAAAGCAGAAAAAACAAGCTTGTCATGATGGTTTTGATACAGTGGTACGAGAAGTGCAACCAACATTTAAAAATGAATAAAAACAGAAATAAAATACTATGATGACTGCAGACGTTGGCTTTATACTCAGCAGAAGGAATTTTGGTCATGCTGAAGTCCGTAAAGAATTAAACAATATGATCATGAATGAAATCAACACAAAGGATGACAGGTGAGTCTAGAAAGCAGTTTAACAGGATCAGAAAGACCAAGGAATAACCTAGAAAGGAACGCTGCAGAGATCGTTCACACAGAGCTATATCTGGAAAACTGAACCCCTGATACTCAGTTTATTCATAAACAGAAAAAAATCTACCTGCTGGGTGTGGATCATGCATGATACGCAGTGGAAAACTTCCACTCTTAAACTGTCATGAGCCGTTCAAACGTGTTTTCAAAATAACAACAACAACAACAACAACACAGTTTGTTCCATGGTCGGGAGTTCATAATTATAAACTGTCGCAAATACTAAAAGTAGGCAGGGCGTCATTATCCCATAAAACACTACAGCGGTGATGTTTTTATTACAAAAACGGTTAATGTGTCATTGATGTTTGGCGGATTAAGAGTTTAATATATTAATTTGTTTACTTCTGACACCAGTCCTCTGTGACAGAACAGCTGTTTCTACGTTCAGTGACACATGGGAGATGGTTTATCTTCGTGAAAGGAACAGCAGAAAAAGAAACATATCCAAACAACTTACACACTCACTAGTGAAGCTAACAACTTACACACTCACCAGTGAAGCTAACTACTTACACACTCACCAGTGAAGCTAACCTTTCCCTCTTCTCCCTCCCCAGCCCTGAGTTATAAACCTTTAAAGGACCAAAACATTTATATGGGGTGGGGGGAGTGAAGGTGATCGGATAAACCTTTCTCCGATGATCTAAATTCTAGGAGTTTTTTTAAGTGTTTCATTCTTCGTAATAGCGAGTTATGTGTGTTTGTATGTATGCGTTTGTATGTGCGTAGACCGATGTCGTACTCATACTCACATAAAGCCTTTAAAAATACGGAAGTGACATCACATGTTTTCAAGATGTGCTCGAAGATTCGTGTACATAAATCGATCCCCTGTACGCCAAAAAGTGTCTCAGTTATTTGGCCCTCACGAAAATTTCCTGGTCGAACGAATACAAGTGTGAAACGGAAATCAATATGACAATCTTATCTTATATCCTTCCCGTGCCGTTAAACGTCACATAGGGCTCGCAAGGTAGTTCGCCAATATGACAATCATGATGGACAAAAGCATGAGATAGATTCTAACACTCACACAAGAGAACATGACAGAGAGTCGTGAAGTAGTGTATTCACATTTTCAACCACACGCTAACGCATAAAAACATACATATTAAAGAACATAACAGAAAAAAACCATAGAGATGTTAGAAATGTCAATGAATAAAAAAAGGAGCAATATTTAAAAAGTATCCAATTAGGCGAATTTTAACAGAGAGGAAAAAAAAGAAAAATTGACTAAAAGGACAGCTAAATGATTTTGAACATATAATGTATGAGATATGCTTGAGTGCGAATGAAGCAAATTAAAAAAAAACAACTTAAATATCCCCTTGTATGAAACAAACCACCAAGCCTTATCAAGAAGTCTGCCCCCCCACCCCCTCAGCAATGAAAGGTTGAGGGGGGGGGGAACAAGACAATGAGATTTTTATTAATGTTTCCATGATATTTGGTGCGCTAAAATATTGGAGAAAAACGCATGAAAAAAAGCAAGTGGACGATAACAGTAAACTTCGCTAGACAGCTTAGATCTATGGACAGGCTATTTATCAAACGGAACCACAAAGGAGAAAGTTGAGACATACTAAATTTCAGTTATACGCAAAAAAGATCGCACAGAATTAAGATATAATGATACACTTTTAAAAGCAACATATTTTAGTGGTTTTGTGCAGTCACAAATTATTTTGAATCTGGTGATCACTTCAATAAATTTTGTCAACATGCCTCGGATATTATTAACTTTCTCGTTTATAGTTTGTCACATGAACGTGAGCTCGTCAGACGATCTGGATGTGAGTCACGCTTGTAATTACCGACTTATAGGACATTAAAAACAATTTTGTCCTTTCTTTCTCTTATTGTGAATTATGCACTTAAATCAGTTTTATTGAAGTTTATAGGGAGTTGTCAAATTAGTATTTGTTTTCTTCATTTTCTGTATGTCTCGATATATTAGATCTTAGCCACGATTAGTACAGGAGATTTTCGGAAAACACACAAACACACACACACGGGCACGCACGCACACACACATGCACACAACTAATGAATTTATTGCAAGTCATATCTCTGCATATATCATGAGGGGAAAAGACTTGGAAGATTTATAAATAAATGAATAAATGAGCAGAGGCACAGAGGCAGACAGAGAGAAGATTTTAGATGGTGTGACATTATAAGTGATAGAAATTCATCAACAGGACAACGGAAATTGTCAATGATCGGGATTAGAAAAGAGTTTTCATTGTTCTGGTACAACAAGTCGTGATGCAATGTTGATTAAAAATGCTAGAACGTCAAGAAATATGTAACAAAAATATATTACAAACAACATCAGAAGTATTTTGAACTTATAAGAAACAAAAGAGTACACATAACCATATTCGAAGCCACGGTCAAAAAATATCTTTTTTAAAGCTGGTGATGTTTCTGAATGCGAAAGATGCAGGATAACTTATATTGGTGAAGCTGGTCTCAGATTAGGTGACCACATTTTTATGATACCACCCAACGTGCTTCAAAACCAGTCCCTAATCATTTCAATGGCCCCCAACCACAGAGGCAAATCTGGTTTTCTGGTAACAGTCATGAAACAAAATTTCTGGTAACAATCATCATGATGACAAAGGCCACCTAGCGATTGAGAACCGCTGCATTCAAGAATATGGAACGCTGGAACCACATGGTTTGAACTCACAATTCAGCTACACCTAACATTCCCCTCCTCCACAATCGTACTCCCTCTGCATTAAGTTCTATTCCGTTCTCACTTGTCACACATAGTTCAGAACCTTCTCACGGCATCAGATTACAGCCCCTCTACCCCGACTACAATCATCTATTTTACCTTCTCCCGGCTATATTAGCATTGTATCAAACATTCTCTACACTCCACTTCTGAACACAGCCTCTTACAAGTCACAGCTAAGTGCTCCATTTATTCTTTTTTTTCGTTCCCATTTTTTACATAGCATTCACGTGAATGTATCTTTTGCATCCTTTTTCTTTATTTCTTCGTCCTGTATGTTGTTGTGTGATTAAGGTGCACATCGAAACGTCACAACGGTGTGCTCGTTAATTAATAAAGCTGTTCCTACCTTTTTCCTAGTTTATACCATAAGAGAATGGGGCGTTTCTAAACGTTCTCGTAAAAATATAAAATAGATGTCAAAAGAACCGGATGACAGAGAAGATAATGAACATTTTGAATGTCATTTAATTAAGATCATCATTACAATCCAGACAAATCCGTGGGAGCGCCGTTCTCCCCTCAGGATACGCGACTGATGACATCATATTTTATAACATCACTGGAAAGCTAAAATAAAATATCTGAAAGTCAAAAAACTGTAATCCATCAACGGTAGCGGACACCAGCCAGGAACAAAACATGGTAGTAATAAGCACTCACAGGCACCCTGATAAACAAAGTTTGATCATAGTTTTCACAGTGCGAATCACTGGCTCCCTTTCTGAGTTTGTTTTTTCAGGTTTTTCCTAATCTCTTGTTTTGTATGTACAGTTCATAAGTTTTTTTTAAAAGCTAAAATAAAGATATTCCTTTATTTCGTCCAAATTTTTTTACACAGACTTGTTTAGCCATTTCAAGTCGTCATCATCATCATCATCATCATCATCATCATCATCGTCGTCGTCATCGTCATCGTCATCATCATCATCATCATCATCATCAGTTTCTTGTTGCGCAAAGAGATGAACACCCTCAAAGTTCTGATACATTTATACGAGGTCTTATATATATATATATTTTTTTTTTACACGATAGCAAGTTAGCCAGTCTGATTAGTAAACAGGGCGCTCAGCTGTTCAATGATATGCATATATTCAGTATAATATGTATGGTACTTAACACTTAAATTCTACAAACTCAACAGTGCAGCAGAGTGGTTACTGATTTACTGATCAACAGAGAGCAGTGGTATATCGAGGGGGTAGGGAATGACCCCGGGCGCCATGTTGGGCGGGAGACGCCAAAGCTGAACATTCTTTTTAATGCCTTGCTGTTTCCTTGCCTTTATTAGCCTTGCTGTTTCCCTGCCTTTATTAGCCTTGCTGTTTCCTTGCAGACTTATGAATAAAAAGAAATAGAACATGTACTTTTTTGGCTCTTGGTTGGAAAGGGAGAAGGTGAAATATGTCTAGTTCGCCCATTGGTACGCCACCGCCAGAGAATACCGTTAAAAGAGAAATAAAGAATAATAAAATGAAAAGACACATACAATAAATACCACTGAATCAGATAGAATGCAATAACCTTACAGCTTACATCCTTCTCGTGCCGTTAAACGTCACATAAGGCCCGCATGGTAGTTTGTCAAGATGTTCTGTCTTCGGCGAGTTTTTCAATCTCATCAAGGGATGATATGCCCACTGAATTGGCTTCTCTTAGCAATGTCCTCTTTAGAGTTTCACGTGGTCGACCTCTTTTTCTTCGGCTTGTTGTGTTCCATTTGATAGCTTGTTTGGGGATTCTCTGATTGTTTCTTCTCGTCACATGATCGACATATGTTCATCTTCTTTTTTCTGATCAGCCATGAGATAGGTTGTTGTTTGCTCATCTGTCTGATCTCTACGTTGTTATTGAATTCATTCCACTTTATACCGAGTATTTTCCTTAGGCATTTATTTTTAGAAGAGTCTAATTTCTTGTCTATTTCTTTAGTTGTTTTCCAGCTTTCACAAGCATACATGAGGGTGGATGTTACATTTGAATTGAATAATCTTAGCTTGGTTTTTGTGCTTATAACTTTTGAATGCTATATGTTCTCAAGATTGCTGCTTTGGCAATTCGAATTCTAACTTCTTTTCTGGTGTTACCATTGTGGTCTATATACCTGCCCAGACATACAAATTGGCTTATTTCTTCAATAGCTGTTCCTTCTACGTATATTTGTCCTTTGTCGTTAATGAGAACCTTCAGTATTTTTGTTTTATCCTTGTTAATTTCAAGTCCTATTTTATTAGCCATTGAAGACAGGATATCCGTTTTTACTTGCATTGATTTCATATTGTCGCTGTTAAGAGTTATGTCATCTGCAAAATCAAGATCTTTCAGCTGGGTCTAACGTACCCTATCAATGCCCGTTTTACCTTTGCAACATTTTTTTCATTATCTATGGCAATTCCAAAAAGCAAGGGAGATAATATACATCCTTGTTTCACGCCTGTTTCAATCTGAAAACATTCACTTATTCCTTCGTCTGTACTGACTGAACAAACATATCCATTGTAGAGGTCACTAATGATGTTGACAATCTTAGATGGTATTCCATATGTTCTTAAAATCCTCCATAATGATTGTTTGTGTATGCTATCAAATGACTTTTTAAAGTCTATGAAGTTCTGCAATAACTTAGTCAGACTGAATAAAACAGCTCAAAACAATATAAATGCAAAGAAGCAACAGATGAAAGTGGGGCAACAGACACAGTGTCAGCCCAAAAATAAACTGAAACACTAGAGGATATTATCGAAATGACGTACTGAATGCAGTGCTGAAGACACACATTAACGACAAACAAGATTTGTACAACAGGAAAACTCTGGCCAATGCGCAACGCGAAAGAGACGAGAAAGAATTAACGGGACTCAGAAATGTTTTTTTTAATGTATAGGAGAGTATGGAAAAATGGAAACATACACATAGAAGGGACAGATATTGAAGAAGTCAATCAATTTGCACACCATGACAGCTACATAGACCAGGATGGTGACATCAGGGAGGAAGTTAGAATTAGAATTGCAAAAGCAGCATCGATCTTCAATAATCTTGAGAACATATGGCATTCAAAAGCTTTTAGTACACAAAAAAAACCAAGTTAAGACTATTCAATTCAAATGTAATATCCACCATCATTTATGTATGCGAAAGATGGAAAACACTAAAGGAATAGACAAGAAATTACTCTTTTTAAAACAAATGCCTAAGGAAAATACTCTGCATCAAGTGGAACGAATTCAAGAACAACGCAGAGATAAGACAGATGACTGAACAACAACCAGTCTCATGGGTGATCAGGAAAAGGAGATGGGATTATATTGGTCACGTGATGAGACGAAACGATCTTAGAATCTCAAAACACAACAGGCTGAAGAAAAAGAGGTCGACCACGTGAAATCCTAAAGATGACATTGTTAAGAGAGGCCAAATTAATAGGTGATGAGGTTGAAAAGCTCGCCGAAGACAGGAAAAATTGGCGAACTACCTTGCTAGCCCTATGTGACGTTTAACGGCACGGGAAGGATATAAGATATAAGTGAGAGTATGCATACATGAATGTTTTTGTATTCTAGGCCATATTTGAATGATGTCTCAGTCAAGTGGCTTTGCCATTTATTTAAATTTAATAACATAAGCTGTGAAAAAAAGGTGTGACGTTTCGGAGTGAGCCTTAATCATACAAAAACATACAAACATAACTTTTTAATCGTTAAGTAATAAAGCTGCTCCTACTTTTTCCTGTTTTATACATTCATGAAATTCCTTGGTCACATTATTTGACCTACCGGTGCAGTGGTAAATTGTCTTCGCATTTTTTTTAAACACACGGTGTCCGAGTTACATACTTGCACAATGCATGTCACTATTAATTTAGTATCTACAATTTCACTCTCACCCTCCTCTCTTATTTAGTCCCTTTAATTTTTGTTATGACAATAGAAACGCCAATTTTTAAAAATTATTATTTCTTACTTGAGAGATACTCTGGTGGAAAACGGTTACACCTTATATTTCTGTTACATGTATTTCTTTTATTATCATTATTTCCGTTAGCCCAATGACCTTCATTCAGATTAGCCAAATAACCCTCGTTCTGACTGTAAACACATGTTCAACGACACCTAACAGCAGCGTGCTTTGCTTATCATTTAATTGCCTTTCGTACAAGGTGGAGTCGAGAAGGAGGGCAGAACAGGTGACACGTGTGACAAAAATAGTGAGTACTTGTGTTTATATGTAAGTTATAGGTAAACGAATTCATATGTTCATGATGGATATTTCCGGGAAAATTTAATACAATTTTTATTAAATATTAAAAGTTTTGTTTGCCATATAAAGCAGTTGTCCGTCCGCTTCACTCACGTAACAAAATACTGCCTCGTGACTTCCTCTAAGATTTTCTCTTACCAAAACTGGCACTAGCAACTTGATGAACAGGAGGCGGGAGAGGGGAAGTGGGCGGCGGGAGTAATTCCGTAATATAGTCAAAATTTAATCACCTCAATGTAGATCATACGTGTATGGTTACTGTTTGAAACAAAGTCGCGATCGCCGAGGAAAAGAACTCTCAGATCAGGACATCTAGTAATCCTGCTGAAGTGGGTCTACCACAATAAGGAACTTTAGTCGTTATAAGATTGATATGATCGTTTCCAATGATCTTAACATCTGCGAAGCCCTTTTCACACTGTTAACATTTACTGCCCGCTATGTCATGTACATTAAATTTTCATACCAGTTAATACGTAAGCCTTTTCCTTAAAAAATACTTTATGCACGCTACGCCACTTTTTTTTCATGAGATAGAAAAAAAAACCCTTTAATTTGGCGACAAAGAAACTTTAATTTGGCGACTCTGTCATTAGTTTATAAATATTTAGATTGTGGAGATAAGTTTTTATGAAAAAGTGAATAAATGACATGCCGCTTTGCAGTTGAAAGTAATTAATTTAAATTTATTTTGATTTTAAGATTTATACATGCAGTTTGGTGTTTGCTTAACATAATATTTTTTTCATACAATAGACTGACAACTTATAATTTTGAGCAAGACTAAGAATGTAATTAGTAAATACAAAATAAAATCCAAATCAGATTTGACTCGAGTTTACAGGATTCTCTGAAATAAGTGAAAAGAGTTGTCCCCCGCCAGTTGCAGAAAGAAGAGGTGATAAGTTCTTCTCACGAATTAAAAGTGGATTCATACACTTTCGTTTTGGTTAGATTGTAAAAAACCAATATACGTTTACTGTTGTTGCATAGTTTCTTGCTGTTTCCTTGATGAATAAGGGCACATACCTTTCAGAGGTTGATTCTGACCGTGCACAGAAAGCCATTGTGTTCGACATTCTTCTATCCGTATAATTACTGCCTTTTGTACACAGTGTAAACGCTTGACGTTTAGCATTAAAAAAAAATTTCATTCAGCAGTGCTGTGAATCTACTTTGGGACTTGGCTGTGTATATATTACATTTAACGAAGCGTGTTAAAAGTATTAGAATTATAGACATTGAAACGCTGTGCCCTTACGACCTATTAAAAAGAAATTTCGTGGCTGTGCAAACTTCAGTACTGGAGTAGAAAATGTGGTAGTTTTGTATTAGTAAACATGATTGATACTCGGATTAGATAATCTATTGATGTGCATAGTTTAAATGTAATTCAAAGTGGATCAAGCATAGTTTGTCTACCTGTGCATGGTGTGTTTAACTCAAATACATTAGATGACACATCTGTTTCTACACATAGTTCATGTATAACTTAGTTTGGGTTAAAAAAAAATCTTTTTCTGTAGTAGTTTATGTTGCACTCAAGATGGACAAAACGTCTATTTCTGTACATAGTGTATGACATAGTTTGTATAGTTTGTATCACTCAAACAAGAACAGCATTTATTTCTGTACACTATCTCTCTCAAGAGATTGAGGACACATTTAAAACAAAACCTTATACTAGCAGCATGGATAGACCTGAGGAAAGCCAGCTTCCAAATGTAGTTGCTCCATTATCACCTGTGTCAGAGCATACACCAAGGAAAGAAGCAGATTGTACATAAATAACTGTTCAAACTGAAGTGAAAGGTGTGCAGAATGGTGAGATGCAAAGCAGTCCTGTAGGATGAACAGCCACTATTAGTGTGCTAGATGGCAAATATCTGTGTGACACTTGGATATGTGTATATGCAGATGGATCTGCACACAATGCCATAAAGAATGAAGGGGCAAGAGCACATATTGAATACACAAACAACATCACTGACAAGATTTCCATACCCACTGGAAAATTACAACTATAATGCAGAAGTTAGGGTAATTATTGGTGCAGTTAAAAAACTATCAAACTTCAGAATTTACACATGTCCTATACTGTAGTATTTCTCATGGATGGAAGATTGGCACTGGAAGCTCTTCAGTACAACAAACTATCAGATTTTAAGGATGTCTTGTCAGAAATTGGGTCACAACACAGAGTAACCTTGCAGTGAATTCCATCCTGCTGTGGGATACCAGGCAATGAGAAAGCTGACCGTCTGGCCAAAGAGGGCACTGAAATGGAGCAACCAGACATTTTGATCACCTGTAATCAGAATAAAAACATGATAAAAACATACAGAAAGCTGCAACCACATGATAACTGTCACATGCTCACATGCTAAACAGAAAGAAACAAGTCACCATTTTCCATCTCCAAAGAGGACACAGCCGACTCCAAAGTCATATGTATACAAAGTTTAAAGTTGGTACTACTACTCTTTGTACGTGTGCCCAGGTGCCCCAAACTGGAATTTATCCTCCAAAACTGTACCAACTATGAGACACTGAGAAGCAATTACTGGCCTAGTGAAACCACCAAAGAAGATAAGCTCTATGGTTCCCATACATGAACTACAAAAAACAATGAATTTATCCAAGAGACAGAACTGCAGATATAGACAAAATGTGTGGGAAGAAGAAAAAGAAGTATTTCTGTACACATTATATGTATTTCTCAAATTAATAAAAACCCACCAATTTTTAAAAAATCCATCATTCTATTAACTTTTGTTTTATTCTTGACCTCTCTTTCTTTTCTCTGTGTCATATATTTAACATTCCACCACTATCTTTAACTAGTTAGCTATTTTTTGTTTGTTTATTGTACTTTGTGAAAATGGCAATGCAAAGCGGTCAAGTTCTTAAGCGAACTGAATTTCAGAATGTTGCTTGTTAAAGATTCCACAGCACTTTATTTCATATCATTCTTTTGACTGCATTATCAGTTTTGATGGGGGGGGGGGGAGCGAGGATTGGTAGAAGAGAGAGTGTTTGAAATTTCTAGAGTGGTCAGATCACAAAAATTTATGATGCGAGTGTTAGATATAATTATAAGTGTTTTTATTTGAAATTTTAAAAATAAATGTAGGAAGGTTTCAGTTAAATAGGGTGAAATAGCTAACAACTTCTAGATCATCAGAGGAGGTATCCCCCTCCCACCCCCACCCCCACCCCCAGATGAGTGGTTTTAACCCTTTGAACTTTTGACACTTTAAAGGGTATGAACCCATCAGGTTCATGGCTCTGTGAGGTCTGTAAGTTGTTGGATTTAAAAAAAAACTGTGCTGCTCATTTCTTTTCCTGTAATTGAAACATTTCCTACATTACACTGAATCTTGTAACATTACCTGCCACATAGGTCTGATGTTAGAAGTAACAGATTAAACTATTTCAGTTTTCCATTGTTTCTTTAACGTGCTTCAATGCTCTTGTTCTTGCCTGATCCCTTATTCCTGTTTGCTTACATAAGTTATATTGCTGGCATTTCTACGAATGCTCTCTCACTGTCACTTTTACAGCTGTCACTTTAGCTTTGACTTCTGCTACTTATTTTAATTGCTTGACAAGATCAGTGTACTTCTCACTCTTTTAATGCGTGTTATAGACTATTTCATATGGAGCAGTAAGTTTACCTTGCTGCTGATTGTACTACAGTATGTCTAATTGTATTCCATTGTTTCCTATGGCTGTGGGATAATTGCTTTTTGGTGGTAGATCTGCTATGAACATTCCAAATAGTTTGCACCATCTAGTAGTGATGGTGTCAGAAGTTTTATTTTTTAATGTTTTGCCAGTGCTAAGAAGTAGATGGAGGGATATTAGCCCTTTTTTTAAAATGCAGTTAGCCAGCATTTCTGTGTCTTGCAGCACTCTTTTGTACTGCCGTGTGCAATGTCCTTGGGCTATAATAATACTGTACATGCTAGAGGCATGTGCTCCAAGGCTCACCCTTCATTACAGAAAGGACACTTTGGATCTTCTGATACCTAAGTTTCTATAAGTTTGCTCCTTTAGGTAGAAGGTCATATAATGAATAAGCTGATTATCAGGAATCCAGTTTTCTGGATATCATGTCATGTCAGTGATATCTGCAGTACTTTTTCCCAGGATGTTCATTGGCCTTGTAGAATTAATTGAACTGCTTTCTGGACTCATCTGTCATCCTTGTTTCTTACTTCACTGATGGTCATTCTTTACTAGAGGCCTTTGACCATCATTAGTTTTCACCATGGCATTCTTATTCTTCTGCCATGAGGGTTTGAATGATCCTATTACTTTTTTCAGGTTTAATGCTTCTCCTGTGTGGTCACCTCTTCATTTACTTTCCATTTTCATCCAGTTTTAAATGTTGTTTGAACTTCTCATACCACTGTTTCAGAAGTATCTTGTAGCATCATGTGCAAATCTTGTATTTCCTGCCACTTCAGACTTGAGTGATAGCTGCAGTTCACACTTTTTGCAGCACAGTGTTACTTCACTAAAAACTGATAGCATGACCAACTACTATTTGCTTTATTTATTTTCATTTTTTCTTTTTTTCCACTGTGATGATACTTATTTTGTGAATGAATAATGGCCACATCAGTTTTGGAATTAGTGCGAATTGGAGACACCATATCTTGAATTTCCCCCAGCTCTTCCTTTTATCTAAAATGCTAAACTGATTCACTGTCTTGTCAGTGTTCTACTTCACAGCATTCATGTCTTTCATGGAAGCACTTCACTGCCCAAGCTCTTCACTTGTTCTTTACTAACAGCTGGGATTATTGGATTCACCAGTGTGTATAATATCTGTCATTTTTCTCTTTTTCACTGACAGGGTTCTTAATTTCTTTGGTTTAGAGCTCATGTGAGGCCATGTGACAAGATTTTCCAGTTGTACTAGTGTATAACAGCAGATTATAAGTTATTAGCTGTTTGCACATCGCTGATTGTGATTAGTGTTGTATCATCCGTGAAATGCCTTTATTAGTGACATCTGGCATCCATTTCTTTACCTTGGACTTTTATCACACTTTGTGCTGCTTTTAGGATTAGCTGAGTTTCTAGCATGGATAATATTGGAAAATACAGTACAGCCCATTGTTAGTCCTGCTGCGAAAAGTGTTTTTGAAAATTTTGTGATGATTATTTTGTTGAAGACTGTTGGTGATTAATTTTTGTTGACAATGAATGCAGTCAAGTAAAAGTTATATTTTAATGTCTGATTTTCTTTATATCCATCAAATGTAAAAGTTGTCCACATCTTATTTGCTTAACTTTTTGGCTGGAACCAGTATGTCACTTTTGGACAGGACAGGAAAAATCCACAATCTGGGAGATAATAAAAGTGGGAAAGAAACAAATTAAACATCGTAGTGATTGAACCCTATGCCATTAACTTGACTAAGTTGGTAATTATGTAATTCTTCTTATGTAGAAACATGATAAGAGCTCAGTAACACATAGGATATAGTACTTGTGAATATTGCATATGGTCAGTGTAAGTTTTACATACAACTACTGTATAATAGAAAGTGCATATTAGTTTGTATCAGCTGGGAATTGAGCTCTCATGTGAAATTAATTTTATTTGGTGTGGTAGCTAAATTTGTTTGTAGTTAATTACAATTTTGTTGTGAGACACATTTCTCTGTAAATATTCAAGTATTTATGGATTAAACAATGAACTATGGTAATATGATTCATGTATATATTTGTTAAGAGTGCACTTATGAATAGAAAAGAATATATATGTTATGCAGCTTTAAAAAAAACCAGTGATGAAAATCATAAGGATTAAAAAATTAAAATTATTGTTGTATGAAGCAACTTTGTATGGAGATTAAAAGAAGCAAGTGGATATTAACGGTATTGATGGGTGGATGACTTCAAGAGATACAGATGAGGTGACTTGATAAGGTTCAATGTGAAAGCAACAAGGTCAGAAAGCTGGATTTTCAATACAGCTAACATTCTTTGGGAATGTGGCACCTAATAATGATGAATAGTTTGTTACGGTAAATCGAGGTGGAAAAGAAGGGAGAGAAGAGGGCAGGCCACATTAATTTATCACTACTTTACCAGACATCAACACTAAAGCAATTATCCATTAAATTTTGTAAGTAGATTTTCTTCTTCTGTTTTGACATGGTAGTTATAAGATTGATTGAGAGTGTAAGTAAAAAAAAATTATTGAAAGCAAACCTTTTATATTTAAACTAGATTGATTTTATTAGAGAAATTAAAAAAAAATGTTCATAAAGTTAACCTGAATGACAATAAATTAACAGTTTTTTATTAAAAAAATTATTATTACAGATCAAATAATTTTAAGAAGCTGACTTTTATTATTCTCGGCCATCTTTTGACTTGTACATTAAAAGTGATTTACAGGGCCTGTCATGTTCACAATCTCTGTAAGTGCTCTGCAGTAAAGTGTTTTTCTCCCTCTCAGTTGTGAATAGTGAAAGCTGACTCAGCCAAAACGTGACAGAAACACCAATCTAGATATAATGGACCATTCATTACCTTTGAGCTCTTACAGTGTTATTCAGTCTAAAGAGGGTAATAAAAGTCTTGAAGACAAAATTAGTAAAAGCTGTGTCACAGTGTGTGGAGAACCTTGTAGAAGAAATAATGGAACTAGTTTAAATGACATGAGACATAATGGTTATGAAAGGAGTAATTTATGTGGAGATATAGCACCAGATGATAACAGTGATATGTGTTCTGATAATATTATGGTGGATAAGCTGTTCGAGGCTTGTGACCCTCTTGGAAAAGGCACTGTCAGAGTATCAAGTTTGGTTGAATATTTAACAGCTATTGTGGACGTTAATTTACAGGTAAGTGATTTCTAACTGCAGTTAACACATTGACATGTTTTATTTATACTTTATTTGTTTGTAGGAGAGAAAATTTTAGTTTTGTCTGTTTGTAGGTAGGAGAGAAAATTTTAGTTTTGTCTGTTTGTAAGTAGGAGAGAAAATTTTAGTTTTGTCTTGTTATTGTCTTAAATTTCAATATAAGACAATACATTTTAATTATTTAGATAATGCTCCATGTGCAGGTTTAAAAATATATAGTATTGTATTTTTTAATAGATAGTAAATATACAAATTCTGTAGTTTATTTTCTTTAGTATAAATTAAGATTATAAAATTTTATGTCAGTTTTTATTGCGATCTCATGCTCTCATCCAACTAAAGTTTACTTGTCTTTCTAATTTTTTTTAATCTGTCTGTTTGGATTTAGTATTTTATATCCTTGTAATTAGTGCTTTTCTGAAAGCCTTGTCAGTCATCTAATGACTTGTCTCTACAGAATGGAGCAAGAAATTTTGCTATGGCAAATGTAAAATATTTAATAGTTCTTGATCTCTTCAGTGTAGAAGTTAGTTGTGATTATTCAAATAAACAGCAGTGGACCAGAATGGGTGCCTGCAGACTTACAGGTTAGTTTTTTCAAGCAAATTTTAGCAGAGAAAAGCATACTTTTATTGCATGATCAAAGGAGAACCACTGCCTTACATTCAGTACCTATTAAAAAACAGTGTTTTTCATTGGAAGCGAGTAAGATTTGGTTTTAGAGTTAGATGTAGCCTTACACTATGCAGGGGAGGGCTTGAAAACATCATAACAACAGGAAAAATAAATGGGAAGAGAGACGGGGAAGACTGAGATTTTAAAAAATCATGAACAGTCTAATGTGATGGCACAGAAAAGAAGTCACCAACTGAAATGATGGAAAATACCAAAGACTAAGATCTATGGAGAAGCATAGCTGATAATTTTTGCCTACTGGCACAGTACCTAAAGATGATGATGAGACAATATGCAGAACATTAAAACTAATTAAAACAGTTTCATACAATAAATATTCTTTGAACATGTCAAAGGAAGATGAGTGAGAAAAGTTGACAGCTACATTATAAAACACAAGGTAAAAAGTGAGGAAGGCCGAGAGAAAAAAGTATTCTAAAATGACAAAATGGCATAGAAAAAGAAAGACAGCTGATCTGATTTGAAATATCTAAGATTTCACAAAGTAGTGAAGCAAGATCTCCTGTGTCTTTTGATTTGGTGTTAGTGAACAGAAGAGAAACTTTTTTTGATCTAAAAAGAAATGATTCCAGCTGTATTTTATAAATTTCAATAAAAATTCCAGGAAAGTGGTGCTGTTGCCAGTCTGAAAGCAGAATTGGATCCCAAAAGTATTGATGCTGAAATTGATAACGAGACATTTTGTAATGGTCTCCATCATTGGATAGAGCAGATGCAATCAGGCCATATGATGTAAGCATCAGAGAATGAAATAATGTACATTATATATCAGTATGTAATGTTTGTTTTGTTTGTTTTTTCTCAGTGTTTCTGCATGTTCAGATATACTTTTCATTGATATAAATTCTTCTAAACAGGAAGTTTACAGTCTCGCTAAGTAGACTGATGAGTATGTTCTAAATGATGGAAGAACTGTCTCTTATCATGTGCTCTTATTATGTCTAATTTGGAAGCCACTGTAGCTGAGTGTCCTTCTGATATAATGTCTCTGTTATAGAGAACCTTTGCATCAGCTGCCAACTTATATTTTCAGTTTTACATATTGTTAAGTTAGGAAGAACCATCATTCATGCACTCCAGACACATCCACAGCTCTGATCTTCCTTCTCTTTATTACCTCCTTCATCATACATTAACTGATGACACTTGTTCTTTGTTGGTTCTTGTGGAGCTCTTTATGAATTGTTCATATTTCTCCACCCCAAGTTTCACCCCCAGCAACTACTTCATTCTGGATAATGTTCACAGCTTTCAGCAAAGTCCTTTGTTTGACCAGCTTCTCTTATAACATTAATGATGTCTACTCGATCCATTGCTTGCCCTTCCTCCATGACAGCTGAGTTTGTCAACTGATCTCCTTCTTTTCCACTACACCAGCATGGCCAGGTATAAAAATGAAGGTTATTTGATGGATCTGTGACATTGACAGGGATCTGAGCCATAGTTGCCTTGGAAAGTCAGCTTGAATTTTAATAAGCATGTTCATTGAGTTGCTTAGATGCATGGTTGCATATAGTCTTCTGACTTTAGCCAGCCAAGAGCTTTTGTCATAGCCATGGTTTTCATTGTGAGGGTGTTTGTTGCAACAAAAGCTCCACCAGCTTATTCTACTGTTCTGTCATCTTAGTTGACTATAACACCCCAGGCACACCTCTTGCCCCAAACCAGCATTCCATCTGTATAAATAACAGTGTCACCATCTCTGGTGTTTTCGCTAATTAGTGATTTGACCTCAGCATCTACTGCAGCAGGAATGTGTTCTCTGCATCTTCTCTTGAGTGTAATATGAATAAAAGAGCTACTTTGAAGTGTGGTGGTGAAGGCACCCTGCCCAGGATCTATATTCTCAGGAGGGTGCATCATCCTTGCGGCCCATGCACAATTTGCCTTCCTTGAGTTTCTTTCCTTTTGGTATTAAGTTTTTCTTATGTACAACAGTTGATTGTAGTAGTTAAGGCTAATGCTCAATTCTTGTTTCAGTGAAAAGAGACTTCAGTGCAGTAGCACAGCTATTAGAATCAAATAGAATTTTTTTTTTTTTTGGGTAGAAATTTCAGATATTTTCATATGGAAGCTTATTGTAGTCATATTTATGAAACTTGTTTATAAACAAAACAATTTTTTCACCTTATCAGTATAGTTTGACAGCTCTAGATAACTTTTACTACAAATGTAACTCATTCCAAATTTAGAAATCTTTCAGTGATATTTTTTTTTTTAAAGATTTACTGAGATTGATAGTAATTTATGCTTTTTTTTTCCTTTTTTGTGATAAGCAGCGTTAAATGAATGAGAAATTGAAATATGTTTTTGCCAATGTTTTTTTAAAATATAGTTAATGCATGATCAGTTAGCAAAAAAAAGAAAAAGTGAGAAGACTTAGCAGTATGTAGTGCTTGCATTTTTTTCTTGTTGAGCAGAACTCATGGAAACATTTCTTCCGTTAATTTATGTGACCTGAACAAATTATCTGAAACAAATTTTCCTTGGTATTTGTTTTCTTTCCACAGTTTTTTCTCACGATATGTCTTGTCTTTTTCACTTTTTTTTCTTGAGGGTAGATGTTAGGTTCCATTTCAAAATGTCATGAAAGAAAGTTTCTGTATAGCTATTTCTGTCTTTTCATTTTCATTTCATCAGTAATGTTAGTATATCCAGTTTTCTGTATTTACTACCCACTGCTTTTGTTGAACATTAATCAACAACTTAAATAGCTTTCACTTTTTGCTTGATTTTCCATTATTTTGGACAGTATGTGGACTGAAATATATTTGTGTAAATTTGGTTTTGTTTGTGTTTTAATGCTGTACTGTAAATTCTTCTTAGCATTGTTCTATTAGATATGTCCTTGTGCTAATTTCTTTCTCTGTACTGCTGCTTGTCAAAATGTAGCTACTAAATTATTTGAATTCTTATAATTTTACTTCTTTCACTTCATTTTATACTTCACTTTTTCACATTTATTCTCATAATATTTGCATTTGTTGACATTTGTCCTGAAGCATAGTGTTTTTTTTCTGTTTTTGTTTTTGTTCTTATTTGAGATGTATTGAATGTTTGATTCAGATTTGTATCTGATTGAATAATTATGAAATGTTACAAAATTTGAAAAGTAAAATTTCAGATACTTGCACAGTTATTTTTACTGCAGTATCCAGATAACAAAATATTATTTAGAAACATCTGATTTGTTGCTTGTAGCTCAGTTAGTAGTGATAAGTAATATAAAACAAATAATTCAACTTGAATCATGTTGATGAGATCAAGGCTAATAACGTATACTGTTTATATCAATCTGTCCTACTTGTGAAATACAGTTTTGATATGGGCCATTGCTGAAATCTTATATCTTATATTATTCCCGTGCCATTAAATGTCACATAGGACTCGCAAGGTAGTTCGCCAATTTTTCCTGTCTTCGGTGAGCCTTTCAGTCTCGTCAAGGGATTTTATGCCTATTAATTTGGCCTCTGTTAACAGTGCCCTCTTCAGAGTTTCATGTGGTCAGCCTCTTTTTCTTTGGCCTGTTGTGTTTCACTTAATAGCTTGTTTTGGGATTCTCTGAATCTCTGAGATCCTTTTGATCATGTAACCAACATATATCCATCTCCTTTTCCTGATCACCCATGAGACTGGTTGTCATTCAGTCATCTGTCTTATCTCTGCATTGTTATTGAATTCGTTCCACTTGATACCGAGTATTTTCCTTAGGCATTTGTTTTCAAAAGAGTCTAATTTGTTGTCTATTTCTTTAGTTGTTTTCCATCTTTCACATGCATAAATGAGGATGGATATTACATTTGAATTGAATAGTCTTATCTTGGTTTTTGTGCTTATAACTTTTGAATGCCATATGTTCTCAAGATTATTGAAGATCGATGCAGCTTTTGCAATTCTAATTCTAACTTCCTTTCTAGTGTCACCATCCTGGTCTATGTAACTGGCAAGGTATGCAAATTGATTGACTTCTTCAATATCTGCCCCTTCTCTGTATATTTTTCCATTTTGATTTATGGAAGTTTCATTATTTTTGTTTTGTCCTTGTTAATTTCAAGTCCTATTTTGCTAGCCAGTGAAGACAGGCTATCTGTTTTTTCTTGCATGGAATTTACATTGGTACTGAAATAGGATTAAGATAATAAATGCTTGAGAAACATGTGCAGAAACAGACATATCCTAGCAATAAAACAGTTAATAATTATAAACAATAATGCTACACACTAAGAGTCTAAATTTCCTGTGTTTTATATTTACTATTGTACCAGTTAAAAAAATATAATGAATATTGCGTAAAGAAAGAGGAAAGTAATTTAATAATTTTTAATTACAGTAATATAATTTTATGCCAATATACAAATTCAGTGAATACCAAAACAAGTTATCAAGTGGAGCACAGCAGGCCCAAGAAAAAGAGGTCGACCATGTGAAACTCTAAAGAGGACATTGTTAAGAGAACCCAGTTTAGTGGGCACAACATCCCTTGATGAAGCTGAAAGACTCGCCAAGAACAGGAAAACTTGGCAACCAACTGTGTGAGCCCTATGTGACATTTAATGGCACGGGAAGGATGTAAGATGTAAGATACTGGAGTGTGACAGTAACTAAAAAAGAACATTACTGTTTCCATTTTTAAGCTTCGACTTAGCAAATTTGTTAATGAATTCTTCAAAACTGATATTTACATAATGTTTTTGTTCAGTAGAGTTCAGAAAAGAGAAATTTGCAGAACAGCATGGATAAGAATCTCATTTTCTGGGAATTTGGAATTTAGCTTCAACTAGACTGAAAACAGTTGCTTGCTTGGCAGGCACCAGTGAAATTATGATCATTTAAAAAAATTAAATCATATGTCTGATTAGTAGGAGTGGAAGAAAGCAAAATTGTTACCATGTATCTCAGTGATAATAAATGCTTCAGAAAAGTAGTATGATTACCCACATAAATACAATATGATTACCCATATAAATCCAGTATGATTGCCTGCAGAAAAGCAGGGAATTATCTGCAGTAAAAGCAGGAAATCATCTTGCAGAAAAGTAGGTAATCATCTTGCAGAAAAGCAAGAAAAGAAGATATGCAGAAATGCAGTCATTGAAGAAAAAACAGTCAATGGAGGCCTTTAAGTCCTGTCTAGGGAAGCCTACCTCTTGTCAAATGTCAGAAGCTCGGGAGTTGAAACATTCTTATTAAGGTGTTTGGGTAGGGCGCACCTCTCTGAGCTATGAGAAGCTGTAATAGTGTTTCATCATCAGCACCATTCGCATTATAATTTTCTGTGGCTAAAGGAATCAAAGAAATTATGTCAGAATCAGAGCTATTGTGTGCCCATCAGTAAATAAAATATCAGTACTGGCTGAATATTTCATAGCCAGTGATACTTTACTCTAATATTACATTTAAGTATTTCCTCATTGTAACATGATGCAAGGTGCGGTACCATGAAAACTGATGAATTTTGAAAAAGGTGCATTGTAAGAAGGAATGTTCTGAGAAAGAAAATGTTGGAAATGCCTGGTCAGAGAAATTTGTGGATCTTATTCTTACTTTAATCAGTTGTTCTTAGCATAAAATAGTGTCAGGTCATCAGCATATCCAGCTGTTGGAAACTTTTGTGTTTTACTTTACATTATGTTCCTGGTTCATATAATCTTAAATGTATAAATAAGGCTCTTAGTGTTTATATCATGTGAGATGAGGTGTACATATCTCACAGTTGTGTTGAGTCACTTTGAGATACTTTAAAACAGTAAATTCATAGAGCTGAAATATCTCAAGTAAAATTATATATGTAGAACATATATTTCCTCTTAAATAAGTTTTACAGTATAAAGATGTAAAGCTCTTGTGTGGAAAGAAAAAAAGATGTTAGATCTACTTACATCAGTGCAACTGAGATGTGATGTTACATTGTGTAATCAAATACTTCTTTTTGTTAAGGGGTACAAGTGTACTATCATCTCATGAGGATTCAGCTGCAAGTAAGTTTTTTTTCCCCCCACCATTTTCTTAATAAAAAGTGCTCAGTCAAAAAAAGAAAAGATTTGAGGTTGTACCTTTCAATAAATAAACGTCAGTTTACTTATGTAGGCAAAAATGGAAAAACTAATTATGTCAGTCTGTAAGAATCGTGAACAGCAACACCTCTCTTTTAATGCGAAGAAAACTAAATTGATGACAACTGACAAAAGAAATAAGGCAGTTGAAATATGTATCAATGAGGAAAAATTGGAAGAGGTGGAGATTTTTTTAATATCTTGGATCATTACTAACTAATAATGGAGATATAATGAGGAAAATTAAAAGGAACACATATATCACTCTTCAGAAAGTAAAACAACTAAAGAAGCTGTAGAGAGAAACAGACAGAACTACAAAAGTAAAATCTTTCCCATTGCAACATATGCCTGTGAGACCTGGACACTTAACAAAACAGCTGAGAAACACATAATTGCCTTCGAATGTAAATGCTACAGAAGAGTTCTTCAAATATCATGGATACAGAAAAGAACAAGTATATCCATACTACAAGAACTTAATATTGAAGAAGGTTGGCTAGTAAAGAGGATTAAACAGAGAAAATATTTTCGACATATTAAACGTCATGAGAATTTAGAGAAGACCGTCTTAGAAGGGTACATAATGGGAAAAAGAAAGAGAGGAAGACCAAGGCGAAGATGGCTGTTATTTCAAAGTTAAAAATACAAAATTCAGACTTCGGCTTCACTGCATTTGGGACAACCCCATATATGCTCTGCCACGTGCTGCAGCATCCATCCAAGAGTATGTTTGCTAATAGTTCCTATCAAATGTTGGCTGTTTATGATGCATTTTCTGCCACACAGTTTGGATTTCCTGCCAGCACCTTTAATTTGTCCTAGCTCCAGCAATCTCTTCACATCTGCATTGTTCCTTCATTCCCGCTCTTCATTTTCCCACAGCCTAACATAGCTTTAACAATGTTCCCCTTGTCCATTGTCAGTCTACCATTTATTTTAGCCTGTCCAGAAAGTCTGTCTGCCACATTATTACCATGTACTCTCACATGCCCTGGACAGTGAAGCCATGTTAGGCTTGTCAGAGTTGACTGGCTTAACAGATCAACCCATTCTTTCGAAGCAATTTCTTCTCAGCCTTATGAAGCATACTCTGTGAATCAATCACAATGACACCATTAACCACATCATGAGCAACTAGCCATTCCTTTGCCGCTGAGACAGCCTCAGTTTCCATGTGCATGCTTGTTATTTATTGATTGAAATAAAACTGACTGAAATAACTGTTTTTAATTTCACTGCATGGAGCTCAGTTAGTAATTCACTAGACAGAGGGTTTGTGTTTTGGATTTTTTCATGAACTTGCAGATTCCTTTGTTATTACTGTCATCCCATGTTCTCATTGTTAGTAGAATTAGATGCTGGCTTTAAAAATCATTAATTCTGCTACCATTCATCTGAGAACAACAGGCACATGACCTTTGTTGTTCACATATGTCTCAAATATGGTTATGGATTCTACAAAACACTCATGCAATTCAAATTCACACTATTTAGAATGCTAATTATATATAAAATATGGTCATTGCTGGTAGTTCTAGCCCAGTGTTTCCCAAAGTGGGCAATAATGCCCCCCCCCTTTCCTCCCCCAATGGTCTTTGGAAGGGAGGGGGGAGAAAAAATGGTCAGTGGTGGGGCAGTGGAAAGCGGTAGGAGGCATTGAGGGAAAATAAGCAGAAGATGGTGGCAGTAGTACCTTCCATCTTAGAATCTTTCAACCTGATACTGAGAAACTTGTGTTCCTACATGAAACTCATCCATCACATTAAAAGTTGAAAGAATAATAGGTGATTTATAAATGTACTCCTTCATATTGTTAAGTAAATTGATTTAAGTTTTTAGTTGTGTATTGCATATTCTAGTTTAATAGGCCACTGTACAAATAATACATAGAGGAGGAGCATTAAGGATGTGTCATGGGAGAAAAGGGGGCATCAGTCCAAACAAGCCTGGGAAACACTGTTGTAGCCTACAGTTTAACAGCAGAGGATAAGAAAAAATATTTATCATGTTCATATTTGTTATGTCAAAATTATATCAAAACAAGAAAAGCAGGGAAGTCTAAAGAATTGTGAGCAGTAAAGCAAGGGTATAACCAACCTCTGCAGAGCTTGAAGGATAGTAATGGAAACATGATAAATAATGAAGAGAAAATCTGTATCAGATAGAAAGAATATTTTGAAAAACTACTAAACTGAGAAGATCCTATAAGCACATTACCATACAAAGAAATACAGATTTGTGAACCCAAAATAGAGGAACCAGACTTAAAAGAAGTCATCTACAGTATCATACTTATATGAAACAACAAAGCAATGGGCTCAGATGGAATTGCTACAGAGTTGATTAAGGAAGGTCTAAGTCTACATCAGTCAAATGCGCTGGCCAGAAACAGGGAAAAGATCAGTAGAAAACCGTAAGTTAATCATACATTCAGGTAGAGATGATGTGAAATATCAAGAAGGAGTAGGTATAATTATGTCAATTACAGCAGCAAATAGCCTTACAGAATGGGAACCAGTGAACAGTTGTATATTAAGAGCACGATTCCAAATAAGGCATGGAATAATGATAGTCATACAATGCTGTACACCCACGAATAATGCAGATGATGAAATAAAAGACAGTTTCTATCACCAACTACAACAATTCATTAACAAAGTCCGTAAACACGACATCTTAGTTGTAATGGGAGATTTCAACACCAAGGTAGGAAAAGATAACGCCGATTTTGAAAAAGTAATGGGGAAAGAACAGATTGATATGGTAAATCAGAATGGAGAAAGATTAATTGAATTATGTCTGACAGAGGGCATGGTAATTGGAGGAACAATATTTCCACACAAAGAGATACATAAAACAACATGGATATCTCCTTATATATATATATATATATATATATATATATAATATATATATATATATATATATATGAATCAGAAATCAGATAGATCATTTTTGTATTAGAAAGCAATTCAGATCATCTCTGATAGATGTAAGAGCATATAGGGGTACAGATGTCAACAGTGATCACAATCTGTGTATAGGAAAAAATAAGACTAAAACTGAAAAGCCAACACAAGAAATCAATACTCAGAAAGATAAACAGCCACAGCTTGCAGGAAGAAAATATTAAAAAACAGAAATTTCAATCTGGAACTTGCCAATCATTCCACAGCACTCAGCGAGGTACAGGAGACAGGTATAGATAAATTATGGAATTCTTACATAGTCATAGTCTCATTCATTCATTCATTTGCATGTCCCTTGTGGAACTTTGCCACCCTAACAGCATTCCTGTAGGCCTCTTGGTTATGAGCAAGATGGCCTGCTGCTGATACATCTATTTGCAGATTATCAACGATGTCTTGCAGCCATCTTCGCCTTGGTCTTCTCCTCTTTCTTTTTCCCCTTTATGTACTCTTCCGGTATGGTCTTCTCTAGATTATCATGACATTTAATGTGTCCAAAATATTTAAGTTTTCTTTGTTTAATCCTCTTTACTAGTAGGCCTTCTTCAGTACTAAGTTCTTGTAGTATGGATATATTTGGTGTCCATGATATTTGAAAAACTCTTCTGTAGCATTTACATTCAAAGGCATTTATATGTTTTTATTTATATTTATGTTTCTCTGCTGTTTTGTTAAGTGTCCAGGTCTCATAAGCATGGGAAATCATGGCCTTAAACATTTTATTTTTGTAGTTCTGTCTGTTCCTCTCCACAGATTCTTTAGTTGTTTTACTTTCTGAAGAGTGATAGATGTCTTCCTTTTAATTTCCCTCATTGTATTTCCATTATTAGTTAGTAGTGATCCAAGATATTCAAAACTCTCCACTTCTTCCAGTTTTTCCTCATTGATACATATATATCAGCTTCCTTGTTTGTTTTATCAGTTGTCATCAATTTAGTTTTCTTCCCATTAAGATTGAGATTTTGTCTTTGCTACTCTTACAGACCGACATAATTAGTTTTTCCATTCCTTTTTGTGTTTTGGACAGTAATACTGTGTCATCAGCATATCTAATCTCTGGTTTTCAGTATACAAGTTAAATAAGTAAGGTGACAATATGCACCCCTAATGGTTAAATAAGTAAGGCTACAATATGCACCCCTGATGGACCCCTTGTTTTCTGTCAAACCAATTTGTTGTTTCACCATTTATTCTTACTGCTGCCTGTTGGTCTAGATACATCAGTGATGTTAATTGTATCAAATGTATTGGAAATACCATTTTTTCCATTATTTCCCAAAGTTTCTGGTGTTGTACACAATCAAATGCGGTTGAGTAGCCTATAAAAGATAAATATAAATTCACATTAAACACTCTACATTTCTCTATTATTAATCTTATATTGAATTTATGATCTCCAGCGTGGACCATTTTGTCTACAGGATGAAAATACTAGTGTATTTTTAATCTGGAACTTACCAAATAGTTCGCTGCATTCAGTGAGGTAGAGGAGACAGATATAGATCAATTATGGCGTTCTTACAGCACAGCCATAATCACATCAGCTAAAACAAGTGCTGGACTGCAAAAAAAATAAATAGAATAGCATGGATATCAGATAACACATGGAAATACATACATGAAAAATGAGTGGCCAAATTAGCCATGTTGACAGATCTTGGAAGAGATTTGGCAAAAGCAACATACAAAGAACTAAACAATGAAGTAAAAAACTCAGCTAGAAGATAAAATAAGAATACATGGACAATATAGCAAAAGAAGCAGAGGAGGCAACAAAAACAGGAGAAGCAAAACTCTTTATAACATACAAAAGAGGCTAACAGGTATTATTGCATTTAAAGAAAAGTTTTAGCAAAACTGGCACACTATTAACATATTGAAAAGCAAAAACCATTAATCCTGAACTTCATAGACTTTAAAAAAGCATTTGATAGCATAGACAGAGATTCACTGTGGAGAATTTTAAGAATATATGGAATACCATCTAAATTTGTCAACATTATTAAGGATCTCTACAACGGATATATTTACGCAGTCAACAGAAAAGAAGGAATGAGCGAATGGTTCCAGGTTGAAGCAGGCGTGAAACAAGGATGTATACTATCTCCCTTGCTTTTTGAAATTGTCATAGACTTCCTAATGAAAAAATGCTGTATAGGTAAAATGGACATTGATTGGGTACATGGGACCCAAATAGAAGATCTTGATTTTGCAAGTGACATAACTCTTGTCAGTGACAATATGAAATTGATGCAAGAAAATACTGGCTAGTAAAATAGGACTTGAAATTAACAAGGAAAAAATAATAATGAAACTTCTCATTAATCATGAAGGAAAAATATACATTCAAGGAACAGCTGTTGAAGAAGTAAACCATTTTGCATACCTCGGCAGCTACACAGACTAGGATGATAACATCAGAAAGGAAGTTAGAATCAGAATTGCAAAAGCAGCATTAACCTTCAAGAATCTTGAGAACATATGGCATTCAAAAGTTATAAGCACAAAAACCAAGTTAAGATTATTCAGTTCAAAAGTAATACCGACCCTCATTTATGCATGTGAAAGCTGGAAAACAACTAAAGAAATAGACAAGAAATCAGACTCTTTTGAAAACAAATGCCCAAGGAAAATACTCTGTATACGGGGAGTGAATTTAAGAACAATGCAGATATAAGACATTTGAGCAAACAACAACCTGTCTCATGGGTGATCAGAAAAAGAAATATGGTTATTTCTTGCATGACAGATCTATTTATTATGCAGAAATTTTCAGCAGCGTATGTCATTGGCATAATTTTTTTTTTTTTTTTCAGTAGATTCCAGCCAAAAAGACGGTATAGAATCATTATTAGAGGAAAGTACAGTGGAGGACAAGTAAGATTTAACATAGCATTATTGTTATATTGATTTGTTTTTTACTTTGTAAACTGTGTGGCTTTCTTTCATCCCATTAAGTAGCTGTAAGTTACCATTTTGTTATAGTAGTCAGTTGATCATGCCATTTGAGAACCATTTCAGATCATCAGTGAGTGAGCAGTGATAAATTCTCATGATATTTTATTGCTTGTTAATAAAAGAGATTATACAGACAATAAGAAAAATATATAACAATCCTACAAGTATAAAAAAAAAATTAATAGCGCCATAAATAGTCTGTAACTCATGATATACATCATTTGATCTTTTGAAACTAGTTTTCTTCACACATTCAATGAAAGCGAGAACACCAGAATGTTATTGACATTACCTAATATGCCACAACATAAAGTACTCTGTTTCAGAGAACAAAGCAAGATAAAAACAAATTACAGAGCAGTATTGTTTTTTCATGAAAAATCACCAGATGTCCATTTTATGTAGAGCTGAATATTAAAATATTCTGTGGAAATGAGCAAGGATCATACAGATGTAGATTTATAAACAAAAGTTTTTTGTGTAGTGAAACACAAAGACATGATACAAATGCTTGCATTTAGAAGATAAGGATATGTTCATTATTAAAATCATGAATTTCAGTCAAAGAGCAGCAATAAGAGAGAGCAGTGACATGGGCAAATATCAAAAGATAACATGAAGATTAAGCCATGGTTGTGTCCTGTCACCTGACCTCTTCCAACATTGAAAACATGAGGTGTATTAACATTTTTGAAAGAAATGAAAATAGGAAACCACAATATCAGCAATATGAGATGTGCAGATGACACCTTGCTCATATCAAAAAGTGAAAACAGTTTGCAAAAACTAGTGGGCAAAATTATCGACAAGAGCAAAAAAAAGAAATGATTAGAGCCGAACAACACAAAGATGGACTGAATATATCAAATATAGTACTACTATCATTCAGATGGAAAGATACTGACACAAATAATGTACATTTTCAGTTACTTCTGATGAATAATAACAGAAAATGGCAATATGCAGCTCAGATCAAGTATAGGGAGGCTCTTCATGCTATCATTAAGATAAACAACAAGTAAGAGAAAGTGATAAACACTGAGAAATCGAATATTGCAGAAATATGGAGGGTCACATTTACTCTATGTTTTTGAGACTTGAATAGCAAAAACAAATCAGAAACAACAGAAATGAGGTTTTGGTGAAAGATGTAAGATGTAAGAAAAAAAAAAAAAAAAAGTTTTTCATGAAGTTGAAGAATAGCTAAAACTAATTTAAATTGGTTTTATTATGAGAAGGCAGAAGATATAGAATTCAAAATCACTAGAAAACTCAAGTTTAAGAAAAATAGTGAAGGAGATGGAAAGAAAATTATGTAAAAATGGTTTTCAAGTGATACAAGAGTAGAAGGGCCATCATTCTGATTAGAAATACACAGCTGACTTGATACAGTATGCCTTGATAGAATGTAGAACCATATAGAACAAGAACAGCATGTAGATCCCTATTTAACCTCTTCAGATCAGAAGGGATTCTTCTACAACAAAGCCTCGTGTGCATTGTGGTGAAATTTTTTTTTTTAATCCAAGAACTGTTATACTGAGTGACTAGTGTACCAGGGTTGGTACAAAGTGGAGAAAAATCATTGCCAGCACCTTTCAGTATGGCAACTAACAATAAAATGATTTTAAGCATCCTATGCTGTAACTTAATATAAAAAACAGCATATTAAGTACCAGAGAAAAGTAAAGTGTTAGGAATCTTCATTGTTCAGTGATCAGTTTCTAGAAGTTAGGTACTGCTATTAGCTTTTCCTCTTTGTATCGTAACATGTGTGTCAGTTAGTTCCAACTTGAATGACTGAAATATGATGGAAGCAGGGCTGAAAATCCATCGGAGAACCAAGTCCTTAACTTATAAAAAATCAAACATAGTTGTAATGTGAGTCTTCTCCTTACACATCTCATGTTTCATTTATTTTACAGACTATCCATCAGTCAGCTAGCAAATCAGCTGACAGACTTCCAGTACATTAATCGTAAGTTATCGGAAGAGATTCATGAATCTCAGTGTATAATTGACAGTAAAGAAGAGGAGTTGCTGAAGTTGACTAGAGAACTGGAGAATGCAAGATCTCAGATAAAGAGGTTCTCATGTCTGTCCTGTCATTGCTCATTAACTTATGCCACTGTTTTGATCTTACTCATTTAAAATTATTATATGGGAATCTAAAAATAGAAAGAGTGTTCAGATGAGAACTTTCAACAATATTAGAATTAAGGAATAGGACCTCCACTTGAAAATGATGTTCACATACACTGCAATATAATAATCCAATGATAAATCAACAGAAATCAGGAAAACAACTACTGACATTTAAAATGTTTGAATCACATCTATAATAGTAAGAAAAGAGTGTGATATTTATGGCAAAATAAAAATATTGACATACTTGTATGTATATAAAAGTACATATATTATCACTGGTATTGTAGTCAATTGCTTGTTTATATTCAAAGAGAACATATGATATAAAATATTGTATAGGGGAAAATGTCATAAAAAGTACATTGTTATTAAAAAATATTTTAGACCTGGAAATTTAAATATCTTATGAAAATAACGGTGAAATCTATCGGTTGTGAGCTGTTGCTTTTTCCAAGTTGTTACATGACTGCATGCAAAAGATATTCTGGAGTAGATTAAAGTAGTAAGTCTCACAGCAACCTACAGTCTCAGTGGGAAGCAAGCCTCTGCTGTGGCATCATGCTGTGCCACCACAACAGGACCAGTACATGAAGTTAGGACAAGGTTTAACTCTTTCGAGACCGTGTTACTTCCAAATCGATCCTTAGTTTTTGACATTGTGGACATTGGAGAAGGTCGCGGACATTTTGGAGAACGGGGGTCTTTGTGTAAAGGTTATTGTACCGACTTAATTCCATGATTACCATGTGTGTATCACACATTAAAATAAGCGGAAATGAATGAAGATTCCATAAATGAAGTTATTTGTCATTAAAAAAACAAAGAAAAGAAAAAACTGGTGTGAAACGATGGATAGATTTTTGGTGCTAAAAAAATGTTATGGCTGAGCAATAAAATCTACTTTATACTTACCTTAACTGTGTCATAATCCAATATAGGATACATAGTCATTCAAATTTCAACACAGAAAAATCAATATTTATGGATGTTTGTGACATCTGATAAATCTAACAGATCTACAGCTACAAGAAACACATATAGTAAGATAGGTCTAGTCAGTCGGTGTGACCATTCTACCACTCAGTCTCGAAATAAACTTGAATTTTACCCCCCAGTCTATGCATCCAAAATGGCTTCTTTATCCCCCATGCTTAAAACACTAGTTTAACTTTGTATTCAGAAGAGTTCTAACTGGTTAAATGAAAAGTAACATCGTGTTTTCAGTGAAAGAAAGTCCGAAGCCTTATAGAGCTCTCGGTCAGGAATGGCCCTGTGCACAAAGATCATCCTAGGGATCGCTGGTCGTCTAAGAGTTAATACTGGGGAAGAGTGACAGAGGTCAGTACTAGTACTCGTGATGGCGGACAAAATCCTGACGCTGTTACTAAGGAAAACCCCTGCATCAAACTAAAAAGAAAAATAAGAGTAGGAACATGGAGTGTAAGAAGTATGTATGAGGGAAAGTATCAGATAATAAGTGATGAATGAAAAGAACAGGGATACACATTTTGGGAATCTGTGAACATCGATGGAAAGGATCAGGACACTTCAAGAGCGAGAATGACAATATCTTTATATACTCTGGTGGAGAATTAGGAGGAAAGAATGGAGTGGCTTTTTACTTGGACAAATCAACATCAAAAGCATTACTAGATTACAGTCCAGTAAGTGATAGAATCCTCACTATCAGACTTAAGGGTACTCCTAAAAATGTAATAATCATCCAGATATATGCACCTACATCAGCAGCAGAAGAAAGGAAGTAAAAGACTTTTATAACACACTGCAAACGACAGTAGACCAAGTACAGACAAATGATATTGTATTAATAATTGGGGATTTTAATGCAATTATTGGTACAGAAAGAGCAGAAGACGAAGGATATGTTGTGGGGAAATTTAGCATAGGACATAGAAATGAGGCAGGTGACAATCTAATGGCGTTTTGCATAGAAAATGAGCTAATGATCGCTAACACACTTTTTAAACAACATCCAAGAAGACTTTACACATGGAAATCACCTGATGGGAAAACCAAGAATCAAATAGATTCCATTTTAGTGTGAAGAAGGTGGAGATCAAGTGTAGCATCAGCAAAAACTTTACCAGGAGCTGATTATGACACGGACCATGAATTATTAACAGACATGAAGATAAAGATTAAAGAGACAGTTACGTGATCAAGGCCACTCTTCTTTGATCTTACAAAAATACTAGAACAATACAATATAGAAGTGAAGGACCATTTTGAAACCCTGATGGTTGTACAGGAGGAGATAACACCAGATGAATTAACTATGCAGGCCAGAGATATCTTAATAACAACAGCTAAAGATGTGGTTCCAGTAAAGACAACACAAAAGAATAGATAGATTACAGCAGGCACACTAGAACTGATAAAACAACATAGAGAAATGAAGACACAGTGGAAAGTGACAAACAACAAAGAGGAATATAAATCTTTAACAAAAGAAGTACAAAGAAACATAAGAAAAGACAAAAAACAATACATACAAGATTGTTGTGAAAGAATAGAAGGACATCAGAAGTGTGGAAGAAATAGTGAAATGTTTAAAGAAGTGAAGACATTAATGAGAAATGTCATACCTAAGCTAAATGTAATTTGTGACGAGATGGGGAATACTTTGACAGAGACAGAGGAAATTATAGAAAGATGGAAGGAATGTTGCAGAGGAATGTATGAAACAACTGACTGTGAAAGCAGAAATCAACAGTGAGAATTATTATTGGAGAAGAAAGAACCTGAACCGACAATAGAAGAAGTTTTATGGGCAATAAAGAATCTGAAAAATGGTAAATCATTAGGATGTGATGAGATAACAGCTGAACTTATTAAAGCAGGAGGAAAGGAATGTGCAACAATCTGTCATGCACTATGTAAAAAGATATGACATTCAGGTATTTGGCCAAAAGAATGGAAAAGAACTGTATTCATACCACTGCCAAAAAAGGGTAACCTGAAATGCACAAACTACAGAACTGTTGCCCTGATTAGTCATGCCAGTAAAATTCTGTTGAAAATCAGAATGGGTAGATTTCATAAGAAAATAGAAGTCAATGTGGTCCAAGCTTGTTTCAGGCAAGATAGAGGATAAAGAGATCTTATATTCAGTATAAGATTAATAATAGAGAAATGCAGAGAGTTTAATGTAAATCTATATTTATCTTCAATAGACTACTCAAAAGCATTTGATTGTGAACAACACCAAAAACTTTGGGAAATAACGGGAAAAAATGGGATTTCCAACACATTTGATAGTGCTCGACTAGACCAACAGGCAGCAGTGAGAATAAATGGTTGTTGTAACAATTTGGTTTGACATAAAACAAAGAGTCCATCAGGGGTGCATATTGTCACCTTACTTATTTAACTTGTAAACTGAAAATATAATGAGGAATGTTAGAGAAGATGTAGACAAAGAGTATTATGATGCCATAACAATTGGAGGTTATGAAATACCAGAGATTAGATATGCTGATGACACAGTATTACTGTCCACAACACAAAAAGGAATGGAAAAACTAATTATGTCAGTCCGTAAGAACAGCGA
Source organism: Achatina immaculata (assembly GCA_009760885.1). NCBI lineage: Eukaryota > Metazoa > Mollusca > Gastropoda > Stylommatophora > Achatinidae > Lissachatina > Lissachatina immaculata. Next base: position 5,286,174 of record CM019695.1, on the reverse strand, counting down.
AGAGCAAAACCTCTATCTTAATGCAAAGAAAACTAAATTGATAACAACTGACAAAACAAACAAGCCACTGAAATATGTATCAGTGAGGAAAAATTGGAAGAAGTGGAGAGTTTTGAATATTTTGGATCACTACTAACTAATAATGGAGATACAGTGAGGGAAATTAAAAGGAGGACGTCTACCACTCTTCAGAAAGTAAAACAACTAAAGATTCTATGGAGAGGAACAGACAGAACTACAAAAATCAGATTTTTAAGGGCATGTGTCTTTCCCATCACAACATATGCCTGTGAGACATGAACACTTAATAAAACATCTGAGAAACACATAAATGTCTTTGAATGTAAATGCTACAGAAGAGTTCTTCAAATATCATGGGCACAGAAAAGAACAAGTATATCCATACTACAAAAACTTAATATTGAAAAAGGCTGGCTAGTAAAGAGGATTAAACAAAGAAAACTTAAATATTTTGTACATATTAACTGTCATGATAATCTAGAGAAGACTGTCTTGGAAGGGTACGTAATGGGAAAAAGAAAGAGAGGAAGACCAAGGCGAAAATGGCAGCAAGTTATTTGATGTTATCTGATGATCTGCAGATAGATGCATCCGCAGCAGGCCATCTTGCTCATAACCGAGAGGCCTACAGGAGTGCTGTTAGGGAGGCAAAGTGCCACAAGGGACATGCAAATGAATGAATAAGCAAACATTCCATTTAAATAGTTATAAATACATAAAGGTAGATAGAGGCGTATGGTGCAGTTTTACAAAGTGAGGGAGGGAGTGAGTACGGTGAGAAAAAACGAATAGAAAGTATGAGAATGTATAAATGAAAACGTACAACATCCGATATTTCGGTGTGAGCCTTTTTCAAGGATTACATGCACAACGAGACAAAAAAAAAATGAAGAACTTATCTGAATGTGTCGTTCTCCAGAAGTATAAAACAAATGTGTGTAGTAGAAGGAAGGACCACACTGACCACAACAAAGGATGCCCGATAGAGCCAGTCGTAAAGAAGAGGTGGAGAAAGAGGAGGAGAACAAGTGGTAGAAAGGGGTGGGGGGAAAGGCAATAGAAACATGATACCCTCTAGAGGAGGTGTCAGGGGGGAGGGAGAGAGGGGACGCGGAGAGATAATGAATGAAGAAATAAACATCTGCAGGGAGAAAATATGAAACTGGTGAATAGGACAAGACCCTATAGACACCAATATGTTGGCAGAGAAGAAAAGAAAGTGGTGGTAGGGAGGGGTAGCATAAAGAAAGAAAGTAGAGTTTAAAAAAAAAAAAAAGGCCAGTGGAAAACCAAAGAGGTTACAGAAAGCTGAAGACATTGTTAATTCCAGCTGGGTGAAGACAGCCAGTCTGGAAAATAAAGCGCTTAGGGTCCTAGAAAGCGCCTTATTTTCCAGACTGGCTGTCTGCAGGTGTTTATGTTCTTCATTCATTATCTCTCCGTGTCCTTCCCCCGACACCTCCTCTAGTGGCTATCATGTTTCTATTGCCTTTCCCCCCACCCCTTTCTACCACTTGTTCTCCTCCTCTTTCTCCACCTCTTCTTTATGATTGGCTCTATCGGGCATCCTTTGTTGTGGTCAGCATGGTCCTTCCTTCTACTCACACATTTCTGTTTTCTACTTCTTGAGGAAGACACATTCAGATCGAAATATCGGATGTTGTATGTTTTTCATTTATACATTCTCATACTTTCTATTCATTTTTTCTCACCTTACTCACTCCCTCCCTCACTTTGTAAAACTGCACCATACACCTCTATCTACCTTTTTTTATTTAAATCAGTTTTACTGCAGTCACCATCCCCTTTATCTAAATACATAAAGAGCATGAGAAAAAAAAGTAAAATATAACTTTGACATTCAGCCTTTAGTCTTAGAGAGAATGAGAGATGCATAAAGCATAAAATTGTTGACATGTCCACAGGAGTGATCACAGAAATGGAAATAAGTGGACACAGTAAGTGCAGTGTAACAGTGAAAACTGTGGGGAGAGGGGGGGTTCACAGTCTGAATTTGATAAAATTTGCCTTTTTGAAAATGTGCTTCATGCTCTTGCAGTCTGTATTGTAAATAATATACTATAATATAATACGGTATAGTGCAGTGTCATTCTTTGTTTACAAAAGACTCCAAGAACTGGCAGACTTCCGTCATGAAGCTGAAGCAGAGAATGAATTACTGAGAGAGCAGATGACATTCCTTACTGAAAATCTGAATGCAGAAAGGCATAAAACAAAGCAGACTGAGCAGGAAAAAGAACTTCTAAAAACTCAGTTGCACAGGTATCAATCTCAGGTGAGCTAAGGAAAATAAGAAGCAAGTGACAATTTTATGACATGTCGTTAAAAAAATATGAATGTACCTATTCATATGCATAAATGGTGAAGATATGGTCAAATATTCTTTTTTCATATTTGCATTATAAACATAGCTGCTTTTATATTTGTTACTGTATTAAGCATCTTCTGTGTTTGCTTTCTGAATGAAGCAGTTTTTATGTTTGCTTACTAAAAAAAAAAAAGACATATCTATGTTTGCTAATACAAGATTCAGTGTTAAGTTGCCAGATAAAAGCTGCTTCTGTATTTTCTAATTAAATAAAGCTGCTCTATATTTCTTGCATCTTACATCCTTCCCACACTGTTAAATGTCACATAGGGCTCACATGGTAGTTTTGCAAAGTTTTTCTGTTTTTGGTGAGTTTTTTAAACCTCGTCAAGGGTTGCCCACTAGTTCAGCAATGTTCTCTTTAGAGTTTCATGTGGTTGACCTCTTCTTCTTTTGCTTGTTGTGTCCCACTTGATAGTAAAGTAAGAGAACAAATTTTGTATGATTAGACCTCGAAAAAATCATAGACAAAGCACTTTAGTGAGACATGTGGGGTGCTAGTTGGCTAAGTCGATAGTAAGCTGTTCTCTCGTGGCTAGACGGCTGCTCGTCCTACCGGAGTCAGTGTTCGAATCCCAGGTAATTCTCTTGTGATTTTTCTTTCTCTCACGTCTCACTAAAGTGCTTTGTCTACGATTTTTTCGAGGTCTAATCATACAAAATTTGTTCTCTTACTTTACTGTACCAAAGCCTTGTAGTTTCCTATTTATAAAAAATTATAAAAAATTGTTCCCACTTTGTTTGGGATTGATTCTTTGATTGTTTCTTTTCATCACGTGGCCAATTTATTGTCCATCTCCTTTTTTTGATCACCAGTGAGACAGGTTGTTGTTTGCTATTCTGCCTTTTCTCTGCATTGGTCTTGAATTTATTCTACTATATATAGAGTATTTTCCTAAGCATTTGTTTTCAAAAAGTCTGATTTGTTTTGTTTCTTTAGTTGCTTTCTATATTTCTATATTTGCTTACTAAATAAATCATTTTATGTGATTGTTTACTAAATAAAATGAATTTTATGTTTGCCTACTAAAATAGCAAGCTTCTTTGTTTGCTTCCTAAATAAAGCATTTTCTCTGTTATCTTATGTAAAGCAGTTTCCATGTTTGTTTATTAAATAAAGCATTTTCTCTGTTATCTTATGTAAAGCAGTTTCCATGTTTGCTTATTAAATAGAGCATTTTCTTTGTTATCTTATAGAAAGCAGTTTCCATGTTTGCCTACTAAATAACTAAATAACTAAGTTTTTGCTTACTAAATAATTTTAATGCTTGCTTATTAAAAAAGCAGCTTTTATATTTGCTTGCACCTGGACATTATACAAGTATCCTGGTGGGTCAGCTGTCCATGGAAGGTAGGGATATTAACAACATAGTGAAGGAATTCAGTGCTTGCATTCTTCAGGCTGCCCACAAAACCATTGCCAGAGGAGCTCGTAGGGACTTTAAACCATACTGGTCTAGTGAGCTGGAAAAATTGCACAGTGACATGGAAACACCTCGGAAGCAAGCAGAAAGTAGACCATGCCAAGAACAGTAAGGCCAAATTTCAGAGAGTCAAGCTGCAAGCCAGATGGGAAAGCTGGTGAGAGAAAACAGACTTCCTAAACTTTCAAAAGGATGGAAGGAAACTGGAAATTAATCAGGCGGTTAAAGATGAGGGCATTGAAAGAAGTACAAAGATTACACTAATAGAGGATGGGAAAACCCTTACAGGTAAGCAGGTAGCAGATTACTTTGCTCACATGTTTGCACAAGACTGCAACATTGATATCCGTACAGAGGAACAGCATGCAGTGTCACTGACCCCACAGAAAGAAGAGGAACAAGGCAGAAAAGTGGAAGTCATGGATGCACCAATCACACGCAGTGAGTCAGACCTAGCAGCCAGTAAATTAAAACCAAGGAAATCACCAGGACCAGATGGAGTATCCAGTGAAATGATCAAGAACCTGGGAGTAGCAGCAATGGAAAAGTTGTTGAATATTTTCAGTATGTTTTGGAGCACAGGTAAGTTACCTCAAATCTGGAAGGAAGCAAGCATGGTACCACTGCTAAAGCCAAGGAAAAATAGTCATACAGCCTCTAACTACAGGCCAATCAGTCTCACCAGCTGCCTCTGCAAAACAGTGGAACACATCATTGACCTGAGACTAAAATGGTACCTAGAAAGTGAAAACCTTGCTCGACAACAAGCAAGTTTTAGGCAGTACTACAGCACAGAAGATCAAGTGACCTATCTCTCTCAAGAGGCATAGGATTCATTCCAAGACAAAAACCTTGTGCTAGCAGCATGGATAGAACTGAGGAAAGCCTTTGATAAAGTATGGAAGAAAGGTCTGCTGTGGAAACTGAGAAACTGCAATTGAAAATTTGCTTCATGCTCTTGCAATGTGAGTGGAGGAGCGTACAACTGGATAAAGTCCTATTTACACAATATAAGATTAATGGATGGACTCAAAAGCCAGAAAGTACTGCTATAATATGGCATACCACAAGGAGAAGTCCTTTCACCTACACTATTTCTCATATCCAGTAATGACCTAGTCAAGGAATTTCCCTAAGAAATCAAAGTAGCACTGTATGCAGATGATCTGGTAATGTGGTGTACAGATGAACACACGACAGTTGCTACACAGAGGCTTGAAGGAGCAACAGACATCTTGACATTATGGACAAACAAATGACGTGCAAGTATCAACACTGAGAAATAAAGTACCATTCTGCTTACTCTCTCATCTAAACAGAAAGCAGGTAAGATCTTTGTAAACAAAATATCCTTAAGGATGGACAATCAACCTACTTACTTAGAAGTGACTCTTGACTCAAAATTGACCTGGAAGCAACGCATCAGTAAATGCAGAAATAAACCCAGAAGAAAGCTGACCATATTAAGAAAATTAAGAGGAACCACATGGGTAGCCAGTGGAAGAATCCTCAAGAATGTATATCAGCAAAGTATTCTACCACATTTAGAATATGGCTCAACAGCTTGGTGCACAGCATCAAACACTACGCTACATGATCTAGACAAGGTACAAAATCAGTCATTACAGATTATCACAGGTGCCATGAGGTCCACAGTAGTAGTAGAAATACAGAAAATAGTTGGTGTTCAGACACTAAAAGAATGTACACAAAAGTAATGACCTTGAGAGAGAAATTCCTTAGCTCTGTAAGTCACTTCCTGAAGAAGAGATTCAGTAACTTGACACGAAGGCAGCTTAACTCTTCCCGTGCCATAGTCGCTATAGTGAGAATTTCCGGTTACTGAGTTGCGTGCCATAGTTGTTATAGTGACAATTCATTTGTTTCAATAAAACCAACCAGTGTAACATTTAGATTGTACATATTTTGTTTGCGTTTCCGGTGACACTTTTCAAAATGTTACGAGCGATGCCGAGCGAGAAAAAGGAAGAGAAACATGGAAATTTTTCAATTTTTGACGATGTAGATAGGGGTATGGACATGGCCTGTGACCACCCCACTGCTCTTGAATGTATCCTAAGTAGATTTAGACATATTAGACGACTGTAGAAATAGTTAGTATGTTATTTCAGACATTAATTTAGCGAGAATGCAACATAGAATCACAATACGAGATCGACAAGTAGATCTAGACATCTCAGATGGTAAGTAGTGCATATCTAGACCTAGCCAATGATGAGCTGGGCACAATCATTGTCTAAAAACACCACATTACTTCTTTTTTCCTAAAACAACTGCATTTATGAAATTTTCATACATTTAGTTATACTTTGAAACATAATAAGTACACGGAAGTACATGGAAATATTGTTTTTCCATTCCATTTTACAACTATACCCACTATACAGATCAGGACCCACGCTTTTTGTGTGGCATGAATGGGAACGTCCGCATTTTTTTCTTGGGCACAGGAAGAGTTAAAAGAAGCATAGCTTCATTCATCAGGCCAAGTGTTTGCATAAGTTGATACGTGACCTTCCAACTGTAGTTGCTTCATTATCACCTGTATCAGAGCATACACCATGGAAAGATGCAGACTGTACACAAATAACTATTCAGACTGAAGTGAAAGGTGTGCAGTCCTGTGAGATCAACACCCACACTTAGCGTGCTAGATGACAAATATCTATGTGACACCTGGATACATGTGTATACAGATGGATCTGCACACAATGCCATAAAGAATGGAGGGGAAGGAGCACATATTGAATACACAAACAACACCACTGACAAGATTTCCTTACCCACTGGAAAATACTGCAACAACTATGATGCAGAAGTTAGGGTAATTATTACCGCAGTTGAAAAACTATGAAACTCAAGAATTGATACATGCCCTATAGTATATCTCATGGGTGGAAGATTGGCACTGGAAGCTCTTTAGTGCAACAAACTACCAGACCTTAAGGATGTCTTGTCATAAATTGGGTCACTTAAATGGAGGAACCAGACATACTGATCACCTGTCTCTCTCTAAACCTTAAGTGCCCAGGTCACGTGGGGCTTCCACAAGGGTTTTCCACAAATGCCTGTCCTTTGCGCCTTTCTTTCTGCTCTTGCCCAGGTGAGCCCTCTATTGCTCAACATCCTCTCTGTTGTTCTTCTCCATGTTTCTTTTGGTCTACCCTTACTTCTGTTCCCCTGTGGTGTCCATCTTAGTGCTATTTTTGGTAGTGAGTTGTCAGTTATTTGGAGCACATGTTCCAACCATTGCCAGCATCTTTCCTCAATAATTGCTGTCAGTGTCATCTGCATTTCTGCCAACAAGATGTTATTTCTTATGGTGTTTGGCCAAAATATTTTTCTGATTCTTTGTAAACATTTAGTCTACAAAGAATTCAACTTGTTTTCTATGGTTTTGTTAATTTTCCAGCATTCACTTCCATAGAAGTGAATATTCTGATTTTTGTCTTCATGCTTAGTTTTTTTTAGATTTCCATATAGTCTGCAGCATTGCAAAAGCCTGATTTGCTCTAGTAAGTCCTCTCTGCTGTCTCCATTTTCTATTACTCTACTGCCAAGATATTCGTTGACCTCCTCTACTAACTTGCTGTCTACTCTGAGTACATTTCTGTTGTTCACATTTTGCTTCATTAACTTTGTTTTTCCTACATTGATCTTTAGTCCTATGTTTTTTGTATTTTGAGTTAGCTTGTTTATTTTATCTTGCATATCTTTGTGGCTGCTTGATAGGAGACAAATGTCGCAAAGTCAATGTCCTCCAGCACTGTGTCGAGGATCCATTGTAATCCTCTGTGTTTGTCTGGATCACCTATAATCAGAAGAAAAACGTGATAAAAGCATACAGAAAGTCACAAACACCATGACATGATGACTATCACATGGTAAACAGAAAGGAACAAGTCATCATTTTCCATCTCCGAACAGGACACAGCTGACTCCGAAGTCATATGTATACAAAGTTTAAAGTAGTTGGTACTACTACTCTTTGTACATGTGCCTAGGTGTCCCTGACTGTGGAACATATCCTCCAAAACTGCACCAACTATGAGACACTGAGAAGCAATTACTGGCCCAATGTAACCACCAAAGAAGATAAGCTCTATGGTTCCATACATGAACTATAAAAAACAGTGAAATTTATCCAAGAGACAGGACGGCAGATATAGACAGGAAATGTGTACGAAAAGAAGAAACAGAAATTTGCTTGTCAAATAAAGCTGGTTATAAAACATTTTCTGTGTTTGCTTACTAAATAAAGCTCTATCAGTGTTTTTCTACTAATTCTATGTTTCTGTTAATAAATTCTTATGAGAATGACAAAATAAGTTATTTGCAACTTGTGATGTAATAAAGTAATATCTTTTGCCACTGTATTTCTTCTTTGGATTATTGTAAAAGAGATTTCTGATCATATAATTCAATATCTGTTCTATAAATTGCATTTTCTTTTTTATACTTGTTTATTTCATCCATTGGACAGATAACTTTGGAGTTTACTGTCTTCAAAGGTGATTCCAGAAGTACACATTAAACTGCAAAATTTAATTCCCAAAAAAACATACCTTTCAGTAATATAGGGAACATGATAATTCTTTGGTCAGTCTTGTAGTTCATAGAATTTCTTGGAGATAGATATTGACCAGCTGCAGTTGCTAGTGGTAATTAATCATCTCCCTCTCACTCTCACAATATATGACCTTTCCAAAAAGCATTACCAGCCCACAGTTTATAAAAATTTATTAGGTAATTAAAATCCACGCTTATTTATACATGCGAAAGCTGGAAATCAACTAAAGAAATAGACAAAAATTAAACTCTTTTGAAAATAAATGCCTAAGGAAAATACTTGGTATAAAGTAGAACGAATTCAAGAACAGAGATAAGACAGATGAGCAAACAACAACCTGTCTCATAGGTGATCAGAAAAAAGAAGATGGACATATGTAGGCCATGTGATGAGAGAATACCAAAACAAGCTATCAAGTGAAGCACAACAGGCTGAAGAAAAAGAGGTCAACCACATGAAACTCTAAAGAGGACATTGTTAAGAGAAGCATTATTATGTTTACAAATATCCCTGTGTCTTTATTATTCTGCATTATATTGGTTATTACTTTTGTCCTCACAGATGTTCCTATCATACTCCTCATTTTAGTGGAGTTTTTTTTTCATGTCAAATATTTTACATTTGATTTTTGTTTTTCTGTTCTTGTTTCCTAATTGGTCAGTCATTTTCTATTTATCTATAACTAAAAAGAAATTACTTGTGTTTTATATTCTGGGCATTGATTTTTTAAACAGGTTGTGAAGATAAGCACAGATCATGATATATTAAAACATCAGCAAGAGGATTTAAAGTCGTTGTTAACAGAGAACAAGGTTATTTTTTTATATTGATAATCATATACTCCTTTATTCATGTTGGTATTCACCTTTAACTGCAACTTACTACTTTCTGTCTAAGCTCCAACATATCAGCAGAATTTATCGTCGTCGTCAATCATCATCATCATCATTAATATGTCTTCTCAGTGAAGATTTGTTTCTGTGTTCTTTAATACATTTTGACTCCTGGCACAGTATGGTTGGAAATCATTTCATCCCCATGTCTTGTTGTCACTAACTAGTCCACTGCAAAAGAAGGACTAGCCAAATCAATTATGACAACTTCTTGGACTGAAAGTTCCGGTTCTGCCTCATCCTGCTACCTTTTGTATTTTGTGAGGGTTTTTGCTGGTGTTTTGGAGTGTGTCTGCTTTACATAGTGCGTCTCCTTCATAGGAGGAGATTAGACCACTTTGAACTTGTCAGAAGTGCAATAATGGTAACACTTTAATATTTTAACATTTATCATTCTTTTGCTGTTTTTCTGTGTAAAGTTTCCTGAGAGTTTTTACTAATTCCTCCCAGTATCTTATTTACATTTCTCAAATATGTAGATTAGGTTTACAAAAGAAAAAAAAGGCACTACAGTGTTATGTGGGGGAACTGCCAATTGTAAAAAGTGAAACAGCTGCACAACTCCCTGGATCATCAGGAAAAAGTACACCCCCATTCCCTTCCCTTTCTTTTAAAGAAAATGATGTGATAAAATCCATGATTACTAAGAAAGCCTAAAAGAAGGATTGCATTAGTTGAAAGATATCCATAAGCTTCCCATAAAAAGTTGTGGTAAAGAGCTGTTACTTCCCATAAAAAGTTGTGGCAAAGAGCTGTCACTTCACATAAAAAGTTGAGACAAAGAGCTATCACATCACATAGAAAGTTGTGACAAAAAATGTTCACTTATAAAAAGTTGTGGCAAAGAGCTGTCACTTCACATAAAAGTGACAAAGAGCTGTCATTTCCAATGAAAAGTTGTGGCAAGGAGCTGTCACTGCAACCTATGTCCTTTGGTCATGGAAACCAGACATTTAGAAGTCATAAGTCATAGCCTTTTGGTTTGAGTCATCTTCACTTTAGCTTGACAAATGTTAGGGCTTATCATCATCACGATTCTTTGTCATGTTACAGTAGATCACCAGCTTGTTTTATCTATTTGTTTTGATGGTGTTCTTAGTCAGGCCGTTCCTGTAGCTCTGTTGATGTTATCTTTTTGTTGCTTCAATGGTTCTGTTGTCATCCTCTTGCTTTTTGCGCCTTCATACAGTTTTTAGTATATTTTTATGCTTCCTTTTTTTGTCAGATATTTTAGCTGATTTGTTTCAATGCCTTCCATCATTTCTTCTTTCAGTTTTAGCCATTCTAGTACTTTTTTCTGTATTCTGTTTTTTGTCAGAAAAGTAGCACATTCTTATTTATGTACATTCAGGTATAAACCTAATATATGTAAGACTGGTATGTCATTTTTCATCAGAATTCATCAGGATAATTTTCATTCTTGTTCATACTGTGACATATAATTGCTAGTTTTAAATATATGCATGTCAGATTATCTCAGTGCCTTCTTTATTACTCTGGAACAGGAAAAAATATTTCAGCTGAAAGCAGTTTGTTCTGGCCTTGATGCTCAGCTTGCAGAGGTAATTTACATTTACTTCAGAAAAATAATTGTTATTAAGAGATAAGTAAAACACAGTGCCTGCACATAGATGGGAAACTAGTCAAGATCTTACAGATGGACAGTGAATGAACTTAATGTTTTAATTTTGATTACTAGAATTATTTTCATTACCATAATTCATGATTAACTTTCACTTTTTTTTTGTGTCACAAATTCAGAAATTGAAGGTATACATGTATATTTTATAAGTTTAAAAAAAAACGTGTATATATATATATATATATGAAACAAATAAAGTTTAACAAATAAAGCAAGCAGCTGTAATTCCACTAGCTAGTCACTAACCCAGTGCTTTGTAGGTGGCTGAACAGAGTCGAACCACAACAGAAAAATCTGAAGGGAGGAGTCCGACGGTGGTTCACAACAAAGCTCTTTTATATGTCTTCTGTCAGTGCCTGAAACTGCCCCAGACAAATGTATCCTTGTCCTTCCTTTGAAGCAAAGTCAAAGGAAGGGTTAGCACACTCTGAACAAGGCACTGCATATCAGTTTCCCAGGAGAAACAGAAAATGCACACAGTTAACAGAAAGACCAAGAAGACTGATTGTTGGACCAAACCAGCCAGTAATATGCAGGAAACTCTCTACCGTAGAGAGCAGAACAACAACACAACTCCTTCAGATCATCAGAGGAAGTACCCTCCCTCAGACAAGTGTTTCGGCCCTTTAAACTCCTGACACTCTAAGGGGGGTGTGCCCCTCTGGGTCATGACTCCCAGAGGTCTTGTGAGTTGTTGCTTTTTTTTTCCGGTCCTGGGATTGAACCCATGATCTTCCAGTTGCCACTGCACTTTTTTTGAAGTGCGTCTTTAGCAATTTAGCTACGGAGGACTGGTATTGGTTGTGGCAAATGAAATTACTTATGTTCCCAATGCTTGTTTCGCATACTCCACAGCCTTTTCTGCTGTTTCTGAAAGGCTTCTCAATGCCCTTGCTCTTGCTTGTCCCTTTATGCCCAGTTGCTTACATAGGTCATATGCTGATGTTGCTACGAATCCTCTTGCTCCCACTTCTACAGCTATCACTTTTGCCCTGACTCCTGCCCCCTGCCTCAGTTGCTTGACCAGATCATTGTACTTCTCCAATTTGAATAAATGCTGTTCCTCTATTCCAGTTTCGTATGGGACCGTAAGCTCGATCATTATTAATTCCTGTTTTTCTGTGGAGTACACTACAATATCTGGTCGCATTCCTGTGTTCTTGATGGCAGTTGGGTATTCTCTTCTTCCTGGAAGGTCCGCTGTCACATCCTAGTCATTTGTACCATCTAGCAGTGATGGTGAGGGAATGTCCCTGATTTCAATATTTGATGTCATACCACCACCTATGAAGTATTTAGGTAGGACCTCAACTCTTTTGCTGTTATTTGCTTTATCTTTTGCCCTGTCTACAATGGCTACTAGTTCTTGCAACACACTGTTGTGCCGCCAGGTGTACCGTCCTTGCCCTAAAGACACTCTACATGCTAACAGCACATGTTCCAATGTTTGTCTTTCGTTGCAGAGAGGGCACTTTGTATCTTCTGATACACCCCATTTGTATAGGTTGGAGCCTGTAGGCAGAAGGTCATAAGTAGCTCTGATGATGAAGCTGAGCCTCAAGGGTGCCATTCTCCAGATGTCATTCCATGTTAGTGATCTCTGCAGGACTTCCTCCCATGTTGTCCACTGCCCTTGTTGTGATTGTTGGACTGCATTCTGGACCCGCTTGTCATCCTCTGAATTCCTTACTTCACTGATGATCATATCCCTTCTTTCCCTTAACCAGGAATACACATAAATTAATGGAAAAGCTTAGATCATTTGGATCTGTAACCAAGGCCATAATTTTTTTCTAGATGAAGAAGTCTGTAATTGTAATAAAAATATAGCAACTACATCTGGCAGACTTTAGTAAATCTGCTTCTTTACTTTTTTTAGAATTGTTAGTAATGACTTAAAAAAACATTTAAAGATTTTTATATTCCATTCAAAACATATATACTTTCATTAGACAAGTAAGTATATGTTTGAATAACAGTAAGGTTTTTTTTTTGTTTCCTCAAGATGGTTTTGTGAGTTGGTGCAAGACATTCAGCATAAGTAAAAGGTACAAATTGTTGGAAAATAAAGAGTTAATCTATTAACTTTCTTTTGTTCATAAATATTGTTTTTTACTTGCTAGAAATTTTATTGTTTTCATTTCAGAAAGATGAACATATTCAAGAACTGCAGGCATGTCTTCGGGAAGTCAGCAGAATGAATGCTGTAAGCATTAACTTTCAAAGTTGTACTGTTCTGAAGTATGTGTTTTATAGAATTTTTATCTCTTTGATATTTGATGACTGCATCACATGAACATTACTTATACTGAGCTTCATTGTTAATGAAGACTGTGTTAGAGATATGACACTGTCTTTAGGATTAACAGTTCAGCTGGTCAAGACCTTACCCAGCCTCCCTATGCTGCTCTTGTGGAACAGACTTGTCAAGCCTAAGTCTGGAACAGAATGTGCTCCTCATGTTGGTGAAACTTGCTGAGAATCCTATTCCTTCAATTTGTGTCTGTTAACAAGGAAAGTCACCAGAGCTTCATACAAATCAGGTGCAGTGTTTGTCCAATAAGATCTTCACCTTTCCTACCCATCAGGTACTCATGCTGGTGCTAAAAGATCTTTATCCTTGCCTATCATTTATGATGCTGGTGTCACAAGATCTTCATAATCCATACCAACTCTGTCCATCAGGTATTATGATGTTATAGGTTCTTCATACACCATGATGATGATGTTATAAGTTCTTCACACACCATGATGATGATGCTATAGGTTCTTTACACACCATGATGATGATACTGTAGGTTCTTCACACACCATGATGATGATGTTATAGATTATTCACATACCATGATGATGATGCTATAGGTTCTTCACACACCATGATGATGATGTTATAGGTTCTTCACACACCATGATGACGTTATAGGTTCTTCAACCACCATGATGATGATGCTACAAGATTTTCACCACAGACTGGTGAAACCATGGATTTCACATTTTAGTTACAGGAGAGACTTCAGTTTGTTTTTGTGAAGATATAAAACTCAATAGCATGTTAATTAATACAAGCTGATTTTTGTGTGTTATTAAATAAAGAGTTGAAGTATTTTGATTTTCAAAAAGTAAAAAAAATTGATCAAAAACAAGGGTGACAAATAATGCTGAATGACTGCATTAAACAGGACTTGAAAAATCAGAATCAGGACCTACAAGGACAGAGAAGTGAAGCCCAGCAAGAGCTTCTGAGGTAAATATTTGAAATTTTTTTTTTATATTTTCTTAAATGGGTGATATTGTATGAACTATAGATTGATTTTTGTGTTTTTAAAATTATACTTGATTACGTATTTTTACACAATTATTCAATATTTCTCCTTTCTATTACTGAAATATCTACCCTGTCCAATATTCTTTACAATGAAAATGTCTGTTCTGATGGGGAATCTGTACCAAAGACTTAATAAATTTTTAAGTATTTATTTTGCTTTAGTTATTTCTACTTTTGCAAACAGGACTGTTTTGATTGCCACCAATATTTCCTTTGGGCATGTTCCGTTGTTATTTTCTGTCCCCATAAATAATTCTTCTCTTTCATGCATAGTTCATTTGCTGTCATTTTATTCTGTATTTCATTTTCTGATAGGAGACAGTTATACCAGACTGTCAATTATAGATTTTCATGTGTTTGGTCAGGACATCTGGTGTTCTGTTTCTAGTGTCAGACATCACACAATTCATGTTGATGTTTGGTAGGAGAAGGAAAGGAAATGAAAGAGTCCTGTTATGTGTCAGTAAATGAAAGAATCCTCTTATATGCCAGTCTGGTTCTAAGGACTGCTATTGCCGGAGGTGGGGTGGAGAATTCAATCTCCACTCCAACGGCGCGCGTCTCAAACAGCCTCTGGCAGTCAAGTCCAGCTCCTGGCCTTCCCATGGCAGAACTGTTTAAACTGACAGGAGAAGGGGCGAAGGGTAGATGAGTGACATGTTTGGTAGCTCATCTGCTGCCGCTGGCGAGATTCTTCAGCTGCTGTGCGTGGAGCGCAGCACCACTGCGGAAAAGGTGGTAGAAAGGATAAAGCGAAGCAAACAGTCAAATCATGGCACCTCTGGTCTGGAGGTCGGCCACGTCCTGAGTGCAGTCATATCAAGTGAAATGCATGAACCGGCTTGTCCCAGAGGTTAAGACACTGCTGGCGAGACTCTTCGAATGCCGCGCGTGGAGTGAAGCTCCTCCCGGTCAAGGAAGTAAATGCAGAAAAGAAATAAAGGTTGCTGTGCGGTGCCGATGTGAAAAGGTGGTGGAAAGCATAAAATGAAGTCTAATCGGTATGTCCAGTAGTATCGCTGCGAGAGCTATACATACCACGGCACCTCTGCTCTAGAGGCCGGCCACGTCCGAAATACATCTACACTGGTGAAATATGCCTAAACCGGCACACACCAGGGGTGGAACTTGATGGCTAGACATGTCATGCCGCCTCCGCTCTAGAGGTCGGTCACGCCTGATATACACCCATACTGGTGAATTTTGCCTAAACTGGCTCACACCAGGGGTGAATCTTGAAGGCTATGCATGTCACAGTACCTCTGTTCTAGAGGTCGGTCACGTCCCAAACACGCCCATACTGGGATAATATGCCTAAACCGGCTCAGCCCAGGGGTGGAAGTCATTAGTGGCGAGGATTCGTCCTCCTGGACGAAAGCTCCATCCTGGTCACAACTAGGAAGGGTAGCGGCCACGACCGCAAAATGCTGAAGTCGGAGACACTGGACCAGGGCAGTCTAGATAGGCAACCACCTCTCACCCAGCAGGGATGTTTGCGTATCCTAATCACACTGAGGTTTTCCAGTGAGAAAGTCCAACTCTGGACTGGATGGGCAACCACCTCTCACCCGGCGGTGATACACGGGTATCTCAAAACACATCGAGGTATTCCGGTGAGAAGGTCCAAATCTGGCCTGGGTGGGCTACCGCCTCTCACCCAGCACGGATGCACTGATATCCTAAACACGTCGAGGTCTTCCGGTGAGAAAGTCCAACTCTAGACTAAACTGGTGCAACGAAAACCACGGTGTCACGCAATCCGCTTCAGAGACCCACCAAGAATACAGGCTAAAGCCCTGCGATACTCTGAAACCCTTGTGGTCCTCTCGTGGATCTCGTGTGGTCCTTTCGGGGACCACACAGGACCTAACGAGGACCACAGGCGTAAATTCAGTAGGATCACAGTGTGGTTTTGGTGGTAGAAGCAAACGAAGAAGAAGAAGAAGATATGCCAGTCTAAGAGTTACAGAAACTGTTCTTATTTTCTCATAGATCTATCAGTCAAGTTTCTGAACATCCGGGGAATTCCATGGTCCATTGTTGATTTCCAAAGTGAGTCAACAGTACTATATTGATTTTCAGAGTGATTCATTAGTACTACATCATTTTCAAGATAAGTACTTTATCGGTATCAAGATATTGCAGTGGTCAGCAACTGACTGCTGACTACTTGTGTCAGGGTTGGCAAACCACAGGTGACCAGGACCCTGTCTCACCTCTCACACTTAGTAACGGCTTAACCTGGCTAGCAGGACAGGGATCTCTGTGGTCCCTATGGTGGTGGTATCTGCTAAAGAAGTATTGCACTCCCCTGCTTTTTAGTCACACCCTAGGTCTGCCAAAGAAGCTACTGTAACCCATTCCCCATTTGACACAATGTTTGTGCCTCAGTACTTGCGCCACATTGGCTGCAAGGAACATTATGCTCATATTTCCAGGAGAGCAACAATAGCATCAGTTTCTAGAGTGATTCAACACTGCTTTATCAGTTTTCAGAGTGATTCAACACTGCTTTATCAGTTTTCAGAGTGATTCAACACTGCTTTATCAATTTCCAGAATAATTCAACACTGCTTTATCAATTTCCAGAATAGTTCAACACTGCTTTATCAGTTTCCAGAGTGATTCCATAGTCCTTTATTGGATTTCGGTGTGAGTTCATAGAACTGTGTCATTTTACAGAATAATTTTATAGAATAATTCCATTGTACTATATCAGTTTCTGCAGTGTTTCCATAATCAGGCTGTGACTCTTTTTGTAGGAAAGAAGGTTAGATAGAATTATTTGAAATCTTATGCTTGGCCCGGAACAGATGTGCAAATTATGATGAAATTAAATTCAAATAATAACAATATTAGAAATTTTATGACCAACTTCTTAATACCTCACCTAAGAACATGCAGTTTTAATTAGCTCTTATTTGTCTCTGTAGTCTCAAGTCTGTCCTGGATGACACTGGAAGTGGTATTAGATTTCTGCCTGTGCAAGGGCTGGTATGTGAAGTAGAAGGAGATCTTGACCAGCCACATACACAAAATGTTCAGAATTGGTCAGGATCTATTCATAACGAGCTACAAGATTTGGTCAGTATTTTGCTGCCGGATTTATTGTGAGATATTGTTTTAAAACTCTTATTTTCTTCATTATACCAGTATAAGGAGTGAGATCATAAAAGAGAAATAAGACAGTCATACAAACAACTGACAGGCTGGTAAAACTTATATTCTGTTGGTTTTCTTTAGTTAGTATTGACTATATGAAAACCTGCCCCCAACCCAGCTCACTGCTATACCTCGGCATCTTCACTGCATCACCTGCAAAGCTCACAGTTCAGGAAGACGGAAGAAGAAGAAAAATTAATGAATTTTGTGTTGCTACCCAGTGACATAGTCACTACAGACTCTGTTCACCATAGGCCATAGTTTAGTCCTACCATTTGTGGTAAGTTCTTGCTATGTCATCTGCACATAAAAATTTGGGGGTTATGCAGTATTTTTTTGTCTTTGTATTTTTTTTTATACATGGAGTGACACGAATCACTCTTTGCTGTCTGCGACAGTTTAAATTATTTTATGGCTGCTCCGATACATATAATCCAACTTATTACCAGTAAATTCCATGTCTCCTCAGGAAACAATTTTGAATCAGATTTTGAGGTAACATAGTGTCCTTTTTTTCTTGATTAAAGGAACCCATAGTATATTCCTCGAGTAAGTAATCACCCAAATGGAGATGGACATATATCAGTCACGTGATGAGAAGAAACAGTCAAGAGAGTTCCAGAACAAGGTATCAAGTGGAACACAACAGGCTGAAGAAAAAAAGAGGTCAACCACATGAAACTCCAAAGAGGACATTGTTAAGAGAGGTCAAATTAGTAGGCATAAAATCCTTTGATGAGGTTGAAAAGCGTGCCAAAACAGGAAAACTTTGCAAGCTACCATTCGCCTAAGTGACATTTAACAGCTCAGGAAGGATGTAAGGTGTAAGAAATAATCATCCTTCTGGTAGTATCTATGACCCAAAGCCATTGAATCTCTCTAGTCTTATATAATTACTTGGTGTCCCATTCATGATAGTATCTGGAGTTGGACATCATTTGTCTGCTATCTTCTCCATGTGCACAAGCATTATGAATGACCCAGATGTTGGGTCTTTATCCAGAACATCTATGTTCACACATATTTGAGAACTTTTGAATATATATTTGTGAGGAGTGATTGTTCAGAAGTATCTGTAAGCCTAACTTAAATCTAAAATCTGAAGTTCAGATCTTGTGCTTATCCAGATTTGTATAACATAGAGAAGGACTGCATTTACATTGCGGTGAAACATTTCTGTAATAACTTTGAATGAGATTATGTCACAGAAAAGAGAAGCGGGAAGATTTTTTTTAAAAACCCAGTAAAATTTGTGTCAAAATGTTAAATATAATTCAGTGAAAACACTGTAGTACAAGGTCTGACAATTAAGTAATGAGACTAATTCCATAAAAAATAAAATAAACAACAATTGAAGATATAACTGGTACTTTATTCAAAGTAAGCCCCTTGTGCATTGATACAGCGAGTGACACGATCTAACAAACTCTGGAACGACCTCTGCAGTTCTTCTGTTGGTATGGCCCTTAAACTCGATGTTACGGCCCTTTGGATGTCATCAGTATCGTCAAAGATGCGTCCTTTTAATGGTAACTTTAATTTTGGGAATAGAAAATAATTGCAGGGAGACAAATCAGGGGAATAGGATGGATGGTTGAGAACACACACTTGTTTTTGGGCCGAAATTCCTGTTCAACTACCGCCTGGTGAGCCGGTACATTATCATGGTGAAGGAAAAAAACTGCCAGGTGTTGATTACTCAGGTCAGACTCGGAGAATCATTTTCATAGGCGTTTCAAAATACATAAATAAGCTTTGGCAATGACAGCCTGTCCCGCTGAAATAAATTCTTTGTGAATAACTCCTTTACTGTTGTAGAATAACACCAACATTGTCTTTACTTTCGACTTTTGAAGACGAAATTTTTTTGCCTTTTGGTGATGATGATGATGACTTCCACTGAGCACTTTGGCGTTTAGTTGTGGAATCATAGCGGAAAATCCATGTTTCATCCTCTGCAACAATCAAATTTAAGAAATGTTTATTTCTGTGACACGTTTTGATGATGTCTTTTTTCGTACTCAACACACTGATGTTTTTGGTCATCAGACAGTGCATGTAGTACAAACCAGCAAGCAACTTTTTTCATGGCCAAATCTTCCACTAAAATGTTATGAATGGTCTCTCGGTTAACACCAAATTCATCTGCCATCATCCTCACAGTCAAAAATGATCTTCTTGTATCCATTCTCTGACTTTTGCAATGAGTTCCTCATTACGAACAGAAATTGGGTGTCCATGTCTAGTTGCATTTGTAATCGTTTCCACACCACTTTTGAATCGTGAATACCACTTGAATATCTGTGCATGAGATAAATAATTATCCCCATAAACTTGTCGCATCTATTCAACTGTCTCAATGGCACTTTTTCCAAGTTTTAAACAGAATTTAATGTTAGCTAATGCTGATTATTTAATGTTAGCTAATGCTGATTACATGACAGTGCACCTCTGACTAGGTCAACAAAATGATGGCTTGTTTGTTGTCTGCTTATCAGGCGGCGATGAAAAGTTGCCAGATCATAGATGAAGATTGTCTCTTTAGATTCCATGCTTTGCTTCATAGATGGCATTTTTGTCTTGGTCATAATAAAATCAGTCTCATTACTTAAACATCGGACCTTGTAAGTTATCTGATGGCATGAAAGTTTTGAGACTTTGAAAACTCACATGAAGTACATGAACTAGAAAGTGATGTTGAAGGGTAGTGACTTGTAATTGTAACTGTGAGGTATTAAGTTTCTAAGCTCTGCTTAAAGGAATAGCCACATGCCATGTTTCTCATCAAAATACAAAACAGTTTGAGTTGCTGTTTGCTTGTTTTAGTTTATGCTGTTATGTCAAGTGATCATCATTGTGAAAATTATAAAAATGCCACTATTTTTGTCACATGACCACAGAATTGATTAGAATCATCATTGGTGTGCCGCCCTACAGTCTTCGTTATATTCATCCACCATCACTGTTATCATATTGTCTGCTGAAGACACAGTATTGCACTTTGAGCTGTGCGGAGAATCTGTGAAGCTTCACACTAAACTTGAAACCAAAGCTTCACTTAAAAGGCTGCTCTTCTTCTTTGTCATTTTGTCAGTTTCATGTACTCTGTCATCTAGAAAATGAGATGGGTGGCCATGAATCAGCATAAGCTCTTCATGTGTGTCCCACAGTTTTCCAATCATGCTTTTTTTCCTGTGGTCTGATTTGGGCACCTAATTCTCTATAGAAAGTGCAGCTTTGCAGGATCTGTTCTGGAGCATGTATGGAATGGCTTTGATGTTTTTCACTTAGCAGTGTGATGACTGAAAATTTGATTTATTATGATTTGCTTAACCTTTGAATGAGGTCTTTGGGGTAAAAGCTGTCTAATTTATGTTTCCATGTAGTGTTGTACCTTCCTTTGATGAAAATTTTTGCTTTGCTTCTTTTAGTGATAGTCTTTGGAGGAATTGTTCTTTTTTTCTGACTGCTTTATAAACCTTGTCATCTGCTTCATTTCCTCCAACACTGTGGTTTGCAGGAATACACACTAATGTTATTTCAGTAAGGATACAGGATTAATTGCTTGTCACTTTCTTGGTCACCTGATCTTCTGGTTCATCTTGATTGGTTTGGAGAGCTGATTTGCAGTTACGTAAGAAGATTATGTTGTTCTAGTCTTTGTACCACCAGTATCTTTGTGGCCATTAGGTAATTCATTTTATATAGTAACAGTACCTTCCTTCATGTTCATCGTTGCTTCATTGTGATCAGTCGTCTCATCATATTTATGTTTATGTTCATCACCACCTT
Source organism: Achatina immaculata (assembly GCA_009760885.1). Classification (NCBI taxonomy): domain Eukaryota; kingdom Metazoa; phylum Mollusca; class Gastropoda; order Stylommatophora; family Achatinidae; genus Lissachatina; species Lissachatina immaculata. Next base: position 5,264,935 of record CM019695.1, on the reverse strand, counting down.
TACTGTAAATGCCTGAAGTGTCACCGTTATGATAATTTTTCACATTTGCTTATTGGAATCTTTTTCATATAATCATTTATTAGCTCAGTGATAGTCCAGATCTTTCTTGGCCATTGAGTAGGAAAGAACTCCAGGAAACTGTTGTTGCAACCCCTGATTTGGTTAGTCAAGTGGGACATGCTGTGAACAGTCAGAGTGTAAGAGTTTGTGTAAAATTTGTTGATGTTCAGCAATGAAAAATGTTGCAGATTATGTATGATAAATTTTCTTATTTCTGCTAATAGATGCTAGCTCTTTCCACCCATGTTATTTCCTAAGTGTTCTTTACTGTCCCGATGATGTTGACATTTTGGGGTGGTGGGGGTCCCTGTGTAAAAGTTATTGTACTGAATTAATTCCATAATCACCACTTGTGTATCACGTATTAAAATAAGTATAAATGAATGAAGATTCCATAAATGAAGTTATTTGTCATTAAAAAAACAGAAAATGGAAAAAACACAGCTGGTATGAAACGATTTTTGGGTGCTAAAAAATGTTGTTTAGGGCTGAGCAATAAAATCTACTTTATACTTACCTTTATTGTGTCATAATCCAATATAAAATATGTAGTTCAACACAGAAACATAAATATTTATGGATGTTTTTGACATCCAATAAATCTAACAGGTCTACAGCTATGAGAAACACATATAGTAAGATAGGTCTAGTCGGTCAGTGTGACAATTCTACCATTCGATCTCGAAAAAACACTTGAATATTACACTCCGATAATGATATTCAAGATTGCTCCCTTTATCAGGCATGCAGAAAAACACTAGTTAAACTTTGGATTCAGAAGAGCTGTGACTGGTTAAATGAAAAGTTACATCGAATTTTCAGTGAAACAAAATTCCTAAGCCCTATAAGGCTGGGGCGTTTGGACGACACCAAATACCGTAACAGACCTTTTGGGGCTGGCCGGGTGGAAAAAGTTAACTTTTGTTTCAAGAACATTTTCCTAATGAAATGGCTGTATTTTAATAAAAGACTTATATGCAAGATTTTAATGACATTTGTTTTTTTTTCTATTACATATAGGAATTAGGTTTCTTTTTATGTATTTAAAGAAGACAATTAGAATTTCCTTTTAACATTAATCAATTCCTTTTTGTTCAATATGTCTTGTAGACTGAAGAGGAAGTAACAAATTCTGGAATGTCTGATCTTCAATTAGTTGAAAGAGCAGATATAGAAGACAATCCACAAAAGAAAAACAAGTGCAGTTGTGACATTCATTATGATATTTCTAATGAGAAGTAAGTTTTATTTGATGTAAGATGAGTGGTTACATTTTAATACATTTTTTGAGTGCTGAATAAAAAGTACTGAAATTTTGGCATAGGAGTTGGAATGGGATATTCCTTCATTCATTCTGTTCCTTGCCAAATAGTTTATTTTATACAGTTCTTGATGTTCCCAATCACTACAAGTACTGTTCTTCTCCCATGCCATTTGGTCAGCCATTGAGATATTTTTCTCTCAGCCATCCTCTCCTGACTCACAAGGGAAATGATAAGGTAAGGTATGGTAAAATTCTTATTTCTGTGCTATTAAGGCATATTGGGGATACAGTGTTAAGCCCGTATTTTCCATGACCTTCGGTACATGAAAATGTGATGTGGTCAGTATCACACCTGGCTGCTTTACCTTCCCAGATTTCTCTGGTACCCTTTTTAGAGGCTAAGTGAACCCTGGGGCCTTTTTTGATGTGTACCAGAAAAAATCCCACTGCTGGGACCGAACCTGGTACCATCGGATTAGTAAACCTTGCACCCAACCACTCAGCTAACCAGGCCACCAATGATCATGGCTTTAGGTGATACTGGCATAGAAAAAGGAACTAGTCTTCTAAATATTATCTATACAGAACATACACCATTAGATATGTCTAAATCAGTTTTCATTGTACTTCTGAAGAAAACTCTAACAAGAATGTAAATAAGTGGCCATTGTATCAGTAACTTGAGATTTGTGGATGACACTAATCTGATAATAGAAAACGGAAGCATTTTGCAGAAACTAGTGAACAAGATTTCAGAAAGAGCAGTAAAAGAGGATTATACAATACAAAAACATCAGTAATATCAAACAGAAACAGATATTTCAAATTACCATACTCATGCTAACAGTAAAACATAGACACAAGTAAATAAATTTAGTTACCTCTAAGCAATAAAAGCAGAATTGAAATCAAATCACAAATAGGAAAGCCAAAAGCAAGTTTTTATTGTTTGAAGAAAATACTTCATTCATTCATTCATTTGCATGTCCCTTGCGGAACTTTGCCTCCCAAACAGCACTCCTGTAGGCCTCTCAGTTGTGAGCAAGATGGCCTGCTGCTGCTGCATCCATTTGCAGATCGTCAACGATTTCTTGCAGCCATCTTCGTTTTGGTCTTCCTCTTTTTCTTTTTCCCATTATGTATCCTTCCAATATGGTCTTCTCTAAATTATCATGACGTTTAATGTGTCCAAAATATTTAAGTTTTCTCTCTTTAATCCTCTTTACTAGCCAGCCTTCTTCAATATTAAGCTCTTGTAGTATAGATATATTTGTTCTTTTTTGTGTCCACGATATTTGAAGAACTCTTCTGTAGCATTTACATTCAAAGGCATTTATGTGTTTCTCAGCTGTTTTGTTAAGTGTCCACGTCTCACAGGCATATGTTAAGATGGGAAAGATACATGACCTTAAAAATCTTATTTTTGTAGTTCTGTCTGCTCCTCTCCACAGATTCTTTATTTGTTTTACTTTCTGAAGAGCAATAGATGTCCTCCTTTTAATTTCCCTCATTGTATCTCCATTATTAGTTAGCAGTGATCCAAGAGCAAATAAAAGAGCATTACAGTCTGTATAGTGGCAATACTGCTATATGTTTGTGCAATTTGAAAAATTAACAGATGAAAAAAGAAATTGAAAGCAACAGAGATCTGGTTTTATAGAGAGATGAAAAACAAAGAGCTAGAAAAAAGTTCTCAAAGAAACTGCAGAACATATAAAACTGGTTAAAATTCATTTACTTACGTCAGCATTTTTTCATTTGCATGGAGATTGTACTTTGGTTTAGCTCTGATCTTCTTTTGTTGGCTGGATTATGTTACATCTAAAAATTAATTTGATCATTTATAGAAAAAAAAAAGATTATTAACATTTATGAAGGACCTGCACATTAACTTCTAATACAGAATCATACTTGTGCTTTTCAGACAAGAAACATTTATGTAAAATTTTTCTTAACATCATTAGTTGCTGTAGTAAAAGCACAAGTTTCTGTGGTTGTAATAATTTTTTATTCAAATTTAAAATTATATTCTTGCATTTGGCAGGTTGAGGTTTATAGTGTCGCTGCTGAAGCATTTCAGAGGTGAGACATATCAGACTTTACTTAATTTTTAATTTTAATAACTGAACTTAATTCAAGCCTTATTGTAATATTTCAGTTTTAGAGTAAAAAAGTCACTATTCAGTATGGTGCCTGTGGCACAGTTACCTTGTGGTCTGTTAGTTTGCATGTTCATTTCAAACTTCTGCCATTGTATCAGATTACATCATGCTTACTGTTACAAGGAGATGCAAATACAACATCAGCAACAGCAAATTAAATTTAAATGAGATTCACTTCTGCATGGCAGTTTATTTTCATTTATTAACATGAGTAACACTCGACTGCCCAAACAACTCCTTTATGGGGAACTACTGAATGGAAAATGGAAAGCTGGAGGGCAAAAAAGGCATTACAAGGATACACTCAAAACCACACACAGAGCCTTCGGGATAGACATAAACTCTTGGAAGGCCATAGCAGAAGTCCACCCATCATGGAGGGCTTTAACCAACCTGGGTGCTCAGAGAGCAGAGCGCTCAAGAATTGAAAGTGCCCAGCACAAACGCGCAATGTGAAAAGCCAAGGTAGCACAAGCACCCACAGCTGAATCTGGACATGTATGTTCCGTGTGTGGCAAAACTTTTAGAGCTCATATAGGGGTAGTTGGTCACACACGGACACACCTCTCCTTCCTTTGACTAAAATGAATCTGTGGTCATCATTGAAGATGATAGACGAGTAACAACAACAACAACAACATTAACATGAGCACAAAATGTGTTATTCAGAACTGTTTCCCCCACATGATAGTAATTTCTAGCAGTCACTTGGCTAATATAATTTAAGCCAGTAATTGGTGCTTCGTGTCAAATGTTTGATAAAAACAAAGTGATATATTCATCACTGATAAATGTGTTAACTCTAAAAAATGTTACTGGTTATACAGTTTGTGATTAGATATAGTTGTTTTATTTATCTAAGCAAAGCTACAAGTGTTTTTTTCTAGAATTCCCTGACGCATGCACAAGACAAGTGCATTATTGACACTGATCTGAAACCTGGCTTTAACTTGATGACTTACATGTTAGAAATATTTCTTCAGACATACTGTTTACTTGGCTTGTAATCTGTCAGTCTGTGGAAGGATTACAAATTCTACTGATTTTTTGCTTTCTTAAAGATGTTCCTGAACATAATTTTATTCTAGAGGAGAACCAAAGGCTTCACCTATTTGCTAGGCAGAGTGTACAGGGCAACCAAGCTTTAATTGATTCAGTACAGTGTGATAGTAAGAGATCAACATCAACTAATCTAACACAGCCATCATTTATTAAAAAGAATGAAAGGGTAAGGATATTTTTTTTTCAGCATTTGTAATCACTCACAGTTTCAGTGTCAGTTTTACTGTCCTCCAGAATGATTTATACTGTCATCATCATCATCTATCCTTGTTGAGCATATCATATTTGGCAGGATTTTTAAAAAGAGGTTCCATCTGATCAGGGCTTACTTAAATGGTTTACATTTTAAAGTTTTGTCTGCCTATGTCTGAGTATCTGACCTATCTCATTTTTTTTCAGTGTAATCTAAAACTATAGCTTTCACAAATTAGACATCTCACAGAAGCTTTATTGGAAGCTGGCATCAGGTTATACACAAGTGAAAGTAGAAAGCATGCATGTTTCATACATTGAAACTAGGGGCTGATATGCTAATCAGAGTGGAAGAAAGTAAAAGTAGGTGAGCACATGAAGAGGTGAAGGCAAATAATAAAAATAAGGGTGAGTTAAAAAATAACATTTTTTTTTTCAATTTCAAGAAAATTAGAGATGTGATTGAAAACGCCTTATCACTTTTTAGCTTAAGCCCAGTCAAATTCAGCGCAGGCCTGTCACTGATTAACTAATGCCTGGATTCCATGAGGAAAACAAAATTTTTTTCTGACTGACCCTGTAGCCTACGGTGCATTACCTCTTTAATCTCTTCATCTGTACTAAACACACCTACCTAACTCACGTATGGCTCCATGAGTCTGTGTACGGCAGCACTACTGCCCCTGACCCCCTCCCCCATACCAGGCAATGGCTTTGACTGGCCAGCAAAACTATGTGGAATAACAGAAGATTCAGAGAACATTCCTGTTGTAGCAGAGCTGAGACCATAGAGCTAATTAGTGAAGACATCAGAGATGGCGGTGCTGTTATTTATACAGTTGGATCGGATTTATAGAGGTGTGCCTGGGCCTTTACGGTTAACTCAGATGGCAGAACTGTGAAAGAAGCCAGTGGCACTTTTGCTGCAACAGTAAGTATCCTCACAATGAAAACCATGGCTATGACAAAAGTTCTGAGCTGTCTCAGGTCACAAGACTATTCATAAGCATGTATTCTTAAGTCACTTGATGAAAATGCAAAAGGAAATTCATGCTTGCACTGTAAAGCAGCAGTGGCTCAGACCCTGCAGATGTCACAGATCTATCAACTGATCTTTATTTCGTACCTAGTCATACAGGTGTCAGGGGAAATGAGAAACCAGATCAGTTGGCTGACTCAGCTGTCATGGAGGAAGGGCAGGCAATGGATCAGGCAGACATCATCATGCAATAAGAGAAGCTGATCAGACACAGGACTTCACTGACAGCTGTGAATTAGTGTTGTTGTCAAGAATGAAGGAGTTAGGGGTGAAACTTACATCTTACATCCTTCCTGTGCCGTTAAACATCACATAGGGCTCGCATAGTTGTTTGCCAAGTTTTCCTGTTCTCTGCGAGTCCTTCAACCTCATCAAGGGATTTTATGGCCACTAAACTGGCTTCTCTTAACAATTTCCTCTTTAGAGTTTCACATGGTCGACCTCTTTTTTTTCAACCTGTTGTGCTCCACTTGATAGCTTGTTTTGGTATTCTCTGATTGTTTCTTCTCATCACATGGCCTACATATGTCCATCTTCTTTTTCTGATCACCCATGAGACAGATTGTTGTTTGCTCATCTGTCTTATCTCTGCGTTGTTCTTGAATTCATTCTACTTTATACCAAGTATTTTCCTTATGAATTTGTTTTCAAAAGAGTCTAATTTGTTGTCTGTTTCTTTAGTTGATTTCCAGCTTTTGTATGCATAAATGAGGGTGGATATCACATTTGAATTGAATAATCTTACTCGGTTTTTGTGCTTATAACTTTTGAATTCCATATGTTCTCAAGATTTTTGAAGGACAGTGCTGCTTTTGCAGTTCTGATTCTAACTTCCTTCCTGGTGTCACCATCTTGGTCTGTGTAGCTGCCAAGGTATGCAAATTGGTTTACTTCATCAACAACTGTTCCATCTATGTATATTTTTCCTTCTTGATTAATGAGAAGTTTCATTATTTCTGTTTTGTCTTTGTTAATTGCAAAACTTATTTTGCTAGCCAAGGAAGACAGGGAATCTGTTTTTTCTTGCATCGATTGTTTTTTCTTGGCATCAATTTCACATTGTCACTGATAACAGTTATGTCATCAGCAAAATCAAGATCATCTATTTGGGTCCCATGTACCCAATCAATGCCAGTTTTATCTGTACAGCATCTTTTCATTATAAAGTCTATGGCAATTCCAAAAAGCAAGAGGGATAATATACATCCTTGTTTCACGCCTGTTTCAATCTGAAACCATTCACTCATTCCTTCTTCTGTCTTGACTGCACAAACATATCCGTTGTAGAGATCTCTAATGATGTTGACAATTTTAGGTGGTATTCTATATAGTCTTAAAATTCTCCACAATGAATCTCTGTGTATGCTATCAAATTCTTGTTTAAAGTCTATGAAGTTCATGATTAATGGTTTCTGTTTTTCAATATGTTCTTCAAGTATTATTCTTAGAGTAAAGATCTGGTCGAGACAGCTTCTCCCTTTTTGAAATCCTGCCTGTTCTTCTCTCATTGCAGTATCTACTACATCCTTAATTCTATTCAGAATCACTTTACAAAACACCTTTGACACAACTGATAATAAGGTTGCACCCCTCCAGTTACTGCAGTCACTGAGGTTGCCTTTTTTTTGGTATTTTAACAATGATTCCCTTTTTCCATGTGGAAGGGACTTTTTCTTCTTTCCAAATTTTATTAAACACTCTTTGTAGTTGGCTCATGTTGTCACTGTTAATAGCTTTTAACATCTCGACTGTTATTTCATCTTCACCTGCAGCTTTGTTGTTAGCCATTAGATTCTCTGCTGTTTCCTAAATTCAGTAGGATCATGGGGCGGTCTTGGTGGTAGAAGCGAACGAAGAAGAAGAAGACTGCTGTTTCAGTTTCATTAAGTGTAACTTCACCTAAGTTGACATTTAGTTGTGGGACTGGTAAATCGGTTTCAAGATTTATTAATTCATTTGGGTGTGGTCAATTAAGTATTTCTTGAAAGTGTTTGACCCATCTTTGCTTTTGGTCTTTACTTGTTGTTAATAGGTTGCCTGTTTTACTAAAGACTGGTCTTTCTCTGGAGATAATAGCATCTGTTAGCTTCTTCTGTATGTTATATAGAGTTTTGCTGTCTCCTGTTTTTGCTACATTTTCTGCTTCTTTTGCCATATTGTCCACATATTCTCTTTTGTCTCTTCTAGCTGAACTTTTTACTTTATTGTCTAGTTCTTTGTTTGTTGCTTTTGCCAAAACTTTTCCAAGATCTGTCTTTACATTTCTTCTTCTTCTTCTTCTTCGTTCGCACTGTCTGTCTATATCTGCAGTCCTGTCTCTTGGATAAATTTCACTGTTTTTTGTAATTCATGTATGGAACCATAGAACTTATCTTCTTTAGTGGTTTCACTGGGCCAGTAATTATTTCTCAGTGAATCATAGTTGATGCAGTTCTGGAGGATATGTTCCACAGTTTGGGGCACCTGGGCACATGTACACAGATTAGTAGTACCAACCTTAAACTTTGTATACATATGACTTCGGAGTCGGCTGTGTCCTGTTCGGAGACGGAAGATGGTGACTTGTTCCTTTCTGTTTAGCATGTAATAGTCATCATGTGGTGGTGTTTGTGGCTTCCTGTAGGTTTTTATCATGCTTTTCTTCTGATTATAGTGATTGGTATGTCTGGTTGCTCCATTTCAGTGCCCTCTTTGGCCAGTGGTCAGCTTTCTCATTGCCTGGTATCCCACAGTGGGAGGGAATCCATTGCAAAGTGACTCCATGTTGTAAGCCAATTTTTGACAAGGCATCCTTAAGGTCTGGTAGTTTGTTGCACTGAAGAGCCTCCAGTACTGATCTTGCATCTGTGAGAATTACTACAGGACATGTATCAATTCTGGAGTCTGATAGTTTTTCAACTGCAGCAATAATTGCCCTAACTTCTGCATCAAAGTTGTTGCAGTATTTACCAGTGGGTATGGAAATCTTGTCAATGGTGTTGTTTGGATATTCAATATATGCTCCTGCCCCTCCATTCTTTATGGCATTATGTGCAGATCCATCTGTATACACACGTATCCAGGTGTCACATGGATATTTGTCATCTAGAACACTAAGTGTGGCTGTTGATCTTACAAGACTGCTCTGTATCTCACCATTCTGCACACCTTTCACTTCAGTCTGAATAGTTATTTGTGTATAATCTGCTTCTTTCCATGGTGTATGCTCTGGTACAGATGATAATGGAGTGACTACAGTTGGAAGGTCAGGTATCAGCTTACGCATACGCTTGGCCTGATGAATGAAGCTGCTTCTTTTAAGCCGTCCTAATGCCAAGTTATTGAATCTCTCCTTCAGGGGATGGCTTACAGAGCTAAGGAATTTTTCTCCCATGGTCATGACCTTTGTGTCTCTACGTTCCTTTAGCGCTTGAACACCAACTATTTTCTGCATTTCTACTATTGGTGTGGACCTCATGGCACCTGTGATAATCCGTAGTGACTGATTTTGAACCTTGTCTAGATTATGCAGCGTAGTGTTTGATGCTGTGCACCAAGATGTTGAGCCATATTCTAAATGTGGTAGAATACTTTGCTGATATACATTCTTGAGGATTCTTTCACTAGCTCCCCATGTAGTCCCACTCAATTTTCTTAATATGGCTAGTTTTCTTCTGGCTTTTGCTTCTGCACTGTTGATGTGTTGCTTCCAAGTCAGTTTTGAGTCAAGAGTCACTCCTAAGTAAGTGGGTTGGTTGTCCATCCTTAAGGGTATTTCATTTACAAAGATCTTACCTGCTTTCTGTTTAGATGAGAGGGTGAACAGAGTGGTACTTGATTTCTCTGTGTTGATACTTACACACCATTTGTTTGTCCATGATGTCAAGATGTCTGCTGCTCTTTGGAGTCTCTGTGTAGCAACTGTCGCATATTCATCTGTACACCACATGACCAGATCATCTGCATATAGTGCTGCTTTGATTCCATAGGGAAGTTCCTTGACCAGGTCATTAATGAATACAAGGAATAGTGTAGGCGAAAGGACTCCTCCTTGTGGTACACCGTGTCGCAGAAGTACTTTCTGGCTTTTGTGTCCATCCATTACTACTCTAGCTCTTCTATTGTGTAAATAGGACTTTATCCAGTTGTACAGTCTTCCATTCACATTGCAGTTTCTTAGTTTCCACAACAGACCTTTTTTCCATACTTTATCAAAGGCTTTCTTCAGGTCTATCCACGCTGCTAGTACAAGGTTTTTCTCTTGGAATGCATCCTGAATCTCTTGAGAGAGATAGGTCACTTGATCTTCCGTACTGTAGTACTGCCTAAATCCTGCTTGTTGTGGAACGAGAAGGTTTTCACTTTCTAGGTACCATTTTAGCCTCAGGTCAATGATGCGTTCCATCGTTTTGCATAGGCAGCTAGTGAGACTGATTGGCCTGTAGCTGGAGGCAGTATCACTGTTTTTCCCTGGTTTTAGCAGTGGTACCATGCTTGCTTCCTTCCAGATTTGAGGTAACTTACCTGTGCTCCAGCACATATTGAAAATATCCAACAGCTTTCCCATTGCTGCCATTCCCAGGTTCTTGATCATTTCATTGGACACTCCATCTGGTCCTGGTGATTTCCTTGGTTTCAGTTTACTAACTGCTAGGTCTAACTCACTGCGTGTGATTGGTGCATCCATGACCTCCACTTTTCTGACTTGTTCCTCCTCTTTCTGTGGCTCGATGCGCACTGTACGCTCCTTCTCTGGATGGATATCAATGTTGCAGTCCTGTGCAAACATGCGAGCAAAGTGATCTGCTACCTGCTTACCTGTAAGAGTTTTCCCATCCTCTATTAGTGTAATCTTTGTACTTCTTCCAGTACTCTCATCATTTAACTGTTTGATTAGTTTCCACAGTTTCCTTCCATCCTTTTCAAAGTTTAGGGACTCTGTTTTCTCTCTCCAACTTTCCCGTCTGGCTTGCAGCTTTGCTCTCTGAAATTTGGCCTTAGAATGTTGGTAATTATTGTGGTGTTCTTGGCATGGTCTATTTTCTGCTTGCTTTCGAGCTGCTTCCACGTCATCATGGAGTTTTCCCAGCTCACTAGACCAGTATGGTTTATAGTCCCTGCGAGCTCCTCTGGGAATGGTTTCATGAGCGGCCTGAAGGATACAAGCATTGAACTCCTTCACTATGCTGTTAATATCCTTACCTTCTATGGACAGCTGTCCCACCAGGATACCTGTACGATGTCTGTACATTGTCCAGTTTGCTTTTTTATAGTTCCATCTGGGGAGAGGGTTACTGGTGTTAAGGAGTTCATTTTCTATTGTCAGGAAGACTGGTCGATGGTCACTACCTCCAAGTTGTTTTCCAACTTCACGTGTAATGTTCCACTTCAGATCTGGAGAGTGGAATGCCAGATCTGGTGTTGATTTTGTATGCCAAGCCCTTGAGTAAAATGTTGGGGCATCCATTGGCTGGTTGATCAGGAGAAGTCCATTATCATCCTGCCAGCTCTCAACTTCCTCTCCTCTCTTGTCTATGTGGTCATAGCCCCAGCTCTGGGAATGACTGTTAAAATCACCACAGACCATCAGTCTCTCTTTGTGTGGGATTGTTCCTAAAGCAAGTGGGCGGTCATTAGGACAGTAATAGTTAAGGAGGTGGAAATCTGTATTACTACTTTTTAGATGGATCATCTGGTATTCGGCTCCTTCCATGTACACTCCCACCTGACATGCGCTGATGTTATTCTTAACAAGTGTGAGTACTCCTCCTTTTCTTCTGTCCTGTCGGTCTGATCTAAAACACTGGTAGCCTCTGATTTTAAAGGCGGCATCTTTGGTTAGGTGTGTCTCCTGTATGCAGCATATACTTACCTGCTCTGCAAAAAGTATGTTCTCTAGTTCAACCTTTTTGCTATAGCCATCTCTAACACTGCTGACACCCTCAGCATTCCACTGCATTATTTTAAGTTCTTGCTTTTTGGCTGTTTTCTTCTGTTGTATTTTTTGGCCAGTAGCTCTACTCTCATGTCTCCTGACTCCACAAGACGAACTGAGAGGACCTCCAGTAGCATTGGGTGGACCCTTTCGAGGCAGGGGTCCCGGCACTGCACCTGCCTGGTTAGTCTTCACAGGGCGAGCACCATGTTTGAAAACTGTAGATATAGACATTTCATTAGCGATAATGCGTGTTACCCTGATTTTTGCGATGCGCCTTTTGGCTGGGTAACTCCGACTTCAGCACCTTTCCTTGCTAGGGCAGACTGTGGTCTTGCTCGGACTGCCATGAAGACAGTGTGGCTGGCCTGGCCAAAACTTTGTTTTCCAGCCTCTGGTGGCTGTACTTAAACCCCTTCTCCATGTCAGATGGTTTGAGACAGTTCCACAAAGACACTCTGACTCTGAGATGAGGAATCTGATGAGTGCTTCAATGATATCCATTCCCCGCCACCTATAGTCTACTGGCTCTGTTTTGTTCACATCATTCTGATAGCCATTGTTGTAAAGACCCATAGGCTTGTCACGTCCTGGATTCATTGGTTTCACACCAGACTTCCCTCATCCCCGCCAGAGATCCCCATGTCCCCATCCGTCCACCAACCTGACATTACATTTTGCAAAAATAACAATTACAATTACAATTAGTGTTGATTGCTACAAGTTTCTGGGCTACAGAGGTAGGTCAGAGTTTTTAAGCAAACAGATCTATGTTCCCTGTCTCACAAACACTGTGTTAAGATAAGTGTGCTCTTAACACAGTTGTTCCCAGGGGATGTCTTTACATTCAACATGGCTAATTTGGCTGCTCTTCTTTCAGTTATGTATTTCCACATGTTATCTGATATCCATGCTTTTCTACTTGTTGACTGCAGCCCAGCACTTGCTGGGGTGAACTTTGGGATGGTGAAAAATGAATGATTCATCAGTAGCTCCAGATAAATGGTCAACCAACAAAGAATGGATGTAATCAGTTAATAAATGCTGAAGGAGATATTGAAATGGAAATAGAGTGCTTATGGTTATGTCCAGAATGCATAAAGTGGCTCATATATGCACATACGAAACCTCAGATCAGTGTGTATCGAGATCACTTTATCTGGACATCAGGCATTCTATAAAAACATGGCAAAGAGCTGTTTTTTGATAGAACAGCAAGGGATACCAGTGGCAGTGGTAACAGTGGGCTGCTCAGGTATATTGCCTCAGTATCGTTAGGGTGTCCAACTGATCTCTGTGTCACACTGTGTGGACTTCCCCTCTCACTTTGCTCCCTTTTAACTTACTGATATTCACCTTCTGTAGTTTTGAAGGACAGTGTGGGATGTCACAGCTTGATTACAAATAAATTTAGGTGTAACGCTTGACCTGAAGTGCTGTAATAAGAAACAAACATTCATTAGAAATTTGAGTCCTTCCTAGAGGACAAAAAAATAGCTGCACAATTTTGTGGTTTCTGAACTTGTTGCACAGATTCAAATACAAGAAAAAAACTGTGTATCGAGATATGCTAACATGAATAATATCTGAAGGATGTAAAATTTGCTCTTTCTATAACAGTAAATATTCATGATGTGACTATAGATACTTGCATGTGAATAATGAAGCTTTAATTCTAGGAGATGGGGTGATTGTGAGATTGAAGCAACTGATGTTCAGCATACACAAAGAACCACAAGTATGTTTCTGTCAGAATCATTAACCCTGTAATTATTTAGGTGAATAGACCGGAAAACTTTCTCAATTACGTTTACATGTATAAATATATAACAGTAAAGGCACCTGGTGAATAAGGCTGAAGATAAAAGTAAGTAGGTCAAAGGTATATAGAAAAAGCACATATATCAGCATTTCCACCACTTTCTTTTGAACATCTTGACAATTAGGCAGCTTTTTCAAATAAAAAATGTTGCTGCTTGCATAAAGCTGGTTTTGAACAAGGCCCATTCTTCTTCCACTGATTTTGTTTCTGTTGGTAAGTTTATGAATAGTTCCTTTATTTCCTTCTCATATTCTTCTTTCACATTCTCTTCCTTGAGCTTGTTTAGTTTTATTGTTTCACTTTTCTTCTTCAGAGTTCAGTTACAGCTTTTCCTGTGTGTTCTTATGACCACTACTACTGCTTTTTGGTCTGTGCTTTAACTCAGGTTGGGCATTGCTCTTGCATCTATGACTGACCTTTTCTTGTTCCTTGCTAGTATGAAATAAATTTGGCTACTGCATGTCTTCTTCTTCTTCTTCGTTCGCAACTACTGCATGTCAAATCATTCCATTTGTACGAAGTAAGTATATATTTGGGACTCTCTTTGTTTAAAGAATGTGTTTGTGATAAAAAGGTCATGCTGGCTGCGAAGTTCTAGGAGTCTGCTACCATTTTCATTTCGAATGCACTGCTGGTCACCGAAGGAACTCAGGTGGACTGCTACATCAGCTCTCCTACTTCCCAGTCTTGCATTGAAGTCCCCCATGATTTTCCTATTTACTTATGTTGTTTAGTGTATCATGGAAGTTGTCAAAGATCAACTCACATTCTTCTGGTGCATTACAAAGAGCATATATTTGTTCATAGGTTGTGGTCTCCTCATTTGCTTTCATTTGGACAGTTATAATTCCTTCTACCCCCGGATTTAACAGTTTTTACAATTTCTCATGTTTAATACCATATTTAACAGTTTTACAATTCATCATTTGCATCATATCAAAAACTATCTGGGCTGGATTTGTAAAAGAAGAACTACCAACCTGTAGTTTAATCACCTTCAAAATAGTCCTCTTCTGAAGCAATACACTTGGCCCCATGCCATTTCCAGTGCTTGAAGCATTTTTTAAAGTCATCTTCTGATATGGGGGATAGATGCCTCATTGCATTCTGTTTTATCTCCTTGACATCCTGAAATCTTTTGCCTTTCAAGTGGTATTTTATTTTTGAGAATAGGAAAATGTCACATGGAGCAATATTAGGTGAATAATGGTGGCTGTTGGACCTGAAGATTGTGGTGCTTAACAAGAAACTATTGCACAAGTTGTGATGCATAGGCAGGCACATTGTCATGGTGGAGTTGCCACTCACCACTCTTGTGCAGTGTCGGTGTTTTACAAGCATCCCTCAAATGCCACAAAACTTCACAGTTGATTGTTTGATGTGATGGAGCATATTCATGATGCACAATTTCACTGTAATAAAAAAAAAAAACAGCATTGTCTTGAAATTGCTGCAGCTCTGTCTTTTTGTCTCAGGTTCAAAATGATGTGCCCAGATTTCATAACCTGTTACGATCTTAGCCAAAAAGTTTTCTCCCTCAGCATTGAAATGCTCCAACAATTCAGATGAAATTGCTTTCCTTTGCATTCGATGGTCATTTGTGAGACTTGGAGGAACCCATCTTGCGCAAACCTTAGAAAATCTGAGAGCTTTTATAACTACATTTGCACTACCACTGCTGACTGACAGCTTTAAGGCCAGTTGTTGAGTAGTGATATGCCTATCAGTAAGAATAATGCTCTCAGCGCATTTCAACATTTCTGCCTTGGTGGCTGTGGCAGGATGTCCACAGCATGGCTGATCATGCAACTCCTTATCTCTACTTATTGATTCTTTGATTCTCTGAACCCAGCGACTGACTGTATTCCTGTTGACTGCAAAACTTCCATACACATCATACAGACGCTTCACAACAGTTTCCTTCTCGGCAGTGAGAAATTCTATCACAATTCGCTGCAAGTTGCTAACACGCTCCATTTCAACGGTTAGAGCAGCCATATTCTTTGGCCAGTTGGTGTGCAATTTGGTTCACACAATCGGAACATGGCATTTTTAAAATGTGCAAAATTTCATGCTTCTGTCTTCATTATTAGCTGAAAAAAACGATGTGATGCATTATTTTCTGAATGCCCCTCATATAACCTGTACTTTATTCAAAGTAAGTCTCTTGTGCATTGATACAGTGAGTGGCATGATCTAACAAAGACTGGAATGACCTCTGCAGTTCTTCTGTTGGTAAGGCCCTTAAACTCAATGTTATTGCCCTTTGGATGTCATCAGTATCATCAAAATCAAAGAAGCGTCCTGTCAATGGTAACTTTAATTTTGGAAATAGAAAATAATCACAGGGAAACAAATCTGGGGAATAGGGTGGATGGTTGAGAACACACACTAGTTTTTGGGCCAAAAATTCCTGTACAACTACTGCCCAGGGAGCCAGTGCATTATCATGAAGATGGAAAAAACTGTCAAGTGTTGATTACTCAGGTTGGACTTGGAGAATCATTTTCAGTAGGTGTTTCAAAATACATAAATAAACTTTGGCAGTAACAGCCTGTCCTTCTGGAATAAATTCTTTGTGAGTAACTCCTTTGCTGTTGTAGAAGAACACCAACATTGTCTTCGCTTTTGACTTTTGAAGACAACATTTTTTACCTTTTGGTGATGATGATGACTGGGATCATAGCGGAAAATCCATGTTTCATCCTCTGCAACAGTCAAATTTAAGAAATGTTTATTTCTACGACACGTTTTGATGATGTCTTTTGTGTACTCAACACGCTGATCGTTTTGGTCATCAGACAATGCATATAGTACAAACCGGCAAGCAGCTTTTTTATTGCCCAAATCTTCCACTAAGATTTTATGAATGGTCTCTCGGTTAACACCAAATTTATCTGCCATCATCCTCACAGTCAAACAATGATCTTCTTGTATCCGTTCTCTGACTTTTGCAATGAATTCCTCATTATGAACAGAAATTGGGCGTTCATGTCTAGTTGCATTTGTAATCGTTTTCACACCACTTTTGAATCATGAATACCACCTGATTATCTGTGCATGAGATAAATAATTATCCCCATAAACTTGTTGCATAAATCCAACAGTCTCAATGACACTTTTTTCGAGTTTTAAACAGAATTTAATGTTAGCTTTTTGCTTCATGCTGATTATGTTACAATGCAACTCTGACTAGGTCAGTAAAATGGCAGCTTGTTTGTCATCTGCTTATTGGGCAGCAGTGAAAAGTTGCCAGGTCATAGAAGAAGGTTGCCTCTTTGGATTCCATGCTTTGCTTTATAGATGGCATTTTTGTTGTGGCCATGATAAAATCAGTCTCATTTCTTAATTATCGGACCTTGTATGTAATGTATATATGTAATGTATATATATGGGTGTGTGTGCATATATGTATTATATTTATGTATGTTGGTGTGTGTATGTGTGTATGCGATGAGACAAAACACTCAGAAAATCCCAAAACAAGCTATCAAGTGGAACACAACAGGCCGAAGAAAAAGAAATCGACCATGTGAAACTCTAAAGATGACATTGTTAAGGGAGGCCAAAAAAATAGGCATAAAATTCCATGATGAGGTTGAGAAGCTACTGAAAACAGAAAAACTTGGTGAGCACTATACATATACATGCATACATACACATACACATACATACACACATTCAAAAATACATACAGACACATGCACACACACCTCTTTGCTCTTTCACATGCTTATACATACTTATGATAAAACTATATTTTGATTACAATAGTTTGCACTGGTGCCCGTGTCTGCCAGAAGCAAGTAAATGTTATGAATATAAACTGTAGGATGGCAGTCACTCATACTTTGTATTCATTTTTTTATAAAACTTGTATTCATTTTTTTTGTTCCATAGAATCATTTACAAGATTGTAGTGCTTGTAGTTATACCATTCATTCATTCATTTGCATGTCCCTTGCGGAACTTTGCCTCCCAAACAGCAGTCTTGTAGGCCTCTCGGTTGTGAGCAAGATGGCCTGCTGCTGCTGCATCCATTTGCAGATCGTCAACGATGTCTTGCAGCCATCTTCGTTTTGGTCTTCCTCTCTTTCTTTTTCCCATTATGTATCCTTCCAATATGGTCTTCTCTAAATTATCATGATGTTTAATGCGTCCAAAATATTTAAGTTTTCTCTCTTTAATCCTCTTTACTAGCCAGCCTTCTCCAATATTAAGCTCTTGTAATATAGATATATTTGTTATTTTTTGTGTCCACGATATTTGAAGAACTCTTCTGTAGCATTTACATTCAAAGGCATTTATGTGTTTCTCAGCTGTTTTGTTAAGTGTCCAGGTCTCACAGGCATATGTTGCGATAAGAAAGATGAATGCCCTTAAAAATCTTATTTTTGTAGTTCTGTCTGTTCCTCTCCACAGATTCTTTATTTGTTTTACTTTCTGAAGAGCGATAGATGTGTGGTTATACCACACAAGCACAATATTTGTCTTGTGTAAATGAAATCTTTTTTTTTTTTTTGTAGAGTTATAATGTATGTACAGTACACACTTCTATAATTATGTCATTTGGTGTGGCCAGTCCTCAGGTCTTTTGTTTTCCTTGAGTCTTTTGTAAAACAGTGTGTAGATAGAGTGCATTTACTGATTGTCTAAGCTGGAGAGAGCCATGTTTTAAAATCCAGCTCACAGACTCCTGTAAACAGGATGTAACAAAATAAATCCAGTAATCACAGTTGTTTGGTTCAGCATGTGGAAAAATTAATCCAGTAATCACAGTTGTTAGGTTCAGAATGTGGAAAAATAAATCCAGTAATCACAATTGTTAGGTTCAGAATGCGGAAAAATTAATCCAGTAATCACAGTTGTTAGGTTCAGAATGTGGAAAAATTAATCCAGTAATCACAGTTGTTAGGTTCAGAATGTGGAAAAATAAATCCAGTAATCACAGTTGCTGGTTTCATCATCATCATAATCAGTGGCCATGCCAGTCATACTCCTTCACAAATCTCAGTCCTTGACATTTATGAGTAACTCTGTTGATGGTTTCTTCCATGTCACAGTGTCAGGGCTTCTAACATTTGTTCCCTTGGTCAACCTCTGCCTCTCTCGCCTTTGATTTTGCTCATTGTTATGATGTTTTCCAGTTTCTCTCATCTCATCCCAAGAATGATGCTTGCCTTTTCCTTATCTGTGTTTTTCATCTGTTTAGTTGTCTTTGTTGTCCACATCATTCATCTCAGGAACTATATCTCTGTTACCTCCAATGATTTACTTGTTTGTCTGCTAACAGTCCATAATTCACATCTGTATAGCAAAATAGGTTCAGTATAGCACTGTAATACTTTTTTTTCTCACGTTCAATGACAATGACTTTGACTTAATGCACAAGGCAGTTTTCAGTTTCAGAAATGCAACTTTTGTCTGGCATATTCTGCTTTTAATTTCTGTGATAATCTTCCATCATTATCACTGATTCCAGGTATTTAAATTTGTTTTTTTGGATATATTCATTGTCTTCGTTTTCTTGGATATATTCATTGTCTTCATTTTCTTGGATATATTCATTGTCTTCGTTTTCTTGATGTTCAGACCTTTCTTTTCACTCTCTGTTACAGTAATATTCAAGATGTCCTGCTATTAATACTGTATCATCTGTGTAACATAAGTTATTCAAATTATATCCTCCCAGTTTTATTCCAGGAATGTCTGTTATTGATTTCATGTTTTCAGTATTAGGTTATGGATGTGACAGAATAAATCAAGTAGCACAAATGCTAGGTTCAGAATGTAACAAAATAAATTCTGTTATCTTCCTTGTGTACCTAACTATGTAAAGAATCTGGTACTGTGAGAAATAAAAAGGCAATGCCCATTTCTGTAAAAATCATAAGAAACTGCCAAAAGAGAAGAATCATTCAGACTTACGAGGGGTGATTGATAAGTTCTTGGCATAAAGTACAACGGATTATTTGTGGACAACTTTTATGGGTTATTTCTCAACTTAGTCCCCTTGCAAGCTTATGCGCTTAGTCCAGCAATCCAGGAGCATGCGGATGCCTTCTTTGTAAAAGTCAGCATCTTGTGGCAGTAGAAAGTGCTCTACAGCATGAATGATGTCATCATCTGAAGCAGATTTGCAACCACTGAGCTTCTTTTTGAATTTGGAAAACAGGTAATAGTCCAAAGGGGCCAAATCTGGGGAATAAGGAGGATATTCAAGAAGCTGGAAGCCGCATTCATGAATGGCAGCCATTGCCACCCCCAATTTGTGAACTGGAACATTGTCTTGCTGAAAGATGACTCCTGTCGTCAATTTCCCTCCATTTTTTTCTTCAGTTTGACCTGCAGTTGGTTCACAAGATTAGCGTAACAGACCCCGGTGACCGTTCTGCCTTTTTGAAGATAGTCCACCAAAAGCACACCTTTTGAATCTCAAAAGATGGAAGCCATTACTTTGCCTGAAGACAGAACCACCCTTGCTTTCTTTAGAGGTGGGGATCCAGGATGTTTAACTGCTTTGACTGTTCTTTGGTTTCTGATTGAAAATGATGAACCCAAGTCTCATCCATAGTCACAAATTGCTGAAGAAACTTTTCAGGATCTGCAGAAAAATAGCCAAGATTGTCTCCAGACATGTTGAGATGCTGTCATTTGAGATCAGCTCCAAGAAGTTTCGGGACCCATCAGGCAGAGACCTTTGTCATTTGAAGATCATTGTGAATAATGGCATGAACACGTTCCTGGGAGATGCCCAACTCAGTAGCAGTGTACCGCTCAGTTAGTCGTCGGTCCTCCATGGATTCTGCCGGTGGTTACCGTTGTTGGTCTTCCTGGACGGGGATCATCTTCCAGACTCTCCCTTCCATGTTTGAACTGAGTTGCCCATTTCTTCACTGTGCTGTAAGAAAGGGCACTCTACCCTAGAGTCTCCACCATATCCTCATGGATCTCCTTCGATGATAAGCCCTTGATGCAGAGGTAGCGAATGACTGCTCGATAAGAAATTTTATCCATTTTCTCAATTTCTGCCACTCCTTACCACTTCAGAAGCCTGTACAAAAATATCGGGTGCAGTTAATTTCTTGAAACTTGATGTTTAATCATACATTAACCTGATCAAATGCACCTACTATCAACTGCGCATTTCAAGTATTTGTACCTTATGCCGAGAACTTATCAAATCATCCCTCGTAGATAGAGACGAGACTGAAGTCCGTCAGCTCACCTCAGCAGATTCCTGTGACTTGGAAAAAAAAACAAACTCAGAACACACTGATTGATACTGCAATAACAACAGTTATCTCTATGATAATGTTTAGCAAAAAAGGAAGAAATTAGTCTTACAATCCAAGCTAACATACAAAGTCTGCAACCCTGTTTAGCAAAAATAAAAACCAGATTTACAATCTTAAAAAGGCAAATAGAAAAAAAAAACTTACTTTCAGCACCCACGTCGTAACAAGGTGTCTAAACTTTGTAAATAAACATAATCTCTTATAGCGAAGATGTTGGCATATTATGATATGAAATATAGTCGTCTTTCCTTTCTGCTCTAGAATAACATGGCAGTGAATGGTTTAGCATTTCCCTTGCTGATGTTGTATCAGTGCGCTCGACTTGTTATTTTTATACTGCAGCAGACATGCAGGTATATTAGCGCCTTTCAAACCTTAGGTTCAGAACCACTAATAGTACAAGAGAAAAAGACATATAAACTTTTTTGTATAGCGTCGTGAAAACTGTAACAGGTATTTTTCTTCTTCCATCAGTGCACATTTTCAGGTCATTTAACATCTGTAATTCTATATGATACCATCATATAGTTAATTCATATAAGTTAAATGGTTTCAGCTTAGTTTAAGAACTATCAAGTGAACCGTGGTCCTTCTTCTTGTGTACGATTTAACGAAAAATACTTGCGACGCTGGTAGACACTGAGCAAATCTCGTATAAATGAGAATCATTGTGCAGTGTGTTTGTGCCACGCTACACAGTTGTTACATACTTTCAAAAGAGCATCCCACACCGTTAGTGCCGTTCATGCTGTATCAAAGAATAACTAGGTGTATACGTGTATAAAACTAAGTGTATAACTATACACGAAGCCACTGCAGTAAAGCTATCATAACAAAATGTATAAACTAGAAAAAAAGTAGGAACAGCTTTATTACGAGGTACTTAACGAGCACGCAGTAATAACGTTATGTTATACGTGCTGTGCTTTGAAAAGCGCTGTTATGGTTCTAACGACAGATTGTGCTTACAGCTTTTTAGACGTGAGCAAGGTGATTTTCAGTAACACATCAGTTGTACCTGGCTTGTTTGCGGTATATGTGAAAACTGTAACCGTCTGTTTATTGGTGAGATTTTTCCGTTATCATCTGTGTAGCGAAGTGAAGGATTATACAGATAACAGTTTTTTTTTTCATCCATGACACCTGCAGGTTTTACACACAGGTAATATTCAGTTAAACGAAAAATTAATTTGAAAAATAATGGTTAAGAAAAGAATTAAGTTTGAAAACAGAAAGCTGACATTGTTTCTCACTTTACCAGGACCGTTTAAGAGAAAAATAAACGTTTTAATTATCCACTTCAGACTGTTGACTTATCTTGCTTGAGTTAGTCAAACCTTTAGTTTCACTTACCTTCCTTTTTTTGTATATTTTTGTTAATGAGGGGAGGGGATGTAAGCTGTATTAAAGGAAACTAGTGACCCTTATTCTCAGTGACTCACAACTCTTACTTTATAGAATGGACGACGAAATGTTCAGCAGCATAAACTGGAGGACTCCCTGGCTTTTATAGTAGCACTGGCATTGTAATAGACCGACATTACCGGTGAACTCACAAATAATGTTTTCTTTTTAGTCGAAGTTGAAACGTTAGTTCTAGTCTAGTTGGTGAGTGCCCAAGACGTGGTTACGTATGTTTAGATTTTTTAATAGGACTGGTAATTTTTCAGTAAAATGTCTGACATAATGGCGTGACAGACACGCACACAAAAAAAAAAAACATTCCCCTCTTCCACAATCACAATCCCTCCCCACTAAGTTCCACTTCCTTCTCACTTGTTACACATAGCTCAGGATCTCTTCACAGCTATAATCACATGTTTCATCTTCTCCCAGCTAGATTAACATTGTTTCACTCTCTCTCTCCCCTCCACGGTTTCCCCACCCACCGCCCTCAGCTACGACCCATCTATCACACTTCCCAAGTCTCCATTTAGATACTCTCTACACTCCACCATGCACATTTCTGACACAGCGTCGGACAAGCCACACATTCTTACAAGTTACCTCTAAGTGCTCTGTTCATTTTATTTGATTTTTTAAAACTTAGCATTCATGTGAATTCATATTTTATCTCCTCTCTCTCTCTCTCTCTCTCTCTCTTCGTCCTGTACGTTTTTGTATGATTAAGGTTCACACCGAAACGTCACAACTGTGTAGTCGTTAAGTAATAAAGTTGTTCCTACTTTTTTCCTAGTTTATATATTTTGGTATCACAGTTTTATTGGAGTTGCTCCGTGTATAGTTATATACTCGTACACTAATTATTGTGAGTAAATTTGACTGTGCCTTTTCTTGTATCCTAGCAACGCTTTCTAACACATCGAGCGATAAGACTGACATTAAATATTCTACCGCAGCTTCTAAGATCTCTAATCTGAATGAAGTCATTTGACGAGAATAACGTCAACAGAAAGTAGTTCCCAATTCCTTATAACGAAACTTTTTCAGTAAGTCAACTCAAACGGTGAAGAAATCATGTTTATTTTTACAGAAGTCATTTTTTTCCTGCTGACTTAGTTTGCTACTCTAGTCTAGAGTATGGTTTTTGCATACTTTTTTTTAGACAACATCCAAGATTTTACACAGGGACATCACATAATGCGAAAACCAAGAATCAAATAGATTACATTTTAGTGCAGAGAAGGTGGAGATCAAGTATAACATCAGCAAAAACTTTACCAGGTGCTGATTGTGATGCAAACCATGAGTTATTAATAGCAGACATAATAAAAAAGACAGCTACAGGATCAAGAACACTCCGCTTTGATCTTACAAAAATACCAGAACAATACGGTATAGAAGTGAAGAACCGTTTCGAGATCCTGATGGTTGTACAGGGGGAGATAACGCCAGATGAATTGGCTACGCATGCCAGAGATATCTTAATAACAACATCTAAAGACATGGTTCCAGTAAAGAAAACACAAAAGAATGGATGAATTACAACAGGCACACTAGAACTAATAAAACAACATAGAGAGATGAAGACGAAATGGAAAGTGACAAATAACAAGGAGGATTATAAATCTTTAACAAAAGGAGTACGAAGAAACATAAGAAAAGACAAAAAACAATACATACAAGATTTTTGTGAAAGAATAGAAGGGCATGAGACGTGTGGAAGAGATAGTGAAATGTTTAAAGAAATGAAGACATTGACGAGAAATGTCACACCAAAGCTAAATGCAATTTGTGATGAGATGCCTTGACAGAGACAGAGGAAATTCTAGAAAGATGGAAGGAATATTGCAAAGGAATGTATGAAACAACCGAATGTGAAAGCAGAAATCAACAGTGTGAATTATTATTGGAGGAGAAAGAACTCGAACCGACAATAGAAGAAGTTTTATGGGCAATAAAGAATCTGAAAAATGGTAAGTCACCAGGATGTGATGAGATAACAGCTGAATTTATTAAAGCAGGAGGAAAGGAGTGTGCAACAATCTATCATGCACTATATAAAAAGATATGGCATTCAGGTATTTGGCCAAAAGAATGGAAAAGAACTGTATTCATACCACTGCCAAAAAAAAAGGGTAACCCTAATTAGTCATGCCAGTAAAATTCTATTAAAAATCGTAATGGATAAACTTCGTAAGAAAATAGAAAAAGAAATCAATAAGGTCCAAGCTGGTTTTAGACAAGGAAGAGAAACAAGAGATCATATATTCAATATAAGATTAATAATAGGAAATGCAGAAAATTTAATGTGAATAGGAAATGCAGAAAATTTAATGTGAATATATTTATCTTTGGGAAATAATGGGATTTCCAACACATTTGATACAATTAATATCACTGCTGTATCTAGACCAACAGGCAGCAGTAATAATAAATGATGAAACAACTGCTTGGTTTGACATAAAACAAGGAGTCCGTCAGGGGTGCATACTATCGCCTTACTTATTTAACTTGTAAAATAAGAGAACACAGTTTTGTAGGATTAGACCTCGAAAAAAAAATGTAGAAAAAGCACTTTAGTGAGACGTGAGTTAAAGAAAAATCACATGAGAATTACCTGGGATTCGAACCATGGACTCCCGTAGGACGTGCAGCCGTCTAGTCACGAGAGAACAGCGCACTAACGAACTGCGCTAACTCGCACCTCCAAAAAAAAAGTTGTTTGTAAGCGTAGTCATTAGTAACTGTTCATTAGACACGAGGAATCGTGACACCCGGAAAGAAACGAGGTCATGACACAGAAATTTCGTAGTTTTGATTCAGTCTCTCTAGTAGGTACCAACTTTAGACACCATACACTCTCCTGCCATGTCTGGTGCATACTTCACAACAACAACAACAACAACCGAACGAATACTTATTACATGAAGTTAGTTTCAGGAACAACTTTTTTTTATAAATAGGAAACATCGAGGCTTTCGTACGGTAAAGTAAGAGAACACAATTTTGTAGGATTAGACCTCGAAAAAATCGTAGATAAAACACTTTAGTGAGACGTGAGAGAAAGAAAAATCACGTGAGAATTACCTGGAATTTGAACCACGGACTCCGGTAGGAAGAGCAGCCGTCTGGCCACGAGAGAACAACGCTCTAACGAATACTTATTTAACTTGTATACTGAAAATATGAGGAATGTTAGAGAAGACCGTCTTGGAAGGGTACATAATGGGAAAAAGAAAGAGAGGAAGGCGAAGATGGCTGCAAGACATCGTTGATGATCTGCAAATGGATGCATCAGCAGCAAGAGCATCTTGCTTACAAACGAAAGGCCTACAGGAGTGCTGTTAGGGAGGCAAAGTTCCGCAAGGGACATGCAAATGACCGACTGATATGGATGGGTCCCGCTAGAATTCATGAATAGAAAATAAACGTTTTTGTATACAGATCTAGAAAAAATATTAACCATTATTGTTCGATTATTGCATATACTACATACAGTTAAAGATTATACTAGAGTACTGTGAGTAGTAGATATAATGATTTGCGTGTAGAGATTTCGAGATACGAAAGAATTATTATGAAGAGAAATGTTACCCTAGAAGGATGGTTTATTGCAAACGTGTCACTGCCTTAAAAAAACATGATGGAAAGAAAATGGCATTTTGGTTAATTGTCAGTATTATCTACAGAATTTTAAGTATTTATTATATCCAGTAAAACCAGTTGTATTCTTGTTGTACTGAGTTTGTTACAGCAGTTATACAACAAGAGTAATGTTTTCTTTTGCTCATCTCGCCTGAACTTTTCTTTGACATACAAGTGAAGATCGTAATAACATCTTATCATATCAGGGACAGCTGAGGATGCTCTTACAAAGGCTGTTGAAATGGCTGCTCCTCAGATAGCATTGTCAGGAAAATAACGATGTATCTTGTAACGCCAGTAACAGACCTAGCCTGGATAACGGGACAGGGATCGTCATAATCTCCCGGCGGTGGAGTCTGCAGAAAAATTATTTCACTCCCCTTGCTTTTTAGCCGCACTCAGAAACAGATAAAAAATAGCCGCCATAACCCGCTGCCGTACCTCAACACCTTCACAGCTCCAGGGAGATAAAAGACAGGACAAGTTCTCTGGGATCCGTTATATTCTTTAGCTTGTCTGCATTTTATTCTTTTTCTTTGTCGTTCCCCTCAGAAGGGCAGTGGTTGCATTGTGTTGCGTTTATGCTCCTGTTGGCTCAACACATTCGACTTCGGCTTGACGATTCATATTTACTTGGGGAGATTACTGTCTCTTTCCAGGGGCACCACTGGGAAGTAAAACAGGGTCTTAGCCGGCTATGGCTCGCCAACACCGACACAAACAATTAGCTGTGGGTCGCTGACAGCTACTTCATTCAGGAGTGCGTCCTCGCTTACATCTGAAATGTGCTAAAGTGAGATCATGAACTTTGCAGATTGGGCGAGTCTGAAGCGTTCTCGATTCTCTCCGACTCCTGATAAAAATTTAAATCATTAACATGTTCATCACAATAGAAGGAAGTTGTCCTCGAATCTTCCACAACACGTTCAAAAGAAGAAATTGCCGTATTCTTTCACACTGCCACGTAGCCGGACGCTAAAATGCCCGCATACGACGCGGTGTGATGGTAGGCTGTACCTGATGAGCTTTCACTGTCTTGAAAATCAGCGTTTGGGAGAATGAACCAGACTTCTCCATGAATGTGAGGGAAAGCTTCGAAATTCGCGCTAGATGCGCGCAGAATAATCTCTCGCTTCCAAGACATCTCATGAAGCAGCCATGACGAGCCTCGCTTTTTAACATTTTATCGATTTTCTCCAAATCTCTTTATTTGGGCTCTTTTCCTTTTATGTGGGCTCTGGGTTATCTATTTCCTTTCTCAAGCTTTTTTATTAGCACCTGATGGAGTGGCAGCTTCAGTGATTGTGAGCACTTCTGAGACGTGTTTATGCGTGTTGCGAATCTGTCATATAATGTATTCGGTATCTTCTTTTATAACGCCTGCTAGAACTTGGCAGCTGGTTATTCTTGTGGCTCGCAGTAAAATTGATAAAAGGAAAAGGCCATGAACGTGTGAGACACAGAAAATCATGGCCAAACATCGCTAGTTTTCGCCTAATTCTTGTGCCAGGATATGTAGTTCAGATACCTGAACCTGTTAAGCTATTCTTCCAGTCAGAAGATTCACATGTATGAATTTTAATGGTTATCACTTGATTTATCTATGCATATTTTCAGTGTTGAGTGATTTCTTGATTTGCTGGTCATTGAAAAAAATCGCCAATTTCCTTAGAATTCTGTGCAATACCGAACTCAGGTATTTCTTCTTCTAGTAGTGAAATGCTGATATGAACCTTTTAACTGTTCTCATTATACTTATATCATCATCATCATGTTACTCTTCCATATGAAAGATTGGCTATAGAACCAGTCTCGTTTCTTAGTGTAATGTTTTAACCAGATGATGATGTTGATCCATTCGTTCTTTGATATTTTGCCCTACTGTTGTTTTTCTTTTACCCTAACCTATTCCTCCAATATGATTTTAATACATTGTTGTGCATATTCCTAAAAGTAGCTGCAGGTAATAATAAACTTTTCATAACTTCTTTTTTACGTGGTTGTTGTCCAGGTTCTTCTTTGTCTTGTCTTCTGTCCATGAAATATATCACAACTTTCGGAAATGCATATTTTAGGTCTTAAGTTTTCTTTTCCATTCATTTCAAGCCGCCTACGACTGTAGTTTAGCGTTCATCATGTTAGAACTTGCAGTTTATGTATCATTTATTTGGAGGCGAGGATCTTCTTTCTCATTCTGTTGAAGATAACATACACAGTGTTGACAGAAAGTATTTTTCTGCGATTTCAAATTTGAACACAGTCAGTTTTCCCGGCCTCTTCTGTAGGGAGGCATCGACCCGACTGACACATTTGAAAAAATTATAAAATACTCACAAAACTGTTTCTTGAAAAGTACATTAAAGAGACAGTATTCATTTGAGTCTATGTATGTTTAGAGGTACTTCTGGAAACCGCTGTACACGCTTCTCCCCATTTCACATCGATGACAACTGTCTCTTCAACAATGAATTCTGCCTGAATTCTGAAATTATTGTCATGTGTCTTGCGGTACATAGGTCTTTCAAGAAAAATCCCCACGGAAAATGTCAGGGACATTACGGTATGGAAACAGAGAAGGCTATTTGTCACCGATATAACATCTGAACAGTCGCTAACAGCAGTCATATTATTTCTTGTAGTGTGGGCAACTGCTCCAACCTGTTGAAAATTGAAGGGCTTCTCAGTCAGTTTCAAGCCACCTTAGGATTCTAACATGGTGATGTAACGATGTGAATTTACAATAATTCACATCGTTACATACAGTCACAGTTTCTCATTTGTTTTCATAAAAAAATACGGCCTCACAATCCTGAAGATCGCGATTCCATATTACACCATTTCGGAGAGTACAACCATTTTTCATACAGTTCTTGATGGTTTACAGGCGACTAGTACCTCATATTATGTTTATTGACAAACCTCGACAGATGAGGTTGGCAAAAAGGCAGAATAATGGTGATAAGAAATGTTAAAAATATCTGTGCTCTGCGTTTTAAGCTATCTCATTTTCTTTGAGATCTAAAAAAGAAGATGCGTTTTGTGTTAGCTGGAAAGAAAATGACGCATCTTGAAGCTTTGTCTGATTAATAATATAAATGAGGTCCCTTCTGGCCAAGTCCTGATTGAATCCCGGGCACTAAAGCCTGTAAGCCGTGACCGGGGCTCTGTGTTTTATTGATCAGCCAAAAGAGATTCTATAAATGTCCAATCTGCTCCGTTTGCTACATTTCTGACCTTTCTCCTGGGGTGTTTCTCATTCTTTTCTGTATTGTCGGTTGAAATAAGTGGTTCCAGCTGTTATTATTTTGTTAAAATTCATTTGTGTGGAATATGCTTTATTTCGTGTACGTGAAGCTAAAAAAGTAGAATACAGTAGTGATAGTGAAGTAGTGACTAACAGTTATTGATTTATTGATCGTGTTTTGTTGAGAAAAGTGATTGGTTATACTTTCATAAGATTCTACTGAGGTCCGTCTGTTGTCAGACATGGGACTGCAATTTTGACATTTAAATGGATATTAGTGGCATGACATTGAGAACATGAGCATATGATTTGTTGTCCAGAGTGTGGAATTCAGTGATTTCAAATTAAATATGGTATGTGGCTCAGTTATTATGTTGTATTTTATATATGGCTCATCTGCAACCATTTTTCATTTTTTGTTTCAGTTATATTGTAAGAAGCCTATTATCTTCTCTTTCTTCCCCCATCCATCCATCCATCCATCCATCCATCCACCCACCCACCCACCCACTCACTTATCGAACTATTGTAAAGCGTGAAACGTTTATGTACGTGAACGATTTTGAGGCTCCGAAAGAGTGCAAGCGTGGTAATTAATGCAATGGCATTTTTCCAGCGATGTGACATTTACTTTAAATTGGGCGTGCAGCATGTGCAAATCAGGTTTTTCTTAATTTGTGGCACACTTATGGAAAATGACCAAACTTTTATTAAAAAGTTACATGACTTTGAAATGTGACACACACACATTAGGCAAGTGCCATCATCTGTTTCCTCCGAAAGGAAGTCTATTAATGTTTTTATTATGCTCCGATTTGTGTCACATGACTGATGGCAAGCTGTTCCTATGCTCAGGAGTGGAATGACGACCAGAGATCTTGCCAGACATTTTCATTGTGACAATTCGACTATAGTGAGGCTGAACCAGCTGTTTCAGGCAACAGGTACCACGACCGACCGTCCCAGACCTGGCCAACCTGGTCAGCCTCGTGTAACACACCAGCTCAAGACCCCCAAATCTGTGCAACATTTTCCAAATAGCAGCTCACACAGCAGCATATACACCTGGTACTGTGCGACAGCTTGGGACGCTGATGCCAAGCCTGCGTTAACGCCTCATATGGTCACACACGATATTAATGATGGCTGCGACTTCATGACAGTGACTGAATTTTGTTTTTACACCAAGGGTAGACAGCCGCTTCTGAGTTGTGTCATGTTTAAAAAGGGAGTGATTATTGGGACAACGAGTTGTGAAAATAGACACGCCATGGACAACTGCGCATGTCTTCTATACTATAAGATATATATAATATATACTATAATATAATGTATTAATATATATTTATATATATATATATTAATATATATGGATGTCTGAGTGGTGGTTACTGCACTGGTCTCTCATGGCGAAGGTCGAGGGTTTGAATCGGCTGGAGGCACCCCAGTCACACAGCTGTAGAAATGGATACTCGACTTGAGTTGGGGAAGGAAAGGAGCCCAGGCCTGATACTTACCATATCACCCTCTAGTGTGCTGACAGGTCAAGGAAAATATGGACACTAACGCCATATCCATATGTGCCTCTAAAGCATGACAGGATTCTTGTATCTTATATCTTATATCCTTCCCGTGCCGTCAAACGTCACATAGGGCTCGCAAAGTAGTTCGCCAATTTTTCCTGTCTTCGGTGAGTCTTTCAACCTCATCAAAGGATTTTATGCCTGTTAATTTGGCCTCTCTTAACAATGTCCTCTTCAGAGTTTCACACGGTCTGCCTATTTTTCTTCGGCCTGCTGTGTTCCACTTGATAGCTTGTATGGGGATTCTCTGATCATTTCTTCTCATCAAGTGACCAACATATGTCCATCTCTTTTCCTGATCACCCATGAGACTGGTTGTTGTTCAGTCATCTGTCTTATCTCTGCAATGTTCCTGAATATGTTCCACTTGATGCCGAGTATTTTTTTTATGCATTTGTTTTCAAAAGAGTCTTATTTCTTATCTATTTCTTTAGTTGTTTTCCAGCTTTCACATGCATAAATGAGGGTGGATATTACATTTGAATTGAATAGTCTTAACTTGGTTTTTGTGCTTATAACTTTTGAATTCCATATGTTCTCAAGATTCTTGAAGATTGATGCTGCTTTTGCAATTCTGATCCTAACTTCCTTTCTAGTGTCACCATCCTGGTCTATGTAGCTGCCAAGATATGCAAATTGATTGACTTCTTCAATATCTGTCCCTTCTATGTGTATTTTTCCATTTTGATTGAGAGGAATTTTCATTATTTTTGTTTTGTCCTTGTTAATTTCAAGTCCTATTTTGCTGACAGGATTACCTTTACTTTATATATATATATATATATAAATCCAGTCTTCTTTGAACTGCTGGTGGTGAGGCACAGCATCATGTCAGCTTGGCAGCCTGTTATGGCAGGTGTTTTTTCAGTCCCAAAATCTAGCTAAAAGTAGAGGATGTGCAGTACTTTTTTTTAGCAGACTCCAACACTATGGGGACTGTGGCAATTCCTGCCAATTAGTCAGGCTAGATAACAGTTATTGAGGAAAGACGCTGGCGATGGTTGGGACATGTGCTACGAATGACTGACAACTCACTACCAAAAATAGCACTAAGATGGACACCACAGGGGAACAGAAGTAAAGGTAGACCAAAAGAGACATGGAGAAGAACAACAGAAAGGATGTTGAGCAATAGAGGGCTCACTTGGGCAAGAGCAGAAAAAAAGGCAAAGGACAGGGATTTGTGGAAAACCCTTGCGGAAGCCCCATGTGCCCTGGGCACTTAAGGTCCAGAGAGAGAGAGAGAGTCAGGCTAGATCTATTACTGGAGGTGCCAACGGAGAAGTGAGACAAGTTCTTGGTCAGCTATGGTTCACCTTTTCTGATACCGAGATGTCAGCAATAGGTTGCAGATATATCACTATGCTCTAAAAGTAAGTGTTCCGATTTTTTATTTACATGTATGTAATTCTTACATGAAATTACAAGTTATCTCCTACAAAGTATATGGATGTTGGAAGTTATTACAGTATTTCCAGAAATTATTTTTCACTGGTCATAGAAGTACTGAAAGTCATTTTCCATAAGTATATACCTAATTCATTGGGTACAGGTTTTTTTCCAGTCCTCAAATGATGACCCTTCAACTTAGATTTCATCTTAGGGAAGAGACAGAAATAGCATGGAGCTAGATGTGGGCTTTAAGGAGGTTGTGGAAATGTGGGGATGTTTTTCTTTGCTAAAAACTCTTGAAAGCACTGTGTGACCAGACGTATTATCGTGCAGCATCCAGGCATCTGCAATATTCCTTCAGACTCGCTGAACCTGTTTTCAAAATTGTTTCAACCCATTTTTGTAGAATGAATATTTAATTGTCTTTCCTGGAGGTAAAAATTCTTTGTGCACAGTTTCCACAATGTGATTCTCTGTTGACGAGATTGGCATTCGGGAGCGAGGTTCATCTTCAACATTTTCTCGACCCACTTTTAAAGTTTTGTGCCACCTAAAGAACACATTTCTCTATAGAGTGACATCTCCATAAGTTTCAGTTACATTTTTAAATGTCTCTGTAGCAGATTTCTTGAGTTTCACACAAAATTTGACAGAATATTGCCGTCCAATATTTTTGCTCCATGGCAAACTAACGAGGTAATAAAACATGACCTTACACAAACTGCACTAGCACAGGAATGACTCGACTGATCCACTTCAAACTAGTCTGGACATGCATTTGTTGGTAGCAACACCCCGGTATCCACAAGTAATGTGTTACATTGCATATTTGTACACAGGAAAATCAGTACACTTACTTTTGGGACACAGTGGTATATACAAGATATATATATATATGCATAGTCATATGAGGAACAATATTTCCACACAAAGAGATACATAAAACAATATGGATATCCCCATATAATAAAACCAGAAACCAGATAGACTATTTTTGTATTAGAAAGTAATTCAGAATATCTCTGATAGATGTAAGAGTGTATAGAGGTCCAGATGTCAACAGTGACCACAACCTGTTCATAGGGAAAATAAGACTAAAACTGAAAACCCAACACAAGAAATCAATACCCAGAAAGATAAACACCCACAGCTTACAGGAAGAAAATACTAACAGGAATTTCAATCTAGAACTTGCCAATCATTTCACAGCACTCAGTGAGGTACAGGAGACAGGTATAGATAAATTATGGAATTCTTGCAGCATAGCCACAATCACAACAGCAAAAGCAAGTGCTGAACTGAAAAAACCAAATAGAAAAGCGCGGATATCAGAAAACACATGGAAATACATACATGAAAGATGAGCAACCAGATTAGCATTGTTGAATGTAAAGACAGATCTTGGAAGAGATTTGGCAAAAGCAACGTACAAAAGCTAGACAATAAAGTAAAAAGTTCAGCTAGAAGGGATAAAAGAGAATCTTACATTCTACCCATGCCATTAAACATCACATAGGGCCCGCAGTGTAGTTCACCAAGATGTCCTGTCTTCTGCAAGTTTTTCAGTCTCATCAAGGGATGTTGTGCCCACTGAATTGGCTATTCTTAACAATGTCCTCTTTAGAGTTTCATGTAGTTGACCTCTTTTTCTTCGGCCTGTTGCGTTCCATTTGATAGCTTGTTTGGGGATTCTCTGATTGTTTCTTCTCATCACTTGACCGACATATGTCCATCTTCTTTTTCTGATCAACCATGAGACAGGTTGTTGTTTGCTCATCTGTCTTATCTCTGCATTGTTCTTGAATTCATTCCACTTTATACGAGTATTTTCCTTAGGCATTTGTTTTCAAAAGAGTCTAATTTCTTGTCTGTTTCTTTAGTTGTTTTCCAGCTTTCACATGCATAAATGAGGGTGGATATTACATTTGAATTGAATAATCTTAACTTGGTTTTTGTGCTTATAACTTTTGAATACCATATGTTTTCAAGATTCTTGAAGGTCAGTGCTGCTTTGGCAATTTGAATTCTAACTTCTTTTCTGGTGTCACCATTGTAGTCTATATAGCTGCCGAGATATGCTATATAGAATAAGAGAATACATAGACAAAATGGCGAAGAAGCAGAGGAGGCAGCAAAAACAGGAGACGGCAAAACTCTGTATACAAAAGAGGCTAACAGGTACTATTGCATCCAAAGAAAGACCAGTCCTTGGCAAAACTGGCACACTATTAACATCAAGTAAAGACCAAAAGCAAAGAAGAGCCAAACACTTCCAAGAAATGCTTAATCAGCCACACCCAAAAGAATTGATAGACTTTGAAATTGACTTACCAATCCCACAACTAAATGTCAACCTAGATGAAATACATTGAGCGAAACTGAAACAGCAGTGAACCTAATGGCAAACAACAAAGCTGCAAGTGAAGATGAAATAATAGCCGAAATGTTAAAAGCTATTAACGGTGACAACATGAGACAACTGGAAAAAATGTTTAATAAAGTTTGGAAAGAAGAAAAGGTCCCTTCTAAATGGAAAAAAGGAATCATTGTTAGAATACCAAAAAAAAGCAACTTTAGCGACTGCAATAATTGGAGGGGTGTAACCTTACTATCAGTGGTGTCAAAAGTATTCATGCAAAGTCTTTCTGAATAGAATTAAAGATGTAGCAGATACTACAGTGAGAGAACAACAGGCAGATATTTACCCTATAAATACCTTCTAACACTTGAAGAACATATTGAAAAGCAAAAACCATTAATCCTGAAATTTGGTAGCATACAGCATCATTGTGGAGAATTTTAAGACTATATGGAATACCATCTAAAATTGTCAAAATCTTTAAGGATCTCTACAACAGGTATGTTTGTGCAATCAACACAGAAGAAGAAATGAGCTAATGGTTCCAGATTGAAGCAGGCATGAAACAAGGATGTATACTATCTCTCATGCTTTTTGGAATTGCCATAGACTTCATTATGAAAAAATGCTGCACAGGTAAAACAGGCATTGATTGGATACATGGGACCCAACTAGAAGATCTTGGATTTTGCAGATAACATAACTCTTATCAATGACAATGTGAATTCGATGCAAGAAAAAAATAGATACTCTGTCTTCACTGGCTAGTAAAATGGATCTTGAAATTAACAAAGAAAAAACAAAAATAATGAAACTTCCCATTAATCAAGCAAGAAAAATATACGTAGATGGAACAGCTGTTAAAGTAGTACCTCAGCAGCATGGTGTTACCAGAAAGGAAGTTAGAATTGCAAAAGCAGCACTGACCTTCAAGAATCTTGAGTATATAAAAAAAAAAATTATAAGCACAAAAACCAAGCTACGATTATTCAATTCAATATCCACCCTCATTTATGCACGTGAAAGCTGGAAAGCAACTAAAGAAATAGACAAGAAATTAGACTCTTTTGAAAACAAATGCTTAATTACTTGGTGTAAAGTGGAATGAACTCAAGAACAATACAGAGATAAGGCTGATGACTGAACAACAACCTATCTCATGAGTGATCAGGAAAAGAAGACAGACACTTATCAGTCACGTGATGAAAAGAAACATCAGAGGATCCTAAAACAAGCTATCAAGTGGAGCACAAAAGGTTGAAGAAAAAGAAGTCATTGTTAAGAGAGGCCAAATTAGTAGATAAAATCCCCTGATGAGGTTGAAAAAGTCGGCAACAAACGGGAAAACTTGATGAACTACCATGCAAACCCTGTGTGACATTTAATGGCATGGGATGGGTGTAAAATGTAATATATATATATATATATATATATAATAAACTCTTTTAGACTGGAAATTTTGTTACTTCTGTAAATCTCATCCTGTATACACTTCATAGATTTTATCTCATTTGTAAATGCTGCAGCCTGTCTTTGATATGTCCATGTACATAGTTTGTTTTCCCAGACACTAGTTTAAAGTGTTGATGTAATGATACCACCCTCATGTTACTGACATTCTTGTAGGGATGTTATAGAGCTTCATTGTTATATATGACACTGCATTCTCTTATTACATATTTCTTGCATTTTTACTCGGAGATTTTTGAGTTTCTAGTTTCTCTGTGCTTGCTGCTTGGTGACTTGAACAAAGAAATATCTTTTTTTTTTTTTTAATGAAATATTTGTGATATGTGCATCACTATGTTTTGCATTCTGTCTTTTGTTGTAATAATTAACTTTTCTGTGTAAACCATGAACAAAAAAGTAAGTACAAAATTATTGTGCCTCTAGTTTCAGAAACTTTGTTTGAAATAATCATATGTAAGGTACCTTCTTATATCTTATATCTTATATCCTTCCCGTGCCGTTAGACGTCACACAGGGCTCGCAAAGCAGCTCGCCAATACTTCCTGTCTTTGGCGAGTCTTTCAACCTCAACAAAGGACTTTATGCCTGTTAACTTGGCCTCTCTCAATAATGTTCTCTTCAGAGTTTCACGCGGTCTGCCCCTTTTTCTTCGGTACCTTACTGTGATATAATTTCCCATGGGTAATATTTAATAAGAAGAACTTGTGTGTGTGTGCTGTTTTAAGGATCAGTGCCATGAAACCCCATAAAAATATAACAGTAACAAACAGTAACCAGTCAGAAGTGGCTGGAGAAGAAATTAAAATAAGATATTTTACCCAAAACTGTGCAAGTTTTATTCCATTGATGTGTGGATGAACAGTATGATCAAGAAAATTATATAGACTGATGATGATTCCATTCAATTCCTCTTCTGTCATTCAGGTCAAATGAAGAGCTTGCAGAGAAACTGCACAGTTCTGAGTGTAAGTCAACTGATGAAGGTGATGTTGTGTGCTTATATAGTGTATTGACTATTTGTTTGTTTTTAAAAAAGTAGGGAAGTCTTCCTTAAATTACACTTTATCTGTAACACTCAGTTGGAAACATCAAGAACCGTGCAAGATGGGAAAAAAACATGATTGCTAACGCTGTCAACATATATGTGTTTGTAATATGCATTGATCTATTGCTCTTCAGAAAGTAAAACAAATAAAGAATCTGTGGAGAGGAGCAGACAGAACCACAAAAATAAGATTTTTAAGGGCATGCATCTTTCCCATCGCAACATATGCCTGTGAGACCTGGACACTTAACAAAACAGCTGAGAAGCACATAAATGCCTTTGAATGTAAATGCTATAGAAGAGTTCTCCAAATATCGTGGACACAAAAAAGAACAAATATATCTATACTACAAGAGCTTAATATTGAAGAAGGCTGGCT
Source organism: Achatina immaculata (assembly GCA_009760885.1). Classification (NCBI taxonomy): domain Eukaryota; kingdom Metazoa; phylum Mollusca; class Gastropoda; order Stylommatophora; family Achatinidae; genus Lissachatina; species Lissachatina immaculata. Next base: position 5,227,601 of record CM019695.1, on the reverse strand, counting down.
AGTAAAGAGGATTAAAGAGAGAAAACTTAAATATTTTGGCCACATTAAACGTCATGATAATTTAGAGAAGACCGTATTGGAAGGATACATAATGGGAAAAAGAAAAAGAGGAAGACCGAAACGAAGATGGCTGCAAGACATCGTTGATGATCTGGAAATGGATGCAGCAGCAGCAGGCCATCTTGCTCACAACCGAGAGGCCTACAGGAGTGCTGTTTGGGAGGCAAAGTTCCGCAAGGGACATGCAAAGGAATGAATGAATGAATATGCATTGTCTGTAACATTATTTGTCTCTATTATTTATCAATTTTTTGGTCATTTTGTTATTTACCTTTCACTACTTTATGGTAGTTGTGTGAATTTTTTGTTAGAAATTTTAAAATGAATTTATAATTTATGAATTTTCTTATATTTATTTTGTTTAACTGTTTTTAAAATATGAATGATTGGAATTTAGAAATTGGTTATTATAAAAATTCTTGAAGAAAAGGGCAGTTACACAGTGTAAGATGAGGAGTTAGAGAAACGAAAATGGAAAACACTGAACAATAAATAAATAGTTAAATGGTTTCTTGTATCCTTCCTGTGCCATTAAATGTCACTTAGGGCTCGCAGGGTAGTTCGTCAATTTTTCCTGTCTTCGGCGAGCCTTTCAACCTCATCAGGGGATTTTATGCCTATTAATTTGGCCTCTCTTAAAAATGTCCTCTTTAGAGTTTCACGTGGTCTGCCTATTTTTCTTCGGCCTGTTGTGTTCCACTTGATAGTTTGTTTTAGGATTCTCTGACTGTTTCTTCTCATCACGTGACCAACATATGTCCATCTCTTTTCCTGATCACCCATGAGACTGGTTGTTGGTCAGTCATCTGTCTTATATCTGCATTGTTCCACTTGATGCCGAGTATTTTCCTTGGGCATTTGTTTTCAAAAGAGTCTAATTTCTTGTCTATTTCTTTATTTGTTTTCCAGCTTTCGCATGCATAAATGAGGGTGGATATTACATTTGAATTGAATAGTCTTAACTTGGTTTTTGTGCTTATAACTTTTGAATTCCATATGTTCTCAAGATTTTTGAAGATTGATGCTGCTTTTGCAATTCTAATTCTAAATTCCTTTCTGGTCTCACCATCCTGGTCTAAGTAGTTGCCAAGGTATGAAAATGGTTTACTTCATCAACAACTGTTCCTTCTACATATATTTTTCCTTCTTGATTAATGGGAAGTTTCATTATTTTTGTTTTGTCTTTGTTAATTTCAAGACCTATTTTGCTAGCCAAGGAAGACATAGAATCTATTTTTTTCTGCATCAATTTCGCATTGTCACTGATAAGAGTTATGTCATCTGCAAAATCAAGATCTTCTATTTGGGTCCCATGTAGCCAGTCAGTGCCGGTTTTACCTGAACAGCATCTTTTCAATATAAAGTCCAAGGCAATTCCAAAAAGCACTGGAGATAATATTCATCCTTGTTTCACACCTGTTTCAATATGAAACCATTTGCTCATTCCTTCTTCTGTCTTGACTGCGCAAACATATCTGTTGTAGAGATCTCTAATGATGTTGACAATTTTAGATGCTATTCCATATAGTCTTAAAATTCTCCACAGTGAATCTCTGTGTATGCTATCAAATGATTTTTTAAAGTCTATAAAGTTCAGGATTAATGGTTTCTGCTTTTCAATATGTTCTTCAAGTATTATTCCTAGAGTAAAGATCTAGTCAAGACAGCTTCTCCCTTTTCGAAATCCTGCTTGTTCTTCTCTCATTGCAGTATCTACTGCATCTTTAAGTCTATTCAGAATCACTTCACAAAACACCTTTGACACAACTGATATTAAGGTTACTCCTCTCCAGTTGTTACAGTCACTAAAGTTGCCTTTTTTTTTTTGGTATTTTAACAATAATTCCTTTTTTTCCATTTAGAAAGGACCTTTTCTTCTTTCCAAATCTTATTAAACATTCTCTGTAGTTGTCTCATGTTGTCACTATTGATAACTTTTAATATTTCGGGCGTTATTTCATCTTCACCTGCAGCTTTGTTGTTAGCCATTAAATTCACTGGTGTTTCAATTTCATGCAGTGTAATTTCATCTAGGTTGACATTTAGTTGTGGAGCTGGTAAGTTGGTTTCAAGGTTTATCAATTCTTTTGGGTGTGTCGATTAAGTATTTCTTGGAAGTGTTCACCCCATCTTTGCTTTTGGTCTTTACTTGATGTTAATAGGATTCAAGTTTTGCTAAGGATTGGTCTTTCTTTAGATGTAATAGTACCTGTTAGCCTCTTTTGTATGTTATATAAAGTTTTGCTGTTTCCTGCTTTTGCTGCTTTCTCTGCCTCTTTCGCCATATTGTCTATGTATTCTCTTTTATCCCTTATTGCTGATCTTTTTACTTTCTTGTCTATTTTTGTGTATGTTGCTTTCAACATGTCTAATTTGGCTGCTCATCTTTCATGTATGTGCTTCCATGTGTTTTCTGATATCCATGCTTTTCTCTTTGTTTTTTTTTCAGTCTAGCGCTTGCTTTTGCTGTGCTGTAAGAATTCCATAATTCATCTATACCTATCTCCTCTACTTCACTGGGTGTTGTGGAATGATTGGCAAGTTCCTGATTGAAATTGCTGTTAGTATTCTCTTCTTGTAGGCTGTGGCTGTTTATGTGTATTGATTTCTTGTGTTGGGATTTTGTTGATGATATGTTGTAATTGGTGATAGAAGTTGTCTTTCACCTCATCATCTGCATCGTTCGTGGGTGCATCTCTCTCTGAACCTTAAGTGCCCAGGGCACATGGGGCTTCCGCAAGGGTTTTCCACAAATGCCTGTCCTTCGCCTTTTTTTCTGCTCTTGCCCAGGTGAGCTCGTGGGTGCATAACACTGTATTATTGTCATTCTTCCATGCCTTAGGTAGTATCATGCTCTTATTATACGACTGTTCACTGGTTCCCATTCTACAAGGCTCTTTGCAGCTACATTGGACATAATAATACCTATCCCCTCTCGATATTTACTATCGTCTCTGCCTGAATGTATTATTAACTTACCGTTTTCCGCCGATCTTTTACCTGCTTCTAGCTGTCGCATTTCACTGATGTCCAGTATGTCTAGGTGGTATCTCTCCATTTCTTTGATGATCTGAGTAGTTTTTGTTGGTGCTGCCATCGTTCTTACATTCCAGAATCCAATCTTTGTCACATGTTTGGGGCTGATGAATGAGCTCTTCGGAGTTGGCATCTCTGATGCTCATTTGGCTTCTCTGCGAGTTTCCTTAATGATGTCTTTTTTCCCATCTGAAGTCGCCTCTAGATAGGTCCCAGGATAAGGTTGTTAGCCTTATGCCCAACTCCTGGTACAGGATATGTGACAGATCAAGCAGAATTCCACTGATTTCTACATGCCAGCAAGAGCATTAGAAAAACGTCCACCATCTTGCACATCACACCGGAAATGCTTTAGGAGTGGTTAAAAGCACTAGACATTATAGAAGTGGTTAAAAGCATTGGGCATTACAGGAGTGGTTACAGGCATTGGACATTACAGTTTTTAAGTGCAGTGGGGATTACAGGAGCAGTTACAAGTGTTGGACATTACACAAGTGGTTAAAATCACTGGACTTACAGAAGTAGTTAAAACCACAGTCTCACAGAGATTTTTTTTAAAAATGAAGAAAAATTAAGGTATGCTGAAGGCATTAGAGTAAAGAGAAAACATTCCATGATAAAGATGATTTTGTTCTGAGAAGCTTTGAGACATACGCTTTTTGACAGGTGTACTTCAGATCTTTACTCTCAGAATAATACTTGAAGAACATATTGAAAAGCAGAAACCATTAATACTGAATTTCATAGATTTTAAGAAGGCATTTGATAGCATACACAGAGATTCATTATGGAGAATTCTATGTCTATATGGAATACCATCTAAAATTGTCAACATCATTAAGGACTTATACAATGGATATGGTTGTGCAGTCAAGACAGAAGAAGGGATGAGTGAATGGTTTCAGATTGAAACAGGCGTGAAACAAGGATGTATACTGTCTCCTTTACTTTTTGGGATTACAATAGACTTCATAATGAAAAAATGCTGCTCAGGTAACACAGGTATTGACTGGGTACATGGGACCCAACTAGAAGATCTTGATTTTGCTGATGACATAACACTTATCAGTAGCAATGTGAATTCCATGCAAGAAAAAACAGATAGCCTGTCTTCATTGGCTAGCAAAATAGGACTTGAAATTAACAAGGACAAAACAAAAATAATGAAAATTCCCATCAATCAAAATGGAAAAATACACATAGAAGGGACAGATATTGAAGAAGTCAATCAATTTGCATACCTTGGCAGCTACATGGACCAGGGTGGTGACACTAGACAGGAAGTTAGGATCAGAATTGCAAAAGCAGCATCAATCTTCAAGAATCTTGAGAACATATGGAATTCAAAAGTTATAAGCACAAAAACCAAGTTAAGACTATTCAATTCAAATGTAATATCCACCCTCATTTATGCATGCGAAAGCTGGAAAACAACTAAAGAAATAGAAAAGAAATTAGACTCTTTTGAAAACAAATGCCTAAGGAAAATACTCGGCATCAAGTGGAATGAATTCAAGAACAATGCAGAGATAAGACAGATGACTGAACAACAACCAGTCTCACGGGTGATCAGGAAAAGGAGATGGACATATGTTGGCCACTTGATGAGAAGAAATGAGCAGAGAATCCCAAAACAAGCTATCAAGTGGAACACAACAGGCCGAAGAAAAAGGGGCAGACCGCGTGAAACTCTGAAGAGAACATTATTAAGAGAGGCCAAGTTAACAGGCATAAAATCCTTTGTTGAGGTTGAAAGACTCGCCGAAGACAGGAAATATTGGCGAACTACTTTGCGAGCCCTATGTGACGTCTAACGGCACGGGAAGGATATAAGATATAAGATATAAGACTTCATTAAATATTTCTGGAATAAAGCATTGTGATATGTCTGGCAGTGGTCTGTTACAGATATATTTTAATGCTCCATCATTTTTCACCCACACCTTCTGTTGGTTTCTTTGAGTCACATTTATAAGATAACTGACATTTCATCATGACAGAAGCAGATTAGATTAACTAAGCGCAAATGTCAAAGATTACATATCTGTATGACATTGCTTCACTGCAGTGTTTTGTGCAGTTAATATTATTTTTCTAATTTCATTATGTGATTTATCTAATTTCAGTACATGATTTATTCTAATCTCACCATGTGATTTATTCTAATTTCAGTACATGCATGTACGTTGGATGGGGAAGTCCAAAATATTAGATCATGCTTGGACAGAGAGAAACAGCACTGTGCAGAGTTGGAAGTAAAAAATAAATCATTATTTTTATCTCTTTGACAACTGTGTAATAAGAAAATCATATTTTAATTCATGCATAGCATTTAAAAAGTTATAAGCACAAAAACCAAGTTAAGATTATTCAATTTAAATGTGATATACACCCTCATTTATGCACGTGAAAGCTGGAAAACAACTAAAGAAATAGACAAGAAATTAGACTCTTTCAAAAACAAATGCCTCAGGAAAATTTTCAGTATAAAGTGGAACGAATTCAAGAACGCTGCAGAGATAAGACAGATGAGCAAACAACAACCTGTCTCATGGGTTAACAGAGAAAGAAGATGGACATATGTCAGGTCATGTGATGAGAAGAAACAATCAGAGGATCCCCAAACAAACTATCAAGTAGAACACAACAGGCTGAAGAAAAAGAGGTCGACCACATGAAACTCTAAAAAGGACATTGTTAAGAGAGGTCATTTCAGTGGGCATAACATCCTTTGAAGACTTGGTGAACAGCTATGTGACGTTTAGCTGCACAGGAAGGATGTAAGACAGCATTAAGAAATTAGTGATATCCTGCAAAATTGATTTTTTTTTTCATGCCATTAATTTCTTTTTCAGTCCTTTATATTCTTTGTTGAAATTTATATTCTGTCCCTGTTTTATTTTCCCTGATCTTTCAAGCAAATCTGCATATTGGCTCAGACATTTCATTTAAATTTGGCTTTTCTTTAACTCTACATATCCAGCTGTCTAAAATTTAATTGATTGCCTTCCTGTTATTTTGACTGTATAAAAAAAGAGCCAACTCTAGATGGGGAAAAACCCCGCTGTTATGGAATCTCGCAGCAGTTGTAACCGAACATCAAGGTCACCAACACTGCATGCTGTTGACAATGATCGAAAATTCATCAGTCCCAAATTCATAACAAAAATCAGATTTTGGAATGTAAGAACGATGGCCGCAACAACAAAAACTCCTCAGGTAATAAAAGAAATGGATAGATATCACCTAGATGTTTGGGCATCAGTGAAATGTGATGGTCAGAAGCAGGGAAAAGAATGGCGGAAAACCGTCAGTTAATAATACATTCCAACAGGGACAATGGGAAATACCACGAAGGAATGGGTATAATTATGTCATCAGTGGCAGCTAAGAGCCTTACAGAATGGGAACCAGTGAACAGTTGTATGTTAAGAGTACGATACAAAATAAGGCATGGAAGAATGACAATCATACAGTGCTATGCAACCACGAATGATGCAAATGATGAAATAAAAGATGATTTCTATTACCAACTATAACAACTCATCAACAAAGTACCTAAACACATCATCTTAATTGTCATGGGGGACTTCAACGCCAAGGTAGAAAAAGATAACACCGATGTCAAAAAAGTAATGTGGAAAGAAGGAATTGATACAATAAATCAGAATGGAGAAAGATTAATTGAAATATAAGTATCAGAGGGCATGGCCATTGGAGGAACAAAATTTCCACACAAAGAGCTACATAAAACAACATGAATATCTCCAGATGATAGAACCAGAAACCAGATAGATCATTTTTTGTATTAGAAAACACTTCAGAACATCTTTGATAGATGTAAGAGCATACAGGGGTGCAGATGTCAACAGTGATTACAACCTGTGTATAGGGAGGGTAAGACTTAAACTGAAAAGCCAACACAAGAAATCAGTACTCAGAAAGATAAACAGTCATAGCCTACAAAAAGAAAATACCAACAGTGATTTCAATCTGGAACTTACCAAACATTTCACAGCACTCAAAAGAGGTAGACAAGACAGATATAGATCAATTATGGAATTCATACAGCACAGCCATAATCACGGCAGCAAAAGCAAGTGGTGGACTGCAATCAACAAGTAGAAAAGCATGGATATCAGATAACACATGGAAATACATACATGAAAGAAGAGCAGCCACATTAGCCATATTGAATGTAAAGACAGATCTTGAAAAGTTTTGGCAAAAGCAACATACAAAGAACTAGACAATAAAGTAAAAAGTTCAGCTAAAAGATACAAAAGAGAATATATGGACAATATGGCAGAAGAAGCAGAAAATGCAGCAAAAACAGGGGACAGCAAAACTCTATATAACATACAGAAGAAGCTAACAGATGCTATTATCTCCAGAGAAAGGCCAGTCTTTAGCAAAACAGGCAACCTATTAACATCAAGTAAAGATCAAAAGCAAACATGGGCCGAACACTTCCAAGAAATATTTAATCGACCACACCCAAATGAATTAATAAATCTTGAAACCAATTTACCAGTCCCACAACTAAATGCCAACTTAGATGAAGTTACACTTAATGAAATTGAAACAGCAGTCTTCTTCTTCGTTCGCTTCTATCACCAAGACTGCCCCGTGATCCTACTGAATTTAGTCCTTTAGGAAACAGCAGTGAATCTAATGGCTAACAACAAAGCTGCAGGTGAAGATGAAATAACAGTCGAGATATTAAAAGCTATTAACAGTGACAACATGAGCCAACTACAAAGAGCGTTTAATAAAATTTGGAAAGAAGAAAAAGTCCCTTCGACATGGAAAAAGGGAATCATTGTTAAAATACCAAAAAAAGGCAACCTCAGTGACTGCAGTAACTGGAGGGGTGTAACCTTACTATCAGTTGTGTCAAAGGTGTTTTGTAAAGTGATTCTGAATAGAATTAAGGATGTAGTGGATATTGCAATGATAGAAGAACAGGCAGGATTTCGAAAAGGGAGAAGCAGTCTCGACCAGATCTTTACTGTAAGAATAATGCTTGAAAAACATATAGAAAAGCAGAAACCATTAATACTGAATTTCATAGACTTTAAGAAGGTATTTGATAGCATACACAGAGATTCATTGTGGAGAATATTAAGACTATATGGAATACCATCTAAAATTGTCAGCATCATTAGTGATCTCTAAAATGGATATGTTTGTGCAGTCAAGACAAAAGAAGGAGTGAGCGAATGGTTTCAGATTGAAATAAGGATGTATATTATCTCCATTGCTTTTTGGAATTGCCATAGACTTTATAATAAAAAGCTGCTGTTCAGGTAAAACTGGCATTGATTGGGTACATGGGACCCAAACAGAAGATCTTGATTTTGCAGATGACATAACTGTTATCAGTGACAAAGTGAAATCAGTGCAGGAAAAAACAGATTCCCTGTCTTCCTTGGCTAGCAAAATAGGTTTTGCAATTAACAAGGACAGAACAAAAATAATGAAACTTCTCATTAATGAAGAAGGAAAAATATACATAGAAGTAACAGTTGTTGATGAAGTAAATTAATTTGTATACCTTGGCAACTACATAGACCAGATGGTGACACCAGGAAGGAAGTTAGAATTGCAAAAGCAGCTTTGTCCTTCATAAATCTTGAGAACATATGGAATTCAAAAGTTATAAGCACAAAAACCAAGTTAAGATTATTCAAGTGTGATATCCACCCTCATTTATGCATGCGAAAGCTGGAAATCAACTAAAGAAATAACAAGAAATTAGATTCTTTTGAAAACAAATGCCTCAGAAAAATACTTGATATAAATGGAACGAATTCAAGAACGATGCAGTGATAAGACAGATGAGCAAACAACAACCTGTCTCATGGGTGATCAGAAAAAGAAGATGGACATATGTAGGTCATGTGATGAGAAGAAACAATCAGAGAATCCCCAAACAAGCTATCAAGTGGAGCACAACAGGCTGAAGAAAAAGAGGTCGACCACGTAAAACTCTAAAGAGGAAATTGTTAAGAGAAGCTAGTTTAGCAGGCATAAAATCCCTTGATGAGATTGAAAGACTTGCCAAGAGCAGGAAAACTTGGCAAACAACTATGCGAGCCCTATGTGACGTTTAATGGCACAGGAAGGATGTAAGATAAAACTTATTCTCTATATAAAATCAGAAATAATGCTGCACATGCACTTGGATTTAGGAGGAGTCAGAGTCTGTGTAAGTGTGCCATTTATGAAGGAGTTAAGAGCTGGAATCAAGCAGAATAAAAATAAAGAAGATAGAGCACACATCAAAGGTTTGGCATACCAACCCCACAACTTCCTAGTATGCAGCTTACAAAAATTGTATTTGCTGTTTGTCTCACAAAGTAGCTTGACTATTAGGCAGTACTCCACCACCTGGTTAAAACTTGAACATGAATGCTATATCATTATTTTATACCTCCATGATGTTGCCTCTCATTTGATAGTATACACAGAGATTCATTATGGAGAATTTTATGTCTATATGGAATACCATCTAAAATTGCATCATTAAGGATTTATACAATGGATATGTTTGTGCAGTCAAGACAGAAGAAGGGATGAGTGAATGGTTCCAGATTGAAACAGGCGTGAAACAAGGATGTATACTGTCTCCTTTACTTTTTGGGATTACAATAGACTTCATAATGAAAAAATGCTTCACAGGTAACACAGGTATTGACTGGGTACATGGGACCCAACTAGAAGATCTTGATTTTGCTGATGACATAACTCTTATCAGTAATAATGTGAATTTCATGCAAGAAAAAACAGATAGCCTGTCTTCACTGGCTAGCAAAATAGGACTTGAAATTAACAAGGACAAAACAAAAATAATGAAAATTCCTCTCAATCAAAATGGAAAAATACACATAGAAGGGACAGATATTGAAGAAGTCAATCAATTTGCATATCTTGGCAGCTACATAGACCAGGATGGTGACACTAGAAAGGAAGTTAGGATCAGAATTGCAAAAGCAGCATCAATCTTCAAGAATCTTGAGAACATATGGAATTCAAAAGTTATAAGCACAAAAACCAAGTTAAGACTATTCAATTCAAATGTAATATCCACCCTCATGTATGCATGCGAAAGCTGGAAAACAACTAAAGAAATAGACAAGAAATTAGACTCTTTTGAAAACAAATGCCTAAGGAAGATACTCTGCATCAAGTGGAATGAATTCAAGAACAATGCAGAGATAAGACAGATGACTGAACAACAACCAGTCTCATGGGTGATCAGGAAAAGGAGATGGACATATGTTGGTCACTTGATGAGAAGAAATGATCAGAGAATCCCAAAACAAGCTATCAAGTGGAACACAACAGGCCAAAGAAAAATAGGCAGACCGCGTGAAACTCTGAAGAGGACATTATTAAGGGAGGCCAGATTAACAGGCATAAAATCCTTTGATGAGGTTGAAAGGCTCGCCGAAGACAGGAAAAATTGGTGAACTACTTTGCGAGCCCTATGTGTTGTTTAACAGCACGGGGAGGATATAAGATATAAGATAAGATAAGATGTTGCCTCTTATGTTTAGGAAAGTCTGTGTAACAATACTCTAGCCAGACAGCTGGATTTGAAGGACATTTGGAGGCTAGTTCAAAAGGATGTTGAGGATGAATATCAAGATTTGCAAGTAATTTGTTTTCTGACTTTATGTCCTTATGCAATATAATTTTGTGATTATATTATTTTCAATAAATGAACATGTAATTTATATTTATTATTACATTTACATATCTTTTTGTTTGCCAAAATAACAAAATATAAATTATTGGTCATATTTTGGCTGAAAGATAATGATCAGCATCATTGTATACCATTTTTGGTTTGAAGTATGACCGTAATAAATCTTCATTTTCCTCTCTTCATTGCACTGATGGTGCACCCAACCAGGCTGTATCCTGTCCACTTTTTGTATCTACCCATCTCAGTCTGCCTCTTGCTGTTTTTCTTCCAACTTTCCTTCAAGTATGGTGTTCAGTATTTTATTATGTCCTTTAGTGTGGCCAGACTATTTTGTTTTCATGATCCTTATTTCCCTGAGAAGTTTGCATTGCATTTGCAGTTGTTCTAATGCTTGTGCATTTGATCTTTTCACTCTCCATGATTTATGGCCTGCTTTTCAAAAGATCAACATTTCTCTTGCATTTATCCTTTTTTGAATTTTTACTTACAGCCCAAGTTTCTATTCCATACTGTAGTACAGAATAGATAATCTCATTTTTGTTTTTAAGGACAGATTCCTGGATAACAGTATTGACTTCATGGTGTTGAATGTGTGACTTGCCATTCCTATTCTTTTCTTTGTCTCCATCACAGTTCTCCCATCCTTGGTTATTGTATGTCCTAGGTAGCTATACCTTGTCACATGTTTCTGTTTCTCATTGTTTATGGTGGCTTCCATCTGTGACTTTTGTTCTTTCTTGCTGAACTTTGGTATTTTATTTTTTACCTTGATCTCTAGTCCCCATTCTTGGCTTATGTTGTTTTATCTTATCTAGTAATTTCTATAGGTTCTTTAGATTCTATGCTAGAGGGACTGTATCATCTGCATATCTTACATTGTTGATATTTTTTACCCCTATATTCAGTTATAGGGGTAAAAAATGATGACAACTGACAAAACAAACAAGGCAACTGAAATATGTATCAGTGAGGAAAAACTGGAAGAAGTGGAGAGTTTTGAATATCTTGGATCACTACTAACTAATAATGGAGATACAATGCGGGAAATTAAAAGGAGGACATCTATTGCTCTTCAGAAAGTAAAACAAATAAAGAATCTATGGAGAGGAGCAGACAGAACCACAAAAATAAGATTTTTAAGGGCATGCATCTTTCCCATCGCAACATATGCCTGTGAGACCTGGACACTTAACAAAACAGCTGAGAAGCACATAAATGCCTTTGAATGTAAATGCTATAGAAGAGTTCTCCAAATATCGTGGACACAAAAAAGAACAAATATATCTATACTACAAGAGCTTAATATTGAAGAAGGCTGGCTAGTAAAGAGGATTAAAGAGAGAAAACTTAAATATTTTGGCCACATTAAATGTCATGATAATTTAGAGAAGACCGTATTGGAAGGATACATAATGGGAAAAAGAAAAAGAGGAAGACCGAAATGAAGATGGCTGCAAGACATCGTTGATGATCTGGAAATGGATGCAGCAGCAGCAGGCCATCTTGCTCACAACCGAGAGGCCTACAGGAGTGCTGTTTGGGAGGCAAAGTTCCGCAAGGGACATGCAAAGGAATGAATGAATGATATTCAGTTATGGTAATTCTTCAGAGTGTCTGAAGATGTTCTCTGTATACAGGACACTGAACATTTTCCAAAAAATTGCAAGATATTGAGAACATTATATATTTCTTCAGTGCATTATCATTTTATCTTTGTTTTTTTAAATACATCTTTTTTCAGCATATCTCTTATGCTATCTCCATAATGCAGTTTTATTCCATGATCTCATCATAGGATTTATCATCCTATTTATTTGATATAAACATCAGTAAATTTTGAAGTTTTATTGTTGAGAGTGTGCATGGTTCACGTAGATACATATGTTTTCTTCATTACTTTGTTCATCATTTCTTTAAAACCTAGGAGGACTGCTTAAGTGGATGTACAGCTGAAGAAATTAAACAGAAAATAAAGAGAGATATTGAGGCTTTAAGAAATAAACATGACAAAAGAGAGACATCTGTTGGATCACTGGTATGTATCAGCTAGAACTTTTTAAGGCTCATTCCTCTATCTACACTCCTTCCATTCATTATTTTTTTAAATGTCACTTTGTTCCTTGTAGATAACCTGAATATGATATGTAAAGACTGTTATCAAAATCTTAACTACTGCACCAGTGATCAAGACCTGAATTTCACACTTGCTAGAAAGTGCAGGAACATAGGTTATAGTTAACATGTTGTTGATTTCTTCATGCTTAATTCACAGAAAAAGAGCAATTTAAATATTCCCTTGGCATTACATTATGGTAAACTACACAAGACATACATTTTGGACCGGCACAAATTCAGATTGTCCTCAAGTTCATATCTCATTGGTAAGCAAGTGTGTTTCATTTTTGCCAGTAATTACTGTTGTCTAACATTTGCCTGTCATATAATGCACTGAGATTTTGTGTCAGAAATACTGAATTTTTAAGCACAAATTTGATCTTAATTGTCAGCGTTAGTTTTCCAAGTAACTGTAACTAATCAGAGACTTGCATCCCTGCACTCTGGACCTTCTCTTCCAACACCCACTGAACTGTGCGTCTGCTGATGACATACTGGTTGTGGGTGACACATGCTAAACTACTTATTTTGTTTATGCTACCGGTGACATACAAGCGATCATAATTCAGTAAGGTTCCAAGACCTCAGATAAGTCATTAATTTTTTCATTTTTTATTATTTAAATTACATAAAATTCATGTGAATCTATACTTCTCTCTCTGATTCTTCATCCTGTTTGTTTTTGTTTGATGAAGGCTTGTGCCGAAATGTCACAACTTTGTAATTGTTAAATAATAAAGCTGTTCCTACTTTTTTCCTAGTTTATACATTTTGGTATCACAGCTTTACTGCAGTGCTTTGTGTATAGCTGTATATCTATACACTAATTACTTTGTGTCAACATGTACAAGTGTAACAGTGTTAAGTTTTACAACTGCATAAACCAAAATATATTTTGGTAATGTGTCACAGATAATTTGTGCATCTGTTTGTTTTGGTGTATTGTTACAGATGCCTTGGCCATTGATGTGTTTAATGAAAATTTGCCAATGTACCATCCTACCTACCCATACCCACCTACAGCAGTATCATGTGAGGATGTGGACTGTTATGAATGCAGGGCTGCTCGTTTGATGATTCAGAGCAAGTATGCTTCTTATTTATGTTGTGTCTCTTTTCTTTTCTAATATTATATATTTGTTTTCATTAAATAATTATGTTTATGGGGTTTTCATGCTGTTATATTTTCAAATTTGACATATTGGTTTATTTTATATTGCATAGTAATATAATTGTACTTGAAATAGAATTCTCAGCCTGTCTTTGATTGTTGTGGTTTACTGCTTGGACGGTTCACTTTATTATATAATGTTTATATAATGATAGTGATATATATAATATAATATCATTAAAATCATAATAAAATCATAATATAACGATTTACTCTTTTCTATAGTGAAAAATTTTTTCACATTTTTTTGTAAGAGGCATTTATTATATGGTACATTCTTGTTAATTTTGAAGTTAAAAATAGTGCTACAAAAGCAATATTAATGTTCAGATTGTTATTAAACAAAACTTAGACACAAAGCAAGGAATAGATTCACTACTGATTAGGATTTCAGTTTGTCAAGTTTCATTATACTAGAAAGTATATGCAATTCTTCTTTTTTTAATATGCAAGGTATTCAACATCATGCCCTTCCTTTGTACCAACAAATGTAAACAGCCATATGCATCTGGGTGAGGAACTAAACAATGATCGTGTTTATAATCAAGTTAATTCTGAGGGAGATCATTCGGAAACCAGAATAATAAATTTGGATATGACTGCAGATGCCAGTATCTGTGTACAAAATTCCCTAAAGGGAAAGAGAAGTCTGTATGGAAGTTACAGGAGGAAGGACTTTATCAGGAACTCTGGACGAGGCGTAAAAGACCAAAGTCCACAACACTGTACTCAGAGCCAGCAGTCAGAGTCCACTGTAGCAGCGCAGAATAACTGCCAGATCACCGCAGAAGAATGTTCATTTCCTGTGCCAGGCAAGGATGAGTTGAACTTTTCTTTCCATGATACACCTTTCAGCAGCTATTTGCTTGTTACAGATGACCTTCAACCTAATATAAGGTTTCGTAGGTCAAGTTTTATTTCGGCAGTTGAATGCAGTCAAGAAGAATTTGAGCTTTCTTCAGAAAATACTCAACCAGATCACACTAAAAAAGACAGCTCCCCATCCACAGAGGATCTGAGAAGACCAAGCTTTCATGCAGCAATTGAACTAGGCAAAGATGTCTTTTCTGTGTCTCATCCTTCCATCAAGCGTAAAATTGTCCAGATAGCTTCACCAGAGATATCAAAAAGCAGAGAAGTAACTGACAAGGAGATCACACATGAAGATGACAATAATGACATAATTACTCCCAACATGGAGCTGACAGAACTAATGAATTTCCAGCCTGATGTGGCAGACTCAAGCATTTATGGTGGAGTAATCACTGGAGCACAGAATTTGGAACCCACTACTCATAGAAGCAATATAAATTCCATGACAGCAGCTGTTCTTTCTTCATCATCTCATTCACCATCACCGCTGTCTTCATCACGGTCCTCACCCTGGACATCAGCTTCAGCACATCCATTGTTGTCCTCCTGTAGTTTTCCAAGAGACCACTGTCACAGCTTGGAGTCTAGGTAAAAATAATTATACCTGAATGTCAGGTGCATGTGACGCACTGAAGATAATATTTATTCATTTATCCAAGTAAAAGAAGTAAACATATTAGAGAATTAAAAACAATGGGAGTTTGATTAACAATTTTAACATTTATAACAAATTTAAGCTTCAGTTAACTTAGGAATTCAGAATTACTATTCAGTAAAGAAGGATGATGACAGTATAATATTCTTTGTTATAACACTATTTTTTTATTTATTTATCGTAATTTTTTTTTTGTTGTTGTTATTGTATAGTAAAGTATATAGATGCATCACCAGCAGGCCATCTTGCCCACAGCCAAGAAGCCTACAGGAGTATTGTTAGGCAGGCAAAGTTCCACAAGGGACATGCAAATGAATGAATGAATGAATCTTATCTTATATCCTTCCCGTGCCATTAAACGTCACATAGGGCTTGCAAAGTAGTTCGCCAGTTTTTCCTGTCTTCGGCGAGTCTTTCAACCTCATCAAAGGATTTTATACCTGTTAATTTGGCCTCTCTTAACAATGTCCTCTTCAGAGTTTCTGCCTCTTTTTCTGGATGAATAGTAAAGTATAAAAAGTTGACAACATTGACATTTACAACTACATTAGAAAATAATCAGATGATACTATTATTAGATTTTACTATAATTTAAAAAAAGAACACAAGAGCAGTAAACAGCAGAGCACATGTATTGTAATGTTTCAGAAGTCAAATAATGATCACTAGTAACATAACAATAATTATAATAACAGATATGTCATTATTTAATAATATTACATACTCATACAAATAATATTTACAGTAGCAGTAGCCTGAATATATCAGGTTTGTTATTGAATTAATTAGTTATATAATCAACATGTAATAAAATCCAAAATATTATCCCAGGAGATCAAGATAATCATATGTAAACCCACTTTAAGACCAGCTCAGAAATATCGAGCACAACAAAAATGGATAGAAACAACTATATCTTTTGAATGCAGGAAACTCTCTACTGTAGAGAGCGGAACAACACAACTCCTTCAGATCATCAGAGGAAGTACATTCCCCCCCCCCCCACTCAGTCAAGTGTTTCAGCCCAATTAAACTCCTGACACTGTAAGGGAATATAGAACTTAACTTTTTGTTCATTGTATCAAACAGTGGAATCTAAAGAGTCAGAACTGATAGAGTCATTCATTTTTTGTATAAATAAGTACTAATCACGTCCACAATGACAGCTAACAGATTAACTGTAGCTGGGTTAATTAGAAAGAATGGAAGACAAGTCATGTAACACAACCTATACAAGAGATGGAAGGGACAGAATAAGGTAGATATGGAGAGATGATGTTGAAGAAGATCTACAAGAACTGTGAGAAGATAACTGAAGAAAGAAGTCCAAGAAGACTTTAGGAATGAGCCTTAAAGGCCTAAGTGTTTAAAAGAAATAGAGATTTTTATAGCAGAACCATGCTGTATTTGGTATATGTTGTTATGATATGGTTGCTAATTTAGTTATTAACGCTATGGAGAGCAAGAAAATTTAAAGGTTAATTTGGACCACTAAAGTGTGAAATGCATTAATTTTAAATATGTTTTGTGGATGGAAAACAAACAACAAAGTATTGCAATAATTAAAATCTAAAAATCTAAATCAATGTCATTAAAATATTACAAGCTGACAGCTGGAGTATATTGATCCACTTAAGAAGTAGTATAATATAGTGAAAACCATATTGGAGAGTATAGTATAGCGCACAAAAAGCAATGCCACATTGATTTGCAGGGGTTGATAAGATCAAAAGATGGGCAGGAAGTTGGCATACATATCATGAAGACAAGATAAAGAGCACATTGGAAATATATTGTGGTCAGCACTAGAAATCAGCATCGTTGTCTTTCAGGGATTATAGTTACATCATGCATACATAGATCATCTTATTTACAAAAATGAGGCTTCTGACTTGCATTTACATGGCATGTGCTGTTATCCTGAATACAAAAGAAGCAGGGGGGCAAAAATGACTATGCTTAGAGTGATGACAGTCATAAGAGCCAGAGAGCAAAGTTGATAAAGACTGTCTTGAAGATGTTCTAAATAGATTGATTGCCTGATAACATGGTAAGGATTGTCATGCACCTCGTAATAGAGGAGCCGACTTCTAAGAACTTTTCCTGAGATTAAAATCTCAATAACCCACTCCACATGCAAAATGAGAACTGATTGATACTGAAGTTCATTTGCCATTTGGGAGTTCTAAAAGGAGAAAAATGCTTGTGTGATAAAAAGAAAAAAAAAAAAAACTAGGCCTTTGTGTAAATAGTGGCAAGTATCAATTTAGAACTGGCAGGAGAAAAGCAGTACTTTAACAAATGATCTCACTATACATCATCATCATCATCATGTTCCCTCTCCAGAACAAATTTTGGCAGTAATGAATCTCCAGTTCCCTTGCTCCCTTGCCTTGATGGTGCACTCAGCCAAGCTGTGTCCTGTCCATTCTTGTATGTTATCACCTCATCAACATCTCTATCTTCCTCTTTTTTCCCCTTCCATCTTTCCTTCTAGTATGGTCTTCAGTATATGTCTTTTTATATGGCCAAGGCACATGTTTTCTTCATATCTTTATTTCTTTGAGAGGTTCACATTGCACTTGGAATTGTTCTAAAACTTATGCATTTATTCTTTTCATTCTCCATGTTATATTTGATAGTATTTGGTCAAGGGTGTCTAACCCTTGATATAACTCTGAATCAGTATCTCAGAGTTAGCCTTCTGATGGTTGTATGTTTCGTAGAATCTTCTAGATTGTTTTGATCATGATTTTAAGTTCACTCTTTGCTCATGAAAAGTGTGTTTTGTGGTCTGGATGTGAGTTGAAAAACTCAGATCATCAGGAGTTTGAGTGTGAAACGTGTATGCTGTGTTAGTGTTGTCTTGCTAGAAATGTTATTGTGCAAGCTAGTGTTAATTAGTATTAGCTAGCAGGCAGCCCAGAATCTTATTCGTGATGGAATTCTGAATTGTTTGAGTCATTACTTGATATGTTTTGTCTGTTTGTTTCATCTTCATCATCATCATGTTCCATGTACTAAACAGTGTGAGTGCTAAGATAATGTGATCTTGATTGATAATCCTATGTGCCAGTTTGTGAACGTCCTGGGTTGTCCTGTGAAGAGTATATCATTACAGGGAATGTTCATTGTGTTGTTACTGTATATCAACAACTTAGTCACACCACAATGTGACACAGTCAGCATGTGTGTTTAACACCAGCACTCAATACAATATTCATTCATTCATTTGCATGTCCCCTGCAGAACTTTGCCTCCCTAACAGCACTCCTGTAGTCCTCTCGGTTGTGAGCAAGATGACCTGCTGCTGGTGCATCCATTTGCAGATCATCAATGATGTCTTGCAGCCATCTTCACCTTCCTCTCTTTTTTTACGAAGTCTACCCATTCTGATTTTTAACAGAATTTTACTGGCATGACTAATCAGGGGAACAGTTTGTGCATAATTTCAGGTTACCCTTTTTTGCCAGTGGTATGAATACAGTTCTTTTCCATTCTTTTGGTCAGATACATGAATACCATATCTTTTTATATATTGCATGATAGATTGTTGCACATTCCTTTCCTCCTGCTTTAATAACTTCAGCTATCTCATCACATCCTGATGGTTTACCATTTTTCAGATTCTTTATTGCCCATAAAACTTCTTCTATTGTCGGTTCGGGTTCTTTCTCCTCCAATAATAATTCACACTGTTGATTTCTGCTTTCACAGTCAGTTGTTTCATACATTCCTCTGCAATATTCCTTCCATCTTTTTAGAATTTCCTCTGTCTCTGTCAAGGTACTCCCCATCTCGTCACAAATTACATTTAGCTTAGGTGTGACGTTTCTCGTCCATGTCTTCATTTCTTTAAACATTTCACTATCTCTTCCACACTTCTGATGCCCTTCTATTCTTTCACAACAATCTTGTATTAATTGTGTTTTGTCTTTTCTTATGTTTCTTTGTACTTCTTTTGTTAAAGATTTATATTCCTCTTTGTTGTTGTTTGTCACTTTCCATTGCGTCTTCATTTCTCTACGTTGTTTTAGCAGTTCTAGTGTGCCTGGTGTAATCCATCCATTCTTTTGTGTTTTCTTTATTGGAACCATGTCTTTAGCTGTTGTTATTAAGATATATCTGGCCTGCATAGCCAATTCATCTGGTGTCATCTCCTCGTGTACAGCCATCAGGATTTCGAAATGGTTCCTCACTTCTATACCGTATTGTTCTGGTATTTTTGTAAGATCAAAGTAGAGTGGTCTTGATCCCGTAACTGTCTTTTTTGTCTTTATCTTCATGTTTGCTATTAATAACTCATGGTCTGTGTCACATACTGTTTTTTCAATGTGACCTAGTTTTGTGTCTGATGCATTAATCTTTCTGATCTTTCTCCCCATCTTTTTGCTTAGAGTCCAGATTTCTGCACCATACAGTAAAACAGAGTAGATATAACATTTTATTAATCTTAATTTTGTTTTTATGGGCAAATTTCTGGATAACAGCACTGTCTTCATAGTGTTGAATGTATGCTTTGCCATTCCTATTCTTTTCCTTATCTTTATCTCACATCTCCCATCTTCATTTAATGTATGTCCTAGGTGGCAGTAGTTTGTTCCTTGTTCTAGTCTCTCTGGAGTTTACAGTTATATCCATCTGTGGCTTCTGGTCTTTCCTGCTGAACACCATTACTTTGGTCTTCTTGATATTGATCTCAGGTCCCCATTCCTAACTTGTGTTGTGTATCATATCTGTTAGTTTCTGTAGGTTCTGTGGATTCTCTGCTAAAAGGACTGTATCGTCTGCATATCTTAAATTACTGACATTTCTCCTCCCTATGTTCAGTCCTGGTAGTTCATCTGAGTGTTTGAAGATGTTCTCTGTGTACAGGTTTAAAAGACATGGAGAAAGAACACGTCTTCTCACATACCATATAACAGTGTAGTTAATAACCAGTCAAAAAAATATGTAGGTATGGTTTTTCTGAATATTTGTAAAATCTTGTGAGAATTTACTGCATTAAAAAATATACAAATTGAAGACTTTGTTCAAATGTGTAGTTTAAATATTCCTAATTCCAGATATTCACCACAAAAGAAACAAGCCCATACTTTAGTGCCAAAGGTAAACACTTGTGTTTGATATTGTTACATTTATGTGGGTTTACTCTACTGATAGTGCTGAGTTTTGTCACACTTTTCTGTGGGTTTATTCCACAAATAGTGTTAAGTTTTGTCACACTTTTCTATGGGTTTACCTCACTAATAGTGTTGAATTTTATCACACTTTTCTGTGGGTTTATTCCACAAATAGTGTTAAGTTTTGTCACACTTTTCTATGGGTTTACCTCACTAATAGTGTTGAATTTTGTCACACTTTTCTGTGGGTTTATTCCACAAATAGTGTTAAGTTTTGTCTCACTTTTCTATGGGTTTACCTCACTAATAGTGTTGAATTTTATCACACTTTTCTGTGGGTTTATTCCACAAATAGTGTTAAGTTTTGTCACACTTTTCTATGGGTTTACCTCACTAATAGTGTTGAATTTTGTCACACTTTTCTGTGGGTTTATTCCACAAATAGTGTTGGGTTTTGTCACACTTTTCTGTGGGTTTATTCCACAAATAGTGTTGGGTTTTGTCACACTTTTCTGTGGGTTTATTCCACAAATAGTGTTGAGTTTTGTCACACTTTTCTGTGGGTTTATTCCACAAATAATGTTGGGTTTTGTGACACTTTTCTGTGGGTTTATTCCACAAATAATGTTGGGTTTTGTGACACTTTTCTGTGGGTTTATTCCACAAATAGTGTTGGGTTTTCTTTGCTTATGTTTTATATGCTTTTTCATTTATATTGATTATTTTTGTTCTGATGTCTATTATTTGTTTTGTGAACATTAGAATACAAATATTTTATACAAATAATGCTACATTTTATTAACCATATTGCACTGCATCAAAATAGTAACTGTGAATGTTCCTTTTAAAGGTTGAGCTAGATTTCTTGCTTAAAGTTAACAATTGTGTAGAGCTTTGATGGAACATTTTAGCAGGATTTAAATTAGTACTTCAATGTCAGTTTATGTGCTATAATGTTGTCATCAGCCATTTATGTTTTCCATGTTTTTTTTCTGCTTAGTTATATTCTCTGTTCTTTTAATGTTATGCCAGAGCAACTGATCTGATAGATTCTCTCATATGATACATCAGATTTGTCTTATCTCACTACTTATTATATTTATTTAAGATTCTCTCATCTCTTTCTTTATTGTTTCAGAGTAATTCTTCCATTCACATCATTGAGATATTACAATATATGTATGTAGGATTGTTTTCTCAAACACTGTACATATTGAACACTGTTCTTTTTTCATCAGTCCTCAAATTGCTGTGTTCTGATAGCTTTAGTGTGATATCTGTGTAAAGTGTAATAATGCCACTCAGAAAAGTACACTTGGAGTGTGATTAAAAATTATCTGGTTTCTGATTATCATATATAACAATAGATGATGCATATTAACGAGAATTGAGATATCTCACCAGTGTATTTGCTTTGATTCAAAGGTCAGACAAGCTAGATAATACTTGTACTTTGAAAAAAAAGTCCAAGGTTCTTCTTCTTCTTCATACGCTTCTATCACCAAGATCGTCCTGTGCTGCTACAGAATTTCCTCTGTGATCATCGAGATACATCTCATTTAGGATAAAAGCTCAGCGCATCAGGGGGCTGGGGCCTATAGTCCTGGTGGGTCACAGATGCAGAATTGCTGACACTGGTTTTCGTTGCGTCAGAGACCTTCAAGTTGGACTTACAGAGCCTCGACGTGGCTTAGATATGAAATCCACCGGGTGAGAGAAGGTTGCCAAATCTAGTCTACCCTGGTCCAGTGTCTCCGACTTCAGCGTTTGGTGGTCGTGGCCGCTGCTCTTCTTGGTGATGACCAGAACGTAGCTTTTGTCAAGAAGGACAAATTCTCGCCACGAGTAATTTTCACCCCTGGGTTAAGCTGGATTAGACATAGTATCCTAGTTCGGGTGTACATAGGGGTGGCCAGCCTCTAGAGCAGAGGTGCCGTGACATGGATAGCCTTCACCGCGAAATCACTAGCCGTACCAATTAAACTTAAGCCCTTCCATCGCTCTTCTTATGGCGGCGCCGCCCAGCAACTTTAATCACACCTTTCTTCATTGGCGTTTTACCCCACACACGGCAGCCGAAGAATCTTGCCATCTGGCAGTCCAGATTTCAAGATTCAGACTCCGGCTTCACTGCATTCGGGACAACCCTTGTATGCTCAGCTGCATAACACAGCATCCATCCAAGAGTATGTTTGCTAATAATTCTTGTCTAGCGTTGGTTTACGATGCGTTTTCTGCCACTCAGTTCGGATTTCCTGTCAGCACCTTTAATTTGTCCTAGTTCTGGCAGTCTTTTCACAGCTACGTACATTGTTCTTCCATTCCTGCTCTTCATTTTCCCGCAGCCTGTCCAATACAGCTTAAGCAATGCCCCCTTTGTTCATTGTCAGTTTGCTATTTATTTTAGCCTGTCCAGCAAGTCTGCCTGCCACATCATAGCCATGTACTCCCACATCCCCTGGACAGTAAAACCGCGTTAGGCTTGTCACAGTTAACTGGCTTAACAGATGAACCCATTCTTCTCGAAGCAGTTTCTTCTCAGTCTTATGAAGAATACTTTGTGAATCCGTCACAATGACACCATTAACCACATCATGAGCAACTAACCGACACAGCTTCAATTTCCATTCGCATGCTTGAAGCGGGGACTTCAGAGGCTCCCCTGTGCCACTACTATTCCATATCAGTAGGCAACAAAACCCCAACCACTTCTGCTGTTTCGAGTCACTGAGCCATCTTTATATATATACTTCCGTGTCGGAAGTGATGCTGGATGAGATCTTGATCCCAAAGTTCAACGGTTCCTTGTGCCCAGTCTTGACATTCACGGCCCTTTTGTATAATAACCTTTGTTAGGTGAGGTCGGTCTTGTACCCATAACCAGTCATCACCTTTAGGCACCTCATCTAGACTGCAAATTGACTTTATTGTATCCTCGGCCTCAGCTATCCAGAATCTACCTCATTTGATGCGTCTTCCCTTTATCAACCCTAGCTCCTTATGGAGAGGATGGTCCTTTGGTAAATAACATCCAGTGAAAAACATACAAATACAAAACAAATGAAACATGCTACTTTAAAAAAAATATCATCTGTTTGTTGAGGTAGCTTGGTTAGTGTTTGGAATCAGTTGCGTTACAGTATAGAGTGTATTCATTTCAACTTATATTTCCAGTTATATGGTTGACTTCACTTATAATATCAGACATCGAGCTGCATTATAATCTCTGGGTAATACCTGCAGACATTTTAAATCGCTGGCAGCCAGTGCCAAGTAAAGTACACTCGCCTACCATCACCCGTATACTTGTTTATAATCCATGTTTTATGTCGCCCTCGTGTTTATTCTTGCCTTCCAGGAACAGACACGGGATATCTCGGATGGAGGTGTAGTTAAGCCCTTGGACGATAGTTCAGCAGACATGAGCCAGCAGTCTCGCAACACAGAAGGTAAATATTCATTTTCTCCTCAAACAAACCTTGTTTTTGCACAGGTGCACCAGACCCTGACCCACAACATTTCTTTCTTTCCTAGCAGTTATTTGAATTTTAAAAAAACAACAGCACGTGACTCTGCTATACATACTACCATATAGTGCTTAATTATCTAATCCAGCTATTCTTTGTGGGAGTAACTTTAACGTTTTTCCTACACGTGCTCTAGATGTAGAGTTTTCATTTCTCATTGAACTTCATCGATTATAAAGTATTGTTAACTGATATTGTGGAAATGCTGACAGGCATAATTATTAACATACTCTCTTCTTCTTCTTCTTCTTCGTTCGCTTCTACCACAAGTTCGCCCTGTGATCCTGCTGAATTTACTCCTGTGGTCCTCGATGTGTCCCGTGGTCCCCGAGAGGTCCACAAGAGATCCCCGAGAGGATCACAAGAGGTTCAGAGTATCGCGGGGCTTGGGCCTGAATTCTTGGTGGGTCGCAGAAGCGGGATTGCGTGACACCGTGGTTTTCGTTGCATCAGTTTAATCTAGAGTTGGGCTTTCTCACCGGAAAACCTCGGCGTGGTTTGGATATCAGCATATCCCCGCTGTGTGAGAGGTGGTTCCCCATCCAGTCCAGCGCTGGACTTTCTCACTTGAAAACCTCAGCTTGGTTCGGATATGCATACATCCCCGCCGGGTGATAGATGGCTGTCTATCTAGACTGCACTGATCCAGTGTCTCTACTTCAGCATTTTGTGGTCTTGGCCGCTACCCTTCCTAGTTGTGACCAGGACGGAGTTTTTGTCCAGGAGGACGGAATCCTCGCCACTAGTAAGTTTCACCCCTCGGTTGAGCCGATTTAGGCGTATTATCCCAGTATGGACGTGTTTAGGACGTGACTGACCTCTAGAGCAGAGGTACCGTGACATGAGTAGCCATCAAGTTTCACCCCTGGTTTAAGCCGATTTAGGCATATTTCACCAGTATGGGTGTATATCGGACGTGGCCGGCCTCTAAAGCAGAGGTGCTGTGGTATGACTAGCTCTCGCCGCGAGACTACTGGACATACCGATTAAGCTTCACTTTATCCTTTCCATCACCTTTTCACTTCGGCGCCGCACGGCAACCCTAATTGCTTTTTCGCATTTTGTTCATTGGCCGGGAGGAGTTTAACTCCACGCGCGGCATCCGAAGAATCTCGCCAACAGTGTCTTACCCCTGGGTTAAGCTAGTTCAGCCCCGGTATGAGTGCATATATGATGTGGTCGACCTCCAGAGCAGAGGTGCCGTGATTTGAGCTGTCCTGACCTCGAGACTATTGATTACTTCACTTAATCTTTTCTTTCACCTTTTCCACGGTGGCGCTGCGCGGCAACCCCATTCGCACCTTTCTTAACTGGCCGGGAGGAGCCCCACTCCACGCACGACAGCTGAAGAATCTCGCCAGCAGCGGGTTTTAAATCAGAATTTTCCATCTCTTAGATGAGCTACCAAAAAAAAAAATTCTCATCTGCCCGAAACGTCTGGCTTTCGGGCGCCAGATATTCGCCTTCGCCCTTTCTCTAGTCAGTTTAAACAGTTCCACCACGAGAAGGCCAGGAGCTGGACAGCTGTCAGAGGCTATTTGAGACGCACGCCTTGGAAACATTTAATTGGATGGAAAACGTATCCTCCACCCCACCTCCGGCTATGACAGTCCTTAGAACCTATTAACATACTGATCTACTCGCTCATTTGTATGTAATCCTCCATACCAGAAAGTGATTCTCACCAGGCGATTCATTTCAGGATGCCAGTCTTCTTTTACTTCCAGGTTTTTATCTCCTGTTTTG
The DNA here is from genome assembly GCA_009760885.1 of Achatina immaculata. Lineage (NCBI taxonomy): Eukaryota > Metazoa > Mollusca > Gastropoda > Stylommatophora > Achatinidae > Lissachatina > Lissachatina immaculata. Next base: position 5,201,581 of record CM019695.1, on the reverse strand, counting down.
CTTTCTTAATCTGTCATATTTCCCCTTTTTTCTGATTTCATTTATTTCTTAATATTCCTTCTCCTTGTTTGTGTGTGTATGTGTTTGTTTTGTTTTCAAAAGAGAGATTGTAATTTGACCTTCTTCCCCCAAACAGTTCTTCATGTTCTTATTATTCCCATTTCAATAATTCTACTCCCATTGTGTCTCATTTTTCCATTTTATCCTCATTCTCATTTTATTCGCCTGATCTTCATTATTTTTTCTTCTTTTTTTCTATTTCATCTTTCTCTTAGCATTTTCCTTCTTTTTAACATGTTTTCTTTTTTTCTTCATCTTTCTTGCTTATTTTATTATGATTTTTTGGGTCTCGTTTCTATCTCATTTATCACTATGTTAAAAAAAGTTAAAGATAAAGGTAATACTGTCATGCCTTAGAGGCAAATAAGGATATGGTGTTAGTGCCCATATTTTCCTTGATCTGTGAGCACACTAGAGGGTATATAGTCAGTATCACGCCTGGCCGCCTTTTTCTTCCCCAACTCCAGAAGAAGTCGGTTACCAATTTCTACAGCTGTGTGACTGGGGTGCCTTCGGCAGGATTGAACCCCTGACCTTCGCCATGAGAGTGCACTAACCATTTCGTCACTCAGACACCTTGTTACTGTATAATATGTGAACAAAGGGTGGAGTCTTCATTACAGCTGTGTCCATAAATGCCATGAGAACTATTTATTTCAAGTAAAACTTTTGATACTGAAAATGTGTCAGCCCTCAGGAATAAACTATCCACATTAAAGATCAGCAGAGGATAAGCTTACTCTCATTTCGAAATCCCAAGAGACTTTCACTCTTGTTAGGTATTTGACGTAATCACATATAACTGGCGTGCTTGTAAGTTTGTATCATGTTCATCTCAACGCTTTACACGGTTACCGTAAAATCCATTTCGTTGACAAGATCACAGTCTCGACTTATTCATGCGAAATCTCTCTCTCTCTCTCTCTCTCTCTCTCTCTCTCTCTCTCGGTAGTAATACTGTCATAGCCATTCTAACCGTTTGCAATTCACAGTCTTTGTAACGCCGAGTTTTGTATATAATTTTTTGACTACGCTGGGACAGGAATAAAGGATTTGGTAGTGAGAGTGATCCGCGGGATCAATCTTCTTGTCATGTAGGTGAACTGAGGAGAAACAGGCACATTCGTAAATTCAGCTTTCAATCAAAGAGTAGTAATTTGTTTCTTAGCGGGAAGATACAGCTATACGTATGTTTCATTTTGTTGACGTGAACTTTTGTTTTTATATCTGTGTATATCAAGCACTGTTCCCTCTAAGCTGCGTGCCTGCACTGCCGCCCACAGGAAAAAAAAATCATACCGCGCGTAAAATTTTTGGAGCCGCGTAAAAAGAAAATGAAACTGCTACTTTTACTTTTCAGTTTCCAGATGTTGCTCCGTGCTATAATTGCGATCAAGAAAAATACAATGATGGTACATGTTTTTCCTTTACTGTTTTTTTCTTGTTGAGAAATGACTTTCGGATCGGATGTTTCAACTGGTCTCTTATCGCGTAGTTTCGGTAGTACTGTAGCAGAATCATGACGAGGCAAGTGGACACACAGAGAATAGAGGGTAATTAAAATAAACGAGCAGAATTTCCACTGCGTCGTGGGAATGTTCGTTGAACTGCTCAGGTATGGAAACTGATCTTAGTAACTAACACCAGGACGTTGTGACCACCAACATTGGAGCCGTCCTGTTTTTTTTTTTAAATACCAGTAACTGAAAAGTACAGCAGGTTTATCCTGTCATTAAATGTACGGGCCTTTACAGTGTGCGTGTGTTATATATATATATATATATATATATATATATATATATGGGTGTCTGAGTGGCGAAGTGGTTAGTACACTGGTCTCTCATGGTGAAGGTCGGGGGTTCGAATGTGGCCGGAAACGCCCAAGTCACACAGCTGTAGAAATGGATACCCGACTTCTTCTGGAGTTGGGGAAGGAAAGGCGACCAGGCGTGATATTGACCATATCACCCTCTAGTATGCTGACAGATCAAGGAAAATATGGGCACTAACACCATATCCCTATATGCCTCTAAGGCATGACAGTATTACCTTTACCTTATGTGTGCGTGCGTGTGTGGTGTTTTTTTTAACTACGCACATTTGCACACAGAATATTTTTTTGTACATGAGATGAACATTTTGCACCCAGCCCACAAACCCTTAGAGGGAACATTGATATCAAGTACTAGTAACATGCGCAGTGTGATGCTTTTATTAATTTAGTGTCACTTATTGCGGCTGATTTCCGTTTGAGTTTGTCTTGTAATTACAATCAACATAGGAGAACGTGGGAGAAGCGGGCAAGAAATGAAATGAAAGTTATATGTATTTTTAAAAATTAGATCATCGAAGTGACCACAGCAGCAGCCAAATATCGTCTCCAGTAATTAGGGAGAGGAGAGGGAGGGAGGCAACGAAAGCCAAGTCTAGTTGAATGTCGTAAATGTATGCATTGTTTTTGTTTCATTGTTTTTACATGATGAAATATATGAAACGTTTCATTGAATTTTTTGTTCAAAGACAAATATCACATACAGCAAGTTTTATGTACAGATTGTGAACTGCATGGATAATGTTTATTATCTTTGATCTGTAGACTCGATCAAAGGTCGGAACATTATAGATGGGCTGGTTCAGTGTACACTTCAAGCTACAAAGGCAGAAGGAAGACCGTTAATATCCAGTAACACTGCCAAGTCTGTACCACCTTCCAGACACGGTACTATGGTCACTTCTTCTCCTATGTCTCCATCCTCATCATCGGTATTACCGTCGCCACAGTCACATTTAATTAAAGTGTCTGCAAGACCAGCTGACAACAAAACCAGTATAGATGTGGAAGCGAGGGCGAGTACACAGGTGGGAGTAGATAAGAGTGAAGCTGTGGCGCAGAAGTCGGGGGATACCAATGCCAGAAAGGTTCAGACGACCAGCCGAGAGGTCAGTGATTATTTCTTTTATTTTGTATCTCAGCTTTATCATTTTTATGGTGTTAAAGAGCCAGTTTTTTGCGTCCCATTAGTGTCTCTTTATTTGATTTTAATTTTATCCATGATATTCTACGTGCCTTTCTCTAACATTTCATTTCAAATGCTATTATTCTCTTTTCAAGTGATTTTTTAAAAAAAGTTATCAAATGTTTCAGATCCGTATGTTGCCACTGGGAATATGTAAGCTCTTAGACCCTATCGAATCATACAGTTCTATGTTCTGTTACTTTACTGTGCGAAAGCCTCGTTGTTTCCTGTTTGTAAAATTTTGTGTTAGGTTATCAGTATTTTTTATAAAATATATAGGTTTTTGTAGCTAAAGCACTCCTCATCATGAAACACAAACACAACAAACCATTAAATTTTGAATGCAGATTCTGTCTGTTCTCTGAGGTATTTGTGAAAGAAACTTAGGCTGTTAGTTTCAGTGTTTTATGTTTGTGAGAACAATTTGTTGAGATTACGATAAGAACCACAGGGTCAAATTTATGGGAAAAATTTTTCTGCTGGAAGCATGTTCCAGCTGTTATAGATACTATTATGAATCTAACACTCAACATGGCATGAAGATACACAGAACAAAGAAAGGATGTGGTGGTTCCTTGCTGCCCATTACTCAACAGTGCACTGTGACGCCAGTCTAAGATAAGACATTAGATCTCTTTCAGGATATAAACCATAGTACAGAGAATATTCAGGCAACAGAGAAGCAATGCAGCCCTCTGACGAGACCAGAGACAAAATTAACTTCCAATTAGCAAGTGCCAAAAGCATATGGGAAAACCTGGACACAGTTTTATGCAAAGAATTGGACAAACAGCTGAGAGGGAAAAACTTTGAGCAAAAACTGGAAGCATTTGGTAACAAATGTATCTTCACTGGCACAAAGAGTTTGGAACCAAACAGGCAAAAAGAGAAAAAGTAACACCAATAAAATCTAGAAGACAGAGGAAAATAGAAGCAATAAGACAGCAGAAGAACCATGCCCGGAAAATGTTCAAGAAGGCACACAAATCAGAAAAGGAAGGACTAAGACAGGTTTGGCAGCATCTAAAATCCCAGCACAATGCCATTTGCAGAGCTGAAAGACTATGTAAAAGGAAGAGGGAAACCAGATACGCAAGAGAGAAGTTCTACAGAGATCCCTTCGGGTTTGCCAAGCAGCTATTTGAACAGCCAAAATCAATTACGCTGATATACTCTGATAAAAATCAGCATACGCCTCTCGAGCAGATGAAAGGTCTAGTGTGGCTCTGTGCACCAGGCAGCAAATTCAAATGCAGCTCACCAACCTTACAAGTAGTAGAGAGCATCGTAGGAAAAGCTAAAGGCAAGTCAGCACCAGACCCAAATGGCGTCCTTTACATACTGTACAAAAGATGCCCCGAAGTACTAAAGAAGCTTCATAAACTCCTATGAACAGCATGGACCAAGGGACTCATAAGTAAAGAATGGAAAAAAGCTAACGGAGTATATATCCCAAAGGAGCAGAATTCCACTGAAATCAACCAGTTCAGACCGATCTCACTTATCAATGTGGAAGGAAAGATATTCTTCTCCGTGATGGCAAGGAGACGAACAACATACCTCCTAGATAATGATTACGTTGATACATCCGTGCAGAAGGGAGGAATTTCAGGTTTCCCAGGATGTCTCGAGCATGCTTCAGTGATTTGAGACACTATTCAACAGGCAAGATCTACAGGTAATGTGGCTTGACCTAGCCAGTGCGTATGGCTCAGTACCGTACCAGATGATATGGCTAGCACTAGACATGTATCATGTGCCAAAAGAAATCATAAAGATGCTGAAAATGTACTTCACAGGGTTCCACAAACGGCATATTTGTAGAATATATGGAATAGAGTGAAAGTTGTATGGTAAAGGGCAGAATGTCAGACAGGCCTGCGTGCCCAATTCTTAACCCTTTTGAAATAAAGATCAATCAGTCAGTCAATCCCCCATGAGATTTGAAACATCAGGATATATTACAAGATGGATTGAGCTGCAGGTAGGAATTGCAATTGGCTGAACAGTATGGGATTAACCATGCAAATAATTCTGAGAACAGCAGAAGGCCCAATGTTCAGAAATGGATGTCAGATGCCACCACTAAAAGCATTCATGGATGACACAACAGTAATAACAACCAGTGAAGCACCAGTGAAGATGTTAGAGCGTTTGGATAGCCTTATCATATGGTGCCACGTGAGCTTTAAGCCAAAGAAGTCAAGAAGCCTGTCACTCATAAAGGAGAAAGTGATAGAAAAATCGTACACAGTGGCAAATCAAATAATCCCAACTGTAGGGGAAGAGCCAGTGAAGAGCTTTGGCAGAGTATATGATGGTTCCATGAAAGACTCAAACGCGGTGAAGTAGGTCATGAAAATGGCACAGAATGGACTGAGCATCATAGACAAAAGCAAGCTACTGGGGGAAGTTCAAAATATGGTGCCTTCAGTTAATGCTGTTTCCAAAATTGATGTGGCCACTACTCATTTACGAAGTAAGTACCAGCACAGTAGAGGCAGTCGAAAGAAAGATAAACAAATCCATAAGAAAGTGGCTGAGCGGACCACTAGGATTAACTGATGTAGCACTGTACTGCAAGAAGAGCAAACTGCAGCTACCATTCAAATCTGTGGTCGAAGAATACAAGGTAGGAAAGACAAGGCTTGCAATGATACTACAAGAATCTACAGATCCGGTGGTACGAGAAGTGCAGTCAGCATTTAAAGCTGGACGAAAATGGAAAGTAAATGAGGAAGTGACCACAGCCAGGGAAACACAGGAGCTGAAAGAAGTAATAGGTATACCCAGACCAACAGAAGGGGATTTGGTCATGGTGAAATCAAATGGTGGTCAAAGGCCTCCTGTAAAGAAAGAAGCGATATGATCATCAGCAAAGTAAGGAATTCAGAGGATGACAAGCGGGTCCAGAAGGCAGTCCAACAGGCACAGCAAGGTCAATGGACAACATGGTAGGAAGTCCTGCAGAGATCACTAACATGGAATGACATTTGGAAAATGACACCCTTGAGACTCAGCTTCATCATCAGAGCTACTTATGACCTTCTGCCTACAGGCTCCAACCTATACAAATGGGGTGTATCAGAAGACACAAAGTGCCCTATCTGCAACGAAAGGCAAACATTGTAACATGTGCTGTCAGCATGCAGAGTATCATTAGGTCAAGGACGCAACACCTGGCGGCACAACGGAGTGCTGCAGAAACTTGTAACCATTGTAGACAGGGCAAAAGATAAAGCAAATAACAGCAAAAGAGTTGAGATCCCACCTGAATACTTCATAGGCGCTGGTACGACATCGAATATTAAAATCAGGGACATCCCCATACCATCACTGCTAGATCTACCAGGAAGAAGATAATACCCGACTGCCATCAAGAACACAGGAATGCGACCGGACATTGTAGTGTACTCCATAGAAAAACAGGAACTAATAATAATCGGGCATACGGTTCCGTACGAAACAAGAAAAGAGGAGCAGGATTTATTCAGATGGAGAAGTACAATTATCTGGTCAAGCAACTGAGGCAGGGGGCAGGAGTCAAGGCAAAAGTGATAGCTGTAGAAATGGGAGCGAGAGGATTCGTAGCAACATCAGCATACGACCTGTGTAAGCAACTGGGCACAAAGGGACAAGCAAGAGTAAGGGCATTGAAAAGCCTTTCAGAAGCAGCAGAAAAGGCCTCACGCTAGCTGTGAAGTATGCGAAACAAGCATTGGAAACTTAAATAATTTTGTTTGTCACAACCAATACCAGTCCTCCGTAGCTAAATCACTAAAGATGCACTTCAAACTGCAGTGCCAACTTATCACGGGTTCAATCCTGGGACGGGGAAAAACACCTCACAAGACCTCTGGGAGTCATGCCCCAGAGGGACCCACCCACCCCCACCCCCCTTTGAGTGTTAGGAGTTTAATAGGGCCGAAACACTTGTCTGATGATCCGAAGGAGTTGTGTTGTTGTTCCGCTCTCTGCAGGGGAGAGTTTCCTGCATTAAGTGTATGGAGAAAGAAGGGAGGAACTGAGTAAAGTAAGAAAGCACAGTTTTGTAGCATTAAACCTCGAAAAAATCATAGACAAAGTGAGGCGTGAGAGAAATAAAAATCACAAGAGAATTACTTTGGATTCGAAACACGGAATCCGGTAGAACGACCAGTGGTCTAGCGAGAGAACAGCGTACTAACGAACTGCGCTATCTCGCACCTCCCAAAACAGGTGGTTCAAAGCGAAGTCATTAGTAACTTTTCAGTTGACACGAGGGATCGTGACACTCGGAAAGAAACGAGGTCATGACATAGAAATTCCGTAGCATAGATTCAGTCTCTCTAGCAGGTACCAACTTTAGACAAACATACACTCCTACCATGTCTGGTGCATAGTTGAATAACAACAGGCGAACGAATACATGAACATTTTTTTTAAATAGGAAACGATAAAGTAAGACTACACAGTTTTGTAGGATTACACCTAAAAAAAAATCGGAAGAACCCAGTGAGCGAAAACGAATAATGGAAGGTATGACGTCGTAGTCGGCGGGGAGGCCTGTGCAACAAGATTAGTGGAAATAAATGTGGCAAGAAATAGTCAGCGATAGGACGACTCGTAAAGAATGTCAGTTGTATGTTTCACTCGTGGATGTTTGTAAAGAATGTCAATTGTATGTTTCACTCGTGGATGTTTGTAAAGAATGTCAGTTGTATGTTTCACTCATGGATGTTTGTAAATAATGTCAGTTGTATGTTTCACTCATGGATGTTTGTAAAGAATGTCAGTTGTATGTTTCACTCGTGGATGTTTGTAAAGAATGTCAGTTGTATGTTTCACTCATGGATGCTTGTAAAGAATGTCAGTTGTATGTTTCACTCGTGGATGCTTGTAAAGAATGTTAGTTGTATGTTTCACTCGTGGATGTTTGTAAAGAATGTCAGTTGTATGTTTCACTCCTGGATGTTTGTAAAGAATGTCAGTTGTATGTTTCACTCATGGATGTTTGTAAAGAATGTCAGTTGTATGTTCACTCGTGGATGTTTGTAAAGAATGTCAGTTGTATGTTCACTCGTGGATGTTTGTAAAGAATGTCAGTTGTATGTTTCACTCGTGGATGTTTGTAAAGAATGTCAGTTGTATGTTTCACTCGTGGATGTTTGTAAAGAATGTCAGTTGTATGTTTCACTCATGGATGTTTGTAAATAATGTCAGTTGTATGTTTCACTCGTGGATGTTTGTAAACTCGAAAGCCAGCATAATAAACATTTTTGATTAGAGTGACTATTGGAGGGGGAGGGGGCCAGGTTAATCCATTGTAATTTTAGTCTTTGCAAATTAGGAGAACCTGAGTAGATTGAGGGAGCTAGTGACAGTGTGTTCACACGAATGTGTGTTCGATACTGAAGAGTAATAAAGTAATGTGATATTGAACTTATTTAACTTGGATTTGTGACATCCCTCCTTGTACACCCCAAATGTACAAGGAGAGATGCCACAAAGCTAAGTTTTTTATTTTCATTTTTCTCCTTTTATTCTGTGTTGTGTTTGTTTTTGTATGTAGTCCTTTAAAAAGGCTCACGCCGAAATATTGGATGTTGTATTTTTCATTATTTATGTTTTTTCTCACTCCCTCTATCGCTTTGTAAAACTATACCATACACCTCTGTCTACCTGTTTTACTAGAACTACTTTTACTGCAGTCGTTATCTCTTTTATCTGAGTATGTTGGTCGGCTGTAGAACCAAAGTTAGCGCACAATCAAACAACTTTATGCCGTTACTCCAAATATTCCATCTCATACCAGTTTCGATAAATTCAGTCCACACTTAAAGAAATTCTGCAGTAACAATCCCTTCATATCAACCTTGTTATTGCTAATAAGCCACTAATTGTTAGTTGTTTGCTTTTTTAAAATCAAAAGCAGTGAGTTTGAATATTGAGCAGCTCCCTTGCTCAGTGATATAAGAGTTCAAACGTTAGAATCATATCAGCTTACCGCTGTACACCTTAATCTTTTTTATCTATCTTTTATTCCTCTGTACCATCACTTGAAGCACGGACCATCACAACTTTTGCTGAAGATGTTTTATAACACCCTTCACTTCAAACTGGATCCTTTTATATCCATAAAAATATGGGAAGGGAAGAAATGAAGTACTCATTATGATGAACATCCAGGCATCTCAGTTTTTAATATTGGGCTACTACAAAAAGGTAGGGGCAGCTTTATTCATGAACGATCACACAGTAGTCTGTAGAGCAACTTCAGTCTCTAGATTTGGTAGGTAAAAGTTTTCTAATACCTAATACAACTGCTTTCACATTTCTTCTAGCTTAGTATAGATTTTCTCAGACACTCTCCACTTACATTTGCCATGAGCAGCTCTTTCAACGTCGAGAGACTTTTTAAATTCGCGTTTTATGCAAGTTTTTATAATGTTACCAAATCACATAGAAACATAAGCTTGCGTTATGCCAGATATAAATACAATTAGAAAAAAAAATCTCTTTAGTCCGTAGACACATGAACTACTTTGACTTCTTTTGGTATTGTGGATGATGCTACATTTTGTAACTTTTAATAACTTCTCATTCTTTTCCCTCTCATATGCCAGCCACTGAAATGTCTTATTCTGTATGTGTTTGCTACAGTATTTCTAGGTCGCGCCTTTATACAAAGAAAAAAGTCGGCGCCGTGCGCTGAAAACAAGTTTCTGTGATATAGAGTTACTTGTGTTTTGTTTTAAATACCAGGCACACAGTCATGTATCTTATCTTATATCTTATATCCTTCCCGTGCCGTTAAACGTCACATAGGGCTCGCAGAGTAGTTCGCCAATTTTTCCTGTCTTCAGCGAGTCTTTCAACCTCATCAAAGGATTTTATGCCTGTTAATTTGGCCTCTCTTAATAATGTCCTCTTCAGAGTTTCACGCGGTCTGCCTCTTTTTCTTCGGCCTGTTGTGTTCCACTTGATAGCTTGTTTTGGGATTCTCTGATCATTTCTTCTCATCAAGTGACCAACATATGTCCATCTCCTTTTCCTGATCACCCATGAAACTGGTTGTTGTTCAGTCATCTGTCTTATCTCTGCATTGTTCTTGAATTCATTCCACTTGATGCCGAGTATTTTCCTTAGGCATTTGTTTTCAAAAGAGTCTAATTTCTTTTCTATTTCTTTAGTTGTTTTCCAGCTTTCACATGCATAAATGAGGGTGGATATTACATTTGAATTGAATAGTCTTAACTTGGTTTTTATGCTTATAACTTTTGAATTCCATATGTTCTCAAGATTCTTGAAGATTGATGCTGCTTTTGCAATTCTGATCCTAACTTCCTTTCTAGTGTCACCATCCTGGTCTATGTAGCTGCCAAGGTATGCAAATTGATTGACTTCTTCAACATCTGTCCCTTCTATGTGTATTTTTCCAATTTGATTGATGGGAATTTTCATTATTTTTGTTTTGTCCTTGTTAATTTCAAGTCCTATTTTGCTAGCCAGTGAAGACAGGAAACTCGCAGAGTCATGTATAATACCACTTTATTTCATGTTCGTGTAATATTGTTATTATTGCCATTATTTAGCTTTAAAAAACGAGCTTGTTTCGCTCATATGTTGTTTTTATTGTTGGATTATGGAGTCTTATAAATATATTTCAATAATACGATGGAAAATGTAGTTTTAGCTCCCCTTCATTCACCATCACGGGATTTTCCTTTCACTATCTGAACTGTCTATAGCACAGTTTGAAAAGCACTTTGAAAATACCTTATTATTGTATGAGAAATTCCAGAATCAATAAGAAGAGGACGTCGTTTCACATTTCTGACATTTAAATACAATCCAGAAGGATTACTTTATCTTTGATACACGAAGGCAGTTTGAGAAGTCTTACCAGTGCAAAATCATCAGGACATATTTTTATCTCACCTGAAAAGGTGGAAACTGTTTCATGCAGTTGTAGAGTGTTCACTGTCGTGAAAATGCTCGCCAGGTATTACAGCCAGCCCATATGAAATTCCACACTTTCAGAAAACATTTTTTATTTTTGTTCTTGGCTTTCGCCGAAATATTTCACTGATATTTGGACAGCAAGATGACCATTTCGGAACAAACCTGAATTTTTACGCTTTGCCCATATTTTTTTTATGACTTATTACATTGTGCCGATTCTTCCCAAATTCAGCCCAATTGTCGCAGTTTGTCCCGTTTTGAGATATTTTTCCCCGACAAAATAGAATATTGGAAGGTCATGATGTTGGCAGTATTCTTACGTCTCCAGTATTGCGCACAACTCTAACCGCGCACTTCATTATCCCATCTTTCTTCACTTTTAAGCACCACATTTGGTGGACTGTGTGGATTGGCCAGTTATTTAAGGCTGGTTTTCGTTCGTGATTGTTGTGGATAATTTTTCTTTCGCTCAGAATAAGAGTTTGACCAAAGAAATCACGTTTAGGAATAATAGCTACTTTAAAAGTTTCCATTCATCACAAAGACTAGTGTCTCGGATTCTGACTTATTGTGAAACACTTGTTATGCGAGTTTTTCAAGCGGGCGTTGTGAAACTCACTTAAAAAGTAATAAATACAAAAGAACAGTTTCTGCATCTGGCTCGTTATAAACTGTTTTTTTTCCAGGCCTGATAAAGTTGGTAGTAAGGAAAAGTTGTTGGCGGCAGCTGAAGTTATAACACAGTTTCACACAGCCATCCATGGACTTCAAAGCTTCATGAGCGCGTACCACCAAAGCGGAGGTTATTATTTTGAAGCTGTTCGCACCGCGTGCTCTAAACGAGTTGAGCTACATCTTAAGCTACATTTATTTCAGTAATTGACTGTCACGTCCAGTCATAAAGAGATAAATATTTACCATCGGTTCTTGTCAGGCATTTTAATTACAAAACTGAAATGAAAGTTAGAAAGCTAAAGTCATTGCCTGATAAAATGTTTCTGTATGTGATTATTTCAACGACTGCTACATACAAATTACCTTAATATTCAGTTGTCCATTTGGCTGTATCTGAGCTTTGTCTCCGTGGAGTCTTGGATTATGTTTAGCATAGTTTAGGTTTCTGCCTTCGACTGGACACGTCGCAAGAAGCGAATGAATAGAAGTCTCTCTCTACACTTCTCACTCTCTCACTCTCTCTCTCTCTCTCTCTCTCTGCACTTCTCACTCTCTCTCTCTCTCTCTCTCTCTGTCACTGCCTTTCTATCTATCTGTCTCTCAGCTCTCTCTATCTCTCTGTCTTGCTCTCTCTCTCTTTCAACCCCCCCCCCTCCTTGTTCAAACTGGAATTTGATGTTGCTTATTTAAATACTGTAACATTATTCAACATGATAAGCTTGTTACTTTCTTATATCGTGGACGTAAAGTCGGTGTCTTTTTTAAAATAATAAATAATGCACTTGTAATTAGAAAAGAGGGTGTCTGAGTGGTGAAGTGGTTAGTGCACTGGTCTCTCATGGCGAAGGTCGGGGGTTCGAATCCGACCGGAGGCACCCCAGTCACACAGCTGTAGAAATGGGTACCCGACTTCTTCTGGAGTTGGGGAAGGAAAGGCGGCCAGGCGTGATACTGACCACATCACCCTCTAGTGTGCTGACAGGTCAAGGAAAATATTGGCACTAACACCATATCAATATGTGTCTCTAAGGTGTGGCAGGATTACCTTTACCTTTACCAGTAATCAGAAAAGATATTCATAAAGAATTCTATACAACTATAATGAATGAAAGTCTCTCTACACCTCTCTCTCTCTCTCTCTGCTTCTGCCTCTATCTTCGTTATGTAACCATAGTATTGTTTCGACGTTGCTGGGCGTACAACCACAACCAATAGAAAGAGAAATAAAAATGAACATAGAGAGAAGTAATGGACAATGATGGATGCAGTTTAACAGCGAAACTGTTTGGGAGCGTGCGGCATTAGAATTTTCAAATTAAAAAAAACTTCTAGCAAGCAGTAATCATATTAACTGACAGTTTCCGGTAAATTACGTACTAGAAAGAGAAAAGGCAAAACTTTTGGAGGTCGCCGGTTACTGTAATCTTTATATTATAGAAAACCTAGTAAAAAGCAACCAACGAAATCGGAGGTTAATCAGGCCAATATTGATGGTGCTGAGTCTGAATGGATGAGAATTTGGCTAGTTTGGGTCAGCATGTTAGCATTTTGTAAAGATCTTTACAAGATTTCACACGAACATTTACTATCCAGTGTTATTACATTTTAAAAAGTATAAAGTGCAGAATGGTGTGCTTAGAAAACTGGTATTTCAGATAGTACTTTATGCAAGGTGAAAGACAGGTACGATTGTACCGGCTTGAAGAAATCTCAGCGCGATCACTGCTTGCAGGTTTACCTGGTGTTATGGTATACTTATTCTCCGATAGGAGACGGCTGCAGGTGTAGCCTACACATGGTTTATTTCACGCTTATTTTTACTGGCGTCATTTTGCTCATCTTGTAAACATATTGTCTCATGCATGCGTGATCTGTTGTATTTATAGCACATTCTGTTGCATGCTGGAAATATTCATCACATGAAAATATTTATTTACTTCTTATGATTAACACCCTTGGACGCCATCTTCGGAAACACCAAGTATTTATTTTTGTGTATCTGTTGAACATATCATTCATTCATGTTATAATCCATTTTTTAAAAATAATTACTCTCCAGATACACGTCATGTCTGGGCTCTCCTGTGTCTACCAAGTTGTAATCGTCCCCCTTCGTTACACATTCCTTAGGTAGAGGCCCACATCTAAAGTGTCTATAATAAGACGAGAAAGTAAAAAAAAAGTTAAATCCTTCCCGTGCCGTTAGACGTCACATAGGGCTCGCAAAGTAGTTCGCCAATATTTCCTGTCTTCGGCGAGTCTTTCAACCTCAACAAAGGATTTTATGCCTGTTAACTTGGCCTCTCTTAATAATGTTCTCTTCAGAGTTTCACGCGGTCTGCCCCTTTTTCTTCGGCCGTTATGTTCCACTTGATAGCTTGTTTTGGGATTCTCTGATCATTTCTTCTCATCAAGTGGCCAACATATGTCCATCTCCTTTTCCTGATCACCCGTGAGACTGGTTGTTGTTCAGTCATCTGTCTTATCTCTGCATTGTTCTTGAATTCATTCCACTTGATGCCGAGTATTTTCCTTAGGCATTTGTTTTCAAAAGAGTCTAATTTCTTTTCTATTTCTTTAGTTGTTTTCCAGCTTTCGCATGCATAAATGAGGGTGGATATTACATTTGAATTGAATAGTCTTAACTTGGTTTTTGTGCTTATAACTTTTGAATTCCATATGTTCTCAAGATTCTTGAAGATTGATGCTGCTTTTGCAATTCTGATCCTAACTTCCTGTCTAGTGTCACCACCCTGGTCCATGTAGCTGCCAAGGTATATATATATATGGAAAGACTTCCCATAATAATTGATACAAATTATAGGATATACTTTTCGATATCGAAATATCCGTTTCCGGATTTTAACATTTTCTCTTGTTGCTTCTTGACGTGTTAATCACAGTGCTTTTAAACTACCAGACTGAATCTTCGTTCTGAGCAGTGGCAGTGGCAACAATGTAAAAACTCCACCAAAGAAGAAAACTAAATATTCGTGTGTTTACTTGAGAAAATGGGAAAAAAAATATTTATGGTTAAAGTCCGTGCACCGATCAGAGAAATCAAGCCAGATTAGAATTAATCAAGTCAGAATTATTGGTAGCAATTAATTATGGCAATTGTTGTCAAGAGGTTTTTTTTAATTTTCGCAAGAAGGTTTTTTAAAGATCTTCCTAGACAACCAGCCCTTGAAATAAATGAAACATTTCAAATACCTAGGTAACATAATATCACCCTCAGGGACGATTGACGCTTAGATTGAGAACAGATGCAATAAAGCGAATCAGGTCGTTGGACAAATGACTCCTTTACTGACAAACAAATATATCTCAGCTAAAACAAAAAGGGCACAGTACAGCACAATTTTCCTCCCAGCTCTATGCTATCAATGTCAAACAGGAACACTAAGAACCAAGAACAAAAGAAAAATCATCATGACAGAAATGAGATGTTTAAGGAGAATACTAAGTGTGGCAAGAAGAGACCAAATAAGAAATGACACCATCAGGACAAAGGTTGGAGTAACACCGGTATTACACTATATCTAGAAACAGCAAGTTTGGCCGTGTTACACGGTTAGCACCAGACAGTATATCACAGAAAACATTCACACTAAGATTTGTAGATATTAGAGGAAGAGCCCGCCCACGCAGGAGATGGAGAGGGGAAATTACAGAAACATAAAATATCTCATTATATGAAGCAAATCACCGAACCCTATCAGGACGTCTATTTGTCCCCTCAACACCGAAAGGTATTTGAGGAAGGAGACGAGACAAGATTTTTTTACTTCTGCAGCATCGGTGGACAGAAACATATAGGTTAGGACTAAAAAACATGCAAATTTATGTATTTGTATTCTACATTGTGACCTGTAGCTTATATACAGTGTCATTGTTTATTCTCTATTGTGACCTGTAAATTATATACAATGTAAAGTTTTGTTTAATATTATCCATTCCATGAACATTTGGTGGAGTGACGCCGCGCGCTAAATGTAGGCAAAAATTTGTCGCGACCAAATCTCCCTTAAATTCATGGCCAAGAATTGGTCACCCTAACAGTAACTTCGACTTGGTTCTGTAGAGTCTACCTAAAAGCTTACTAAGGTATTTAGTCTGGGTATAGAAATCATCCTCAGTTTATGTTTTTCTCATCTTTTCTTTTCTATAATCTAGTTGTCATCTCCTCATCACACAAAACAGTGATGAAATCTTCCTCTAAACACAACGTTCTCTCCACAACAAAATATAATCTCATAAAGCCAAACATGATGATATCAGACTACTTCATAAAACGTTAGATAGCTCAGTCTATACTACATAGCGTATCTTAACATCAAACTAACATTGGAAAACTATTTCTAGAAAGATCTTGCCCTAAATAGTACACAATTATTAGCAGCATCACATTAAAATATTCTAGACATACAAACTAGGTAAAAAATTACTCACGTACTTGTGGAGACTGGTCCCTCATGCATAAAGTCCGGGAATAGCTGCTGGCCTCAGCCCAGCTGTCTCCGAAGTTGCCTCTTCAGCCGCCGGTAATCGAATGGATTTGAATCTTCTCTCGGGTAAGATCACATGATCTCGCGTGCACGTATCGTGCGGAAGTCACGTCACGTCTAAACGCGAGACAGCTGTCTTCGTACTTTTACTATTTCAACAGTATTAGACGAGAATTTCCACATTCTTATCTTGTGGCAATCACAGGACTGTCACACTATCAACTATCTTTTCAAGTAGTTTGCCAGCGGTGTTCTGCTCGGCAACCATCTGTGGTGTAATTTTTCAAGGTTTTGACAGCAGTACCAAGTAGCTGTATAGCCAGTCTTCCGGAATGGCACCCTTTGGATACTCTACCATTCAGTACACAGTGCTTCCATGTATGTATCTAAGAATTTGTCAATGTCTTCATATCGAATGCCATTGGGAGTAGAAGCAGACTTTTTAGTGGTTCATATATCATATATTGTGACATGTCACTCCTCACTCAGCTGACATCCCACACACAATTTAACAATCGTGTTTCTGGTAACCACCCTCTCAGCTAGGTACTGTGCATTTGTTTGTACGATATAGCTCATGAGGAAAACTTTTCCTTAGTCTTCATCTGACTTTTGCCATGTCTGATCTTCATCATGAAAGTCTCCTTATACACTGCTTTGTGGAGTGCATCCATGACTTTGTTAGGAGATCAGAACATCTTTAGTGATTCTTCTTTGTGACAAAACGTTTCCCGTTTCACTGTTTTAACTTGGTGTGTGTCAGTCTTGAAGTTTGTTTCTTATCATTCAGATGTGCTTCTTGCAGGTTGCTAAAGTTCCTTCTTTTTGCCAGGCTTTTACTGTCTCCTGAAAAACAAACAAGAGATCATGTTGCGATTCAAAGTGTTTGTTACAGTAACAAGAGGCCTAGGAGCCTTTTACAGATCCAAGACAGGTTGTTTAATTAACTTTGGCCTTAAACAAATTTCTCAAGCAGTTAGTGCTGTATCCAATGCTTTCAATGCAAATGTCCAAATCACCACATTCAGTTCTCGAGTGAAGTCAAGTCCATGCCAAGTAACATCATTCAGATGTGCTTCACCAACTTATGTCGAAGTCAATGACTTGCCTAGTATTAACGTCGACTTAAGTCGAAGTCGATGACATGCCTGGTATTAAACAGCATATAAGTCGGAGTCTAATCCATATTTGGTGTTAACACTGTTTAAGTTGAATCCACCCTGTTATTAACAGCGACTTAAGTCGAAGCAAATTCTGGATAAATCTTTTTATTTGTTTTTCTCGATGTTGATTTTATGTCTCAGGGAAATTTATGTTGTTGAAATACCATCGGTGATGAGAAAGCTATAATATTTATATTCTCTTGTACGTGTTTGTTTTCATGGATAAATTGGAGAATATAAAAGAAATAATGTTTTTATTCACAGTAACCGACTCTCACAATGAATTGTATTGTTTGAGCATAAAAAGGTAAAACTAATGTGGCACAGTACAGAAGCAGATGACATGACTGTGCCTTGTCGTACATGTGTCATTGTGGTGGAGCTGGCCAGTCGGTTGGTTAAACATGGCAGAACGCTAGTGTAGTCGAGTCATTACTTTTCATATGTCGGTTCAAGTCCAGTTCGACTCTTCTATATGATTTAAATCCGATTCGAGTTAAGAAATCTGCGAATTGACTATAAAAAATATCAGTGTTTTACTATTCAACATATATATCTTATGTACAAAACTGGTGTGTTCTAATGTAAAACGTATTTTTTAACGGAAAGGGAAATTGGAAACAAACGACGCCTTTTAATTCATTTTTAAGCAGGAAACTTTCCATGTTTTAAGGAAGTAATTCTGGCGCTTCAAGCAATGCAGGCCACCTGTAATTGATAACCGGATGTTGTGCACAAGTCTTCCATGTACCTGAAGGTATTTTTCCCTCCTTTCATGTCTTTCTGTGTCAGTATGTATTGCTTTCTAAACATTCCAACACGAAATACAGCGTCCTGTAGAAGATTAGAGTGTGTCTATAGCAACAGTTTCTCAAATGTATTCGGGCTTCTCAGACCACATCCCTACTGCCCCTATACATATAACACATCTAAGTTTTGTTTCTGATGTCTTCTTCAGTCTGCACGCTTTTACCTAACAGCTTCTCTGTATCTTCCCCAAAGTCCCCTTGGGGGAGGGGGAGGCAACACTCATTATGGGAAGCACTGGTCTGTAGTGCGATCTTGTGCAGTTCTTTATTTTTGTTCTTATTCTGCTACAACAACAATTGTTTGATGTGCTCTCACAAACATAACGCGTGACATTAGGAGTTATGTGACCACTAATGTAGGATGGCGTTCTAAAACTAGTTCAAGTGTTCTTCATATATCATACAGTGTCATTGTCACATCTGGAAAAAAAAAAGATAGAGAAGAAAATACTCTTATATGATTCCCTTTTAGACATCTCTCACTCACATCATGCCATGTCCTGTCTGAAAAGTTTTTTTTTCCTGTCTATAGGTCATCGCTGTCCTTTTTCTCTTGTAGAACCAATTCAGGTTGTTTAATTAACTTTGGCCTTAAACAAATTTCTCAAGCAGTTAGTGCTGTATCCAATGCTTTCAATGCAAATGTCCAAATCACCACATTCAGTTCTCGAGTGAAGTCAAGTCCATGCCAAGTAACATCATTCAGATGTGCTTCACCAACTTATGTCGAAGTCTATGACTTGCCTAGTATTAACGTCGACTTAAGTCGGAGTCGATGACATGCCTGGTATTAAACAGCATATAAGTCGGAGTCTAATCCATATTTGGTGTTAACACTATTTAAGTTGAAGTTGAATCCACCCTGTTATTAACAGCGACTTAAGTCGAAGCAAATTCTGGATAAATCTTTTTATTTGTTTTTCTCGATGTTGATTTTATGTCTCAGGGAAATTTATGTTGTTGAAATACCATCGGTGATGAGAAAGCTATAATATTTATATTCTCTTGTACGTGTTTGTTTTCATGGATAAATTGGAGAATATAAAAGAAATAATGTTTTTATTCACAGTAACCGACTCTCACAATGAATTGTATTGTTTGAGCATAAAAAGGTAAAACTAATGTGGCACAGTACAGAAGCAGATGACATGACTGTGCCTTGTCGTACATGTGTCATTGTAGTGGAGCTGGCCAGTCGGTTGGTTAAACATGACAGAACGCTAGTGTAGTCGAGTCGTTACTTTTCATATGTCGGTTCAAGTCCAGTTCGACTCTTCTATATGATTTAAATCCGATTCGAGTTAAGAAATCTGCGAATTGACTATAAAAAATATCAGTGTTTTACTATTCAACATATATATCTTATGTACAAAACTGGTGTGTTCTAATGTAAAACGTATTTTTTAACGGAAAGGGAAATTGGAAACAAACGACGCCTTTTAATTCATTTTTAAGCAGGAAACTTTCCATGTTTTAAGGAAGTAATTCTGGCGCTTCAAGCAATGCAGGCCACCTGTAATTGATAACCGGATGTTGTGCACAAGTCTTCCATGTACCTGAAGGTATTTTTCCCTCCTTTCATGTCTTTCTGTGTCAGTATGTATTGCTTTCTAAACATTCCAACACGAAATACAGCGTCCTGTAGAAGATTAGAGTGTGTCTATAGCAACAGTTTCTCAAATGTATTCGGGCTTCTCAGACCACATCCCTACTGCCCCTATACATATAACACATCTAAGTTTTGTTTCTGATGTCTTCTTCAGTCTGCACGCTTTTACCTAACAGCTTCTCTGTATCTTCCCCAAAGTCCCCTTGGGGGAGGGGGAGGCAACACTCATTATGGGAAGCACTGGTCTGTAGTGCGATCTTGTGCAGTTCTTTATTTTTGTTCTTATTCTGCTACAGCAACAGTTGTTTGATGTGCTCTCACAAACATAACGCGTGACATTAGGAGTTATGTGACCACTAATGTAGGATGGCGTTCTAAAACTAGTTCAAGTGTTCTTCATATATCATACAGTGTCATTGTCACATCTGAAAAAAAAAAGATAGAGAAGAAAATACTCTTATATGATTCCCTTTTAGACATCTCTCACTCACATCATGCCATGTCCTGTCTGAAAAGTTGTTTTTTTCCTGTCTATAGGTCATCGCTGTCCTTTTTCTCTTGTAGAACCAATTCATTCTTGTGGCAAATATAAAAGCTTTGTTATCTCAAACAGTGTCTGCTGTTGCTTTACGAGAGAAACCTATTCATTGATTTTGTTTTAAATTCAGAACTTGCATCTATAGCAATTCTATGTGCTTCTTATTCAGTGCTACGTTGTAGAGCATGCTAGTTCTAGAACCCTAGATTTAAGCATCCTTTCATCCGTATTCTTGGTGTCTGCTTGTGGCTTGTGGCGCTGCTTATGTAATAACAAAAAAGACATTAATTTGAACCCATATCAGACTTCAGTAAAGTTAAAAATGAGATTATCTGACACGTGAACAGAACATGCGGGGTGAATCAAAAGTAACATCAAATGCAAGGGACATTACATGCGGAGTGAATCAAAAGTAACATCAAATGCAAGGGACATTACATGCGGAGTGAATCAAAAGTAACATCAAATGCAAGGGACGTTACATGCGGCGTGAATCAAAAGTAACATCAAATGCAAGGGTTGTTACATGCGGCGTGAATCAAAAGTAACATCAAATCCAAGGGACGTTACCATTGAAAATATGTAGGATAAAGACAGAGAAATCTGTTATTTAAGTATAGTAATCCTTAGTCTTCTGCATCCCTAGCGCGTGTTTAGTCGATTGCATCCCCTTAACTTCATATTACAATTAATACTGTGCCATCAACTGATGGATATTTGATTTAGAGAATATTTATTTATCGACTCTTACCAAACGTTTTCAAGTAGCTGGTGGTCTGCATTTTACTGGCATATTTCTAAATGACACAAGAGTGCGGAATAGATTCTTTGCTGCCTTCCTAGGAAAGGTTATCTGCACTGGATTATTAACTGGCTAAATCTCATAGACACCAAGTTGCTTATTATTCATCTTTTGATGCTATTCTCCCTGTCATTTCCATTATCACTTTCTTGCTATTTTATCTTGGAATTTTTCTCTTCAGTAGAATTTCAATTTTATAGTTAAACTTTTGGTTATCTAAAATACTTGAGCTGTCTATTTCATTGTGTTTAAGTTTTTCTGTTTTCGGTTTCAGATTTTCCACACTTCTGTTTTGACTTATTTTCCGTCCATGAAATATACTTCTTTCTTGTGTATATGAATATTTACTTCATTTTTTAACTTTGACAGCTAAACAGAAAAAAAGAAATGTTGACTCAGATATACAGTACTGAGAGACAGTCAGTATGTTATGTCCATTTTTTCACAGCTCACCAGTAATTTAAAATTTACAGTATAAATCATCTTTATTTACTTGCTAAAGGTCGAATTTGTTTTGCTTGTCATTGAGCAGTGTTGGACTACTCATGCAAGACACGTAAAGTTCAGTGAAACATGTTTTTGTTTACTCTTCTTCTTCTTCTTCTTCTTCGTTCACTTCTACCACCAAAAACCGCACTGTGTACCTACTGAATTCACGCATGTGGTCCTCGTTAGGTCCCGTGGTCCCCTGTGTCGTCCAAAATAGACCACACGAGTTCCACGAAAGGACCACAAGGTGTTCAGAGTATCCCAGTGCTTTAGCCTGTATTCTTGGTGGGTCTCGGAAGCGGGATTGCGTGACACCGTGGTTTTCATTGCACCAGTTTGGTCTAGGGTTGGACTTTCTCACCGGAAGACCTCGGCGTGTTTGGAATATCAGTGCATCCCCGCTGGGTGAGAGGCGTTAGCCCACCCAGGCCAGAGTTGGACTTTCTCACCGGAAAACCTCGACGTGTTTTGAGATACCCATGTATCACCGCCGGGTGAGAGGTGGTTACCCATCCAGTCCAGGGTTGGACTTTCTCACCGGAAAACCTCAGCGTGATTAGGATACGCAGACATCCCCGCCGGGTGAGAGGTGGTTGCCTATCTAGACTTCCCTGGTCCAGTGTCTCCGACTTCAGCATTTTGCAGTCGTGGCCGCTACCCTTCCTAGTTGTGCCCAGGATGGAGCTTTTGTCCAGGAGGATGAATCCTCGCCACTAGTGACTTCTACCCCTGGGTTGAGCCGGTTTAGGCATTATCCCAGTATGGGCGTGTTTGGGACGGGACGGAACCTCTAGGGCAGAGGTACTGTGACATTCATAGCCTTCAAGATTCACCCCTGGTATGAGCCGGTTTAGGCAAAATTCACCAGTATGGGTGGTTATCAGGCGTTACCGACCTCTAGAGCGGAGGTGGCATGACATGTCTAGCCATCGAGTTCGACCCCTGGTGTGTGCCGGTTTAGGCATATTTCACCAGTGTAGGTGTATTTCGGACGTAGGCGGCCTCTAGAGCAGAGGTGCCGTGGTATAGTTCTCGTAGCGATACTACTGGACATATCAGCTTAAACTTCACTTTCCACCACCTTTTCCCATCGGCGCCGCACAGCAACCTTTATTTCCGCATTTACTTCCTTAACCGGGAGGAGCTTCACTCCACGCACGGCATTTGAAAAGTTAAGCCAGCAGTGACTTAACCTCTGGGACAAGCTGGTTCATGCATTTCACCCGATATCTGTCCCTTCTATGTGTATTTTTCCATTTTGATTGATGGGAATTTTCATTATTTTTGTTTTGTCCTTGTTAATTTCAAGTCCTATTTTGCTAGCCAGTGAAGATAGGCTATCTGTTTTTTCTTGCATGGAATTCACATTATTACTGATAAGAGTTATGTCATCAGCAAAATCAAGATCTTCTAGTTGGGTCCCATGTACCCAGTCAATACCTGTGTTACCTGTGCAGCATTTTTTTATTATGAAGTCTATTGTAATCCCGAAAAGTAAAGGAGACAGTATACATCCTTGTTTCACGCCTGTTTCAATCTGGAACCATTCACTCATCCCTTCTTCTGTCTTGACTGCACAACCATATCCATTGTATAAGTCCTTAATGATGTTCTAGAACCCTAGATTTAAGCATCCTTTCATCTGTATTCTTGGTGTCTGCTTGTGGCTTGTGGCGCTGCTTATGTAATAACAAAAAAGACACTAATTTGAACCCATATCAGACTTCAGTAAAGTTAAAAATGAGATTATCTGACACGTGAACAGAACATGCGGGATGAATCAAAAGTAACATCAAATGCAAGGGACATTACATGCGGGGTGAATCAAAAGTAACATCAAATGCAAGGGTCGTTACATGCGGCGTGAATCAAAAGTAACATCAAATCCAAGGGACGTTACCACTGAAAATATGTAGGATAAAGACAGAGAAATCTGTTATTTAAGTATAGTAATCCTTAGTCTTCTGCATCCCTAGCGCGTGTTTAGTCGATTGCATCCCCTTAACTTCATATTACAATTAATACTGTGCCATCAACTGATGGATATTTGATTTAGAGAATATTTATTTATCGACTCTTACCAAACGTTTTCAAGTAGCTGGTGGTCTGCATTTTACTGGCATATTTCTAAATGACACAAGAGTGCGGAATAGATTCTTTGCTGCCTTCCTAGGAAAGGTTATCTGCACTGGATTATTAACTGGCTAAATCTCATAGACACCAAGTTGCTTATTATTCATCTTTTGATGCTATTCTCCCTGTCCTTTCCATTATCACTTTCTTGCTATTTTATCTTGGAATTTTTCTCTTCAGTAGAATTTCAATTTTATAGTTAAACTTTTGGTTATCTAAAATACTTGAGCTGTCTATTTCATTGTGTTTAAGTTTTTCTGTTTTCGGTTTCAGATTTTCAACACTTCTGTTTTGACTTATTTTCCGTCCATGAAATATACTTCTTTCTTGTGTATATGAATATTTACTTCATGTTTTAACTTTGACAGCTAAACAGAAAAAAAGAAATGTTGACTCAGATATACAGTACTGAGAGACAGTCAGTATGTTATGTCCATTTTTTCACAGCTCACCAGTAATTTAAAATTTACAGTATAAATCATCTTTATTTACTTGCTAAAGGTCGAATTTGTTTTGCTTGTCATTGAGCAGTGTTGGACTACTCATGCAAGACACGTAAAGTTCAGTGAAACATGTTTTTGTTTACTGTATGAAACTGCGATATTGTTTCCTATAAGCCACTGTATCTTTTTTTTTTTTACTCTTTCCTTTGTTTTCTTACCGTTTTATAGTTTTTCAATTTTCCATTCTTCAGATATCGTTCTTTCTTTTATTCATTGTTCATTTTTTCAAAGGTTCAGAATTCAGACTCCGGTTTCATTGCATTCAGGACAGCCCCATATATGCTCTGCTATATGCCTCAGCATTTATCCAAAAGTATGTTTACTTTAATTTGTCCTAGCTCCTGTAATCTATTAATGGCTACATTGTTCTTCCATTCCTGCTCTTCATTTTCCCGCAGTCTTTCCAATATGACTTTAGCAATGTCACCCTTGTCCATTGTTAGCCTGTCATTTACTTTAGCCTGTCCATTAAGGCTATCTGGCATTTCATTGCAATGTACTCCCACATGCCCTGGACAGAAAAGCTACATTAGGCTTGTCACATTTTACTGACTGAACAGATGAACCCATTCTTTTCGATTCTTCTTCTTCTCAATCTTACGAAGCATACACTTTTTCTTTTTTTTTAATCACAAATTATTCTTTTTTTTTTTGTTTGTTTGTTGAGTCTCACACACACATTCTTTTTTTTTGGTTTTGTAATCCTGATGTTTGTTAATATATAACAGTATTTGAAACTGTGGCAACTGGAAAAATTGAAGAAAGAGGAGACGGGAAGACAGAGAGAGAAGCTACTGGGTGGGCAGTCAGTGTGGCTAGGAAGAAAGTCACCGGCGGATCTCATAATCAACTCTAAAGACAGGGAATTATGGAGAGAAATGATCGCCTACGCCACGCGGCATGGCAGTTGAATTGAATTTAAGACGGGTGATTTACTCACAGGTTTTTGTAGCCGCCGCCGAGTTTTTGTGTATCAGTCAGTCAGTCATTTGCATGTCCCTTGCGGAACTTTGCTTCCCTAACATCTCTCCTGTAGGCCTCTCGGTTGTAAGCAAAATGCTCTGATGCTGATGCATCCATTTACAGATTATCAATGATTTCTTGTAGCCATCTTCCCTTTGGTCTTCCTCTCTTTCTTTTTCCCATTATATACCCTTCCATAAAGGTCTTATCTAAATTATCATGACGTTGAATGTGTCCAAAATATTTAAGTTTTCTTTGTTTAATCCTCTTTACTAGTTAGCCTTCTTCAATATTAAGTTCTAGTAGTATGGATATATTTGTTCTTTT
Organism: Achatina immaculata; assembly: GCA_009760885.1. Lineage (NCBI taxonomy): Eukaryota > Metazoa > Mollusca > Gastropoda > Stylommatophora > Achatinidae > Lissachatina > Lissachatina immaculata. The sequence continues at coordinate 5,176,041 of CM019695.1, read as the reverse complement.
TTGTGTCCATGATATTTGAAGAACTCTTCTGTAGCATTTACATTCAAAGGCATTTATATGTTTCTCAGACACTTTGTTACGTCTCCAGGTCTCACAGGCATATGTTGCGATGGGTAAGATGCATGCCTTTATAAATCTTATTTTTGTGTATACTGGCTGTAATTAAGCAAGTAGCTTAAGCCAGGACTCTCGCCTGGTCCTTGCGTTTTGTGAGCACATGGGGACGAAAACCTAACTACGAGTGAGTTATGTGTGAGACGAGAGACAGATCGGGATACTTGCACTGGAAGGACGTAAAAAAATGTAGTCTGGTTACCAAAAAAAAATCTGCAAGTAGTTTGAATGATGAACGGTATGGATGAAGCCTGCATTGTTTGGATGAATCTTGTGATCATCGATTGGTAGTAATGTCCAGAACTGTATGGCTGAGTTCAAGCCGATGATTTGATGTCGGTACATGGTATGCCTCACTTCCATTAGCTCATCATCATCATCATCATCGTCGTCGTCATCATTATCTTCGTCATCATCATCCTGTGACATTTATTAAACGTTTTGTGTTGTTCAAGAGTCGGATTTACATCTGCTGCTCAGACATTTATTGTATCGTGAAGGAAAGAATCTGAGACAGACTTAGGATCTAAACCTGGCCTGCTCTACTTACTTGTTGTGTACACTTGGAGTGTGTGAACTATTAAGGCACTGCCACAAATACATAATCTTGTTTTCATACTTCTTGTAATTTCTCTTTTTTTCATTGTCTTATTTTTTATAATTTTTTTCTCTCACATCTTGTGTTTATCTTCCTTTCGTTGTCTTCTTTATTTTCATATTCTTCTGTCATTAGGTCCTTTATTTTCATATTCTCCTTTCATTATCATCTTTGTTTTCATATTCTGTCATTATCTCATTTGTTTTCATATTACACTGTGCTGACTACTTTGTAATCATACGTTTTTTCATTATCTTCTCCGTTTTCGTATTTTCTTTCGCACTGTCTGTATTTTTAATCCGTTTCTAGAACATTAGTCCGACGTAGGGAGTTCTTCATAAAAGTCGATTGTGCATAGTTTATTGTATGCTGGTGCCACCTATCACCTGATTTTTTTTCCATCTTTACAACACCTGCGCTGTGTTCTAGATCTGTTTATATGAAGAGTTCCCGTGTTCGCGGTAAGGTACTGGCTTTTAAGAGCAACATGCAAGCCAATGCTGGTTTATTTTCGTGTGCCTGCTCCTGTCAGCAGGGAGTGAGCGTCTGATAATATGATTGCTGGATCACTTTCTTCTCTTGAGATCATTGTCAGTGGTTGTCTTCTGGGAGTATATTTTCGGATAAATCACTTGGAAGACGAAGGTACATTTGTCATTGCTTTAGCAAATTTATGAACTGTGTTTTAAATGCATATTATTTAAACGTATTTTGATTTTGATTTACTGCATTCAGTATTAATAATAATCTACTAATATTCTATTAAAAATTATAATGGGTAGACATCGTAAGACAATAGAAGAAACAGTCATTATAGTCCAAACTGAGTTTTAGACAAGGAAGAGGATCAAGAGATCATGTATTCAATATAAGATTAATAATAGAGAAATGCAGAGAATTTAATTTGAATCTGTATTTATCTTTTATAGATTATTCAAAGGCATTTGATTGTGTACAACATCAGAAACTTTGGGAAATGACGAAAAAATGGGATTTCCAACACATATGATACAATTAATATCACTGCTGTATCTAGATCAACAAGCAGCAGTAATAATAAATGATGAAACAACAACTTGGTTTGACATAAAACAAGGGGTCCGTCAGGGGTGCATATTGTCCCCTTACTTATTTAACTTGTATACTGAAAATATAATGAGGAATGTTAGAGAAGATGTAGACAAAGAACATTACGATGCCATAACAATTGGAGGTTATGAAATACCAGAGATTAGATATGCTGATAACACAGTATAAATGTCCACAACACAAAATGGAAAAATTAATTATATCACTCCGTAAGAATAGTGAAAAGCAAAACCTCTATCTTAATGCGAAGAAAACTAAATTGATGACAACTGACAAAACAAATAAGGCAGCTGATATATTTATCAGTGAGGAAAAATTGAAAGAGGTAGAGAGTTTTGAATATCTTAGATCATTACTAACTAATAATGGAGATACAATGAGGGAAATTAAAAGGATGACATCTATCGCTCTCCAAAAAGTAAAAAAAAAAAAAACAACTAAAGAAGCAGATAGAACCACAAAAATAAGATTTTTAAGGGGATGCATAATCGTTGTACTTGTCAAGGAGATAAAGTCATAGAATGTTTTAACATTGGTCGGACGGTCACTGAGAATCTCGTCTGCCTGTTCTGATATTATTACTGGAATAGCGTTATACGTTTTTTACAGTACTTTAACACAGAAGTATCTGTTTTTCTATCTCACATATTGCACTTTTACTTTTTGTTTTGTTTTGTTTATTATTGTCGACTTGTTCTTTTAACAACCTCTTTGTGAGCAGCACTTTTCAAACTATTTGTTTACAGTTGATACAGGGAAATTTATTTCATGTGTGATTAGTGATAAACTTCTTCACCTTCATATTTCCGTATCATTCTTAATTTTACTTTTAAGTCAACTGAAACACGTTGGCGAGTTGACTTTTTCTCCCTTTAGGTGCACGTTACCGCCAGCCAAGGTCGGAATTTTAAAAAATGCTCGAAAAAAATGCACTTTACTATATCACAGAGATGTTAATAAAGTACAAGATCCGCGGTAAATGGGGAGAGGCATCTCGCCATTCCGCGCTACCTTGCGCATGCACTGACTTGGCGCCTATTTCAGATGTTTTGCACAGACGCTTTCCGAAAACTTTAGCATGTCGAAATTTTCTTACGTAATTACAAATTTACGTATGCCAGTTTTACGTATGTCGAGTGCTATCCATTTACCTGTCGGACTTTCTTGCATATATATTTGTATACGTTTCTTTTTTATCTGTGTACATTTATCTTGCTTTTATATCCATATACCTTTGTCTTGCTTGTATATCTATATGTCTTTGACTTGTATTTATATTTGTATGCCTTTGTTTTATATTTACAGTCATTTGCATTTACAGTCAGAAGTGTAGGACCACCTGTCATTTTCTTGAAATTTCACAGATGTACAGAAATAAGTAATCCAATTCTGAAGATATTCTGAAAAAAATGGCACAACGGATAAATATTTGCACTCTTTTCAAGAACCAAAAAACCACTGGTATCATTTTGTGATGTGGCCACCTTTGTTTCTTTTTTTTTTTATTTCAGATAGAATACGTTGTGGCATACTGTCGGTTACGGATTTGCAGTAGTCACATGGAATGTCGCTGCACCAAACTTATCTTTTTGCTTGAAATCAAAGCTTGGGAATTTGATGCTGCTTTTCTGCAACCTTATTCTTTAAAAGGTCCATAAATTATGTATGGGTTTGAGGTCGGGACTATTACCCGGCCAGTCCAGCACAGTAATTTAGGTCCTCGGCAGGATCACAACCTTGGATCTATGACATGGGACGCCATCATGCATGAAAATTGAGCATCTGTGCATTGTCATATGAGCTACCAGATTATCTTTTAACATTTCCACACATAAATTGGATCAGTCAATGTAGTTCCCTTTGGTAAAAAGTATAATGAACCAGTACCGGATTTTGACATTGCAATCGATATCATCTGATCGTGAGGATGGCTCATGATGCTAACGATGTATTTATCATGAAATTTTTCACCTTTTGGTCGTTGAACGTGTGATACATGTAAAGCAAACTGCCATACGGTTAATTCATCAGAAAAAGAGAACTTGTCTCCAATTCTCAGCAGTCCATGATTGAAGACTCTTAGCAAACTCAAGTCTTTTCTTTTTAATTAAAGGGGTTACTGGGGGGGGGTGTTGCAGGTTTATATGATTTTAATCCAAATTCTTTGCTGAGACATCGGGAAACAGTACTGATATTAATATCTGTCCCTGCTGATTGTAGAAGATCCCTGATTTCCCTGCGCTAACTCCTCGGAGAACGCATAACAATTCCCCCTATGGTGTTGCCATCACGTGGGACTGTTTTCCTGTTTTTCCTGAGACGTCCACTTCTCCTTGGGTAGCTGAAATCTCCAGTATCTCTATATTTCGTGATCGCTTTATGAACAGCAGTCTTGCTAACATTCACTTTTCTGCTTATTTCACGTTCAGACTATCCTTCATGACATAAAGTCGCTAATGCTGTCCTCTTTCTTACATTTACTGATGTTTTTTCCCCTACTACATATAAAGTATATACATAACCTCTCAGCATGAAAACCAGAAGCGGGCTGATACCCGGACGCTTGCCCCTACTCTATAAATAGCTGCTAATATAATATTATGCAACATCGACTCTTAGCTGCGCAATACTGGGATGACACTTTCGGCTTAAATCTTAGAAAAAAAAAACAGATGTTCTTAAATTTTTGCAAATGACTGTACATACATTTTGTATTTATACCTACATACCTTTGTCTTGTTTATTTTTAATTGGTGTGTACATTTATCTTGTATTTATATACAGGGTTATTCATACGTCCGTGAAACATTTCAAAAATTCGCACCAAATAAACTACATAACGAATCATGATAGTTCTTACGCCAAGAGAGCAAGAGAGAGAGAGAGAAACTCTACAAGTTTTTTTTTTAAATAAGCCGGCGCGCATAGCTCATATGGTTTGCCGCTAGGAGGCAGCAGTAGCAAATATGACGTTCAGTAAACGTGAGCAGTCATTTTGTGTTTTGGAATACGCAAGAACCTCGTCCTTTGTGACTGTGCAGCGACGATTTCGAGCGGAATTCCAGAAGGCAGCGCTTCAACGGTATCAAGAAGTGGTGTGCCAAGTTCCAGAAGGCAGCGCTTCAACAGTATCAAGAAGTGGTGTGCCAAGTTCCAGAAGCAGCGCTTCAACAGTATCAAGAAGTGGTGTGCCAAGTTCCAGAAGGCAGCGCTTCAGCAGTATCAAGAAGTGGTGTGCCAAGTTCCAGAAGACAGTGCTTCAGCAGTATCAAGAAGTGGTGTGCCAAGTTCCAGAAGGCAGCGCTTCAATAGTATCAAAAAGTGCTGTGCCAAGTTCCGGGTGAAGGCGGGAGCTTCGCTGTCAGCCGCTTCTCTAAAACGGTTCACAGTTTCTTCGCTTGGTCCTAGACGTCCCTTCCGATATATGACTTCAGAGTCGGTTGTGTCGTGTTCGGAGGCGGAAAATGATGACTTGTTCCTTTCTGTTTGGCATATGATAGTCATCGTGTGGTGGTGTTTGTGGCTTCCTGTAGGTTTTTATCATGCTTTTCTTTTAATTATAGGTGATCGGTATGTCTGGTTCCTCCATTTCAGTACCCTCTTGGCCAGACGGTCAGCTTTCTCATTGCCTGGTAACCCACAGTGGGATGGAATCCACTGCAAGGTGATTGTGATGTGAGCCAATTTTTGACAAGGCATCCTAAAGGTCTAGTGTTTTATCTTATAATGTATATCCTTCCCGTGCCGTTAAACGTCATATAGGGCTCGCAAGGTAGTTCGCCAAGTTTTCCTGTTTTCGGCGAGTCTTTCAACCTCATCAAGGGATTTTATGCCTATTAATTTGGCCTCTCATAACAATGTCCTCTTCAGAGTTTCACGCCGTCTGCCTGTTTTTCTTTGGCCTGTTGTGTTCCACTTGATAGCTTGTTTTGGGATTCTCTGATCGTTTCTTCTCATCACGTGACCAACATATGTCCATCTCCTTTTCCTGATCACCCATGAGACTGGTTGTTGTTCAGTCATCTGTCTTATCTCTGCATTGTTCTTGAATTCGTTCCACTTGATACCGAGTATTTTCCTTTGGAATTTGTTTTCAAAAGAGTCTAATTTCTTGTCTATTTCTTTAGTTGTTTTCCAGCTTTCGCATGCATAAATGAGGGTGTTTTATATATAACCTTTATTTTGTTTTTATCAACGAGTTCGACTCAAAAAGTCATTTCATATATTTTCAGTATTGACTGTTCTGCGCCACCCGAAGTTCCACTATAAAGTAAGCGAACATTCTACTATAAAGTAGGCGAACATAGTTTTGTAGGATTATACCTCGAAAATATCATAGACAAAGCACTTTAGTGAGACGTGAGAACAAGAAAAATTGTGAGAAAGAGAATTATCAGGGATTCTAACCACGGACTCCTATAGGACGAGCACCCTTCCGGTCACGAGAGAACAGCGTACTAATAAACTTTACTATCCCGCACCACCATGTTCCAATATGTCCTTCGTTAACAAATACCAATTCACATCTGATCGATTGTTTCCTCAGTACAGCTTGCAGCGCAACCATTTAGTGGTCGTTTGAAAGAACTTGTAATTAAACTGTGTGGGAGTTTTTTTTCCCATAAAATATTATTCGTGAGCTCGATTGTTAATAAAAGTTTACACAAATCGATATTTGTTCAAGCGACATATTTCAAACCGTTTGCTGTCATTTCTCAGTTCATACATCACTTTTTTCCCCTCAAATATTAATTCTTAGCAGCCTGCAAACTCCAGGCCATATCACATTCTGTCGTTATTATCCGGTATAGATGTCGTAGGCGACGAGTTCTCCTCTGAGGAGATTATAACGGTCGGCGTTGTAGTAGTTTTAGGCTTTTTTTTAGCTTTTGCTTTCGTAGCATGGCGAGTCTGTGAATAGAGAGATTTATGGAGGGGAGGGTATTTTTGTAGTTTTGTCTGTTCCTCCCACAGATTCTTTAGTTGTTTTACTTTATGAAGAGCGATAGATGTCCTCCTTTTAATTTCCCAACTTGTATCTCCATTATTAGTTAGCAGTGATCCAAGATATTCAAAACTCTCCACTTCTTCCAGTTTTTCCTCATTGATACATATATCAGCAGCCTTGTTTGTTTTGTCAGTTGTCATCAATTTAGTTTTCTTCACATTAAGATAGAAGTTTTGCTCTTCGCTGTTCTTACGGACTGACATAATTAGTTTTTCCAATCCTTTTTGTGTTGGATAACGTCCTTATTAGTTCCGATCAAATCGTTTACTTCATGTGCCAGTTTGGTCAGGTAAAGCCATTTAGTTTTTCTTTAGGTTTCCCTTCTTTTTCATTAAGCATGATCGTCAGCTGAGAAACACATAAATGCCTTTGAATGTAAATGCTACAGAAGAGTTCTTCAAATATCATGAACACAGAACATAACAAATATACTACAAGAACTTAATATTGAAAAAGGCTGGCTAGTAAAGAGGATTAAACAGAGAAAACTTAAATATTTTGGACATATTAAACGTCATGATAATCTAGAGAAGACCGCCTTGGAAGGGTACATCATGGGAAAAAGAAAGAGAGGAAGAGCAAGGCAAAGATGGTTGCAAGTTATTATTGATGATCTGCAAATGGATGCATCAGCAGCAGACCATCTTGCTCACAATCGAGAGGCCTACAGGAGTGCTGTTAGGGAGGCAAAGTTCCACAAAGGACATGCAAATGAATGATCGCCAGCACATACATGGCATGGCACCTGAACGATAAATAAATGGCTGTTGCAACCATTCTCTGAGTAGACACCTGACAGAAAGACGTGCCGTTATTTAGAGCTGACCAACATTCTGTATCAAACATTCTGGCCATGTTCCAGTTTACGGGGTATGATTGCTTCGTAAAGCCGCACTGCCGACGTGTTGTAAAACAGTTTAGGAAACGAAGATCGTGAGAGTAACGTAGCTGTTGGCTTGCAGACTTCTTGGTAGGAAGGGAGTATGTTGTAGAAGGCGCTTTCATAATTTATTGACCCCAGTATGAAAATGGAATCCTGATACTTCTTTTAAGAAAACTGACTTTGAGAGCGGAGGATAATATTCCTGCGAGACTACGTGATACATACCACTGAAAATATATTAAGGGAAAAAAACAGTTAACATAATATTCACGTAAAAATAAGTCTCAGCTATGTTGGGAAAATGGCGAAAGAAAATAAAATAGGCTGTCTAGAATCATGGAAGGAATATGACGAGTTGGGCACATTTTCCAGTAGATTGTTTGCATTCCGATCTTAATGGAATTGTAATTATTTGCAGTAGCTGCCATGAAGATGTAGAAATACACCAGCTTGGATGTTGTGGATTATGGTGTTATGCTTGACGACCCTGAGTAGGCCACACAAAAAGAGAATCTTCTTGACTGACTCCACCATCTTGGCGTCATCATCCTGTTAACCAAGAACAAGCACGTTAGCCTGTTACTAGGAGCACCCACCAAGAAGTGGGATATGAGCCTCCTCAGTTTAGGTTCCTCGTACCCCAGAAGCAGTATAGGGTCAGTAAGCTGTAGTACATAATTTAAATGATGGGCAAACAGCATTCAGGACTGGACATGACACCGTAACATAGTACAGTATCTTCAGATGGAAGCAACATGCAAAAGACCCGATTCGACCTACTACTACTACTACATGGGAGGGGTGACTTTCATTTTTTTTTAAAATTCATATGACATGTGCCTTTCCAGAACGTTGTCCCTCTCACAGCCTCCCTGGATACAATAGATCTTGCTGCAAGCTGACCAGTGTCTCGCAGTGACACATTTAGACATTCTGTGATGCCCTGAGTCCACCTGCGTCGAGGTCGTCACTTTTCTCTTTTGCCGAGCACTATGCCTTCCACTATCACCCTCTCCAAGCTGTTGGGGGTGAAATAATATAGTTTTGATAAAACAGTGTCTCTGAGAACTGCTGACATGGCAGGAGACCATTTGTATGTTTGTCTAAATAAGTTGGTACAAGCTAGAGAGACTAAATTTAAACTACGGACTTTCTGTGTCATGACCTCGTTTCTTTCCTGGTGTCACGATCCTCGTGTCGACTGAACAGTTACTAATGACTTCGTTTTGAAACCTCTTTTTTTTTGTAGGTGCGAGATAGCGCAGTTCGTTAGTGCGCTGTTCTTGCGTGGCTAGACGGCTGCTCGTCCTACCGGAGTCCGTGGTTCGAATCCCAGGTAATTCCCTTGTGAGTTTTTCTTTCTCTCACGTCTCACTAAAGTGCTTTGTCTACGACTTTTTTTTAGGTCTAACCGTACAAAACTGTGTTCTCTTACTTTGCTGAGGTATGCTAGGGCAAAGTATGCCCCTGAAAGTCCTATCGCCAACAGAACAGAAAGGCGGGTTACCGAAGTTCTGAGAGGCTGTCAGTGCTAGCTTGTCCTCTTTTTCTTACTCTTCCATGTTCCCTTTAAATTTCTATTAAGCTGGAGAAATGTGATAAACGAAACAAACATCAAAATATATACTGTTTTAGAATACTACAACCATCATCCTGTTCCTTTCCTTTCCAAAGGTTGACTGCGAGAGGAATTTTCAAAGGTGTTGCAAAAACTCTGCCTTCTCGTCCTACCACCATTTTCCCCATTTCATTCTGCTTTCATTCACTAGACCACCGTCATTTTGAAACGATGCACCGGGTGAACTTCCCATACTCACCGAGTCTGGCTACAATGATCCCCCAGTTCGCTCTGTACTTGTTTTAACAGCGCACCGTGCCAAGCTGAAGTCAGTCCGTTTTTTTTTATTTGTCAACCCATCAATAGCATCATCTGTATCGACCTCTTGTTCTTTTCCTTCAACCTTTCACTCTAGTTTGGTTGTTGTTATTGTAATATTACCTCTTTTTATGACGGAAATATTTTAACTGTGTGATTCTAACGCTCACAACCGAGAGGCCTACAGGAGTGCTGTTAGGGAGGCAAAGTTCCGCAATGGACATGCAAATGAATGAATGATTCTAACGTGTTTCATTATTTCTGTTTTCAATTGCTTTAGTAATTCGTTTGTTTTCTTTTCTCTCAATGGAATCTCTCTCTGTTCATGGACCTATATTATTTTTAAAAAATTTTAAATAATATAAAAAATAATCATTAAAATAAATTGATGGAGTCAACATGTTAAACATTTTGCTAAATCGTGAGATAGTGTAAATTGACTTTCTTGAAAGATAGTAACATTTAAGCATTACTGAATTTCACTTGACCAGCTTAGGGAATTTTCCTACAGAGACAGTGGAGAGTTCATGTTATATAATCAGTATACCTGTGTTATTATGATCGCATGGCAAGCTCATTGGATCTTTTTTTGACAGAGTTGGCGCTAAACTCCAGAACAAGCTAACAAAAAAAAAAGCAAAAATAAGATTTGCTCAGTTCCTGTGTGATTTTAAAATCAGTTACACAGTTATTATATTATTTAAAGATCACAAATAAATAAGAGCAGAATAAAAATCATAAGAACTTGTTTTTTTCCAGAGCAGGTTGTAAAACTGATATATAACTATAGCCATAATCGGTTAGATCTAGGCAAACCACAGTAACTTTCGCGGCTTATAAGTGAAAACTGGAGAAATTGTCTCTAAATATTTTAACTCTTTTTACTCGACGTGCTATAAAACATTTGATTTTTTTTTAAATTCTGTAATTTTCATTTTTTTACAGTGGCAATATATTACACCGCCTATTTTCTTTACTGACTAAAGTAGCGGTTCCCAAACTTTTCCAAACTGTGGCACATTTAGTAACTCAAATTGCTGTCGCGGCACACTTAATATTGGACTCTTGTGCAGTTAACAATATATTTTTATCATTTTCAAAGAAACATCATTTATTACCTTATTATAAAGTTATTACAAAGTACAAAACAAGTAAAGAAAAACTGACTTATAGAAATAAAAATTGTTCAAACAGTGCGACACCTAAGATTGATGTAGCCTGCAAGTCTTTTCAGTCCAGAGTTTATAGTTTATGGTTTATGGTCTAGATCATAATCACTGCACTCCGGATATGTCCATAGGTGCCCAGATCCGATTTCCCCCCACCCCTTTTCAAAATATCCACAGCGTCCTGCGGTTGATAGAGCCCGTCCTGTGTGACAACTCCCCTCGCGCGTCCAGTATGCCTCTTGTTCCTGGCCGTGCTAATCTGTACTCTCAGCTCTCTCAATCTAAGCAGTGATGTGGATTTGCTGTCTCGAAGTCCTCCACTCTGCCTGTCTCTCCGAGCGCGTTAGCGGTATCAGCTCGATCCAGAGATTGTCCGTCTATCTGTGATGAAGGCAATGCCGGCCAATCTATCAGATCACATTTCCCAGGATGCCCGTGTGTCCAAGGGACATAGATGAAGATGACTCTACAAATCGTTGATATCTGCAGTGACCCAGGCCACTGCTTGCGTACAGAACATGCCTCGATCTTCCAGACATACCCAGAGGCAGTCTGGACATTCCCATAGCTGCTCCGCCGCACTGTTCCAGTAACCAACGTAAGGTGTGTATAGTAATACTCCTTGTTGCTGTTGATTATGGGTTCGTTGCTTCCGTCCACAGAAGGAGCTTTATCCTTCCTTGCCTTGCTTCACCCCCAGTTCCTTCATTCTATGGATGTAGGAGTTATTCTCTCATTCCAACTCTTTCTCCCCGCACAGTTTCTCCATAACAGCCTTAGAGTTGTCAGACGCACAGGTTCACCACACTTTGCGTGTGTGTGTGTGTGGGGGGGGGGTCCCAGTCACTGTTTTGTCATTCCTGCTTGGCCGGAACAGTAGATCCATGTGAGACCTGCAGCTTTAGAATGTGCGAGAAGGTTGGTCCACTCCGTATGACGTATGATGTAAGTCTTTGTCGATATAATGAAGCACGCGTTGAGAGTCCCATCACTGTGACAGCACGGTGTATATATTGTTAACCAGCCAAGCGATTGCAGCAGTGGAGACGTCAGTTTATATTCTAATACTACAAATTGTGACGTCATATGCATCCGCTATTTCATCATGTGTCATTCCACTGAGCCCCAACCACTAGTTGTCCTCTGATGAGGAAGCATCGGTAAAGGTGATGTAATCCTGTGGCTGAGAATGACGCTGAATGAGTCTGTGTATCTGAAGGTCAGTGTCGCCAGAAGTCCAATTCCAACACTCCCAGGCCCAGTGAATGACAACTTTGGTGAGTTCCCGCTTGTCAGGCGCAGTCACCCACTCTTCCCTTGTGGGAATGTTTCTTATTATAGAAATTAGGTTACTTATTACAGATTGTTTTGTGACTGAATTCCATACAAAATTTTTTTTCTTCCGAATTGCAAGTGAATGTTCCAACTTCTCACATCATTCTCTTTCTTGCAGCTCCCAGTGTGGAGTTTCCTGCACCTCTTTCTCTAAACTTCCGTCTGCCTCTAGCAAAGCAGCATAACATGAATTGTTATATTCATTCAGATAATTATCTGAGTGAATATAAAAATTCAAAATATACTGATTACAATCAGCTTCAATGATAAATAATCAACATGCATGATAGTTAGTGATAGCAAGTGTGTTGAATTTATCTATTGTTTGTTCTATAGTGATGATTTGGTGCAAAACACATGTGCTGAAAGAACCGGTGATGCCTGGATGTAGTATCAGTTCTGTTTTGTGATATGTCTATGCACAAGTTAGTCTTCTTGATTTTTTTCAGGCATTAAAGACATGCACATCATCTGCTGCACCAGATACCACCACCACACAGCTTTATATAAATTGAGAAAGGACATTTTAAACCACTGCTTAAATGTTGGAATATTTGGTCTATTTTGTTACCTTTGTTAATGCTGCTTTTACTTTCAGAGGTGTTGTACATCCTCTGTTTTTTAGCTTCACTCTGGGACTAAAAGAAATAGCTAAGAATAAGTTCAGGATAAAATATAAAAAATTTCTGAGATGCATTTTTATGAAGGGAAGAGAAGAGAATTATACAACTAACTGAAACAACATAATGGACAAAACAACCAGAAAAAAAAAACCACTTACTTATAACAGCATCTGACATCAAAACTGAAAGGAGTGTTAATGATAAGTGATTTGCCCATTTACATTTATCTTGTTACTTGTCTCTGCTGTAAAACTATGCCACATACATATCAGTTTTGCAGTAGTTTCACCAGACTTATGGACTTGTCAAGGATTAAAGATCTGCTGCAAACTTTGCAAAATTCATGAGTTTTCTCTGTTTGCAGCTTTAGCATCTTTGGCTTTCTCTCTGTCTCTCCATAGATTATCTAATAGCATCTCATCCTATGACTCTAAAAGAACTTGTCAGATCTTGTTAGAAATTATCACAGTGATCGTGTAAGAATGTGATGTTAGAAGAACTTCATTGAAAGTGTATTTAAGTGTGTGTGTGTGTGTGTGCACACTATCTTGTTAGATTAGTTACCTCTCATGTAGTTCATTATTTTATATTTGTGAATGCAATAATTTCATTTAAAATCTTTTTTTATATTTTTTTCATGTAATTTGTATACTTATATTAAATCGACTGTGTGAGAAGAATAAAAGATGGAGTGATGAAGGGCAGAATGTAAGGCAGTCCTGTGTGCCCAATTCTTCACCCTTTAAATAAAGATCATTCATTCATTCATTCCTTCTCTTCCTTCTTTCTTTCTCTCTCTTTAAAAATAAAGGTCTGTCTGTCTGCCTGCCTGTCTGTTTGTCTGTCTGTCTGCTTCATGATTATTATGCTCAGTAACAAATGTTGAATGACTGTGACTGAGTGAAAGCTGTATGATGAAAGGCAGAATATTAGACGGGCCCGCGTGCCCAATTCTTAACCCTTTGAAAATAAAGTATTTTCATTCGTTCACTCCCTCTTTATTTTCCCCATCAACTCACTCTCTCACACCTTTCACACATACACACAAACATTTTTTTGTGTGTATAAAGCTGAACTGTAAGGTAATAATAGTTCTTTATCATTTGACCTGCACATATTTGTTCCTCTAATAGTTATACTGTAGAGCAGGATACATGACTGGTTTCTGTCTTGTTTATGGTATGAAGTCTTGCAAATTGTGATTTTATACTTTTTTTGAAAGTGTCAACAACCCAGAGTGTATGTGTGCAGATATTCCTCACTTCAGCATGAGGCAGCATCCCGAGACCTTTTGCTCTGTTGGCAAACCTTGCTTTTTTAATAGAATAATAGCCAGAAAAAAAACAGTACTGTGCGTGAATGAGGAAGAGATATTATTAATGTAAGGAAAATATTCCATTGTTAAATATTTCAGTTTTTTTTTTCAACACTAGAATCATTTGACCATCAGAAAGAGGGAACAGATGAAAGCCAGAAGCATGAAACTTCCAGAGTTGACAGAAAGCTCTGAATCTGAGACAGCTGTTCAGCTTTCTACACCACCCATCACAAACATATCAGTTAGTTTGGCTCAGGGAAATGCTATGATGGCTGTGCCACAGATTGCAGTTACTGATGAAGATGCTGTGGTACCACCAGCCGCTTCTGATGACATAGTGACACCTAGTCTCCCAGACTTATTTCTGAAGAAGCTTGGATTATCTGCCAATGAGTTATCCAGTGGGGACAGTGGAAATGAAATCAGGTTGGTCTTTTAAGTATTGGTTTTTGTTTTTTGTTTTTTCCTCTGTCTCCCTGGAGCTGTGAGCTGGTCTTCTTTGCAGCTAGTGTGGTGAAGATGTTGAAGCAAAGCATTGTGTCAGATTGGGAGTGAGTTACACCAGCTAATTCCCAGAGTGGAGCTAACAAGACAAGGAATGAATAGTACTTCTTTAGCACTCTTTGGCGATCCCTGACCTGTTAGCCAGACTAAGGCCTGTTACTAGGGGTACTAAGGGTGTGGTGGGACAGGATCTTGATCAGCTATGGTTCCCTAGCCCTGATGCAGGCATGTTAACTATGGGTTACTGATTGCAAAATTAGACAGTATCTTTGCTTTTTGTATATACTTTCTGATTACCCAATGTTGCTCAGGAATTTATTAATTATTCATACTGCGCAGTAGATTTGAGATTGCCATGTTTCTCCCACAGACAACTATCGGAATGAGTGGTATCCATGGGATAAAAACTGCTTCACCCTCTCTCTGTCCTGTTAAGGTAGCCGCTTCAACTACGTTGCTCAGCATCCTCTTTACATACAGCCTTATGCCATTGCAAAGTTTTGTCAGGTTGAAGTTCCGTAGTAAAATAATTGGAGATCTCACCCTAATTTTCACCCCCCTCTCACCACCACCCCCCCCCCCATGTGCATGGGGGGCTGAACTTGGATGTAAATGGCATCGGGAGTGTCACTACTCATCTCAGCAACACCGAAAACTATGGACTCAAAACTAATATCGGTCATTTTCGGTTATTTTTACATGTCACTCTCATCCCACCCCAAGCCCTAGGGCCCAATGCCAATGGGGGCTGAATTTGGACTAAATGGCATCGTGAGTGTCACTACTGATCTCAGCAACACCGAAAACTATGGATTCGACATTGATATTGGTCATTTTCAATTATTTGTACATGTCACTCCCATTCCACACCCAGCCCGAGCCCGGGGGGGGGGGGGGGGGGGCTAGGGACGTGTTACCCCCACAGTACTTTTCTCCAAATTGTAAGTCATATGTGTACCAAGTTTGGTTGAAATTGCTTCAGGAGTTCCAGAGTTATACTGAAACATACATACTCATCCATTTTTATATTTATTAATCAATTAACTCTTCCTGTGCTGGCAGGAAAAAACGTTGGTGCTAAGAAAAATGCGCGGGTGTTGCGATATTTTTGGGGTATAGTTGAAAAAGTGATTTGACAAATTATTTCCATTTTACACAAGTATACTTATTATACATCCAAAAAAATTTAAATGAATGAAGATTCCATAAATGCAGAGTTTGTTTAGAAAATAATAACTGGTGAGAAAATACGACATTTTCAGCCCCCCAAGTAAAAAAAATTTATGTCACGCAAATAAAATAAAAATTTTTTCTGCTTACCATTGGAGCTGTAAATATCCACTTGGAAGTCACAAAGTGATGATAAATGGAAATCCTCACATGAAATGTAATCACTTTGTGCACAAATTTGCAGAAACAACAAAAACACAACAGAAAACATTTAGAACTCTTCTTTGCTGATCAACTAATTGATTGAATTTCCTGAAATTTTGGGTGGCCCTGAAAAGGGCTGTGAAAGAGCTGCTGTTGGCTGGGGTGAAGGCTCTATTGCACAAACTGTCCAAAATGTTGTTGATGGTAAATGGAATTCCTCTTATTGAGTGTTCAAAATTTTGGCCTAACTTTTCATAAACCTTTCATAAATATTCCATAAACTGTACAACATGATCACCAGAATAAATTGAATATTGCAAAGTTCCTTATCATGAACTTGAAATCAGCACTTTTCCCGTTCTTGCATACACAACTCAGTGACTGTGATGGTAAATTGAATTCCTCATATAAAAATATTCTCACAACTTTTCCTGAACTTTTCATCTCGCAGCCAGCCAAAAAAAAAAGCAACAAAAACCACAAAGCAGTATGTATTTGCTATGTACAAAACAGGCATAAAAACATTATCTACAGAAAATATATACATGACATGAAAAGTGAAAAAAAAAGGGGAAAAAATGTTATGTACAGAATATATGTACAACACATGAACACTGTACAACACACTGTCATCTGCTGTCTCCAGTCCAAGAAGTGTATAAGAAATAAAGATAATGAACAAGAATGGTGTAAATACAAAGATGCAACAGTTGGCCCAAACAGAAAATACAGACAGCACAGACAAATGAAGTTGAAGCAGTAGCAACATGCCGAAGATTGCTTATATTTCTCGAAACTTTATTTGGGACACAGATGGGGTCTGTCCGGGCATGTTGTGCAGTAGTATTTTGAGTGGACGATCTTATCACATCTGGAACAGTGGACACAGTTCCTCAAGCTCTTTTCCATGTTCACAAGGTGAGCACCTTGGAACCTAAGATCTACTGGAGCATTAGCTGTCCTTCCCAGTGACCTGGGAGATAACATACTAACACCAGGAATAGTGATGCTGCTAGTTCCAGGGCTCTCAGGCCTTCAGTAAGTTGTATCTTGAACCAGGCTATAGATGGCTGTTCCCTGGAAAGAATCTCCTCGTGAGATAATATATATAATATCTGTGCATTCACCTGTACAACTTCCAAAATCCAAGTGAATATCTTCTTCCACCATTTTACTGTTTTTCTTGAATGCAAGCCATAATATGACACCATTTGGTCAATCCTGTCACATCCATTCATAGACTTGTTATAAGTGTGATTGATGGTTGGCTTTTCTAACTCCTGTTACTGTTCTTGGACAACAGGAGTTGCGGTAGCTTGTCCATATGTTGTTACAACATGGACAGGTTTCTTTGTAGGCTTTTCTTTCCAGGAGACACAGATAATTTTGTTCTCACCATCATCTTTCTTATTCTTATGTATTCTTAAAAAAGCTCAGGAGGAAAACCTTTACAGTTGACATTCGCTGTGCCAGAGTAATTGTGGCCTTTGGACTGCAAATATTCAATAAGTGGAAGACTGGTGTAATACCTATCTGCAAAAATGTGATGTGAAGATTTGATTGGCTGCAGCAGTCTCAAATACTTTTTCAGCATGAGTGAAAGTGTCACCACTGGTAGAGGCATAAGAGCTGCTTTCCCCAAAATAAACCAACAGGTTGAAAACATAACCTGTGAGGGAGTCACAAAGGCCGTAGGTCTTGATGTGATATTTAGATGGCTTGCTGGCATTATACTGCCTATGCCTCCAGTGTCTCTTGTAGTCGATTACCATTTCATCAAGACTCAGATCACTGAACAGGTAAAAGGCTGCCTGAAATGATGACAACAACTGATTTACAAATGGCTAAATTTTGGACTTGCCTTCACTATCAGCTTCACTGACATGCAACATGGTGTTGTATATCAGTTGAAACTGATTGATTGAAAACATCTGGCTAAAAAATGGAGTGTGTAAAACAGGTATGGTGCTCCAGTAATCACTGACTTGGAGTTTAGGTAGAATGCTCATGGCTATGAGTGTCAACAGAAAGTTTTACATTTCATAGTGACCAACAGGTACCCACTTATATAAGACACTGCACTTTTTGAGACTAGCAGTTTGGCTAATCATAAGGGTAGACTTCAAATAGAAAAAGTCAATATGGTCCAAGCTGGTTTTAGGCAAGGAAGAGGATCAAGAGATCATATATTCAGTATAATAATAGAGAAATGCAGAGAGTTTAATGTGAATCAATATTTATCCTTTATAGACTACTCATAGGCATTTGATTGTGTACAACACCAGAAACTTTGGGAAATAATGGAAAAAATGGGATTTCCAACACATTTGATACAATTAACATCATTGCTGAATCTAGACCAACAAGCAGCAGTAAGAATAAATGGTGAAACAACAACTTGGTTTGACATAAAACAAAGGTGTGCATATTGTCACTTTACTTATTTATCTTGTATACTGAAAATATAATGAGGAATGTTAGAGAAGATGTAGACAAAGAATATTATGATGCCATAACAATTGGAGGTTATGAAATACCAGAGATTAGATATGCTGATGACACAGTATTACTGTCCACAACACGAATGGAAAAACTAATTATGTCAGTCCATAAGAATAGTGAAGACCACAACCTCTGTCTTAATGCGAAGAAAACTAAATTGATGACAACTGACAAAACAAACAAGGCAGCTGAAATATGTATCAATGATGAAAAATTGGAAGAAGTGGAGAGTTTTGAATATCTTTGATCACTACTAACTAATAATGGAGATACAATGAGGGAAATTAAAAGGAGGACATCTATCGCTGTTCAGAAAGTAAAACAAATAAAAAATCTGTGGAGAGGAGCAGACAGAACTACAAAAATAAGATTTTTAAGGGCATGCATCTTTCCCATCGCAACATATGCCTGTGAGACCTGGACACTTAACAAAACAACTGAGAAACACATAGATGCCTTTGAATGTAAATGCTACAGATGAGTTCTCCAAATATCATGGACACAAAAAAGAACAAATATATCTATACTACAAGAGCTTAATATTGAAGAAGGCTGGTTAGTAAAGAGGATTAAAGAGAGAAAACTTAAATATTTTGGACACATTAAACGTCATGATAATTTAGAGAAGACCGCATTGAAAGGATACATAATGGGAAAAAGAAAAAGAGGAAGACCAAAACGAAGATGGCTGCAAGACATCGTTGACGATCTGCAAATGGATGCAGCAGCAGCAGGCCATCTTGCTCACAACCGAGAGGCCTACAGGAGTGCTGTTTGGTAGGCAAAGTTCCGCAAGGGACATGCAAATGAATGAATGAATTAATTAATTTTTTATTTTCTGTGCAGAAAAGCAGGCCATACATGGCACTTTACATTTAAATGATCAGTTGTACAAATATGAGACCATCATTTGTTCCTTACAGAAATATGAATGTGATTAGTATAAATCTGCAGCATGTTTATCACTGCTTTCACAGTCTTAAAAGTGTTTGTTCTTGAAGTTCTTCTTCAAACTGTTTCATAATATGTGATTTTGATATTATTTGATTATTACTTTTCAGCATTGATCAACTTCAGGAGAGGGAGATTGAGGTAAATGAGTCATGACAGTTTGTTTCTTTTTATCATTCTTTATTCTACAGAAAGTAGTGTTTAACAAGGTCAGTTCTTCTTCAGTCCCCATGGAGCTGCAAGCTGGTGTTCTCTGCAGACAATCTTGTGAAAGTCTTGAGGCACAGCATTGTGTCAGCTTGGGAGTGGATTATGGTAGCTAATTTTTCAGTCCCTGACAACAGCTAAAAAAGCAGGGGGGTGTGCAGTGCTTCTTTATAGTGATCCCTATAGCCAGGTTAACTCTATTACTGGGGTACTAAAGGAGAGGTGAGACAGGGTCTTGGTCAGCAATAGTTCACCAACCCTGATGCCAACATGTCAACTATGGGGTGCTGATTGCCAGAACAGACAGTATCTTCATCCCCAACTAGGTTAATAAAAACAGTTAAAAATCTGTAATCAGAGACTGGCATCCTTGCACTCCAGGCAATTCCCATATGTGCTCTGCCTTCCATTCCAACATCCACTGAACCGTGCACCTGCTGATGGAGCCATTCACACATTGGTTGTAGACAGTGCATGCTAAACCATTTCATTCAGAAAAATGTTCACTTTCCCTCTCCTTCCCCAAGTTGATCATCCTCCTGATATGATTGTTGTCATTCAACCTGACATTGTCCTCCATATGCAGCCTATTCAAGATGGCTCTTGCAATCCCCTCCTCGTCCATCTTTAGTGTGCCCTGAATTGATGCCATGCCCACCAGCTTGTCCACTGTCTCATTGCCTTTGACTCCTGCAGTAGAAGCTGGGCTCACTCCCTATGGAAGAAATGTCTCTTGATTCTCCGTAACATTGGGAGTTTGTTAAAATGACCCCATGCGAGTCGTCCTGCTCCACCAACCAGAAAATGGCTTCTGATGCTGTCTGCATCTCCATTCTCATGCTCGAAGTGATGGTTGTATAGGCTTCTGATTTACTGACCCCATTCTCTCTTTAGGCCTGATGCCACTGACCTGTCTGTGAAGATCAGAGGGTCATGTTGTTTGGAGTGATGCTGGATCTGTTCCTGCACCTGGGCTTTTGTTTACCCTGAGCCCTGTCTCAGCATTCACAGCCAGGCTGGGTCACAACCTTCATTAGATTCTGTGTATTTGACACTTTAATCCATTCTGGTTCTAGGGGGGATCTGCTTTGAGTCACAGACTGCTGACAGTGTCTCTTCTGCCTCTGGCATGCACAATCTCCCTTGATATGCTTGCCTTTTGCTGAGTTCAGCTCTGGTAGAGGTACATCTTCACTTGCCCATACTTGTGCCTTATTTTCATGCTGGCCATATCCAGCAAGTACCACATAGCTATGATCAGGGTGTCCTTGGTACACCCCAGAACACCTCTCATTTTGGATTCTTACCAGCTTGATTATCTGAGTCATGGACAGGGTCAGAAGACCAAAACCATACTCCACCACCAACATCACTAAATGCCTATATTAGCAGGAAGAGTGTCCATTGCAGCAGACCAGCATCTGCCATGGTCTTTACTGCACTGAGCCCTTTCTGTGCTTTCTGAATTACAATGTCCAGGTGGTGATTGAAAGATAGTGTTCTGTCAAACGCTATCCCAAGATATTTTAAAAAATTGTTCCCTCTCAATATATTCACTGTTGTGTTATATTGCATTGCATTAAAAAGTTCTTTCACAGTCACACAGTTAGACATGAAGCCTGACTGTCACACTTGCAGCTGAAGTCTTGATTAGGGGCATAGCGACTTAAACAAGCACCTGGGAGCAGTCCCTGATTTTGTGCTGCCACCCACTGCCACACACACACCCCAAGCTTCATGATAAATAAGAAGTTGAAAATTCTTGTTGATGTTCTTAGATAGTAAAAGAGGGAGTGAGATCATTGTGCTTACATTAACAGTACAGCTGTCAGAGCAAGACCTCCTGTCCTCTGTTTTATACTGCAATAACAAACTCAGCTTAACCGTTGGAACAAAGATTGTCATGCCACTATATGCTTTTCTCTGTTCAACACAGTGTCTCTGTGCTTTAAACCCTTCACTACATAGTGGACTGCAAACAACATCTTTCTTGCACAAATATTCTTATATTTAAACATAAGTTCAGCTTGCAAGCACAGTTTACTCATATAGTCACTTTCCTTGCCTTTGTTGCTGTAAACTGATTTACAAGTATTACTTCTTTTAAATTAAGTTTCTGCAGTGTTTTTTTTTTCAGTGCTGAATAGAGCCATACCACTTAGCGCTCATGCTCCACTGTTGGTCTTAAGTATGACATAGTTAATTTTATTTTATTGAATGAGGACTGGCAGCTTGCCATGGACACTGACACTGTTAAGAGAATTTGGAGTGCACTGAACTAAATGTAGGGACTGTGACTATGGAAACACAGAATGTCTGTGAAGGCAACAGAATTCAAGAAAGAGAACATCAGCTAAGTCTGTTTAACACCCACCTTCTCTGGTCCAGCACACAGGGGCAAGTGCCCTCTTTGCTCCACCTCTGACCCTAAATGTCACACTTGCACCTGAATCCCTGACTGTTACATCTGCACCTGGAGCCCTGACTGGTACACTTGCACCTAGAGCTCTGACTGGTACACTTGCACCTGGAGCCCTGACTGGTACACTTGCACCTGGAGCTCTGACTGTTACACCTGTACCTGGTTCCCTGACTGTTACACCTGTACCTGGAGCCCTGACTGTTACACCTGTACTTGGAGCCCTGACTGGTACACTTGCACCTGGAGCCCTGACTGTTACACCTGTACCTGGAGCCCTGACTTGTACACTTGCACCTGGAGCCCTGACTGGTACACTTGCACCTGGAGCCCTGACTGGTACACTTGCACCTGGAGCCCTGACTATTACACCTGCATGTGAAGCCTTGACCAAACTTACCAATATTTTCTATCAAGAAATAAATATAAACAAATTAATAAATAAAACTTTTACAATTATATTTAGAATACGTTTATGTTAAATTTGTCCACATTCTATAAATTCTCAGAAATATTATCCAATTTTGTATGTGACTTCTCTTTATTGATGTAGGGTTTTTTTTATGAGATTGTCTTCCTTGATTCATAATACTTGGTTATTTAAAATCTTGAAAGTATTTTAATTCAGTTCATGTTTTGCTACAGCTATTTTTTTTTTCAGTCTGAAACATTTTATGTGTGTATCTCTCTATGAATGAAATGAATGAATCTCTCTAAAGAGGACATTGTTAAGATAACCCAAATTAGTAGACATAAAATCCCTTGATGAGGTTGAAAAGTTCGCCGAAAACAGGAAAACTTGGCGAACTATCTTGCAAGCTCTATGTGATGTTTAACAACACAGGAAAGATGTAAGATCTTTCAGTATCAGCAGTTTTTTGCTTTTTTTGTTTTTAAATCATCCATAAGATGTTTCAGATTTCAAATGGCTATTTTCTTACATTTTTAATGACTAATAAACCTTGATTAGCTTTTTGAGATGTTGAGAATCTTTAAAATCTCATATTTGTTGTGACATGCAGTACATGTATGTATTAAATAATTGTGTTTGTTTAGTGATATGTTCAAAATGCCAAAGTATTTGTAAAGTCATGTTGTGAAATGAGTGTTGTTGCCTGATTATTATAACAATGACTTTTCCAGAACAAATTTCTTAGTCTGGCCCTTGCTTTCAAGACAGACAAGCTCACTCTCGACCAGCGAGCCAGCATTCAGCAGAGGGCCAGAGATCTCGCAGAACAAAATGTGGAATTGGAACTTCAGGGTCTGAGGAAAACTGTAGAGGTAATATCAGTCCTGCTGTTTTCTGCTTGAACAGAAAAGTAATTGTGTGGAGCAGTCATTGTGAAAGTTTGTATAAATATGTAGTGTATGTAAACAAATGTGTAAAATTTACAGTATCATAAATATCATGAGAGGCATTAAAAATGTGAAAGGAATTAAAATAAGAGGCCATAATGGTAAACTTGAAATATGTGGATGACACTATTCTAATAACAGAAAGCGAAAGCGGTTCACAGAAACTTGTGAATAAGATTATTGATGAGAGCTAACAAGAGGCATAGAGCTAGCACAGCAACAAGTGAGAAACAATGGTAATAGTGAAAAGAATAACATACCAAAATGCAACATCTTTTCAAATAGAAAAATGCTGGCACAAGTAGATAAATTCATTTACCTTGGAACAATAACAGCTGATGGAAAGTTCATAAGTGAAATAAAATTATAAACAGGTAAGGCAAAAGCAGCTTCTTATGATGTGAAGAAGATACTAACAAATAAGAAAAAGTCCCTAAAAGTGAGGAAAAGAGTATTCTTACATTTTACATCCTTCCTGTGCTGTTAAACATCACATAGGGCTTGCATGGTAGTTTGCCAAGTTTTCTGTTTTCAACAACCTTTTCAACCTGATCAAGAAATGTTATGCCCACTAAACTGACCTCTCTTAACAAAGTCCTCTTTATAGTTTCACGTGGTCTGCCTCTTTTTCTTCGGCCTGTTGTGTTTCACTTGATAACTTGTTTTAGAATTCTCTGTTTCTTCTCATCACATTACTGACATATGTCCATCATATCACAGAGTCAGTATTATTATATGGTTGTGAAACTTGAATAGTCAACAAAAAGATGACACAGAAACTAGAAACAACAGAAATGTAGTTTTTGAGAAAGATGCAACAAATAGTCTGCCAGACAGAAAAACAAATGAAGAGGTCTTCAGAGAAGTTCACAACAATGAAAGCTGGTTAAAATGATAAGAAAAAAGGCAGTCAAAATTTCTTGGACATCATGAGAAGACAGAACCTGGTAGTGATTAAAAAATTCAAAGAAAAAAGGAAGAGAAGAAGACTAGGGGAAAAATATATCAGTAGACTGACCAAGTGTCATGAAAAAGAAAAGGATCTGAACTAATCGGAAAGACCAAGATGGAGAAGCATGTTCGCCAGTGCTATATGGCATGGCACATAATAATAAAAGCTGTCATTCTCTTAGCTGAACAATAATTTCATATTATGATTATTTCCCTTGTTGTCAGTTTTGAGCTCAGTTTTTGTTATCTGCTTTTGTTTAGCTCTTAGGGATTATTTATGTGAAAATTTACGTGGTTTGGACAACAGAAGTGATCTTTCTTTACAGTCAGTTTGATAGATATTCTATTTTCTGATCTAATGGTGCTCATCTTTTATACATTCTTTTCAACAATGGATATTGAATATGTTTGCTTGTAGTTATTTATGTCCTGAGAACTTCAAGCTTGCAGCAATACAAATGAAACTTAAAATCCAGCATTCTGAGTTAGTTTGAAATTACGGCGAATTTCATTATATGGAATTATGTTCATTCATTCATTCATTTGCATGTCCCTTGCGGAACTTTGCCTCCCAAACAGCACTCCTGTAGGCCTCTCGGTTGTGAGCAAGATGGCCTGCTGCTGTTGCATCCATTTCTAGATTGTCAACGATGTCTTGCAGCCATCTTCGTCTTGGTCTTCCTCTTTTTCTTTTTCCATTATGTATCCTTCCAATACGGTCTTCTCTAAATTATCATGACGTTTAATGTGTCCAAAATATTTCAGTTTTCTCTCTTTAATCCTCTTCACTAGCCAGCCTTCTTCAATATTAAGCTCTTGTAGTATAGATATATTTGTTCTTTTTTGTGTCCACACATCTTCATTATGGTGAATGAGTATGTCGGTGAATAAATTCAGTTTCAGGGCTTAGTAGAGCATGAAGCATCATGTACATAGAACATCTGCTACTCCTGACTATGTCGTGGACTCACAACTTGAAATTTTCATCTTAATGCTTTACTAAATTTGCACTAAAAGTAGCTTCATAATCAAGAAAAAGCCAGTGATCTGACCTGTAAGAAAATAAATACAAAAGCACTGAACAGTTCATTAGAACCAAAAGAACTCACATGCATACATTATCAGTTCAGACAAGCAATAGAGCAAGGGACATGATTAGTTAAGACAAACGGTAGGACAAGGGACACACATAATCAGTTCACATGGAAGTGACAGGATGATAATGGAGATTATATTAATCCACTATTTAAACTGTGGAACAGCTCATGCTAGTTTTTATAGATTTCTTTATCTTGATTTTTGTTCACAAGGCTCTTAGTGAGTTAGTCACAGATGCCCAGCTGCGAGGGGTATTACAGAAAATAAAACAGCACATTTGTGTCCTGGAAAAGTCATCTGCCAGAGTATCCAGCAGAGCCGAGGTATATGGAGCAGTGCAGCAGGTTCGTGGATTGAATTTTCCAATGTCTAAGAGCTTACTTTTCTTCTTCTTGTACTGTGTTGATAGCAGGTTTGATTATGAACATTAAATTCTGTTCTAGCATATAGCAAAAAAATTAATGTTGATGTAATAAACTAGGTCCTTTTTTATTAAATGTGACAAAACTTGATTTTTTTTAACATGTTCTGGACCAAAGATATTTTTAAGTTTGTTTTCATGTTCAAATTACAGTATTTGATTACTGAGAGTTCAGCTGCTTGTATTTTATTTATGACATTACTATTTTTAAAAGTGTTTTGTTTTTTTTCACATAGAGAAAGTGAAATTAATTTTTTTTTAAATGGCAGTCAAAAAAGTGCCTATTCTTTACATGATTCACATCATTGAATAGTTCTTCAGCTATTCCAGTATGGTGGTTTAATTTTTGCATATGAACACAGCACCAAAATGAAGGGATATTTAATAAAACCCATTTGAAATTACAAAGTTTAGAAGGCTTGGCCCAGGTTTCCATGTTCTCTAGAAAATACTGTAGAAATTGTTGATGGTTTCAACTCGACATCTCAGTTGGTTTTTTAAGATAAGGACAATGGATGTAAATAAATGTTGCTCCTTTTAGCTGAGCATTTGTTGTTTAGTGCCACAGGTGTCTTTGCATTCAGTCCTTTTGGTTGTGTTAATACAGGTTTATAAGTTGGCTGTGAATGAACAGAAGGGACTGGATTTTTTTTAAATCCCTCAAAAGCTTGGGACTTTTATCTTGTAATAGAAAATATTACTTGAGACTATCAAATATTTCATTCTTTCCACTGCAGGTAACATTGAAAACCATCTTGTCTTCATGCATGCTACATCTTATCTATATTCTACTTAGCAAATTCACAAAATTATTTCTAACAGTGAAAACATGAAAATGTTGAAACACTAAGTGATTCCACATCAACAGGCATGATACCTGCATTTGTTTGCAAAGCATATATGCACATTATGTACATCACAGGCTACTCCCAAGATGCTCATGCCCATGGTCTTGGTAACTTATGAAAGACATTATTTGTGCCTTTTGTCACCACAGAATACTATTATCTTTTTGGTTATTTTGTATTTCTTCAGTGTGGACAGAATATAATCTTCTAACATCACCAATGTCTCTCCTACTGGATTTTAGAACTGCAATAATTTTACTTGTATTCCATTCATAGATGTAAATACCTTACCAAAACTAGAACCAACTTCAAACTCAAGTGATTTAATGAATCTACCATTGCAGATACATATTTTGTCTCACTTCACACAAAAAAGGAAAAGGAGCCAGTATACTCATTATACTTTCACATTTTGTTCATACACATGTGATCTGTAAAAAAAAAAAAATAAGTTTCACATGATGACCAATGATCTAAATGAGTGATTATGCTGTGGAGGACTAAAAAGTCAGAGAGATGTTTCCATTGACCATCATCTGGCTCCTTTGTCATGAAAGATGCTAGTTTATTAGCTTGAAAGATTAGTTTAAAGCTTGAAAGATGTTAGTTTATAGCTTGTACTTTTTTGCTGCAGCCACTTCTTTATGCTTCTTCTTAGCAGTGTCCTGTGTGATATCAGAACAACCATCATGTTCAATACAAAGTTCAGTCTACAAATGGTGCATGCAACTTTACCCTGTAACATTAAGAAAAAGGAATTCTTATTTAAGTGTATCAGTGAAACTACACTTTACCTTTGGGATCTTGCAACCTTGTATAAACAAATGAATTTAGTGGTATAATTGATTTTTTAAAATAATGCTTCGAAGTTTAAATGATTATCAGCATTGTCAGTACTTTGAAAAATATCAAAAGAAAAACATGTGTATATGTTAGTACACATTTATGGGTTTGACTATGCAGCAAACAAAAACCAGCTTCATACTATCTAAATTTCACATTCTAAGCTTGTTTTCATTATAATGATCCCTGCTAAAACAATCTAAAAGATATCTGAATCACTTCATATTGATTATTGTATCATGTATCATAAGTTAATGGAAATTGGATAAATATTTTTACCAAAATGCAATAAACTGCAGCAAAAGTTAAGAGTCATTAGGGAAAAAAGGGAATTTAGGGGATAAAAATGGGATGTGGTTAAAAAAAAAGGGGGAGGGACATTTAGCATCCCATCATCATTTTCTCAGGATATTAAGATCAGAAACTGAAAAAGGGGACAGTCCTGTTAGAAGAGTTGTCGCTCACCCTGCCATCAAATGTATATTTTCTCATTCTGACTTAAAAAAGTATTCATCTGTCTTCCTAGAGGTGCTAGGTCTCAAAAATTAAAACCAGTGTTTTTGTTATACACTTCTTTGTTGCCTCCTTTTCTCCCTCAACACTTTTCTGTGTTCTTATAGTCAGTTTG
Organism: Achatina immaculata; assembly: GCA_009760885.1. Lineage (NCBI taxonomy): Eukaryota > Metazoa > Mollusca > Gastropoda > Stylommatophora > Achatinidae > Lissachatina > Lissachatina immaculata. Next base: position 5,147,923 of record CM019695.1, on the reverse strand, counting down.
AAAATGTGTGAAGATCTTAGATGTTAGAAGTTGAAAAAAAGTGCACTTTTCTTCAGTATTTTTGTTGGATAAAAGTGTGACTTCATACTTCAGATTACATGATTTGTTGACATTAATATATTCACAAAAATAGGTCCAATTTAGCCATTGCTTCATGTTCTTGTATTCATATTCTCAGTAGTTTGGATAATAATTTGATCATATTTCTTGTCAGTAAAGTAATATTTTCATTTCATGTTACTGAAATAAATCCATGTTTTAAACATATCATCATCAGGTACCGTGCCAACTGGCGTTGGCTATTATGCTTCTTTAAACATGCTCATTCTAATTCATGCATATGCAGGAGAGACGGCTGTGCAAAGCTATGGAAGTAATGGTTCACTACACAGAAAATGTACGGAGAATCCGTGAAAAGGAGGAATCAGAACTGCATGAGGCTCGGTAATTGGTGCTACAAGATTTATTATATACCATGTGTGATAGCATTACCAAGCATGCTTCTCCATTTTGAGTTGTCCTTGATGTTTCCAGTCAGTTCAGACACTTTCCCTTTTCTATACCACTTGATAGTTCACTGAGATATTTTTCTCTTGGTCTTACTCTCTTCTTTTTCCTTGAAATTTCTTGTCATTACAAAAGTTCTCTAACTTCTATCATCTCATGACATGTCCATGAAATTTTACTAACTGTTGCTTTCTTAAATTTTTAACTAGTTTCTGTTCTGAAACTTCTGTGAGAACTTCTACATTTCTTTTTCTTTGTCTGACAGGGTATTTGTTGCATCTTTCTCCAGAACAACATCTCTGTTGCTTCTTTGTCATTTTTTTTGGTTAATTGTCCAACTTTCACAACCATATAGCAAAATTGGTTCCATTCAATAATACAATTAATACTCTTTTCCTGAATTTCAGAGACATCTTATTTGTTATTATCTTCTTCGAGTAATAAAAAGCTGCTTTTATCTTACCTATTCATGATTTTATTTCATTTGTGCAGTTGCCATCAGCTGTTGTTCTGAGGTAAGTGAATTTATTTACTTGCGTCAGTGTCTTCTCACTTAAAATAATGTTGCACTTTGGTGAAGAATCTTACATCCTTCCCGTGCCATTAAATGTCACATAGGGCTCACATAGTTGTTTGCCAAGTTTTCCTGTTCTCAGCGAGTCTTTCAACTTCATCAAAGGATGTTATGCCCACTAAACTGGCTTCTCTTAGCAATGTCCTCTTTAGAGTTTCACATGGTCGACCTCTTTGTCTTCGGCCTGTTGTGCTGCACTTGATAGCTTGTTTTGGTATTCTCTCATCACATGGCCTACATATGTCCATCTTCTTTTTCTGATCACCTGTGAGACAGGTTGTTGTTTGCTCATCTGTCTTATCTCTGCGTTGGTCTGGAAATTCATTCCACTTTATACCATGTATTTTCCTGAGGCATTTGTTTTCAAAAGAGTCTAATTTCTTGGGTGAAGAATACCAGCAGCTAAATATTGTAGCAAGAAACTAAAATCATGAATAAAAAAACACACCATGTCATTTTGTCATGAAACATAGGCAGTGTTAACTGTAGCAGCAGGAGAGACATAAGTTGAGAAAAGTTTTATTTAGAGAAAATAAAAACTCAGAGAATATCCAGCTACAAGATGAATGAATACTCTTGGAAGAATTAAGAAAAACAGTGCCATTATTTTTGTCTTACTTTGTGTAAGTTAAATGCGAAATATTTCATACATTTTTGTAACATATTTATATTCTGTAAGTTTATTGTTAAGTTATTTTGTATTCTTACTCTGTAATTTGAAATATTTTCTTTTCACAGGAAGCTTCTGAATGAAAGATCTAGAAATGGACTTAATGTTGATATAGGTTTGTATCTTTCGTGTTTTATTGTCATTTATTTATATACTGTAATCTCTCACTGAAAAAGGCGGGAGGTGAAGGTGCTGACCAATTTGGTGGTCAGCAACCATGGCTGACATGTTTGCACCATAGTAGGTGAACCAAAGTTGAGCAAGACTCTGTTACACCTCTCTTTTGGCCCAGCCTAGTTAATGGGGGAGGGATTGCCTTAATCCCCAGGGTAGTTGAGTCATGAAATATTGCACTCCCCTGCTTTTTTTTAGCTGTGCTTATGCAATGAAAAAACTAGGCACTATAACACTTCGGATCTGAAATGATGCTGTTGTGCCTCGGTACCTTTGCATGGTTGATGTGTAGAATGTCGTGATCGCAGTTACAAGGAAGTATAACATCATCTTCCAAGACTATGAAATTGGCACCAGCAGCAAAGCTCATGTCCAGGTGTTATGAGGAGGTGCTGAAAAGTTATTGGTCCAGTCAAGAATATGACATAAAGCCAAGAAATTTGCATGTTATTCACTCTGAAGTTCAACACATCATTTCTCAAGTTTCTTTTAACCCTTCCAAAAATCTGATATCTGGCCATTGAAATACTGCTCAGCTGCTGCTATCACTTCTGAATCATTCAAAAATCTCCTCCCTTTCGAACACTGTTTTAGTTGGGAAACAGAAAATAGATGGAGCAAGATCTGGTGAGTAGGTCTAAGCACTCAAACCCAGATTCTTCAAAACATCCAACATCTTTCTTTGTGAGCAAGTACATTGTCCTGCAAAAAGAGAACATCTTTCCACATCTTCCCTTTCTGTTTTTCTTTCAGTTTATCCTTTAATGGCACACCAAGTTAGAGTAGTATTTTGCATTAATTATTTGGCCCTTCAGAAGATAATCAGTATAAAATACCTTCCTTATGTCAGAAAACAGTGGCCATGATTTTCCTGGTGACTTTTGAGTCTTGACATTCTCGAGCTGTGAAGAACCTGAGTGCTGCTGCTGCAAGAACTTCTTTGCTCTCAGGATCATAGTGGTGTGACCATGTTTCATCAGTGCTGACGAGATGATCCGAAAAGTTATTATTAGACCACTCAAAATGCTGTACAGTCAACTTGAAGGTGTCCACTCAATTTTGTTTCTTGTTGACTTACAGACATTTCAGCACAAATATGACGGTTTCTGCATACCTAGTCATGAATTATAAACATAATGCACTCCCTGAATATCTCAAGTGTCTTGGCAGTTGTTTTAGTGTAAATTCATCGATCAGCAAAAATACAGATCATGAAAATGATCAAATATTTCTGGATTTGATATTGTTGAAGACCTTCCAGATCTTCTGAATCTTTGATTTTGAAATTTCTGCACTGAAAGCTACCATACCACTTCTTCACAAATGAGTATGATGGGCACTTGTCACTAAATGTTTCCAGCATACACTCATGAATTTCCTTTGGAGTTTACTTCTGCAGGAACTTCAGGACAGCCAGGAGTTCCATAGATGAAAATTCCACACCTTTCATTGACATGGTTCTGTCATCTGAAAAAAAAAAAAAAAAGTAAAAAACTTAGTGCTGTGATCCTGCATATTGGCACCTCATGTTGTAAATAACACTGGTTCTAAGGACTGTTATTGCCAGAAGTGGGGTGGAGGATACACTCTCCACTCCAGTGGCATGCATCTCAAATAGCCTTTGACAGTGAAGTCCAGCTCCTGGCCTTCTCATGGCAGAACTGTTTAAACTGACAGAACTGTTTAAACTGACAGGAGAAGGGGTGAAGGCGAATATCCGGCGCCTGAAAACCAGATACTTCAGGTAGATGAAAGTCATGTTTGGTAGTTATCTACCACTGCTGGCGAGACTCTTCAGCTGCTGTGCGTGGACTGGGGCTCCTCCCAGCCAGTGAAGAAAGGTGCAAATGAGGTTGCCGCGCGGCACCACTATGGAAAAGGTGAAAGAAAGGACTAAATGAAGTAAACAGTAGTCAAATCATGGCACCTCTGGTCTGGAGGTCGGCCACGTTCTAAGCGCACTCATATTGGGCGAAATGCTGAACCGGCTTAACCCAGAGGTTAAGACACTGCTGGCGAGATTCTTCGGATGCCGTGCGTGGAGTGAAGCTCCTGCTGGTCAAGGAAGAAAATGCAGAAAAGTAATTAGTATTGCTGTGTGGCGCTGATGTGAAAAGGTGATGGAAAGGATAAATTGGCTTAATAGGTATGTCCAGTAGTATTACGGCGAGAGGTACTCATACCACGGCACCTCTGCTTTAGAGGCCGGCCACATCCAAAATACACTAATACTGGTAAAATATGCTTAAACCGGCTTACACCAGGGGTGAAACTTGATGTCTACGCATGTCACGGTACCTCCACTCTAGAGGTCAGTCACGTCCAATATACACCCATACTGGTGAAATATGCCTAAACCGGCTTACACCAAGGGTGAAACTTGATGGCTACACACGTCACGGTACCTCTGCTCTAGAGGTGGGTCAAGTCTTAAACATGCCCATACTGGGATAATATGCTTAAACCGGCTCAGCACAGGGGTGGAAGTTACTAGTGGCGAGGATTTGTCCTCCTGGACAAAAGCTCCAACCTGGTCACAAGTAGGAAGGGTGGTGGCCATGATCACAAAATGCTGAAGTCAGAGACACTGGACCAAGGCAGTCTACATAGGCAACCACCTCTCACCCGGCCGGGATCTTCTTCTTCTTCTTCTTTGTTCGCATTGTCTGTCTATACCTGCAGTCCTGTCTCTTGGATAAAGTTCACTGTTTTTTGTGATTCATGTATGGAACCGTAGAGCTTATCTTCTTTAGTGGTTTCACTGGGCCAGTAATTATTTCTCAGTGTTTCATAGTTGGTGCAGTTCTGGAGGATATGTTCCACAGTTTGGGGCACCTGGGCACATGTACATAGATTAGTAGTACCAACCTTAAACTTTGTATACATATGACTTCGGAGTCGACTGTGTCCTGTACAGAGATGGAAAATGATGACTTGTTCCTTTCTGTTTAGCATGTGATAGTCATCATGTGGTGTTTGTGGCTTCCTGTAAGTTTTTATCATGCTTTTCTTCTGATTATAGGTGATTGGTTGCTCCATTTCAGATGGTCAGCTTTCTCATTGCCTGGTATCCCACAATGGGAGGGAATCCATTGCAAAGTGACTCCATGTTGTAAGCCAATTTTTAACAAGGCATCCTTAAGGTCTGGTAGTTTGTTGCACTGAAGAGCTTCCAGTACTGATCTTGCATCTGTGAGAATTACTACAGGACATGTATCAATTCTGGAGTCTGATAGTTTTTCAACTGCAGCAATAATTGCCCTAACTTCTGCATCAAAGTTGTTGCAGTATTTTCCAGTGAGTATGGAAATCTTGTCAGAGGTGTTGTTTGGATATTCAATATGTGCTCCTGCCCCTCCATTCTTTATGGCATTGTGTGCAGATCCGTCTGTATACACACATATCCAGGTGTCACATGGATATTTGTCATCTAGCACACCAAGTGTGGCTGTTGACCTTACAAGGCTGCTTTGCATCTCACCATTCTGCACACCTTTCACTTCAGTCTGAATATTTATTTGTGTATAATCTGCTTCTTTCCATGGTGTATGCTCTGGTACAGATGATAATGGAGTGACTACAGTTGGAAGGTCAGGTATCAGCTTACGACTCGGCTGGGATGTATGTGTATTCTAATCACGCTGAGGTTTTCTGGTGAGAAAGTCCAATGCTGGACTGGATGGGCAACACCTCTCACCTGGCGGTGATACACAGGTATCTCAAAACACGTTGAGGTTTTCTGGTGAGAAAGTCCAACTCTAGCCTGGACGAGCTACCACCTCTCACCCAGCAGGGATATACTGATACACAAAACAAGTCAAGTTTTTCTGGTGAGAAAGTCCAACTCTAAACTAAACTGGTGCAGTGAAAACCACTGTGTCACGCAATCCCGCTTCAGAGACCCACCAAGAATACAAGCTCAAGCCCTGCAATACTCTGAACCTCTTGTGGTCCTCTCGGGGAGCACAGGACCTATCAAGGACCACAGGCGTAAAATTCAGTAGAATCACAGGGTGGTCTTGGTGGTAGAAGCAAATGATGTAGAAGGAGAAGAAGAGTAAATAACACTCTTTCCAGCTACAGTGACAAAATTACACTCATATTTTGATATCTGAGTCAAGCCAATAACTCTTCAGCACCCCTTCGCATGCTACGAGGAGTGATTGATAAGTTCTCAGCATAAGGTACAAATACTTGAAACACACAGTTGATATTAGGTGCGTTTGTAGATCAGGTTAATGTAAGATTAAACACCAAGTTTCAAGAAATTAACTGCAACCAATTTTTTTTACAGGCTACTGAAGTGGTAAGGGGTGGCAGAAATTGAGCAGTCATTCGCTACCTCTGCATCAAGGGCTTATCGTAAAAGGAAATCCATGAGGATATGGTAGAGACTCTAGGGGAGAGTGCCCCTTCTTACAGCATAGTGAAGAAATGGGCAGCTCAATTCAAACATGGAAGGGAGAGTCTGGAAGATGATCTCCATCCAGGAAGACCAAGAACAGTAACTACCGATGAAACCACCAGCAGAATCCATGACATGATAATGGAGGATCGACGACTAACTGAGCGGTACATTGCTACTGAGTTGGGCATCTCCCAGGAATGTGTTCATGGCATTATTCACAATGATCTTCAAAAGACAAAGGTCTCTGCTCGATGGGTCCCAAAACTTCTTGGAGCTGATCACAAATGACAACATGTCAAGAGACAATCTTGGCCATTTTTCTACAGATCCTGAAAAGTTTCTTCAGCAATTTGTGACTATGGATGAGACTTGGGTTCATCATTTTCAATCAGAAACAAAATAACAGTCAAAGCAATGGAAACATCATGGATCCCAAACTCCAAAGAAAGCAAGGGTGGTTCTGTCTGCAGGCAAAGTGATGGCTCCTATCTTTTGAGATTCAGAACGTGTGCTATTGGTAGACTATCTTCAGAAGGGCAGAATAGTCACCGGGGCCTATAACGCTAATCTTGTGAAGCAACTACAGGTCAGACTGAAGGAAAAGTGCCAAGGGAAATTGACGAGAAGAGTCATCTTTTATCAAGACAATGCTCCAGTTCACAAGTCAGCGATGGCAATGGCTGCCATTCATGAATGCAGCTTCCAGCTTCTTGAACATCCTCCTTATTCCCCAGATATGGCCCCTTTGGACTATTACCTGTTTACCAAACTCAAAAGGAGCTCATTGGTCACAAATTTGCTTCAGATGATGACGTCATTCATACTGTAGACCATTTTCTACTGTCACAAGATGCTGACTTTTACAAAGAAGGGATCTGTATGCTCCAGGGTCACTGGACTAAGTGCATAAACTTACAAGGGGACTATGTTGAGAAATAACCCAAAAAAGTTGTCCACAAATAGTCCGTTGTACCTTATGCCGAGAACTTATAAGTCACCTCTCGTAGATGGGGAATAGACTTTAATTCTTAGAGTAAACTAAAGCAGACTTCTTAGCAAGCTCCACTAGCATGAGGAACCTGTCAGTTTTTGCTTGTTGGTCAGGCTGTAAATTCACAGAAGCATTGGAAGACCTACAAGGAGGTAAGATAGAGAGTTGACTATGAGGTTCACCAGCCCTGATAGCAATATCATCTTACCAGCACAGTAATTTTGTTGTGGTCCAGTTGTAACCAGTAAATAATTATTTATTGCTCAAGTCTACAGTATCAGTTTCAATTCACATTAGGTTATTGTGACTTGATTTTTGTTTGATAGTTAAATCTGTGGTTAACAGTTGCCACTCATCATTTTCAATAATAATCTTCTTGCTCCATTTTTTTTATTTTATATATTTTACTAGTGTGCATGCACATAAATGTCAGTGCACTCATTGTGTAATATTTTGAGGTTTTAAAATATTTTATTAGATTCAAATCCAAGTAGAAGATCCATGTCTGTGTGTGGGTACAGTGCAGTGGGTCGAACAGTGAGTATTTTAGCATATTAGTAATTATTAGGCTGCTTGTCATATACTTTAGAAGCCAGAAGTCTATTTTGATATTTGATTTTTCATAAATAATACACATAATTGTTGTTTATGGGGTTTGCAGTGTTCTTGCTGGATCTGAAAGAATTATACACAAAACAAATTTTATTACATGTTCTAAACCTCTGATGGGCTAATGGGATTTTAGAAGATTTGAAGATTTACTATGGATTTTGTTCAAACTTCCTAATGTAAGTTTTTAATAGCTTAGTCCACTGATATCTTGAGAACATATGGCATTCAAAAGTTATAAGCACAAAAAGCAAGTTAAGATTATTCAATTCAAATGTAATATCCACCCTCATTTATGCATGCGAAAGCTGGAAAACAACTAAAGAAATAGACAAGAAATTATTTTGAAAACAAATGCCTAAGGAAAATACTTGGCATAAAGTGGAACGAATTCAAAAAGAATGCAGAGATAAGACAGATGGACAAACAACAACCTGTCTCATGGCTGATCGGGAAAAGGAAGTGGACATACATTGGTCACGTGATAAGAAGAAACAATCAGAGAATCCCAAAACAAGCTATCAAGTGAAACACAACAGGCCAAAGAAAAAGAGGTCGACAACTTGAAACTCTAAAGAGGACATTGTTAAGAGAGGCCAGTTTAGTAGGCATAAAATCCCTTGATGAGGCTGAAAAGCTCACCGAAAACAGGAAAACTTGACGAACTACCTTGCGAGCCCTATGTGACATTTAATGGCACGGGAAGGACATAAGATAAGTGGCACTGATCAGTCAGTCATCTGCATGTCCCTTGCAGAACTTTGCCTCCCTAACAGCTCTCCTGTAGGCCTCTCGGTTGTAAGCATGATGCCCTGCTGCTGATGCATCCATTTGCAGATCATCAACAATGTCTTGCAGCCACCTTATGCACCTTTCCAAGACGGTCTTCTCTAGATTATCATGACGTTTAATGTGTCCAAAATATTTAAGCTTTCTTTGTTTAATCCTCCTTACTAGCCAGCCTTCTTCAATCAGGGCAACAGTTCTGTAGTTTGTGCATAATTTCAAGTTACCCTTTTTTTGGCAGTGGTATAAATACAGTTCTTCTTCAGTCTTTTGGCCAAATACCTGAATGCCATATCTTTTTACATAGTGCATGGTAGATTGTTGCACATTCCTTTCCTCCTGCTTTAATAAGTTCAGCTGTTATTTCATCACATTCTGGTGATTTACCATTTTTCAGATTCTTTATTGCCCATAAAACTTCTTCAGTTTTTTGCTTTGGGTTCTTTCTCCTCCAATAATAATTCAAATGTTGATTTCTGCTTTCACAGTCAGTTGTTTCATACATTCCTCTGCAATATTCCTTCCATCTTTCTAGAATTTCCTATCTCTGTCAAGGTATTCCCCATCTCATCACAAATTACATTTAGCTTAGGCGTGACATTTCTCATCAATGTCTTCGTTTCTTTAAACATTTCACTATCTTTTCCACACTTCAGATGTCCTTCTATTCTTTTACAACAATCTTGTATGTATTGTTTTTTGTCTTTTCTTATGCTTCTTCGTACTTCATTTGTTAAAGATTTATATTCCTCTTTGTTGTTGTTTGTCACTTTCCATTGTGTCCTCATTTGTCTACGTTGTTTTATCAGTTCTAGTGTGCCTGCTGTAATCTATACATTTTTTTGTGTTTTCTTTATTGGAACCACATCGTTAGCTGTTGTTATTAAGATATTTCTGGCCTGCATAGCCATTTCATCTGGTGTTATCTCCTCCTGTACAGCCTTCAGGATTTCAAAATGGTTCTTCATTTCTATACCGTATTGTTCTGGTATTTTTGTAAGATCAAAGCAGGGTGGTCTTGATCCCCTAACTGTCTTTTTTATCTTTATCTTCATGTCTGCTATTAATAACTCATGATCCGTGTCACAATCAGCACCCGGAAAAGACAAGCCTTGAAAAAAACATTTACCTTTACTATCTTTTATCATTGATTTCTAATGCTGGCCAGTTATGGCTTTTGGAAATCTCTGTCAGAATTTTCTTAAGCTGTACATTTTGAAAAGAAAATTATTAATTATACTATAAATTATTTATTTATATTACTTTTCAGTTCATTTTCATGAAAATTACATTTTAAAATCAACTTCATTCAGTGAGAGCAAAGTAGGAAAAAACTCTAATTAACAGTAACAAAATAAGCTTTGGGTGCATTGTATTTTTAATGTATTCACTTAATTAAAAAACAGAAGCATATAAATGATTAATGAAAAATGCTTATGAGTACCAAAAAGCCAGAAAATATCACTGAAGTCTTGGAAATCTGAAGTCTACATGCTTCATTTATTTTGATCATGATGTATCTAATTTGTTATCTTTTCATTTTGTTCCTGTCTGCTGTATGATACAGAAGAAAATTTAATTTCTCATAAATATAATGACTCATAATTAACATTGTTATTTATTATTTGTATGTTACTCTTACTAGTTATCATCAAAACCAGTGCAGCAGAATTTCACAAATAACACAGTGAATGATGCGGGTGACTATATTCACAGTGCTGATGTAAGAAGTTTCTGTCTTAATAAATTCTTTTTATCATTATACATTATGTAGTTTTGTAACAGATTACTTCAGTAGACTTTGCCTGGATTTATAGTGTATTAATCTCACATAGCAACTTGAATGGCTATGAAGTACTAGGTCTGTTTTTGTGTTTAATACCATAACATAGAGTAAAACTAATCTTAGAGGCATCACCAATGTGATGGGAAAGGATCACTGATAATATAAAGAATTAAAGATTTTAATAGATGTATTATATTATATTAAAAGATGTATAATAAAATATTATATTAACTCACAGTAGAAAGATCAGATGAGAAAGAAGAAGAAAAGGGAGAAAAAAAAAAGATGACAAAATAGCTAATATTTTGGCAGAAAGTCTTCTCCAGGGATGACAAGACAAAAAAAATCTCTTAGCTGCCAAGCGTCCAACTCGTGAGAAATCTAGTGTATCATATACAAGAAACAACCTCCTCCTCTTCTCTCTCTCTCTGCCTCTTTTTTAACAAAAAGATTACATTTTTTTGGTAAATTACCACACTTAAATCAATCAGAAATCCGTTAACTACAAGGAGTGTTTATTAACATAAGTGCACATGGAGACAAGTACTTATCTGTATCTGTTGCCAGTGAATTCAGCTGTGGTATCTGTTTACAAAAGTTTTTTTAATATTTTAATCATTGATATTGTATCTCATGTATTGTTTACTTAATTATAAACCATCTGTATTCTTTTAAGGACAGTTTGTACAGCTAAAGATAGTATGAATATTAAGATTGAAGAGATAATATGCAAGGAAAACAAAGATTTAGACTAGATTTTAGTGTTTCATTTAGATGGAGCTAGTTCTTATTGATGTGCTTATAATTGTCATATTATTTTGTTCTGTTAGATTGTTGTTTGTTAACAATTTTTATTACGTTTGGTGAAATTTATTGATTTTCTGTATTTGTTTACAATAAGAGAAACTTTTATGCTGCTTTTTTATGTTTAGACTGAAGACTGCTTTTTTTCATTTTATGAAAAAGTAACATTTTCCTTTTTGGTGACTTTCAAAGAAAAATGACATTTCAGACTAGAGCAGTACATTATTGTACATATGTATCAAGAAGGCCTCTTCATATTTCATACATACTGATAATTTGTTGGCAGTGCTGCTGTTTCATATACAAATGTCTTATATCTTATATCCTTCCCGTGCCGTTAAACGTCACATAGGGCTAACAAGGTAGTTCACCAATTTTTCCCGTCTTCGGCGATCCTTTCAACCTCATCAAGGGATTTTATGCCTATTAATTTGGCCTCTCTTAACAATGTCATCTTCAGAGTTTTACCTGGTCTACCTCTTTTCCTTTGGCTAGTTGTGTTCCACTTTATAGCTTGTTTTGGGATTCTCTGACTGTTTCTTCTCATCACGTGACCAACATCTCTCCATCTCCTTTTCCTGATCACCCATGAGAATGATTGTTGTTCAGTCATCTGCCTTATCTCTGCATTGTTCTTGAACTCATTCCACTTGATGCCGAGTATTTTCCTTAGGCATTTGTTTTGAAGAGTAATTTCTTGTCTGTTTCTTTAATTGATTTCCAGCTTTTGCATGCATAAATGAAGGTGAATATTACATTTGAATTGAATAGTCTTAACTTTTTACTTTTGTGCTTATAAATTTTGAATTCCATATGTTCTCAAAATTCTTGAAGGTCGATGCTGCTTTTGCAATTCTAATTCTAATTTTCTTTCTGGTATCACTATCCTGGTCTAAATAGCTGCCAAGGTATGCAAATTGATTGACTTCTTCAATATCTGTCCCTTCTACTTGTATTTTTCCATTTTGATTAATGGGAAGTTTCATTATTTTTGTTTTGTCCTTGTTAATTTCAAGACCTAGTTGTACCCAGTCAATTCCTGTGTTACCTGTGGAGCATTTTTTCATTATGAAGTCTATTGTACTTCTTCTTCGTTCGCTTCTCCAAGACCGCCCTGCGATCCTACTGGATTTACGCCTGTGGTCCACGTTAAGTCCTGTGGTCCCTGAAAGGACCACACAGGATCCCCGAGAGGACCACATAGAGTTCGGAGTATCGCAGGGCTTGAGCCTGCATTCTTAGTGGGTCCTGGAAGCGGGATTGCGTGACACCGTGGTTTTCGTTGCACTAGTTTAGTCTAGGGTTGGACTGTCTCACCGGAAGTCCACGACGTGTTTTGGGTATCAGTATATCCCCACTGGGAGAGAGGTGTTAGCCAACCTAGGCCAGAATTGGACTTTCTCACCAGAAAACCTTGACGTGTTTTAAGATACCCATGTATCATCGCCGGGTGAGAGGTGGTTGCCCATCCAGTCCAGCATTGGACTTTCTCACCGGAAAACCTCAGCGCAATTAGGATATGCATACATCCCCGCCGGGTGAGAGATGGTTGCCTATCTAGACTGCCCTGGTCCAGTGTCTCCAACTTCAGCATTTTGTGGTCGTGGCCGCTGCCCTTCCTAGTTGTGACCAGGATGGAGCTTTTGTCCAGAAGGATGAATCCTCGCCACTAATGACTTCTGCCCCTGGGTTGAGCCGGTTTAGGCATATTATCCCAGTATGGGCGTGTTTGAGACGTGACGATCTCTAGAGCAGAGGTGCCATGGCATGCATAGCCTTCAAATTTCACCCCTGGATTGAGCTGGTTTAGGCATATTTCACCAGAATGAGTGTATATCGGGCTTGACCGACCTCTAGAGTGGAAGTGGCATGACATGCGAAGCCATCAAGTTTCACCCCTGGTGCATGCCGGTTTAGGAATATTTCACCAGTGTAGGTGTATTTCAAAATTGGCGAACTACTTTGCGAGCCCTATGTGACGTCTAACGGCACGGGAAGGATATAAGATATAAGTAGGTGTATTTCGGACGTGGCCGGCCTCTAGAGCAGAGGTGCCGTGGTATGTGTAGCTCTCTCAGCGATACTACTGGACATACTGATAAAACTTCACTTTATCTTTTTCCTTCACCTTTTCACATTGACGCCACTCAGCAACCCTGATTGCTTTTCCGCATTTTCTTCCTTGGCCATGAGGAGCTTCACTCCGTGCACAGCATCTGAAGAGTCTCGCCACCAGTGAAAGTCTATTGTAATTCCAAAAAGCAAAAGATACAGTATACATCCTTGTTTCACACCTGTGTCAATCTGGAGCCATTCACTCATCCCATCTTCTGTTTTGACTGCACAAACATATCCATTGTAGAATTCCTTAATGATGTTGACAATTTTAGATGGTATTCCATATAGACTTAAAATTCTCCACAATGAATCTCTGTGTATTCTATCAAATGCCTTTTTAAAGTCTATGAAGTTCAGTATTAATGGTTTCTGCTTTTCAATATGTTCTTCAAGTATTATTCTTAGAGTAAAGATCTGGTTGAGATAGCTTCTCCCTTTTCGAAATCCTGCTTGTTCTTCTCTCATTGCGGTATCTACTATATCTTTAAGTCTGTTCAAAATGACCTTGCAAAATACTTTTGACACAACTGATATTAAGGTTACTCCTCTCCAATTGTTACAGTCATTAAGGTTGCCCTTTTTTTGGTATTTTAACAATGATTCCTTTTTTTCCATTTAGAAGGGACCTTTTCTTCTTTCCAAATCTTATTATACATTCTCTGTAGTTGTCTCATGTTGTCATTATTGATAACTTTTAACATTTCGGGTGTTATTTCATCTTCACCTCCAGCTTTGTTGTTAGCCATTAAATTCACTGCTGTTTCAATTTCATGCAATATAATTTCATCTAGGTTGACATTTAGTTGCGGGGCTGGTAAGCCAGTTTCAGGGTTTAACAATTCTTTTGAGTGTGGTCGATTAAGTATTTCTTGGAAGTATTCAGCCCATCTTTGCTTTTGGTCTTTACTTGATGTTAATAGGGTTCCAGTTTTGCTAAGGATTGGTCTTTCTTTAGATGTAATAGTACCTGTTAGCTTCTTTTGTATGTTATATAAAGTTTTGCTGTCTCCTATTTTTGCTGCTTTCTCTGCCTCTTTCGCCATATTGTCTATGTATTCTCTTTTATCCCTTCTAGCTGAACTTTTTACTTTCTTGTCTATTTCTTTGTATGTTGCTTTTGTCAGATCTTTTCCAAGATCTGTTTTTACATTCAACATGTCTAATTTGGCTGCTCGTTTTTCATGTATGTACTTCCATGTGTTTTCTGATATCCATGCTTTTCTATTTGGTCCAACGCTTGCTTTTGCTGCTGTGATTATGGCTGTGCTGTAATAATTCATCTGTACCTATCTCCTCTACTTCACTGGGTGTTGTGGAATGATTGGCAAGTTCCTGATTGAAATAACTGTTAGTATTATTTTCTTGTAGGCTGTGGCTGTTTATCTTTCTGTGTATTGATTTCTTGTGTTGGCTTTTCAGTTTTAGTTTTATTTTCCCTATACACAGGTTGTGATCATTGTTAACATCTGCACCCCTATAAGCCCTTACATCTATGAGAGATGTTCTGTATGCTTTCATTACAAATGTACTAATGAATAGCTAGCACATAATGGCCAATATGAACAAAAAACTATTGCAGTTATTCTGAAAAATGAGCAAATGATTTTTGGTGAAGTTGATGTCATTCAAACTTATTCTGCCATATAATCATACAAATTATTGTGTTTGCACAGTACAGTTGTAATGTTTAAATATTTGACAACAACCTCTTTTTGCATAGTCTTATGTCAGTGAAATCTTTTTCTTGGTTAAATCTATACATTTTATGACAAGATTTTACTACAAATAAAGTGACAATAAGTAACCACATGTATAGTGACAAACTACAAGTAATGTACAAAACTTTATTTTAAATATTTTGTCACTGTTGCATTAATTTTTTTTAAAAATGCATTAAAGTGCCTTCTGTATTAAAAAAAAAAACATTGAAGTATGAGTAGACATTTATAGATTAAGTCATATAAAAATTAGACTCCAGGTGCATAAAAGAAAAATATAAATTTGTAACATGATTTAGATTCTATGAACATATTCAGAATAAAAGTATTGCATCATATTGAGTAAAAACATATAAAAGTGTTGCATAATATTGAGTAAATACAGGTAAAAGTATTGAAGCATATTGAGTAAACACAGGTAAAAGTATTGCATCATATTGAGTAAACACAGATAAAAGCAATGCATCATAAAGAGTAAATACAAATCATTCACATTGACAGTATTAACTCTTAACCTACTTGCAACATCCATGACTTATGAACATTTTTTGTAATAAAAAAATCTTGACCACAATGAAAATTATGCAGTGCCTATTTTTAGCATTTGCAGCAGTTTGAAAGTACTAACAACTTACAAAGGAACAAAACCACATGACACATTTTTTGTTTCCAAGTGCTTTTTGTCAGTATTGTACTTTTTTTTGGTTCTGTTTGCTTCTGAATGTTTTCATGATTTTTTTTTGCTGTTAGAAGAATTCTTTGAATTACCTCTTGCCTGACTGTGTTGACTATTAATATTGTAAGAATTTTACTGAATATTTTCCTCCTCCTGTAGAGCATATAGTCTTCTCTAAATCCAGCATAAGTACTGGAGTAACACAGTTGTTAAAGAACTGGTTTCTCCTTATGAAGAGAATAAGTTGTTTAACTAGCCTTTTGCACATTCCAACCAAACAGCTAGAACTGGGTATCTGAACCTGGTTCAGGAAGCATTTACAACCAGGCTTTGAGTGTGGACTTCATTTAAGCTCAACCTAGAAGCTTAAACAATTGTAAATAATAGTCTATATGATTCTTCTTTAATTGAAACCTAGCACATCACATTTAATACTCATAGACTTAATGAGAAATAAAAAAAAAAGTCTACAATAGAAAAAAAGTGTTTATGTGGAATGCTTAGAGCATAGAAAGAGAATAATGCCATATATAAATAGATTGCACAGTTGAGATTGAAGTCTTATACAATAGAGCTTAACCAGAGAATCACAAATGATAGACTCCAGATGTCTGAGAACTGGAAATAATGAACAGTTATTACACTTTCATTTTATTACATAGTTTTTATATACATTTTAAGAAATGCATTACATTACCATGGTGGTGTAGTGGTTAGTGACTGCGCTGGCTAATCAGAAGGTCCTTTATTTGATTTTGCACTCGAGAGAAATTTTTTCACACCAAACGACACTGACCCAGGCTAAAAAAATGGGCACCTGAGTCTTCCCTAGGAAAACAAAGACAGCGATGACAGGTGCTGCATCCCCACCTCAAATGCTGTAGTGGCCTAAAAATGTGAAGGCACTAATACTTCACATCCCTATGGCATGTAAATGCTACAGGACATAGAGGTGAAACATCATAATGTTTGTTCTTTGTCAGCACTGAGTTGCTGTTTCAAAGTTTCTTTATTCCTTCTGGACTCTTTATCTATATCTTTATCTATATCTGGTCAATAATTATGAAGCTTGGATATTTTACCTTTCTTATTTACTGTGATGTAATAAATGAGCTCATTCAGAATATTTTGATTTATAAATGAAAGTGCAGTTAGTGAGCTGCAGTTTGGCCAACTGTGTATTAGGCTACACAGACAAAATAATGCCTCCTGTTTTGTTATAGAGCGATACATGTAAGATCACAAATGAAAATGCATTCAAATATTTGTACCTTTACACATTATCAGTACCAGATTTAGATGTGTTTCTGCTACCTGTATGCCTAACAAACTATTAAAATCCACTTTAATAGCCAAAGAGTATGAAGACTTAAGAACAATAAGCCTTTCATGTCATATCACAAAACTGCCACTGAGAATATAAGGAGAAGAGCTAGACACAGAATAAAGATGGACATAAGAGATAACCATTTTGAATTTGTAGTAGGAAAAGAGCACATTATGCCATATATGCACTAAGAACTCGGATAGAACTTTAAAAGTACAGGAGGACTTATTTGTATGCTTCATTGATTTGTACTGAAGCACTTGATAAAGTAAAACAAGATGAAATCATGAAAATGTTAAGATGATATAAATGTTAATGGCAAGGATCTGATACTAATAAGAAACATGTATTGGAATCAAGAACCACCTTTCGGAGTAGAAAATATCATGGACAAATATCACCCAGTATAGTAAGGAGTTAGGCAAGCTTGTGTCTTCTCATCAGATTTGTTCTCACCAGGAATTCAAGTTGGAGGCTACAATGTGAACAACTTCCAGTTTGCAGATGATACAATACTAACAGCCAAAAATGGAAAGAGCCTACATAAATTACTTAGAACAGTAGTAAAAGAAAATGACAAGAAAGGGCTCAGAAACCGTGATTATATCATGAAGAAAAACCCACTTAAATGCACTGTTACAGTACATAGAACAACACTAAGACAAATTAATAAATAGATTTAAATGTCTGGGCATGCAGGTAGCATCAGTTTGGGAATAAAAAATGCCATGCCAAAACAGCTTTCAGACAAATGAGAAACATCGTGTGCAATGCATTTCTGTTACTGAATGTCAGAAAGAGAGTTCTAAAATGCTACATTGAGTCAAGTCTACTCTATAAGTAAGTCATGGAAAATTAACAAATAATTGCAGAGATCACTAGAGGCAGCAGAGATTTGGTTTCTTAGAAGAGTGTTAGGAGTACCATGGACAGCTAAGATGATAAATGGGTAATATCTAAGGAAAGCAAATGTAGAAAGGAACCTAATTAAATCCATAAGAAAACAAATCATCATTCATTGGGCATATCATGAGAAGGGGAGGGTTTGAAAACATAGCAGTAGTAAAGATAAATGGGAAGAGATGGAGGGGAAGAATTCAAGTTTCATGTCGCGTGGTGTAGGCGATCATTTCTCTCCACAATTCCCTTGACTTGATTATGAGATCTGCCGGTGACTTTCTTCCTAGTCACACTGACAGCCCATCCAGTAACTTGTCTCTCTGTCTTCCTCTGTCTCTTCTTCCTTCAATTTTTCCGGTTGCCACAGTGTGTTCCAATTTTCCTGTTCTCAGGAAATGTCCTATAAATCTCGCTTGTCTGCCTCTGATCTTTGCTATAATTTGCTTTTTAACTCTAGCCTCTCTTAAGACTTCTTCATTGGTTTCCTTGGCTGTCCATGTACCTTCAACATCCTTCTTATATAACCACATTTCCATGGCCTCCATTTCTTATTGTACTCTCTTATTCATGGATCATGCCTCACACCTATAAAACAAAATTGGCTCGATGTAACATTTAAGTACTCAAATTCTTGTTTCCATTGATACAGATCTGTTGCACAAGAGGGGAAGATCAAGAGAAAAAAAAATCATGGACAGTCTAACAATGAAAAGTCACTGAATGAGTTGATAGAAAATATCAAGGATTGGGATCTGTGGAGTAGCATGACTGCCAACACCCACCAGATAATGATTCTACTAGAGGAATTTGAATTAGGCGTGAAGATGTGTAACATGAAAATGGTAGTGTGCAAGAAGTGTAGTGATATTTTTTTAGTGGAAAAAAAACCAAGGTGATGCATTACTGTTTAGCCTAGTACCAGAAAAGGTCATAAGAAAAGTGAAAGATGAAACCAGTACAGAAGAACAAGCTAGGATACGCTGATGACATCGACCTGGGGGGGGGAACTATGCAAGAAGTCACCATTACCTGCATACACCTGAGAGATGTGGCACTAAAAATGGGCTTGACCATTAACCAAGATAAGACAGTAAATCAAGAGACCAGAGACAGAATGATCCAGATTATATAAATGTTGAAGAGATACTTATTAGGAAAGCGGAAAGACACAATATCTAGGCATGACCTTCAACAGAAGCAAAATAGTAAGCAAGGAAGTTAAAAGCAGAATACAGATAAGGAATAAAATATATTTCCTGTCCCAAAACACCAAAATAACAATCTACAAAACTATAATAAGACCATTCATCATGGATGGATAAGAAATGTGGAGTACAACAAAGAAAGATGAACAACAATTCCAGGTCTTTGAGAACAAGATCTTAAGAAGAATCTTTGGGCCAATAAAGGATACCAACAATGGAGAATGGAGAACTAGGAGGAACACAGAACTGAACAGCCTGTTTAAATCCCAATAA
Organism: Achatina immaculata; assembly: GCA_009760885.1. Lineage (NCBI taxonomy): Eukaryota > Metazoa > Mollusca > Gastropoda > Stylommatophora > Achatinidae > Lissachatina > Lissachatina immaculata. The sequence goes on along the minus strand of CM019695.1, from coordinate 5,128,397 downwards.
ATTATAAATGTCAAATGTCTTGAAACTGAACAGACTACACTGGTTGGGCCATGTAAAAAAAATAGAAGAGAACAGACAAATGAAAATTACATATGCACAAGAGATAAGGGAAACAAGACCAAGGGGCAGACCAAGACAGATGGAAAGGCAACATAGGAACTTGGTGTCACCAACTGGAGAAAAAAGATTAGGAACAGAGAGGAATCGAGGCAAACTTTATCTGCAGCAATGAGGCATAATGGCTTGGAAAGCTGAATAAGGAGAAGAATGCTAAATATCTGCACTAGTAGAAGTTATGAAATACACACCCAAGCAAAGGTATCACCTCACATTATGTAATTAATCAGAGACAGAAAGCTTTGTTGTTAATCAGAGCAACTGTAATAGTATCACAAAACTATTGGGGTTTTGTCAAAAGTGTATAGTCAATCAGATGGATTATTTTGAGAAGTAACTTCATGGAAATGAAGAATGAACTTCCTGAAAGTTACTTGTTTTGATTTATTTAAATGCCCACACACGGATTGTGCCTGCTGCTTGCGTGATAGATCATATCATATCAGATGGACATTTTTTTTTCAAGTTTCAGATGAGACGAAGAAGTGAAGCTGTCCTACCTAAAATAATTGGAGGAGTAGGCAGTCCATCTTTGACTCCATCAGCAGCCCTGGTAGGTGGTTACAGTTGCTGTTTGTGTTGTTGCATCTCCCAACAACAGAAAGTTTGAAACTGTTTGTTTCAATGACCATCTTGTAACACAGCTGAGGAGTGAGCAACAGCGTTCTCTTCAGTTTCTAGAGCAGGGTTAAGATGTAATCATATCACCAAGCTCAGCCAGATATTGACCCCTACTATATTTCTCAGGCTGTAGCATCCCAAATAGCCTGTTTACCAAGACCACCATTTTCTTAGAAACAGGATAAGTATATTCTGAAGCACTCACTTGTAGTTCATCAAAGTTCTTTCAATTTTCACTTCAACACATTTAAATTCACAAATTGGAGGACTTACTGTCTCAAAGGATGACTTCCACACAAAAATGTGGGCTTCAAGAAGATGTCATGTATCACTTTTTATGTCAGTCTGGAGAGGAAATATCTTATAGTATGCACTCTTGTGTTGAGTACTTTAATCACAAAGTATTTTAACTGATTTTGTTGGAGGGAAGAAGTTTCAGAATGATTCAGAGTGATGTTTATATGACTAAATGCAAGTTCAAGGTTACACAGTTGTCTTCTATCCATCTTGGGACAAACTAGGTCAGACTAAAACTCCAAGGGTGCTACAGACAACCCAGCTGAACTTGCTTGGGCACTTTCTACTTGTGCAACATGGACAAAAACTACTTTTTTAACCCCCCCCCAACCCCCATCTCTAGAACTGAGCCCTTACACAGTTAGGGTTTACCACTTCACTATCCAATAAAGTGCTTGAGGACTAAGTTGAAAATCATACAGAAACAGCGACTCATTGCTAATTTTCTCAATACTACAGTATTAGACAAAAGACGCATTTACTGAAAAATAAATACATCATAATTGGAACAAAAAGACCACTGTACAACACAGTTTTTCTTCCAGCATGGACACTAACAGCCAAAAACAAAAAGAAAATTGTCATGACTAAATGAGATGTTTAAGAAGAATACTAAATGTAATAAGAGACCAAATAAGAAATGACACCATTAGGGCCAAGGTTGGAGTAATGCCAGTATTACACTATGTCCAGAAACAGCAAGTCATATGGTTTGGCCAGACTATACCATGGAAAACATTCATCTAAGAATTGTAGGAAACGGAAAGAGAGGCCGCCCATGCAAGAGGTGGAGGGAAGAAGTTACAGAAACCTTAAATATCCCATTATGTGAAGAAAATCGTCAAGCCATATCAAGGATCTGTTTGTCCCTTCACCACTGAAAGGAAGAAGACAAGACAAGACAGATCACAAGACAGGTATTAATTCTTGTAAGACTGTATTTTTATTGCTATTGTCTGTGACAAATGACTCTGCAATATTCGGATTATGTTAACTAGGAATACGCACCTCCATTTTGGGGAAATGAGACTGGTGAAGGGGAGGTAAGCAGGCAGCATCAGACTGCCCTGAATGTTTTGCCTTCTTGACTAACATAGCATTGTGAACAAGCATGCTGCTTATCATTTCAGACTTGTCTTGTAAAATCTGTAACTAGCAAACAAAATGTACATAACTAAGTGTCTTAACCTGTAGTTTCATGAATCTACATGTATTTATAAGAATAGGAAATGATTAACCTTTTTTATGCTAGTGTAGACTGCTTAGGGCTACCTTATGTCTGTATGTTGCAGGGACAGTTTGTTTTTTAAAGAGTGTCAGAGTCCACTCTGTAATTGGGAAAAATAAATGTTCATATTTTTTTAACTGATTGCTCAGTTAAATAAAATGCAACAGGAACAGTCAGAATGATCAGAAGAATGGCAGTGTGCTTGAGAGTTTTGGGTGCATGTATGAGTAAGTGGAAGAAAGCATGTAATTTTACTAAGTTTCTTGGTATATTTTTTAAAAACAGCCAAAATGTGATTATTTTGTTTTCACACAGTCGTACATGATCAGAGCTTTAGAACATGCCATTTCAAAACTTTGTTCCAGAATTTTCCAGTGTCAGAGCAGAAACAGGCCACAGATAATGATATCATTGTGACTTTTTTAATAGATAAAATATAAAATGAATTAAATAGTGAAAATTTTGTAACTATATCTGCAGATGTCTCCAACAGATTAGATTTGAAACTTACATCTGTATTAGCTAGAATTATTTATTCCACAGTTTGGTGTTAAAGTGTTTAACAGAAGAGATAGGATATATTTTAGTCCAAAATGTGCTTAAAAAGTTTGGTTTAGGAAATAAAGTGATACTATACTGCACGGATAGCAAATTCTGTGGGGGCATGAGAAAACACATACAAAGTTACAACAAAAATACAGGTAGAAAACTTTTAGTTATTGAATTCTTTGCTCACATTTAAATACAGAGCAGTGTTGATCAGCTGCTTTTTTATATAGAAATTGTAGTCATCAAAGTATACAAGCATTTTCACATTTTTATTGCATGTGTAGAAAAACTGAAAGAATTTTTTCAGTTTTCTGACACTGAATACAAGAAAGTTTTATATGCCCCAAGTGTACTGGTCTAGTGGTTTTAGAAGAAAATATGTTCTGGTTCATTTGTTAACAGTTAAGCATAGTTTTTACTTGCATCTCTCCATTTTTGCTACTTAAAGAGTAGGATGCCATGCTACATCACAGTTTGTAATTCTAATATGTATTTCATCTTCATCAGTTATGACTGTTGTCACTTCATTTTGTTGTTAATTTTACAGTAGCAGAGTTGATGTCGTCCATGTTATTTTCTGGCAGTATTGTTTCATCCAAAACTTAAATATTTTGGACACATTAACCATCATGATAATCTAGAGAAGATCGTCTTGGAAGGGTACATAATGGGAAAAAGAAAGAGAGGAAGACCAAAGCGAAGATGGCTGCAAGACATCATTGATGATCTGCAGATGGATGCATCAGCAGCAGGCCATCTTGCTCACAACCAAGAGGCCTACAGGAGTGCTGTTAGGGAGGCAAAGTTCCGCGAGGGACATGCAAATGAGTGAATGAATTGTTTCATCCAAGAAAGTGTTTGTGACTATGACAAAAGGCAGCACTGCATTGTTATTTTCTTATGCTAACCTTTATTGTTGCTATATCTGCTAGCAAGTTCTTGGCAAATAGTTTTGTGATGAGAATCTAGTGACAAGCAATATAGTGGATGGGGAGTGATCTAGCATGACATTTTTTTAAATTCATAAAACAGATACCCCAAGAGCTTGGAAATTGTCAGTTCCTACTGCATGTGGTCAGGTTGTAGTACACTTCTTAGAGGCAGACTGAATCTAAACTACCTATCTATGTATTGACCATGTTATCTCATAAATAAATTTTCACTCACATTGATAGGAACTTCTGCGTAGAATGTGGAATGATGAAATTTTTCTCACTTGGAACTGTTAACACATTAGTATAACCGAACATTTCAGTAACTTTAGTAGCATCTTTTGTTCTGATTATAGCACTAAAGAATGAAACTTGCATATCTCTACATTGTAACTTGAGAGTTCCCATTTTCAATTTATTCATATGAGAAACAATTAAGTTTTCTTATAGTAAAGTGATTTTGCACAATGTTATATGGTTAGTATAAAATTTGGAAAGAAGAAAAGGTCCCTTCTAAATAAAATACCATAAAAAGAGGCAACCTTAGTGACTGCAATAATTGAAGAGGAGTAACTTTACTATCAGTTGTGTCAAAAGTATTTTTCACAGCCTTTCTGAATAGACTTAAAGATATAGTGGATACTGCAATGAGAGAAGAACAAGCAGGATTTCAAAAAAAGAGAGAAGCTGTCTCAACCAGATCTTTAAGAATAATACTTGAAGACCATATTGAAATGCAAAAACCATTAATACTGAACTTCATAGACTTTAAAAAGGCATTTAATAGCATACACAGAGATTCACTATGGAGAATTTAAGACTATATGGAATACCATAAAAAATTGTCAACATCATTAAGGATCTTTACAATGGATATGTTTGTGCAGTTGACACAGAAGAAGGAATGAGCGAATGGTTCCAGATTGAAATAGGCATGAAACAAGGATGTATATTATCTCCCTTGCTGTTTAAAACTGCCATAGACTTTGTAATGAAAAAATACTGCACAGGTAAAACGGGCATTGATTGGATACATTGGACCCAAACAGAAGATATTGATTTTGCAGATGATATAATTCTTATCGGGTGTCTGAGTGGCGAAGTGGTTAGTGCACTGGTCTCTCATGGCGAAGGTCGGGGGTTCGAATCCAGCCAGCGGCACCCCAGTCACCCAGCTGTAGAAATGGGTACCCGACTTCTTCTGGAGTTGGGGAAGGAAAAGGCGGCCAGGCGTGATACTGATCATATCACCCTATAGTGTGCTGACAGGTCAAGGAAAATATGGGCACTAACACCATATCCCTATGTGCCTCTAAGGCATGACAGGGTAAGTCTACAGGGTACCTTTACTTACTTTTTATAAAAAGCAAAATAAGACATGAAATTAACAAGTGAAAAATAAAAATAATGAAATTTCCATTAATCAAGAAAGAAAAATATATGTAGAAGGAACAGCTGTTGAAGAATTACACCAATTTGCTTGCTTCGACAGCTACATAGACCAGGAAGGTGACACCAGAAAAGAAGTTAGAATTTGGATTGCAAAAGCAGCAGTGACCTTCAAGAATCTTGAGAACATATGGCACTCAAAAGTTATGAGCACAAAAACTAAGTTAAGATTACTCGATTCAAATGTAATATCCACCTTCGTTTATGCATGTGAAAGCTGGAAAACAACTAAAGAAGTATGATGAGAAGAAACAGGCTGAAGAGAAAGAGGTTGACCACGTGAAAAACTAAATAGGACATTGTTAAGAGAGGCCAATTTAGAAGGCATAAAATCCCTTGATGAGATTGAAAAACACCAAAAACAGAAAAACTTGACCAACTACCATGTATGTGACATTTAACGGCACGGGAAGTGTATAAGATGTATGGTTAGCATTTGAAAAAATAATGAAGAAAGAAAAAGATTTTGTTTGAAAAACATGTAACCATTTGGAAGTATGTGTATAATTGCCATTCTTAAAGTTGCATGTTTAGGATATTGATATATATATTATTTGATGGATATTCTGAGAAACTTCCAGTCTGCCTCAAAGATTGATTTCGCAGAGAAGTTATACAAAGTGTGATCAAAAAGTATCCAGACTGGACTTATTTAAAAAAAAAGAAAAAACTACAATAGTAGTAATTTAATCACCTTTGAAATAGTCCTCTTCTGAAGCAATGCCCAGCACTGTTTACACTGCTCTAAAAATCTTTTTTAAGTCATCTTCTGATGTACAGCTGCTCGTCACATTCTGTTTTATCTCTTTGACATCCTGAAATCTTTTTCCTTTAAGCAGAATTTTATTTTTGGGAATAGAAAAAAGCCACAGGGAGTGATATCAGGTGAATATGGTGCTGCTGGACTTGTGGAATGTGGTGCTTAGCAGAAGCTGCTGCACAAATTGTGATGCATAGGCAGGCACGTTGTCATAGTGGAGTTGCCACTTGTGACTGTCATGCAATGTCAGCTTTTTTTGCAATGAACTGCATTCCTCAAACACCACAAAACTTTACAGTGGTATTCCTTGTTGATTGTCTGACCTGATGCACAGTTTCATGATTATTCATGATGCACAGTTCCGCTATAATAAAAAAAAAAATAGCATTGTCTTGAAATTGCTGTGGCTCTGTCGTGATTTTTTCAGGTCTGGGAGATGTCAGAGTCTTCCATTGTGAAGTTTTGGTGTCATGCCTATAAACTGACAATTCATAACCGGTTATAATTATTTTTAAGAAGTTTTGTTTTAATTTTCAAGCAAATCATTAGCATCCAAAACATGGTCCTGTTTCTGATCAGCTAAGGGCACTTTTGGCACAAATTTGGCTGAGAAATGTCTCACAGCCAAATCTTCTGTAAGAACTAACAGAATTGAACCAAGACTAATGTGTAAGTATTCAGATAATTCACAAATAGTGATTCGGCGATTTTGTGGCACAGATGCATGGACAAGTTCAATATTTTCCTCATTTTTCCAGATTGCGAGCCTCCCAGACCGTTTATCACTCTCAACACTTCCACGGCCATCTTTAAAATATTTTTACCACTCATAATCTTGTATACAACTAATACAATCCTTCCTATAAACTACCTGTAACTTTAAGTATGTGTGTTTGCATATTTTACCAAGTTTTTTTTGAAAAATCTGATGCAAATTCCTTGATCCAGCTTTTCCGACATTACATTTACAACAGATTCAGATAGCCAAGAGCAAAGCACTTCTGTAAACAAAACGGACAAGCAGGGAAGACGTGACTTAAGCCACATATATAGTATATGCAAAGATCACCCTGTGCCCGTCTGCTTCAGGTTATCTCAGTCGGTTTCAGACTTATGTCATCATTCTGGATACTTTTTTATCCCACCTCATACTTTTTTTTACTTTGACTTTTCTGATCCCCGGGTTTATGAGTTTTCAGTCTTTATCTCTTGTGCCAGATAATGAAACATACAGGTCCTCTTCAGCTGTTCTACATCTCCATACAGAATGTCCGTGATTGAGGAGTTTGGTGGTATCATGTTCTTCCAAAGGTCCTTCAATGCACTGCAATCCAGAAGATGGTGTTTAACAGTTTCTCCTTTTCTGTTGCAGTGCATGCAGTATGGTGTGTGGTCAGGCATCACTCTGTGTAATTGCTTATTGAGAGTAATGTGTCCTGTTCTCAACCTGAAAATTGTGCATTGTTCTCTATGACATAAGCTGTTGATGTGGTCTCTGGGGCTAGGCTTTGGCAGGTGTGTATATCTGAGTAAAGCTGGGGCGACCATCCCCAACCCAGCATGTCACAGATGGCAGATGATGAAAGTCCTCCAGATATGAATGATCCCTGTGAATAACAATTTACCCAAATAAGCAGGCACGGACCAAGTGGCAATAGTTTCAGAGAGTGAGGTGGGGTGGTAGGTGGCTCTACTATTCCATAAAATGCCTCATATGCTCAGTGAAGGGAATACCAGGCGAGTAAGAGGTGCCTTAAAACCTCTTGCTCCCGCTGCCTTGCAGGTAGGACAGGGACTCCAAAGGCTAGTGGAGAGTCCGTACACAAACCGACAGAAGGCAGCGGGAAACCACTGTCATAGCACCCAAGAACAGTTATGCTTATTCAGAGTAATAGATTTGTCATGAACAACATGAATGGATGTTCCCCTGGAACAACCTCATCCGGTAGGACAGCTCACAAGCCACAGATTAGGCCAGATCGTCATCAAGCTACTGGTGGCAAAACTTAACAAGTTCAAAATAGCAACATGGAGTGGTAGAACTTTATTCCAGGCTGGAAAATTAGAAAATGTAAAGAGGGAAATGGAAAGGATGAAGATCAATATATTAGGAAGGAGTGGACCGGTGCAGGGAAGATAAACTCAGATAAATATACAATAATATATTCAGGAAATGAGAAACATGAACGAGGAGCAGGAATAATATTTGACGAACAAACAGCAAGAACATTTATAGGATATTTGAACAACCCAGACTGTGTCCTGCTAGCCCAACTGAAAGGACAACCAATATTATGCAAGTGTGCACTCCAACATCTGAAAGTTCTGAAGAAGATGTACAGCTATTTTATAATGACATAGAGACACACAATGTTATAAAAAGTTCCTATAGTGACGGGAGATTTTAATGCCAAAGTTGGTAAAGGAAGAACTTCAGACATCATTGGCAACTATGGACTGGAGGAGAGAAATGACAGAGGTAGTAAATTAATTGAATGGGCAAGAATACATAGCATGGTTGTAGGAAATACCTGGTTTAAACAACATCCCCGAAGACTGGCAACATGGTGCAGCCCAGTCAAAAAGATTTTTAACCAGATAGACTACATATTAATCAACAAACGATTTCTGAATGCATTACTGACAACAAAAACCATGCCAGGAGCTGACTGCAATAGTGACCACGACCCACTATGTGGAAAAAATAGAATAAAGCTAAAGAAAGCAGGCAGAAAAGTGAAAAACATCAAACTGAATACAGAAGTCCTTAAAAATGAACAAGAACTGCAAGAACAATACAAAATTATTATAACAAATAGATACAATGTAATAGCAAAGATAAATATTATAGATGAACAATGGGCAGTGTTAAGAGATTCTGTCCACCAAACTGTTAAGGAGATAATACCACAAAAAAAGAAGCCTCTAAAAATAAATGGATGGCAGACGACATCTTAGGACTGATGGACAAGAGGAGGAGGAGTAAAAATAACCAATAAAAACATAACAAGATAAATAAAGAAGTAAGACGCAAATGCAGAGATGCTATAGCAGTATTCGTGTAAAAACTGTTGGCTTGATAGTAAGGGCATTATTATGGGTTTTTCTTTTTGAATTTTCTCGTGCTGAGATCCTTCGAGAAAGTCACGGGGGCTGCAAAACCTGTGACAGGGAATTGTGGAGGAAGGCCGAGTGTGTGGAGTCAGTTTTGGTTTGAACGTGTAACTTTGTGGACATTTTTTTTGTCCTGTGTGATGTCTTTGTGAAACATATGAACATTATAGTTGTACTGCAGTTGTACATATGAATGGACTGGCCACATGGCAGGGGTAACCAGCCAGCAGTCGCATTTAATGTTATTTTCATCAACATTATCATCTTTCCATCAATAAATGTTCCAAGTCACTGTTACCCAGGATTTACTTGACTATCTGTACCAGTTGTCATCAGTGTTAGGTTTTGAAGAGCCTGGATGAGAAATATGTCTGGAACAGTGTTTAACTAATCCAGCAAGTAAGAGTGAGAGCTGGAATTCTGTGTATAACTAGTCCAGTAACCTCATCTCATGAAGATCAAAATGAAAGACTACCCTGTTATTCACGTGGTAACATGATCACTACGATACGATACGGCCTAAGTAAAGCCCCATTAACACACTGTACACACCAACAGTACAGACAGAAAGAACAAGACCACCAAAATCCTATTATAATGCTTCCTGGTGACATACAAGATGGCAAGAGCTTTTCAACACTCTCACCATCATATTTGTGTATGAGTTTTCTGCATCACCATACATCGTAAAATGGGAGTTGGGCATGAGGCCAACAACCTCATCCTGAGACCCATCTAGAGGTGACTCTAGATGGGGAAAAACCCTGCACTTATGGAATCTCACAACAGTTGTAACCGAACATCAAGGTCACCAACTTTGCATGCTGTTGAGAGGACATTGTTAAGATAAGCCAGTTTAGTGGACATAACATCTCTTGGTGAAGTTGAAAGACTCGCCGAGAACAGGAAAACTTGGCAAACAACTATGCGAGCCCTGTATGAAGTTTAATGGCACGGGAAGAATGTAAGATAAGAAAGGACGTGGTTAAATGAACAGTGCAAACAAACAGAGGACTCCCATAATAAAAACAGCAAAAACATGCACAAACGAAGTAGTGAATTCACAGACGGGAAGACAAAATATACCACAGGATGCCTGAAATCAAAAGAAGGTAAAATGTTAATGGGAAAGAAGACATTGTGGACAGAGTACATAGGTGAGCTATATGGAGGAGAAAGACCAGAATTAACACCAGATACTGAAAACTATGATGGACCACCAATACTTAAAGATGAAATCATAGATGCCATCAAACACATGAAGAAAGGAAAAGCAGCTGGGCCTGATAATTTAACAATAGAAGAAATAGAGGAGATAGGAATAAAAATAATAACCAAGTTACTGAATGACATTTACAACAGTGGTTATATGCCCAGTGACCTGCTTAAATTGATGTTTATAGCACTATCAAAGAAACCAGGTGCAAAGGAATGTGATGACCACCAGACTATCAGCCTTTCATGTCACATAACAAAACTACTTCTGAGAATTATTATGAGAAGAACAAGGAAAAAGATAAAAATGGAAATAGCAGATGAACAGATTTGTTGATGGAAAGGGAACACACAATGCCATTTATGCTTTACGAACACTAACAGAAAGAGCTTTAGAAGTATAGAAAGATCTCTGCTTATGCTTTGTTAGATATTGTCATAAATTATTTTAATGTTTGTTAAAAAACATGTTAAAGATCTATATTTACAATGTATTTTTGTTTATGTATATGTCTGTGTGTGTATGTGTGTGTGAGAGCTATTACTAGGTTCATTACTTATTCTCTTTTACTTTTGATGTAATAATTAAATCTTACACTCTTTTGATATGTTTTTTCCATAATTTAATTAGCATATTTGTGTTAAATCGAGTGTGTGGGAAGAATGAAAGATGGAGTGATATCTTACAATATTATCACGTTGCTGGTGTTGTATAGCTCTTCAATGTTGTTTCCCATAGGGTGTCGGTCTTTGTAACCTAGTGATGGTAGATGTGCATTAAAATCTCCTGCAGTGATAGTTTTCTGCATGTCTACGCTGTGTATGTTGATTTGACTTTTAGAATTTGGGAGACAATAAACATACAGAGTGTACCGCAGTCCATCATACCATACTGTTATTTCTCAGATATCATTCTCATCGCACTTTTTAACTTCTCCTTGGATGTCATTTCTCAAGAGTGTGGCAATACCCCAGCATTTACCACATTCACATTTGTACATGGTTTATCCAGGCACTGAGTGATCTTTACCATATAGAAGGGTTTCTTGTATAATCACAATATGGATGTTGACTTTTTTCAGCTGTCTGCTTAATTCTGAGGCCTATGGCCTAAGTCCAGAAATGTTGATTTGAATAATGTTTGGTGTGACCCCTGTAAGCTGATTTTTCGCTCAGTGTAGCCAGAGAGCAAACCACCCGGCATGGACCTTTTACAAGGCAACATCCAGGCTCGAATGGTTTTCTTTTTGTTTCTGACATCTTTGTATTGGGGTTTTTTTCCTAAGTCTTTCTTTCATACCCAGGAGGCCTTTCCAGTGAGAAGCTGAAGGTCCCAAGTGCAACATTGGCCTGTTCGACAGCTTTGAGACAATTTCACAGAGACACTCTAACTGTGGGATGAGGGGTCTGATGATGCTTCAGCGATGTCCATTCCCTGCCACCTATAGTCTGCTGGTTGCTTTGTTTGCTTCATTCTGATAGCCTTTATTGTTGAGACCCATAGGCCTGTCATATCCTGGACTTGTCAATTTCCATCAGACTTTCCCCGTCCCCGCAGGTGATCTTTGTGTCCCCATCCATCCACCGTCTCGAACAGCCCAGTGCTGCCAAAGGCCAAGATCTCAGCTCCACCTGCTGACGGGTGTGGAATGTCAAAAGCTGGAGGGCCTTCTATCCTAGGAGGGGTATTTGTGCTTGTCATTTTTCCCACAGACAAGTGGGTTTTCTTAGCGTACGTAGCATTTTGTCTGAGTTATCTGACACTCCTATAATAAACAATAGGCTACTAGAGGATTTTTCAGTTCTATATTCCTTCTTTTTTTTTTTACAGAAAGTTTTCTGTTCCCTAAAAATTCTGCCTTATAAGAGGGTGACATTATATTTTATAACAATAACAAATAGTGTTTGTTGCTGTAGGTTTCTGGGCTACAGAAGTAGGTCAGAATTTTTTAAGCAGTCAAATCTGATGTTCCCTGTTTCACAAAGGCTATGTTAAGATAAGTGTGTTCTTAACACAGTTGTTCCCAGGGGTATCCCACCTCATACAAAGATAGACACAAAATGTCCCATTGTTGAGAGATTTTTTTCTTTGTAACAGTGAAGTGAAAACTTACCACCCAGTAGGTCCCATCATTTTAGTCACAACCTGCCATGTTATTAAAAGGGAACAAACCATGTGATGTTTCACAATTGTTTAAAAAAAAAATTTTTGTATTATATTTGACACTCTTAAAAAAAAAACCAAAACTTATTACGCAGTGGTTTAATCTGATTACTGATTTGTGGTTAAAATCTCAGATGTAATTATTGAATTCTTACATCCTTTCCGTGCCATTAAACGTCGCATAGGGCTCGCATAGTTGTTTGCCAAGTTTTCCTGTTCTCTGCGAGTTTTTCAACTTCGTTAAGGGATTTTATGCCCACTAAACTGGCTTCTCTTAACAATGTCCTATTTAGAGTTTCACGCGGGCAGCCTCTTTTTCATTGGCCTGTTGTACTCCACTTGATAGCTTGTTTTAGTATTCTCTGATTGTTTCTTCTCATCACATGGCCTACATATGTCCATCTTCTTTTTCTGATCACCCATGAGTCAGGTTGTTGTTTGCTCCTCTGTCTTATCTCTGCATTGTTCTTAAATTCGTTCCACTTTATACCAAGTATTTTCCTTAGGCATTTGTTTTCAAATGAGTCTAATTTCTTGTCTATTTCTTTACTTGATTTCCAGCTTTCACATGCATAAATTAGGGTGGATATCACATTTGAATTGAATAATCTTAACTTGGTTTTTGTGCTTATAACTTTTGAATTCCATATGTTCTCAAGATTTTTTAAGGACAATGCTGCTTTTGCAGTTTGAATTCTAACTTCCTTTCTCTCATTACAGTATCCACTACATCTTTAATTCTATTCAGAATCACTTTACAAAACACCTTTGACACAACTGTTAGTAAGGTTACACCCCTCCAGTTACTGCAGTCACTGAGGTTGCCTTTTTGGGGTATTTTAACAATGATTCCTTGTTTCCATTTAGAAGGGACCTTTTCTTCTTTCCAAATTTTATTAAACATTCTTTGTAGTTGGTTCATGTTGTCACTGTTAATAGCTTTTAACATCTTGACTGTTATTTCATCTTCACCTGCAACTTTGTTGATAGCCATTAGATTCATTGCTGTTTCAATTTCATTAAGTCTAACTTCATCTAAATTAACATTTAGTTGTGGGACTGGTAAATTGGTTTAAAGATTTATTAATTCATTTGGGTGTGGTCATTTAAGTATTTCTTGCCCATCTTTGCTTTTTGGTCTTTACTTTATGTTAATAGGTTGCTTGTTTTGCTATAGACTGGTCTTTATCTGGAGATAATAGCACCTGTTAGCTTCTTCTGTACGATATGTAGAGTTTTGCTGTTTCCTGTTTTTGCTGCATTTTCTGCTTCTTTTGCCATATTGTCCACATATTCTCTTTTGTCCCTTCTAGCTGAACTTTTTACTTTATTGTCTAGTTCTTTGTTTGTTGCTTTTGCCAAAACTTTTCCAAGATCAGTCTTTATATTCAACATGGCTGCTCTTCTTTCATGTATGGATTTCCATGTGTTATCTGATATCCATGCTTTTCTACTTGTTGATTGCAGTCCAGCACTTACTTTTGCTGCCATGTTTATGGCTGTGCTGTATGAATTGATGCAATTATTGAATACAAAGCCTGAAATCTTTATTTAGCAATTCCATGGTAATTAATAACAAATTCGCTCATTTTTTTGTGTTTGCTTGGCATCAGAACTTATTTGTAATTCTTCATACAGAAATATTTACTTATCATCACATATTCATTTCTTTTCTAGTCATTATAATCTGTAGTGAACTCATATATTACTATGTATAATAATACTATAATTTTTAATATTATATTAATAATATATAATTATCTTTCCCATCGCAACATATGCCTGTGAGACCTGGACACTTAACAAAACAGCTGAGAAGCACATAAATGCCTTTGAATGTAAATGCTATAGAAGAGTTCTCCAAATATCGTGGACACAAAAAAGAACAAATATATCTATACTACAAGAGCTTAATATTGAAGAAGGCTGGCTAGTAAAGAGGATTAAAGAGAGAAAACTTAAATATTTTGGACACATTAAACGTCATGATAATTTAGAGAAGACCGTATTGGAAGGATACATAATGGGAAAAAGAAAAAGAGGAAGACCGAAACGAAGATGGCTGCAAGACATCGTTGATGATCTGGAAATGGATGCAGCAGCAGCAGGCCATCTTGCTCACAACCGAGAGGCCTACAGGAGTGCTGTTTGGGAGGCAAAGTTCCGCAAGGGACATGCAAAGGAATGAAATATAATTATATTAATAATTATACTATAATTCTTGTCTGTCATGTATTTGTTGATATTATGTTGTCAGTAAATTTGAATGCCATGTGCAGGATCCAAAACTGAGGTTCCAGGCAGCTGTAGCAAGCACATCAATACAGAATGTTGTCACCACAGCCATGAGACCATGCTCCCTAGAGAAGCAACATTTTGTTTCATCAGCTTATTTGTCTCCTCCATTGTATTTTGGCATCTCATCCCCGCCTCCACTATCAACAAACAAGCTGGCTGCTGGCAGGTGTGTTCTGAGTTTACAATTATAGTGTTGTCATAGAAAAAATAAGCAAGCTTTTAAAATAAATATCAATTTCTTGGCCACATCATATCTATGGCATAATGAATGAATGATAAGATTATCAGTACTTGAGTAGAGCTCTAAAAGTTCAACTGTTCTGGCCTTGTAAATGAGACCTTGATGAAAGACAGAAAGATCTTTTTTTTTTTTAACATAAATGCACGAAGCTTTGGGGTTATAAAATCTTGATAAGAGCAGTGAGATTATAGAGGATGTAATCAAGAACTTTTTAAAATTATAAAACACAAATTATTAGGCTATCTGAAGACATTCTTCTTCGTACGCTTCTACCATCAAGATCACCCCGTGATCCTACTGAATTTACTCCTGTGGTTCTCTCATTTAGGATGGAGGCTCAGAGCATCGTGGGGCTTGGGCCTATATTCTCGGTGGGTCACAGAAATGGAATTGCGTGACGCTGTGGTTTTCGTTGCACCAATTCAACCTTAAGTTTGACTTTACTCACTGGAAAACCTCGACGTGGTTTGGATATGAATATATCCCCACCGGGTGAGAGGTGATTGTCTGTCTAGGCTGCACTGGTCCAGTGTCTCCGACTCACAGCGTTTTGTGGTTGTGACCGCTACCCTTCCTGGTGATGACCAGGACGGAGCTTTTGTTGAGGATGAATCCTCGCCACTAGTGAGTCTCACCCTTGGGTTAAGCTGGTTTAAGTATATTATCCCACTTCTGGTGCACACAGGATGTGGCCGCCTCTAGAGCAAAGTTGCCCTGATATGGGTAACTCTCACCATGCGACTCAATTTGACGACATGATATTGTTTGCTGTGGATGAGTTTTCAGTGCTCAGAATATCACAGTGGAAGAGCGAGACATGATAGCATAAAAAGAGTTTTCAGCATTCTTGAAAACATACCATGTCCAGGTCACAGCCTGTTCAAGAATGTCTTCACTGGTAGCAAGAAAGAGAATGAAGACAAATGTGTGAAAGTTTTAATAACTTACTAGGAACTCCTAGTGCCTGAGTTTGAGATTTTTATAACAGTTCTTAGTTATTGATGACATGATTCTCAGCACCATTAACTACAAACATGTCATAACTGTCTTGTTGATGTACAGTGTATCAGACATCAGAGAAGAAAAGGCAGAGGTCAGAATCTCACAGGATGAAGAAGCCTTCAGAAAGGGGTATACTAATTTTGGTTATTATTCTTTATAAAAACCTAATCTTCTGTTGCAGTCTCTCCTCTCAGTCTTTATCATGGTAACAGTCTTTCTTCAGATACTGGTATATACATGCTTATTTTTCTATCTCATTTATGTGTGTTTACACAGAAGCTCCATCATATCTGATTATTGCAGATAGTACATTCTCTTTAGATGAAGAAATCTACACACAAATAAGGAAGCCAAGTACTTATATTCACAAACTCAGAAATAACTCATTTTTAAAACTTGCAATATTCAGCACTCACATATGTAGATCCATATACAATTAATGAGAAAGAGTCAACATTTGATAAAGAAAATGAAAACCAGATTTGAAGACAGAAAATAGTAACAAGAAAAAAAAAAGAGTCTAGACTTTGCAACACATGTATGATCCATTATCACTAAGTGACTTTGATATGAGTAAAACCAGTCACAAGAGAGAAACGATGCTTAGTAGCTTCAGTGAAGCTCTACACTCCTCCCAAATTCCTGTCTCTCTTCTAAGATGAAGAAACAAATATGTTATAACTCTATTATTGAGACATGGGTTATGACCAAGACAACAGAGAATACAAACATTGAGGAAGATTTTAAACATTAAATGGCAGAACAAAATCAGGAATGAGGAGGTCTGGGAAAGGGCAGGACAAGAACCTATGAACCTACAAATCATGTCCAGGAAATGGAGGTGGATTGTCCACACTCTGAGGAAATCCAACACCAGCATAGCAAGACAGCCACTGACATGGAATCCTCAAGGAAATAGAAAACAAGGAAGACCAGACTTAATTGGAAAAGAGAAGTTATGACAGTGCTCAGAGACAAGGGATACACAGGGAAGGAAGTAGAGAATAAATCCAAGAACAGGGATGACTGGAGAGCCTTTATCCGTGGCCTATGATCTCAAGGATGTGAAAGGTGATAGACTTACAATTTGTGTGTAAAAATCTGAATATAGCTAAGTACCAGTGCACCTTTCTTTGTTCTAATCTAGTTTTAAAATTTGTAAATTTTCTGTTGATTTGAAATTCTTGGCATCTTCATTTGCCTATTTGTTTCTGTTATATATTTTTTTTACTTTCTTATATCGTGATTGTTGTACAGTTATGTAATAATTTGTTTCACTGAAACAGTTTAAGAGATAATTTAATTCATGAATTAAACTAGTGGATTATTTTTCTCTTCTAGATAATTAATAATATTTTGCTTTTAGTTTGTCTGAGAAAACTTTGATACAAGTCTGAAATGCTAAAGCTGGTTTGTTTAATAAATTTCAGACATGAAAAAGCAAAAGGTTAAACTGTTGTTTAACACAATAATTGGTGTATAAGTATACAACTATACACTAAACACTGCAGTAAAGCTGTGATACTAGAATGTATAAAATTGGAAAAAAGTAGGAGCAGCTTTATTACTTAACGATTACAAAGTTGTGACGTTTCGGCGTGAGCCTTAATCATACAAAAACATACAGGACGAAGAAATAGGGAGAGGAGATAAAGTATAGATTTACATGAATACTGTAAAAAAAAAAAAAAAAGGTACTTAGCTGTAAATAAGGTGTGGCTTGTCTGGCGGTGTGTGTCAGGTCTGGCGGTGTGTGTCAGGAATGGATCTGGTAGGACGTGGAAATTGTTTAAATAGAGACCTGTGACATGTGGTCGGTGGGTTGTAACTGGGAGTGGTGGATGGGGAACCGGGGAGGGGAGAGAGAGTGACGCACTACTGGCCTAGCTAGGAGAATTTGAAACAGGTGATTGGGGAAGAAATGTTGCAGAGAAGAGGGGTTGCTGAGAAAATAGCGGGGTTGCAGAGTGATGCTGTGAGGAAGTTTGAAAAGTAAAAAGGGGTGGATTTAGTGGAGAGGTACTATAATGATTGAAGAAGATGATGTTACGTGTAACTAAACAGCGAGTTTAACCCATGTGGTTCCAGCGTCCCATAATTTTGAATGCACCGGTTCTCAAGTGCCAGGCGGCTTGTGTCATCTGCGTGACATTGTTTAATGGCTGTTACCAGAAAATCAGATTTGCCTCTGTGGTTGGGGCCATTGAAATGATTTGGGACTGGTTTCGAAGCATGCTGGGTGATGTCGTATAGATGTTTTTGCATGCGGTCCCCTAATCTGAGGCCAGTCTCACCGATATATGTTATCCTGCATCTTTTGCACACGATGACATATATCACATTTCGGGACTCGCATGTGAATCCCTCATGAAGAGTGAGGATAGTTTTGGGAAAGGTGATTGTTTTCGTTTCCCAAACTACAGGGCAGGTAACGCAGCGGGGGCGGTTACATTTTCTGGTGCCAACATACTTAAGGCTCTGCTTCAAGTGGCTGTGGACGAGGATGTCCTTAAGGTTTGGCTCACATTTGTATGCCAATAGGGGTGCTTCAGAGAAAATGTTACGAGTGTCGGAGTCGAGTTGGATTATCGGCAGATGACGATAAAGGATTTTCTTAACCATCTGACCGTGTGGGTGGAAAGGCAGTACTAACTTAACTCTGTCAGATGGAGTAACAGGCTTTTTCCTGAATACTTCTTTGCGGGTCACTAGGATGGGAGGAGGTGTAAAGCCTGTAAGAACTCCATCCCATATTCCCAACTCCTCCGTCTTCACCGCATATGTCAGGATAATTTGGACTTTTTAGATCAGTCCAACAAGTTATTAGAATTTTTCCGTCATCGCCACTACCCAGAAAAGGTCCTTCGTAAAGCCTTCAACCGTATCCAACTAGTGAGCCGCAAAGAAGTATTCAGGAAAAAGCCTGTTACTCCATCTGACAGAGTTAAGTTAGTACTGCCTTTCCACCCACACGGTCAGATGGTTAAGAAAATCCTTTATCGTCATCTGCCGATAATCCAACTCGACTCCGACACTCGTAACATTTTCTCTGAAGCACCCCTATTGGCATACAAACGTGAGCCAAACCTTAAGGACATCCTCGTCCACAGCCACTTGAAGCAGAGCCTTAAGTATGTTGGCACCAGAAAATGTAACCGCCCCCGCTGCGTTACCTGCCCTGTAGTTTGGGAAACGAAAACAATCACCTTTCCCAAAACTATCCTCACTCTTCATGAGGGATTCACATGCGAGTCCCGAAATGTGATATATGTCATCGTGTGCAAAAGATGCAGGATAACATATATCGGTGAGACTGGCCTCAGATTAGGGGACCGCATGCAAAAACATCTATACGACATCACCCAGCATGCTTCGAAACCAGTCCCAAATCATTTCAATGGCCCCAACCACAGAGGCAAATCTGATTTTCTGGTAACAGCCATTAAACAATGTCACGCAGATGACACAAGCCGCCTGGCACTTGAGAACCGGTGCATTCAAAATTATGGGACGCTGGAACCACATGGGTTAAACTCGCTGTTTAGTTACACGTAACATCATCTTCTTCAATCATTATAGTACCTCTCCACTAAATCCACCCCTTTTTACTTTTCAAACTTCCTCACAGCATCACTCTGCAACCCCGCTATTTTCTCAGCAACCCCTCTTCTCTGCAACATCTCTTCCCCAATCACCTGTTTCAAATTCTCCTAGCTAGGCCAGTAGTGCGTCACTCTCTCTCCCCTCCCCGGTTCCCCATCCACCACTCCCAGTTACAACCCACCGACCACATGTCACAGGTCTCTATTTAAACAATTTCCACGTCCTACCAGATCCATTCCTGACACACACCGCCAGACAAGCCACACCTTATTTACAGCTAAGTACCTTTTTTTTTTTTTTTAACAGTATTCATGTAAATCTATACTTTATCTCCTCTCCCTATTTCTTCGTCCTGTATGTTTTTGTATGATTAAGGCTCACGCCGAAACGTCACAACTTTGTAATCGTTAAGTAATAAAGCTGCTCCTACTTTTTTCCAATTTTATACAAACTGTTGTTTAGAGCAGCATTTCTATTTTGTAACTGGTCTGTCTTGTACTGCTGAACCTTCTAAAGATTGTGAACCTGAAAGCTAATGAAAGAAAATGTTTGGGTTTTTTTTTTGGTTTCTTTTTTTTTTCTGTACTCCATAGTTTTGAAGAGGGTCTGAAGACAAAGTTATGTCATGAACTGAATGAGTTAAGAGACCAACAGAACTCCATCAGTCATAATCTCGAACAGGTTATGGACAAGGTGGATCAGTCACAGATGGAAGATGAGGCATATTACTCTAGGTTGGTACATTCTGTTCTTCAGTTTATTGCTTTTCATAATTTATATTGTAATTCTTTTCAGAATGCATCTGTTCTGCAATGAAATATAAAATATGAACTGAGGACAATCCATTTTCTTCCTTGTTTTCATAATATAACTTCAGACACAACAGATGAAGTTAAAATTTATTAAAAGCTGTAAGCACTCCTTGGTTTTTTTTCTGTAATATAGAAGATCTGTTTTCACTTTACATTGAAGACATCATGAGGGCATAAAAATGTGAAAAGGAATTAAAATAGGAGGCCATAATATCAATAATCTGAGGTATGCAGATGATACCATTCTAACAGCAGAAAGTGAAAGTACAAGGGGAAGTCACTAAGTAAATTGCAAATGCCTGTTACCAAAAAAAACTAAATGCAAGAGTAATTTGAAAACTTTTAATTTTTTAACCTACATTATTCCCCTATTTCTCAATGTAATCGCCACCAACATTTGTCCCATCGTGTAATCATGGCGTAAAAATTGGGTGTCCGATTTCTGAACAATTTTTTTACTTCTGTTTCCACCTCTTCGTCACTCGAGAATCTTCTCACACCAAGATGGTTTTTCAATGGACCAAACAGGTGAAAATCACTTAGAGCTAAGTCTGGACTATAGGGTGGATGTTCAAGAACTTCCCAACCCAACTGGCTAATTTTCTCTTGGGTTAACCAAGCCGTATGTGGTCTGGCATTGTCATGAAGGAGAAGCATACCTCTAGTCAGCAGACCAGGACATTTCCTTTGAATTGCATCCCATGGCATCAACAGAAATTCACAGTACGATATAGAATTCACACTGTCACCATACTTCTGGAACTTAGTTAACAGCACTCCTTGATAATCTCAGAACACTGTCAGCATAACCTTCCCCACAGAAGGCATAATCTTGAATTTTTTTGCACATGGCGATGAGTGGTGTTTACATTGCACTGAGGCACGTTTTGATTCGGGTTGGTAGTGGTGCACCCAGGATTCATCTCCAGTAATAATTCTTTGGAGCATGTCTTCACTTTAATATATGTAATGACAGAGATGCTGCAATGACAAACCAAATCGGTTCATATTGTGTTCATCATTCAGATCTCTGGATACCCAGTGTCAGCAAACTTTCCGAAAATTCAATTGCTCATGCATTATTCTGTAGGCTAAGCAATGTGAACATCCGACTGCACTTGCTACACTGTCTGTCGTTACTCGTCTATCAGCTTTGATAATCTCATTCACATGTTGCACAGTCGCTTCTGTTGCAATCTGAACAGGATGGCCAAGTCGGACTTTGTCAACAATTTCGGTGCGTCCCTGATAAAATTCTTTTACTCAGTTATAGACCGCTTTACGTGATAAACACTTTTCAGCATAAACTGTAATCATTTCCTTATGAATGTCCTCAACTGAATGTCCTTTAGCCCACAGAAATCGCACTACATTTCTCTGTTCTTCTTTGGTACACACTAACAGTTGGGTAGCCATTTTGCTATTGCTTTGAGCATGCACACGTAACTCCCAGCACCCCCAACATACAACTGTTATAAAGTTGGATGATGGTACTATATAAGGATATATTTAAATACTACCTGATAACTGCCACTGATAAAATATTTAAATTTGCGAGTTACTTAGTGACTTCCCCTCATAGTTTGCAGTAACTTTTGAACAAGATTATGAAGAGGCCAATAAAAGAGACATAAAGCTAAACAGAAACAATATAATGGCAATATCAAAAAAACAGAATTACCAAAGTCCAACATCCTTTCAGATGGGAAGACGCTTTTACAAGCAAATAAATTCAGTTACCTTGGAAAGGCAATAACAGTTAATGGCAGTTGCACGAATGAAATAAATTATGAGTCATCATCATCATCAGGTGCTGTGCCGACTGGCATTGGCTATTATGCTTCTCCAGATTACATGATCCTTCATGCAGAATATCAGCTCAGTTGGTGATCTGCTCTCACACCATCCCATCAGACTGTCCAGTATTATTTCTCTTGGTCTTCCTCCTTCTATTTTTCCTGTTGTTATAATATTTTCAATGCCTCATCTTCTCATTGCATGTCCTGTGAAAGTACATTGTCTCTCTCTTATTTTTTTTACAAGATTTTTTGTCTCTCCAGCTCTTCTCATACATTCTTCATTAGTTATTTTTGCTGTCCAGGTGATTCGCAACATTCTTCTAATAAACCACATTTCTGCTGCTTCCAATGATTTTTGTGCAGACCTGCCTATTGTCCATGATTCACTTCCATATAACAAGATAGGTTCAATATAGCATTTTAGGATTCGTTTTCTAACCTTCGTTGATAAAGATATGTTAGATAATATGTTTCTCATCCTCTGAAATGCAGTCTTTGCTTGGCCTATTCTGTTCCTAATATTTTAGTTAGAAAGGTAAAGGCAGTTTTTTTATGACATAAAGAAGATACTAACAAATAAGAAAATGTCCCTAAATGTGAGGAAAAGAATATTACAATGTTATATAAAGCCAATATTGCTATGTGGTTGTGAAACTTGGACAGTCAACAAAAAGATGACATGGTTTTGACAAAAGATACAACAAATACCTGAACAAACAGAAGAACAAACGAAGAGGTCCTCAAAAATGTTTCAGAACAAAGAAAACTAGTTACATAATAAGAAAAAAGACAGTCAAAGTTTCTTGTATATGTCTTGGGGAGTGAGAAGACAGAAGTTGAAGAGCCTAGAAATCACTGGAAAATTTAAAACCTCCTTCCCCCTGTCATGAAGAATTGAACCACTCCAAATTGTGGAGGAGCACAGTCACTGTGAAAAGATAAACAGTCCACAGAGAGGTACCAGGCATACACAAAAAGGACTACCTGACAACACTTCAGATGAAGACACTGACCCAGGAGCTGATTGACAGCAAATACAACCCAGCTGAATTGATACATGTGTACACAGATTAGTTAGTTAGTTGATCCTCTTGGGCCAAAGGCGGCGCATGGGGCAGAGGACAAGGCTCTCCATGTCTGGCGATTCCTTGCTACTTGCTTTAGATCTTCGGTGTTTCTGATAAGCATTGTACATAGATGGGTCAGCAGAAAAGTCAGTAAAAAATGGAAGTGGGGGTGTTTACACAGATGGGAGACAGACCAAAAAAGCCTTCATGATGGGAAAGATTTCCTCCAACTACAGAGCAGAAACAACAGCCCTCCTTGAGAGTCAGTCTTCCTATATCACCTGGATGTAACATAAGAGTCATTCTTCCTATATTACCACAATATAACATGAGTCATTCTTTCTTTACCGCCTGGATATAACATAAGAGTCATTCTTCCTATATCACCTGGATTTAACATAAGTCATTCTTTCTATATCACCTGGATATAACATAAGAGTCATTCTTCCTATATCACATGGATATAACATACAGTATTGAAAGATAAAAGAAGATTAACATCAAAATACAAAAATACAGGGTAATGAAATAAATTACATGCTGTTGATTCCTGTCACAAAAAAAGTATATACATTCTATACAATTATCATAATCTGTGCCTATGGTATAATGCTGTGGCATCTCCACAGAGAAAGTTGCCAGTAAAGAATCTCCATTTTACTCTGTCCCTTGCTTTCACAACAGGCCTATCCAAAATAATTATTTTAGTCAATCTCTTCAAGCTGTCCGCCCATCTCCACTGCTATTGTTCCTTTTTCTCTTTCTCTGTCTTTCCTTAAATATGATTTTTTGTACATTATCATGTCTGTTGTATTGGCCGAAATATTTTAATTGATTCTTATTTTTTTCAATATTTCTCTTTCAATTTGAATTGTTGTAGGAGTAAAGAATGCAACAGAGTTTTTTAATGTTTTTTTTTTTGTTATGACTGTTATATCAGAACACTTAAAACAGAAAATCAGCACCCACCACACAAAATAACCTTCTTCACTGCCTGCAGGGCACTTCTAGAATCTCTAAAAACAACGAACAGTCCACAGGCAAACATATAGGAAATCACAATAGAACTGAAGCACCTTACACTGTCACAACTGTGACACTACAATGGGTACCATCCCACTGTGGAATAGCTGGCAGTGAAATAGCTGACACCCTATCCAAAGCTGGCAGCAATCAAGATCAAACCAATCATCCAGTAAACTACCAAGAAGTGAAAACTATAATCCATAAACAATGCAGATCTGAATGGAAAAGAAACTGAAAAGCAACAATGAACCAGATCCAATACACCAACTATAAAGACATCAGCAAACAATCCTCTTCCGCCTAAGGACAGGCCACTGCAGATTATTAAGCCACCTACATCGACATAAAATGTCTCACATGGGCAAGTATCCATGTGACAGTGGAGTCCAGATTCCAGAACAAGAGTGCCCAAACCATGCAGACCTGAGGTGTGAGACATGGCCAGAGGACACAAGCTTGGGTCGAAAGCGTTAGGGCTCCTATCCGGATCTGGAGAGAACTTCTGGCTTTGGCATGTCGACAGGGATCAGGATCTGATGTGACCAACAACCTCGAATGCAGAAGAAGACTGGAAAATTTGAGGGAAAAATGAAGAGGAAAAAAAATTTCAGTGCACTGACACAGAGGCATGAAAAAAAGAAAAGCATCTGAATTAATCAAAAACACCAAGGACTGCACAAGATGGACAAGCATGATCACCAATGCTATCCAGCATGGCACATAATAGTAACAGAAGAATGGAGAACAGATAAGAAAAAAAAGCGGGGAAATAAATTTAGATATCTGACATAAATAAAACTACTTATTTTAAATTGTGTTCAAACTGTAAAGTCATGCTAGTTTACTTTCATTTTAAAACATGCCTGTCTGTTGACAGTAAAGTACTCAACACTCCCTAATATGAAATTCACTTTATGTCCATTTTGCTTTCCAATGAGGCTGAAAGGGTGAAGACTATCTGTATTTATCATATATTTTATTATCTGTATATATTACATATTTACACACACACACACATATATATATATATATATTACATTCAAATGTAACATCCACTCTCATTTATTCATGCGAAAGCTGGAAAACAGCTAAAGAAATAGAACCCTTTTGAAAACAAATGCCTAAGGAAAGTACTCGGCATCAAGTGGAACGAATTCAAGAACAATGCAGAGATAAGACAGATGACTGAACAACAACCAATCTCATGGGTGATCAGGAAAAGGAGATGGACATATGTTGGTCACATGATGAGAAGAAACAGTCAGAGAATCCCAAAACAAGCTATCAAGTGGAACACAACAGGCCAAAGAAGAAGAAGCAGACCGTGTGAAACTCTGAAGAAGATATTGTTAGAGAGGCCAAATTAATAGGCATAAAATCCATTGATGAGGTTGAAAGGCTCACCATAGACAGGAAAAATTGGCGAACTACCTTGAGCCCTATGTGACGTTTAACAACACGGGAAGGATATAAGATAGATTGTGTATACTTTTTTTGTGACAGGAACCAACAGCATGTAATTTATTTCTTTACCCTGTGTTTTTGTATTTTGATGTTGATCTTTTATCTTTCAATACTGTATATTATATCCATGTGATATAGAAAGAATGACTCGTATGTTATATCCAGGTGATATAGAAAGAATGACTCGTATGTTATATCTAGGTGATATAGGAAGAATGACTCTTCTTTTTTTTTTTTCATTTTTTACTAAATGGTGGTTATGCTTTTGCTTCATATATGTAAGTTTCTCCATGTTGTCAAGGAACTGTTTGTACATTTATGATGTCTGTTCTTTTGTTTTTGTTGTTATTATTTTGCATAATGAGTCATGATAAAAACTACTGAACAAAATGACACAAGACAAGGTCCACAGCAGCAGCTTCTAAACCTCCTTCTAAGCTAAAACGTATCTTTATAGTCAATGCTTTGTTGAGTGATTTCAACACAAGAAAGCTTAGTTATACTGAGACTTTCCATGAGTATTTTTGTGTGTTAGAAAACCTATTTATGTTGTATAACACTTTATCTTTTCTATTGCTCTAGACAAATGTTAGTAGAATTTTTATGAAATTGTTGATCATAGAATAATCTTTGCTTTCATAGATCACCTACTTTATCAAATAATCCACTCTTTATAACATGCATTCACAAATCATTTTTACTTGCACAGGCCATCGTGGTTGGGAAAGACCTTAGTCCTGGTGGCCAGAGCAGGGGCCTACATTCTGCGGTTTAACTGGAGGTCAAACAGAAAAATCATTCGCAATTTGACAGGAGTTTTCTTTGTCCTCCTGGCAGTCTTTATTGTCTTTTTTTCTCCTCCAGTTTCCACAGTTGATGTCACCAAACCCCCACAGTGAAGCACAAGAATTTGTAAATGTGAACAGTATTTTAAAATGTTATCAGTTTTGACTCGTAGTGTTTTTTGTTTTTTCTTGGATTTACATTAGAATGATTTTAAACTACTTTCTTATGCAAGAAGTTTACAGTGTGTGCAACTTTCTAAATATTTGTATTGCTCTTTAAAATAGGACTTTGTGTTCAGTAACAAAACTTGTTTGATTTGAAACAAAAAAAAAAGTTCAAATTTCAAATATTATAGGGTTATTGACAGTGCATTTCAGATAAGTCCATGAGTGCTGTGATCTTCCTATCAAGGAGGAGTTCAGCACAGTTAGTACTCTGACAAACTGGAGGTGGCAGGTGGGATTCAGTCCTGCACTAACCAAAAGTCCATGTACCTATCAATTTGGCCAGTCCTGTGTTTGATCTTATGGCAGTAATATTCCTCGTGTTGATAGCTTGGATTCTGCAAGTACTAAGAGGACATAAGTCTGTTATGATACAAGTATTTAAATAATCATAACAAATAGATGTGACAAATTGTTAAACATTTTTGTTTCGGCATACTGGAATTTTGTATAAATTTTAAGAATTTTGCTTTCTTCATGGTAGCTGAACAATGCAGAAAATTAATTTTATCATATTTTTTTTCTGTATTGTGCATTGTGCACTCTGTATTTCATGGGAACTGTCCATAATTGTTCCTAAAATGTATTCACCTTATGTAAATGTTATTGAACTTACCAACTTCAGAATCATTAGAGTAGTATACTTTCCTGTTCTCAGAAGCCATCTTAAGTTGAAGTTTGTTTATTTAGTAGTTATTAACATTTCTTTAGATGTTAGAGGATCAACACCATTTCAGTCCTTCTGTAGGTAGCATTTAACACTGACTGATTTGCTTCTGCTTTAAATATGACTATCATAAGTCTGAGTCTAGCATTTAAATTCATTTCTTCATTGGTAGAATTGGAAAATAGACTATACTTTTTAAGTCTAGTGTAGTGAGTGGACTACATAAAAATTGCATATCTTTATGATGTCAAAACCAAACTTGTTATAGATGCCATTGAGCAACACATTCCAGTTGTCACAGCTTTCAGTTTTCATGATTTTTAGATTTTGAGTATAGTGTTATGGCTACAAATGAAGTAGTGGTGCTTTTTTGGCTTTTTTTTTTTTTTACAAGTTGCTATCATCAAATTTCAAATACATTTTGCTGTTGTTATCAAAGTTTTTCATCTGTTCTCCCTCAATTTTAGTTCATCTGGCTGAATATCATTTTTATTCATAATGTGTGCAGGATAAATCATTTATTTTAGGGATTATGTTACATCCCAAATTGTTCTAATTTAATCACATAAAATAAAACTGAGAAAACTGTGTTCTAGTTTGATCACAGTAGAAATGTCCTGTAGCTGGTTTCATGTGCGATAGAAGGTTCCAGCAGTTTTTTTTTCTCATTGGTCATGATAAGACATGACTTCAGCTTTGCTGTGGTACAAAAGTTTTTTGTTTTCTTCACTTTGTTGTTCTTCTCCTGGTGACTTCACACTCATTATTTTGTCTAATACTGATTTGCTAAATTTATATGTTGCGATGGGAAAGATGCATGCCCTTCAAAATTTTATTTTTGTAGCTCTGTCTGTTTCTCTCCACAGATTCTTTAGTTGTTTTACTTTCTGAAGAGCACTAGATGTCCTCCTTTTAATTTCCCTCGTTGTATCTCCAATAGTGATCCAAGATATTCAAAACTATTCACTTCTTCCAATTTTTCCTCATTGATAAATATTTCAGCTGCCTTGTTTGTTTTGTCAGTTGTCATCAGTTTAGCCTGTGAGACCTGGACACTGAACAAAACAGCTGAGAAACACATAAATGCCTTTGAATGTAAATGCCACAGAGTAGTTCTTCAAATATCATTGACACAAAAAAAAGAACAAATATATCCATACTTCTTACATCTTTCCATGCCGTTAAATGTCACATAGGGCTCACATAGTTGTTTGCCAAATTTTCCTGTTCTTGGCAAGTCTTTCAACCTCACCAAGGGATTTTACGCCCACTAAACTGGGTTGTTGTTTGCTCATCTGTCATCTCTGCATTGTTCTTGAATTCATTCCACTTTATACCAAGTATGTTCCTTAGGCATTTGTTTTCAAAAGAGTCTAATTTCTTGTCTATTTCTTTAGTTGGTTTCCACCTTTCGCATGCATAAATAAGGGTGGATATCACATCTTAACTGAATACTCTTAGCTTGCTTATAACTTTTGAATTCCATATGTTCTCAAGATTTTCTAAGGACAGTGCTGCTTTTGCAATTCTAACTTCCTTTCTGGTGTCACCACCTTGGTCTACATAGATGCCAAGGTATGCAAATTAGTTTACTTCATCAACAACTGTTCCTTCTACATATATTTTTCCTTCTTCATTAATAAGTTTCATTATTTTATCTTTGTTAATTTCAAGACCTATTTTGCTAGCCAAGGAAGACAGGTAATCTGTTTTTTCCTGCATCTTTTTCACATTGTCACTGATAAGAGTTATGTCATCGCAAAATGAAGATATTCTATGTGTGTCCCATGTACCCAGTCAATGCCAGTTTTACCTGTACAGCATCTTTTCATTATAAAGTCTATGGCAATTCCAAAAAGCAATGAAGATAATATACATCCTTGTTTCACACCTGTTTCAATCTGAAACCATTCGCTCATTCCTTCTTTTGTCTTGACTGCACAAACATATCCATTGTAGAGATCTCTATGGATGTTTACAATTTTAGATGGTATTCCAGTCTTAAAATTCTCCACAATGAATCTCTGTGTATGCTATCAAATGCTTTTTTTTAAAGTCTATGAAGTTCAGGATTAATGGTTTCTGTATTTTAATATGTTCTTCAAGTAGTATTCTTAGAGTAAAGATCTGGTTGAGACACCTTCTCCTTTTTCGAAATCCTGCCTGTTCTTCTCTCATTTCAGTATCCACTACATCTTTAATTTTATTTAGCCTGTGAGGTAACTTTACAAAAACCTTTGACACACCTGATAGTAAGGTTACACCCCTCCAGTTATTGCAGTCACTGAAGCTGCCTTTTTTGGATATTTTAACAGTGATTCCTTTTTTCATTTAGAAGGGACTTTTTCTTCTTTCCAGATTTTATTAAACATTCTTTGTAGTTGGCATGTTGTCACTGTTAATAGCTTTTAACATTTCGACTGTCATTTCATCTTCACCTTCATTGTTGTTAACTATTAGATTCACTCATTCATTTGCATGTCCCCTGCGAAACTTTGCCTCCCAAACAGCACTCCTGTAGGCCTCTCGGTTGTGAGCAAGATGGTCTGCTGCTGATGCATCCATTTGCAGATCCTCAACGATCTCTTGCAGCCATCTTCAGCTTGGTCTTCCTCTCTTTCTTTTTCCTATTATGTACCCCTCCAAGACGGCTTTCTCTAGACTGTCTTGACATTTAATGTGTCCAAAATATTTAAGTTTTCTCTCCCTAATCCTCTTCACTAGCCAGCCAATATTAAGTTCTTGTAGTATAGATATATTTGTTCTTTTTTGTGTCCATGATATTTGAAGAACTCTTCTGTAGAATTTACATTCAAAGGCATTTATGCATTTCTCAGCTGTTTGTTAAGTGTCCAGGTCTCACAGGCATATGTTGCGATGGGGAAGATGCATGCCCTTAAAAATCTTATTTTTGTGGTTCTATCTGCTCCTCTCCACAGATTCTTTAGTTGTTTTACTTTCTGAAGAGCAATAGATGTTTAATTTCCTTCATTGTATCTCCATTACTAGTTAATAGTGATCCAAGATATTCACTGCTGTTTCAGTTTCATCCAGTGTAATTTCATCTAACTTGACATTTAGTTGTGAGACTGGTGAATCGATTTCAAGATTTATTAATTTATTTGTTTGTGATCGATTAAATATTTCTGGGAAGTGTTCAGCCCATCTTTGCTTTTGGTCTTTTCTTGATGTTAATAGGTTGCCTGTTTTACTAAAGACTGGTCTTTATCTGGAGATAATAGCACCTGTTAGCTTCTTCTGTATGTTATATAGAGTTTTGCTGTCTCCTGTTTTTGCTGCATTTTCTGCTTCTTTTGCCATATTGTCCATATATTCTCCTTTGTCTCTTCTAACTGAACTTTCTACTTTATTGTCTAGTTCTTTGTATGTTGCTTTTGCTAAAACTTTTCCAAGATCTGTCTTTACATTCAACATGGCTAATTTGACTGCTCTTCTTTCATGTATGTATTTCCATGTGTTATCTGATATCCATCTACTTGTTGACTGCAGTCCAGCACTTGATATCCATACTGCAAGAACTTAATATTGAAGAAGGCTGGCTAGTAAAGAGGATTAAAGAAAGAAAACTTAAATATTTTCGACCCATTAAACGTCATGATAATTTAGAGAAGACCATCTTGGAAGGGTACATAATGGGGGAAAAAAGGAAGACCAAGGTAAAGATGGCTACATGACATTGTTGATGATCTGCAAATGGATGCATCAGCAGCAGGTCATCTTGCTAGCAACCGAGAGGCCTACAGGAGCGCTGTTAAGGAGGCAAAGTTCCGCAAGAGACATGCAAATGAATGTATGAATAATATATGGCTACAAATGAAAAAGTGAAGTCTGAATATTTTTTCTTCACAGGCCATTATATGCAAGAAAGAATGCAATAATTTCAGATGTTTGAAGTGTTACTGCTAAATGTACAGTTAGTTGGTCTATAGATTGTTTTGTTTTCTTATTTCACCTCAGTGTATGCCTCAAACTCTTCATAAAACTCAGCAGGAAATAGCAGAAGAGCACATTACAAATAATATTTTACTGACAGCTTTTATAACTGACCAAAAAAGTATCATGTTGTACTGTCATCAGCTTAAGTATTTCATGAAGAGTTGTTCAATGTTTTAGAAATTAATTTTAGAAACGTTAACATTTTACTTTCTGCTGGACCATGACTTTTGTTTACAAACAGTGTTTGAGTTATCAGTTTGATTATTTTTTGGATGATTGTCTGCGGTCATTTGTCAGCAGAAAGTAAAGAGCCACAGCAGTGAAGCTTCAAGAACTAGAATCATGTACAAGATTTAAGTCACTGCTACTTCACATTGGTGATAAATAATGGCTGGATAATTGTTAACACTGACATTTATTGTGATGCTGTACTTGCTCAGACACACATACATTGAGCTGTGAAATAAAAGGTTCCTGTAAACATGGTTGCCGAGTGTAGTATTAATATTTAATAACAATGTAGACTGCTGTTGTGTTGAATATGCGGGTTATTTGTGGACAACTTTTTTTTTTATTTCACAACATAGTACCCTTGCAAGTTTATGCACTTAGTCCAGTGATCCTGGAGCATACAGATCCCTTCTTTGTAAAAGTCGGCATCTTGCGTCAGTAAGAAAGTGGTTTACAGCATGAATGACGTCATCATCTGAAGCAAATTTGCGACCACTGAGCTCCTTTTTGAGTTTGGTAAACAGGTGATAGTCCGAAGGGGCCAAATCTGGGGAATAAGGAGGATGTTCAAGAAGCTGGAAACTGCATTCATGAATGACAGCCATTGCTATTGCCAACTTGTGAACTGGAGCATTGTCTTGCTGAAAGATGACTCCTCTCTTCAATTTCCCTCGATGCTTTTTCTTCAATTTGACCCGCAGTTGCTTCACAAGATTAGCGTTATAGGCCCCTTGACCGTTCTGCCCTTTTGAAGATAGTCTACCAATAGCACGCCTTCTGAATCCCAAAAGATGGAAGTCATCACTTTGCCTGCAGACATAACCACCCTTGCTTTCTTTGGAGGTGGGGATCCATGATGTTTCGACTGCTTTGACTTTTCATTGTTTTGTGGTTGAAAATGATGAACCAAAGTCTCATTCGTAGTCACAAATTGCCGAAGAAACTTTTCAGGATATGCAGAACAATGGGCAAGATTGTCTCTTGACATGTTGAGATGCTGTCGTTTGTGATCAGCTCCAAAAAGTTTCAGGACCCATCGAGCAGAGACCTTTGTCATTTGAAGATCATTGTGAACAGTGGCATGAACACGTTCCTGGGAGATGCCCAACTCAGTAGCAATGTACCATTCAGTTAGTCATCGATCCTCATATTATCACATAAAGAATTCTGCTGGTGGTTTCATCGGTGGTTACTGTTCTTGGTCTTACTGGATGGGGATCATCTTCCAGACTGTCTCTTCCATGTTTGAACTGAGCTGCCCATTTCTTCACTGTGCTGTAAGAAGGGGCACTCTCTCCTAGAGTCTCTACCATATCTTCATGGATCTTCAGTAGTAAGCCCTTGATGCAGAGGCAGCAAATGACTGCTCAGTGAGAAATTGTATCCATTTTCTCAATTCTGCCACCCCTTACCACTTCAGTAACCTGTAAAAAAAATTGGTTGCGGTTAATTTCTTTAAATTTGGTGTTTAATTTTACATTAACCTGATCTACAAATACACCTGATATCAGCTGTGTGTTTCAAGTATTTGTATCTTAGGCCGCGAATTTATCAATCAGCCTTCGTAAATGTCATTGTCCGAAGCAAAACTGGCTACATCATATCTTATCTCTACGCAGTGATCCAGGTGAAAGTCTCCTACTGCCCAGAGTAACAGGAACTGATAGTTGTAGAGCAGCACCTGAATATACAACATTCTGTCAGCAGCACCACACCATACAGCATTCATCAGCAATACCTAAATATACAACATTCTGTCAGCAGCACCACACTGTACAACACTGAGTCAGCAAAATCTGAATGTAAAAGGGCAAAACATTGGTAATTATCTATACAACCCACTCCGAGATAACAAGAAGTGAAAAATGTTATAGTGGTGAAATATTCTTGGAAAATAATCATTATTAGGTGGTGACAGATGTTGACGGACAAGCTTCTCCACCAGTCTTGATCCTTCAGCTCAGTTGGTGAGTTTTTTTTTTTACTGCACCATCACATTAGACTGTCGTGGGGTTCTTTGCCCCCCCCCCCCCCAACCCCTGTTCCTGTGTAACACAAGAGAATGAACTAGCAGTATGAAACTAGCATGTCACTCTACATAGTCACTCTCAAGTTCAACACATCTGGCACGTCATTTCTCATGTTTCTTTAACCCTTCCAAAGAAATTTTTTTTTAATCTGGTCACTGAAATGCTGCAATCATCATTCGAAAATTACCACTCTTTCAATATTTTTGAAGTTGGAAAACGGCAAATAGTCAAATGGAGAAAGATCTGGAGAGTATGGTACATTATCTATGCACTTGAACCCCAGATTCTTTAAAACAAAAAAAAAATCCAACAACTTCTGTGGAAGCCCATTACCCTGCAAAAAAGGGCAGCTGTCCCCAATTCCCCTTCTGTTTTTCTTTCCATGCATCCTTTAATCAGCACAGTAAGTTTGAGCAGCACACTTGATCATCACTAATCCAGCATCATCAGGACCTGTTAGTTGTCCACATAAACTATTTTTGCCAGACTACTGATGGTTATGTTACTATACATTTAACCCAGCAGCTAACCATATCATTCTACCTTTAAAATACCCTGTAAGTCAGTGGTTAATAAAGAAAGGGAAAAATTAAATGGAAATCAAATTAAATTCTAAAGAAACAGTTAAAATGCTGTAAAGTTTATAAGTATACGTAATTCTGCTGGCTTAATTGTAATAAGCTGGAATTTACAACAAAATGGTTTACATGTCTTAGGAGAAGGGATGTAAGGATTGCCATCTTCTTCATCTTGGACAATCACTGAAATATTAGAAACTGATGATAATGGTGGATGCTCATCTGTGAGAGCTGATATTGAAGGCATTGGATTTTTTGGTGTTGCACGCTTTCCAGCTATTTTTGGAACATATCTTGCAGGCTGGGCAGCTTCATATGTTGTGATATTTGATTAATTTATCCTGTACATGTAAATGTTCATTATTTCTTGTTCATTTACAAAACTGCGTTGCTGTGGACATTTTATCAGTTCACCACACAACTGAATTATAAATAATAAATTAATAGAGACTCTTTCTGCTGCATCTTCCTCTTTTTTATCACTGCTTTCTGCTCCACTGGCTCATTGCTCCAGACTTGAAAACCATCTGCACAATTTCCGAGTCAGTATAATGATGAACAGTAGGAGTATCGTCATCAACATTCATCAGCATTATCTTCAACCAATCAGCGGATAAGATAGATCACAAGCAAAAGCAAACAGATTTTTCCTTTGGACCCCTAAATTCTGAAAAGTCACATCTGACTCGAATTGGCCATAATTTTTGCATTCCATTTTTCACTGTTGATGCCTTTACAGGCTTCCAAGCATTGGCATCACAATAAACCATATCTCTTACATTAAACTCTTAAGAAATTCTTTAGACAAATGCCCTAAAGGTTTGAAAGCAGAAAAATCACAAGAGAATTACCTGGGATTTGAACCACGGACTCTGGTATGACCAGCTGCTTGTCTAGCCACGAGAGAACAGCATACTAATGAACTGTGCTAACTCGCACCTCCAAAAAAAAAGGTGTTTGTAAGCATAGTCATTAGTAACGTTGCGCTTAACACCACGAGTAGCATTTCTTATGTTCATTAGAGTCATGACACGGGGCTAAATGTCGGGAGGTTATAATAAAAATGGACATAAGACAATTAGGAAAGCCTACTGTGTTTGAAAACCCTCAAATCCACCGAATACAACAACTAGCGCCACCAAACAGTAGTGGCAAGTCAATGTGGCGACCAGGGAAACCTGAAATGTCTCGCTCGGAAATTAGTGCTGGGTAACTGATTGAATCAGACAGCTGATTGCCAGATGGTCAAGTGTATTCTATATTAACTTCATCAAAATATCTGCCTTATTCAACTCTTTCCGTGCCTATGGTCATTATAATGACGCTTCCGGTTTCCCGTTGTGTACAAGTGGTCATTATAATGATCCTTGTTTGTTTCAATAAAACAACTGGTGTAACATTTAGATTGTACATATTTTGTCTGCGATTCCGGTGACACTTTTCAAAATGGCGAAAGAGTGCCTAGTTACGATGGTGAGCTGGCCACAATCAGTGTCTAAAAACATCACATTACTTCTTTTTTCCTAAAAAAACTGCATTTATGACATTTTCATTCATTTAGCTATACTTTGAAACATATACGGAAGTACATGGAAATACTGTTTTCCATTCCACTTTACAACTATACCCCCTTACAGACCAAGACCCGCGTTTTTGGTCTGGTACCTAACCATACGTCCGCTTTTCTTCCTCCGGCACCAAAAATGGGCCGTGACTTTTCCTGCTACGCGTAACTTTTGGGGAACTTGAGCACCGCCACTGCAAAGGCTGTTATTTGATATCAGGATCACAGCGATGTAACCATGTTTCATTAACAGTGGCTAGTCGATCTTAAATCGCTAGACCACTCAAAATGCTCCAAAACCAACTTGGAGGTCTCTGCTTGATTTTTTTTTAAGCACCGAAAGATTTTGGTACCCATTTGGCGGGCAATTTCTGCTTACCCAAATGCTCGTGAATTATAAATCCAGCGTGTTTCTTGGATATCTCCAAGCAATTGTTTTAGCCAGAATATACTACTCGCTGCCTTCTGGAGATCACCTGGAAAAGTACACGATCTGACTTTTAAAAAGGTAATGAAGAAATTACATAATTTGCATTTCTGTGATTCACTAAACTACAAAAATAAGATTTTTAAGAGCATGCATCTTTCCCACCACAACATATGCCTGTTAGACATGGGCACTTAACAAAACAGCTGAGAAACACATAAATCTTTTGAATGTAAATGCTACAGAAGAATTCTTCAAATATCATGGTCACAAAAAAGAGCAAATATATCCATACTACAAGAACTTAATACTGAAGAAGGCTGGCTAGTAAAGAGTATTGAAGAGAGAAAACAAAAATATTTTGGACACATTAAACGTCATGATAATATAGAGAAGACCGTGTTGGAAGGGTACATAATGGGAAAAAAAGAGAGGAGGACCAAAGCTAAAATGGCTGCAAGACATCGTTGATAATTTGCAATGGACGCATCAGCAGCTGGACATCTTGCTTACAAGCGAAAGGCCTACAAGAGAGCTGTTAGGAGGCAAAGTTCCACAAGGAACATTCAAATGACTCACTCACTCACCCACTGAAAAGGATACAAAACCAATTAAATACACAGAAGCATGCTCAACAGCGGTGTTCATTCATTTGCATGAAATAGCGGTGTAGGGCTCCAAATTGCCTCCACTCCTAAAAAGTCAACGTAACTTAGTTTTTTTAAAAAGTCCAAAAATCATGTCCAATAATGTTGAAAAGAAAACAAATGGGTTGTTACTAGCGTGTATGACTTTCACTTGCTCTAATGACATCCAGCCTTCTCATGCTGCATATGATGTTTCTGATCTGCTGCTGTGGGATTCTTGCCCACTTCTGTTGAAGGGTGCCTGTCAGGTCTTTAAACTCGCACAGCACAACCAAGCATTCTCAGATGTGCCCGATTTAAGTCCGGAGATTGAAATGAGCAGTTCAGGTGGTCGATGGTTTCGGCTTGCAGGTGAGGAATCAGCACCCATGGTAAGACCTACATGGTAAGACCTTCATGTCTTCCAGAATGGCCCAGTGACTAGAGTTTGGTATCGCAATGAAATTCTCGACCCTGTTGTCAGACCATACGTTGGTGCTTTCGGTCCTGGGTTTATTCTTATGGAAATCACGCTTTGACTGACATTGAGAAAGGCTATAGCAACTTGCCTCTGTGAGGCGCCTATTTCCAGCATTGTTACGCCTCTGGTCATCTTAGTGTAGGCCAAATGTCTTCTTGTCGGTGTATCATCACGTAGTGTGACCACTTCAAATGACCACCTTATTTACACATTTCCAAAATCAGATTTTGCCACATACTTTGTTGAAGTCGAATTTTGAGGGTAACTATACCACTATTGTTAGTTTTGGCACCAGTAGCTTGATGACGATCTGGCCTCACCTGTGGCTCGTGACGAGTATAGCAGTATATTGAATGTTTGGATGTAAGATAGATAACTCATCTGAGAATTGGAATATTTTTATAAAATGAGTTATATTCTAAAGAAATCAGCTGTTTGTGAGTAGAGTCCATCTGTTTTGTCTCGGATTGAACGAGGGTCACGGTTGGGGAATGACAGGAAAGAGGTCAGGTGATAGAGAAATCATATGACTGAGGGACAGTTGTGTTTTGTGTATCGTCTGAGATAGACGTAGATTAGGCTGTTATAAATGTTGTTGTTTAGTGAAATAGATGTAGAATAGAGTGTATTAGGATGTTCAGATGGCGACAGTAGTCTGCCGAGGAACATATATTGTATCGAGGAGATGTCCAGTCTTGTGTCCATGGATTTTGTTGATGCCTTTTGTCGTTCTCGTCATATCGACTCATCGTCATCCCGTGCATCATTAAAGTCATTTCAACTATAAAGTTGCTGCTTCTGTATTAATATTTCCACTGAGAGAGTATGAACCTGGGAGCAAGTAAGTCTGTAAAGTGAGTAACAAAACAGACGCAAAACAATGTAGAACAGTAATGTAAGAAAGAACGTTATGGGCAACAGTGGGAATTTACACAGAGATGAATAGCAATACATCTACAGTTTACATTCTACATATAGAAGAGCAGGAGATTGAATCGCCACCGAGAATCCTGCTCTACGATGCTGTTCCAGAGGAACATCCATTAACGTCGTTCATGACAAATCTATTACTCTGAATAAACATAATTGTTCTTGGGAGCTACAACAGTGGTTTCCCGTTGCCTTCTGCCGATTCGTTTTTTCGGACTCTCCGCTAGCCTTTGGACTCCATGTCCTACCCTCAAGGCAGAGAGAGCGAGAGGTTTTAAAACTCTTTCCGTGCGGGAGAAGAAACACGGACGTGTCATGGCGTGCGGGAGTAAAATGCGGGTCTTGGTCTGTATGGGGGTCTAGTTGTAAAATGGAATGGAAAACAGTATTTCCGTGTACTTCCGTATACGTAATATGTGTCAAAGTATAGCTAAATGAATGAAAATGTCATAAATGCAGAGTTTTTTTTAGGAAAAAAGAAGTAATGTGATGTTTTTAGACACTCACTGTGGCCAGCTCACCATCGGCTAGGTCTAGATTCGCGCTACTTACCCCTACTTACCATCTAAGATGTGTAGATCTACTTGTCGATCTCGTATTGTGACTCCGTATTGCATTTTCGCTGAATGAATGTCTGAAATAACCTCATAACTACTCCTAATTACTTCTCCAGTCGTCTAAATATGTCTAAATCTACTTAGAAAACATTCAAGAGCGGCGGGGTGGCCATAGGCTATGTCCATACCCCTATCTACATCGTCAAAAATTGAAAATTTTCCATGCTTCGCGTCCTTGTTATCGCTCGTAACTAGGCATGCATTCGCCATTTTGAAAGTGTTACCGGAATCGCGGACGAAATATGTACAATCTAAACCGCTTGTTTTAATGAAACAAACAATGTCGAATTTTCGACCATACGGTAGCTTGGGACCACCGGAAGTGTCGAAAATTCGACCATACGCACGGAAAGAGGAGCCTCTTACCGGCCTGGTATTCCCTTCACTGAGCACCTGAGGCACTTTATAGGAGTAGTAGAGTCACCTACTACCCCACCTCGCTCTCTGACTCTACCGCCAGTTGGTCCGTGCCTGCTTATTTGGATAATTCCTTATTCACGTATCCGCCACCTGTGACGCGCTGGGTTGGGATGGTCGTCCCTGCTTTACCCAAGTAAAAAAAAAAACCACTTCAGAGAATGAGAAACATATTATCCAACACATCTTTATCAATGAATGTTAGAAAACGAGTCCTAAAATGCTATATTGAACCTATCTTGTTATATGGAAGTGAATCATGGAAATTGGCAGGTCTGCACAAAAATCATTGGAAGCAGCAGAAATGTGGTTTATTAGAAGAATGTTGCGAATCCCCTGGACAGCAAAAATAACCAATGAAGAATGTATGAGAAAAGCTGGAGAGACAAAGAACCTTGTCAAAAAGATAAGAGAGAGACAATGTACTTTCATAGGACATGCAATGAGAAGAGGGGGGATAGAAAATATTATAACAACAGGAAAAATAGAAGGAAGAAGATCAAGAGGAAGACCAAGAGAAATAATACTGGACAGTCTGACGGGATGGTGTGAGAGGAGATCACCAACTGAGCTGATGGCCTGCATGAAGGATCGTGTACTCTGGAGAAGCAAAATAGCCAACGCCAGTCGGCACGGCACCTGATGATGATGATGATACCACTAATACCAGTACAACTATGTACTTGCTTCGTGCACACAAACGTGGACTGCCGTGACCCAGATTTTTATCTCTACATGACGAAAAGTTGTGTGATGAAAATACAAAACAGTTTACAAATGACAACGCACGACTTTTGACAATGCGCAGGAGAAAACAAAATAATTATTAGCACGTTGTGAGTAGTATATTTTTTTAAAGTAATTGTGTTTTCTAGTTTGTGTTCAGAATCCAGATAATTCAATATATCTATTGTGGAGCAATTAGTGGTAAAAATTTGAGGGAAAAAAGTTAGCAACACTGACTGGGTTTGGCTTGACGCACAACCTGGCGCAGTATGTCAGTACAGTCAGGGTAAACCAAAGAGAACTCAACTCAGTGCAGAACAGATATCATCAGTTGCCGTACAACGATGGATAATTTGAGGAGATGCCAATGCAAATAATGTGATCTTAATTTACTTCACATTTAACCTTGTTCAAACTTCCCTAAAACCAAATATATACCGTTTTCGGACCTTGGGCACTCACAATAAGAGACAGTCTAAATAGGATTATCGGCGGTCAAACAAAACACTCGCAGTAAGTGGATATCATCCAGATGATGGTATCTACTAACTGCGAGTTTTGATTAGTTTTACAATAAACAACTCACTGGCAATGTTCACGCTCATTAAAAAAAAAGCGAAACACTGAAGAGGATACTTCCTATTATTCTTGAGTGTCCACATCTCTCTCTCTCTCTCTCTCTCTCTCTCTCTCTCTCTCTCTCTCTCTCTCTCTCTCTAGCTTCATGGTAACCAGTAAATCTCTTGATATATCCACGAAGTGTGGATACATGTTAGAATGTGTCGTTGCCTCGCAATATACGAGTGAACACAAGTGCAGAACTACTGCATTTATTTCGCAAAGAAACAGTCACAGCCTCGTATCACAATGTATCGGTGCGAAGCGATAATACATCTGACATCATAGATCCAAAATGATGGCATTGGTCTGGGCATTTTTTTTTTATTTAGTGGTTCGAGACGCCTTTTTGGAGAAGAATAGTGCATCATGTAGATACTACTCAAATAAATATTTTGAAAGCCAATAAGAAAATAGTAGAGCAACATTTATCGCAGTCTACTTCTGTTTGTTACTATTTATATATAGGTCTGGGCATGGGGCTTGTGCCACCTTTATGCAAGATCAGTAGCTCACGCCCCTTAGGAGTTTAATAGGGCCGAAACACTTGTTTGAGCGGAAGAGGGGGTGGGGTGGGGTGGTGGACTTCCTCATTGAAGGAGTTGTGTTATTGGTCCACTCTCTACAGTAGACAGTTTCCTGCATACAGTTCATTCATTCATTTGCATGTCCCTTGCGGAACTTTGCCTCCCTAACAGCACTCCTGTAGGCCTCTCGATTGTGAGCAAGATGGCCTGCTGTGAATACATCCATTTGCAGATCGTCAACGACGTTTTGCAGCCATCTTCGCCTTGTTCTTTCTCTCTTTCTTTTTCCCATTATGTACCCTTCCAAGACAGTCTTCTCTAGATTATTATGGTGTTTAACGTGTCGAAAATATTTAAGTTTTCTCTCTTTAATCCTTTCTACTAGCCAGCCTTCATCAGTATCAAGTTCTTTATGATATATTTGTTCTTTTTTGTGTCCATGATATTTGAAGAACTCTTCTGTAGAATTTACACCCTAAGGCATTTACGAGTTTCTCAGCTGTTTTGTTAAATGTCCAGCTCTCACAGGCATATGTTGCGATGGGAAAGATGCATGCCCTTAAAAATTTTATTTTTGTGGTTTTGTCTGCTCCTCTCCACAGATTCTTTAGTTGTTTTACTTTCTGAAGAGCGATAGATGTCCTCCTTTTTATTTCCCTCATTGTATCTCCATTATTAGTTAGTAGTGATCCAAGATATTCAAAGCTCTCCACTTCTTCCAGTTTTTCATCATTGATACATATTTCAGCTGCCTTGTTTGTTTTGTCAGTTGTCATCAATTTAGTTTTCTTTGCATTAAGATAAAGGTTTTGCTCTTCGCTGTTCTTACGGACTGATATAATTAGTTTTTCCATTCCTCTTTGTGTTGTGGACAGTAACACTGTGTCATCAGCATATCTAATCTCTGGTATTTCATAACCTCCAATTGTTATGGCATCGTAATATTCTTTGTCT
This sequence comes from Achatina immaculata, assembly GCA_009760885.1. Lineage (NCBI taxonomy): Eukaryota > Metazoa > Mollusca > Gastropoda > Stylommatophora > Achatinidae > Lissachatina > Lissachatina immaculata. The sequence goes on along the minus strand of CM019695.1, from coordinate 5,086,279 downwards.
ACATCTTCTCTAACATTCCTCATTATATTTTCAGTATACAAGTTAAATAAGTAAGGTGACAATATGCACCCCTGACGGACCCCTTGTTTTATGTCAAACCAAGTTGTTGTTTCACCATTTATTCTTATTGCTGCTTGTTGGTCTAGATACAGCAGTGATGTTAAATGTATCAAGTGTGTTGGAAATCCCATTTTTTCCATTATTTCCCAAAGTTGTATACAATCAAATGCCTTTGAGTAGTCTATAAAGGATAAATATAGATTCACATTAAACTCTCTGCATTTCTCTATTATTAATCTTATATTGAATATATGATCTGTTGATCCTGTTCCTTGCCTGAAACCAGCTTGGACTATATTGACTTCTTCTTCTATTTTCTTTCGAAGTCTACCATTATGATTTTTAACAGAATTTTACTGGCATGACTAATCAGGGCAACAGTTCTGTAGTTTGTGCATAATTTCAGGTTACCCTTTTTTGGCAGTGGTATGAATACAGTTCTTTTCCATTCTTTTGGCCAAATACCAGAATGTCATATCTTTTTACATAGTGCATGATAGATTGTTGCACATTCATTTCCTTCTGCGTTAATAAGTTCAGCTGTTATCTCATCACATCCTGGTGATTTACCATTTTTCAGACTCTTTATTGCCCATAAAACTTCTTCTATTATCGGTTCGGGTTCTTTCTCCTCCAATAATAATTCACACTGTAGATTTCTGCTTTCACATTCGGTTGTTTCATACATTCCTCTGCAATATTACTTTCATCTTTCTAGAACTTCCTCAGTCTCTGTCAAGGTATTCCCCATCTCATCACAAATTACATTTAGCTTAGGTGTGAAATAATCAATGTCTTCATTTCTTTAAACATTTCACTATCTCTTCCACACTTTTGATGTTCTTCTATTCTTTCACAACAATCTTGTATGTACTGTTTTTTTTTTGTTGTTGTTGTTGTCTTTTCTTATGTTTCTTCGTATTATTTTGTTAAAGATTTATATTCCTCTTTGTTATTGTTTGTCACTTTCCATTGCATCTTCATTTCTCTACGTTGTTTTATCAGTTCTAGTGTGCCTGCTGTAATCCATCTATTCTTTTGTGTTTTCTTTACTGAAACCACATCTTTAGCTGTTGTTATTAAGATATCTCTGGCCTGCGTAGCCAATTCATCTGGTGTCATCTCCTCCTGTACAGCCATCAGGATTTCGAAACGGTTCTTCATTTCTATTCCGTATTGTTCTGGTATTTTTGTAAGATCAAAGCGGAGTGGTCTTGATCCCGTAACTGTCTTTGTTATCTTTATCTTCATGTCTCATGGTCCGTGCCACAATCAGCACCTGGCAGAGTTTTTGCGATGTTATATCTGACCTCCACCTTCTTTGCACTAGGGTATAATCTATTTGATTCTTGGTTTTCCCATCAGGTGATGTCCACGTGTAAAGTCTTCTTGGATGTTGTTTAAAAAGTGCGTTAGCGATCATTAGCTCATTTTCCATGCAAAACGCCATTAGATTGTCACCTGCCTCATTTCTATGTCCTATGCTAAATTTCCCTACAACATGTTCTTCATCTTCTGCTCTTTCTGTACCAGTCTTTGCATTAAAATCCCCCAATATCATTTTCCGTACTTGGTCTATTGTCACTTGCAGTGTGTTATAAAAATGTTCTACTTCCTCTTCTTCTGCTGCTGATGTAGGTGCATATATCTGGATGACTGTTACGTTTCTATGAATGCTTTCCGTGCGGGAGGAAGAAACACGGACGTGTCGTTCCGTGCGGGAGTAAAACGCAGGTCTTGTCTGTAAGGGGGTCTAGATATAAATATATCGTATGAAGTTGATAAAAATGGTATGGGGACAGTTTGAGTATCTTTGTAAAAGATGAAAAAAAAATGTTGGGCACATCATGTATATAAAATTTAGGTGAAAAACAAAAACAATACAGCTGAGAAAAAGATAGTGCCAAAGAACTTACCATCCGCTTTCGATAAATACTATACTAGCATATCACCCACAACATTTATATCACATTATTGTGACAGAACATGGTAATGTGCTAAAAATCACCACCTTACACCATCACAAACCTGACCTGTACCAAATTTACCTGAATGTAAGATCTCTTATCTTAACCACCTCACACATAAATCTAAATATAACGGTGTAGTAGTATACATACTGCAAACCCTGGAGATTCCCTTTTTCTGCTCATGCATGTGTGTAAAACAGACATGTACCAGATCACACTGCAATGAAATGCACGACCCATCATGAAGACTTAATTTTGCAATAGATACTAGTTCCATGGGAAAAAGAAGGAGAGGAAGACCAAGGCAAAGATGGCTGCAAGACATCGCTGATGATCTGAAAATGGATGCTTCAGCAGCAGGCCATCTTGCTCACAACTGAGAGACCTACAAGAGTGCTGTTAGGGAGGCAGAGTTCCGCAAGGGACATGCAAATGAATGAATGACTAGGTCCATCAACTGGAACTTCAATGTTGTGTCATCCGGATGCTCAATCACAGTTCAGTGGACAAACTGTCAGAAAGCCTGAACTGGTGATATTCAAAGTGTGAGGTGTTAATAGACCTTCATCATCCTGCCTGTTTTCATCTATAACCTTCCTGCATTAAAGGTGTTAGTGTATAATATAACATATGATGTCCTATGTAAACATACAAAGAGTATGGGAATATCTGAATGATGTATAATCAATTCAGCACTGCTACAAGACAATCACATAAACTCTCACCAACACAAACTTGACTAACAAGTTTTTACCCTCATGTAAAAATTCCAATCCCATCACCTTGCACATATCAAAAACCTTATCACCACAAAATTTGATTAGCATCCCTTCTGCATTCCAAAACCTCACCAACATAAACTTGATTAGCACTAGTTTTACCATCCAAACTCTCACCATCATAAACTTGATTGGCACTAGTTTAAACCCAAATCCAAACCCTCACTATGAACCAGTTTTCTACTGGGCCTGAATACTGATGTGCCAACACGGCACCAGTTAGACCTGTATTATACTGGATGATTAGTCTTCTTGTGGAGTACAAGTTTTTTCATGTTAGAAATTACTTCTTGTTGTTGGTGCTATAAGACAATCTAATTTTCTCTATTACACACTAAGAAAATCCAAGAAGACTGCCAGGCTTTCAACTCCATAGAAAAATATTCATGCAACAACTGAACTTGGCAGTCTCCCAACATAAACAAAGCTTATCAAACAGTAAGAGAGCCAGTGCTGTAGTTTTTATATTCAGACAATACAAGTTTATTGATGGGTAAAATGTTATGAGGATGAAAACGAAGCCCATCAGGCTCATAAGATGTTTACAATGACAGTTACAATATCAGTTCCTGGCATGAAGTATTCTACGCCATGTGGGAGAAAAAAAACCTTACAATAAAACTTGTACAATAAAAGACATCCTTACAAGAATTCCCACAGAAAAACACTTTTAACTACCAACTTCAACTGCCTCAACCAAATCACTTCATCTTATCTAGAAACTACATCTGCCAAAAAGTATCTCTCTCTCTCTCTGAGCCTTAAGTGCCAAGGGCACATGGGGCTTCCGCAAGGGTTTTCCACAAATGCCTGTCCTTTGACTTTTTTTCTGCTTTTACCCAAGAGAACCCTCTATTGCTCAACATCCTTTCTGTTGTTCTTCTCCATGTCTCTTTTGGTCTACCCTTACTTCTGTTCCCCTGTGGTGTCCATCTTAGTGCTATTTTTGGTAGTGAGTTGTCAGTCATTCGGAGCACATGTCCCAACGATCACCAGCGTCTTTCCTCAATAATTGCTGTCAGTGGCTTCATCTGCATCTCTGCCAACAACATGTTATTTCTTATGGTGTTTGGCCAAAATATTTTTCTAATTCTTTGTAAACATTTAGTCTGGAAAGAATTCAACTTGTTTTCTATGGTTTTGGTGATTTTCCAGCATTCACTTCCATAGAGTAGTATACTTAGAACATTACTCTTAAATATCCTGATTTTCGTCTTCACGCTTAGTTTTTTAGATTTCTATATAGTCTGCAGCACTGCAAAAGCCTGGTTTGCTCTAATAAGTCTGCTGTTGATGTCATATGTGCTGTCTCCATTTTCTACTACTCTACTGCCAAGGTATACAAATTCATTGACCTCCTCCATTAACTTGCTATCTACTCTGAGTACATTTCTGTTGTTCACATTTTGTTTCATTAACTTTGTCTTTCCTACGTTGATCTTTAGTCCTATGTTGCTTGCATTAGCTTGTTTATTTTATCTTGCATTATCTTCGTGGCTGCTTGATAATAGACAAATGTCATCTGCAAAGTCAAGGTCCTCCAGCACTGTGTCAAGGGTCCATTGTAATCCTCTGCGTTTATCTGATGTTGCCTCCTTCATTAACCAGTCTACTGCCAAGATAAATAATGTTGGTGATAGTACACATCCCTGCTTCACTCCTGTTTGTACCCTAAAGCTGCTGGGGGTATGTTCTCCACAGATCACTTTGCACTGAAAACTCTTGTATTACTTTGTATTGTATTACTTTGATTACATTCACTATCTTATGGGGGAGGCCATGCCATCTTAGGATTTTCCACAGTGCATCTCTGTTGACACTATCAAAGGCTTTCTCAAAATCTATAAACAGTGCATATGTTGTGCTATGCTACTCATTTGCCTGTTGTAATATTTGTCTAAGTACAAATATGTGGTCTATGCATGATTTTCCTTTCCTAAATTGCCAAAAAAGTATAACTACTGAAAAAAAACTATGTCTTCACCAATACACTCAAAACATGAAAGGCTTCTTCTAACACATCGTAAGACTCCCCTTTTTTGCTAATCATGAGTGGTATTTATACTATTCCTACCCAACGCTGAATGCGGTCACAAGTACCAGATAGCGTGAAGCTACAACAGGACGGACTGTGGGATAGTGCCTAGACACTAGAAAGCACCCCAGTCACATTGTGATGTTTTGTTGTGCGTATAGTGTTCCGCCGCCACCTACCTTACCACCCCAGCAAATACCCTCGACCCTTGTGTTTTTTTTTACTTTACCTTGTGTTATGGGATGAACCTCGGACGACCCAAAGCTTTCCAAGTCAACCAGGCTCTAGTTGACTCTGCGAGGACCTTGACTCATCTTGAGTCTTAATACGGTATGGGTTATAAGCCAGTAACCAACCGGGTTTCCCAGAGAAGGCTGAACAAATACTCTGTACACCGATTTCTTTATATATAGCATTTTTTGCTTGTGAAAAATGTTCACGGTGAAGTGACACTGAATATATTAAAATATTTCACTTGCTAAAACATATACATGGCCACAGAATTTATTTCAGAGTTAGTGGCCTATAACGATAGTTCTTGTACAATCGAATTAGCAATAATCATAAATACTTGCAATTATATACAATGTTTGATGCAGTTTATATATCAGAGCTCTTCGACTCGCTTAATAACTGCAAAAAATATAAGGAGCGATTACTCTTATAAATTTTCTGAACTCTATTCACTTTTGTGTTCATGTCTAATTTCTTTGCCGTTTACATCCATGTCTTTGTTAACTTACGTTAGTGTGTTAGTGTAGTTTTTTTTAAAAGTCATTTGGTATTTCTGTCCAGTATAATACAATATATGAAACGGTTTCAACAGGATAAAGAGCGACTTGTTCGAAAATTAAAAGGGTAATAATTAGGCTGACACTTTACCTCCTGCTTTAAATATTTATAAGCTTTCAAACAAAATTGAGCACACTTTATCAGCCCTAACATCTATTCCCGGTGCCTTATATAAAAAGATGTTATCAACAAAATATGAACAAAGGAAAAACTGCTGAAATTAGAAAAAAGGCAGTGTTCTGAACTAAGAAGAACTAAAAACCATTTAAATTTCTAAATTAAAAAGAAAGGAAGAAATAAATAGATGCACCGGTCAGTACATTTGTAATCCCGTGAGTTTATTCATTGTAGCGCTTGTAGCTTGTACTAACGTAAAAAGGTCTCTCACTGTGTGCGTCTTTTTTTTTTAGTTCTTCTATTTCATTTTTTTTTTGTTTAGTTCTTCTCTTTCATATGCAGCAGCAGCAGCAGACCATCTTGCTCACAACCGAGAAGGCTACAGGAGTGCTGTTTGGGAGGCAAAGTTCCGGAAGGGACATGCAAATGAATGAATGAATGAAATTTCATTTGTAATGTGTACTCTCACGCCCTTACCAACGTAAGATATACATACATATATACATACATACATGCATACATACATACATATGTACGTACATACATACATACATACATTCGTACGTACATACATACATACACACATACATTCGTACATATACATACATACATACTATATGTATGTATACATACATACTAAATATATGTATATGTATATATATACATATGATATATATATACATACATTCATTCATTCGTACATATACATACATACATACTCTATATATATATATGTAAATACCAGAGATTAGATATGGTGATGACACAGTATTACTGTCCACAACACAAAAAGGAATGGAAAAACTAATTATGTTTTGGATCGACTCGTCACTGTCTATGAAACATGGTTACACCGCTATGGTCCTGATTAACTATCTTCAGAAGGACCAAGCAGTTAATGCAGAAAACTACTCTAGTTTTATGTGCCGAATAAAGGATGAATTGAAAGAAAAACGGCGGGAGAACTGGGGAAAGATTTTTTTTTTTTTTTATTTACTCGCGAGGCAATGCGCCTGCTCAGAAGTCATTGGATAAAAAAAAAATAATTTGGCGTTTGAGTGCATAGATCATGCACCATACTCACCAGATCTTCATCCATTTGACTATTTGCTGTTTTGCAACTTTAAAAAATGTTTGAAAGAGGAAATTTTCGAATGGTTCGGAAGTGATAGCAGCATTTCAGTGACTAGATACCAAAGAAACACGAGAAACAATGTGTCAGGTGTGTTGAACTTGAGAGTGAATATGCAGAATAACATGCAAGTTTCATACTGCTAGTTCATTCTCTTGTATTACACAAGGGTGGGAGAAAACAACAACAAAACACACACGGACAGTCTAACACGATGACGCAATAAAACGTCACCAAAGTGAGCTGATGGAAACTATTACTTAAGGATCGAGATCGATGGAGAAGCTTGTCCGTCAACGTCTGTCACTACCTAATGATGATATTGATATTTTCCAAGATTTTCAGCACTATAACATTTTTCACTTCTTGTTATCTTGGAGTGGATTGAACAGATAATCACTAACGTTTAGCAGTAACAGGTGTATTCTGATTTTGCCGACTCATATTCCTACTAGGGGAATAATAATTTTTTTTAAAAATCGCTCTTGCAGATGTGAGGTAGGATGAGTACGAGGAGACCGAACTGTATCCAGCAAACTCGTACAAAGGCCTGGAAACTCTAGATAGCATTCCATGTCAGAGACCACGAGTTTGCGGCGTATTTCACACATTGATGTAGTAGAGTTTACCTAAACAGTCACCAAGAAAATTTCGGTAAGCTTCTTTCGGTTCCTAGCTGTTTATTTTGTTGTCAATTGCTCATGTGTTTTGCAAATGTCGATCAGAAAACTGAGTCATTCGCTTTCTAAAATATTTTGATAACTGTAATATTCGTCAACTGAAATACAAATGCATCGAAACTGAATAATGTCATCGTCTTGTGCCATATCTAAAACTGCTTTCAGGTTTGTCATGGACTATCAGCCTATGCTGTCTCACATGTCTGCCATCGAAACGAGTTAGCTGTTCACCTCTTGTTCCGTACAGTTTTTTTTCCCCCTAGACTTTTCTGTCCAATATTCATTACTTCCGTAAGTGGCCCACCGGTATTGCTGATGTTGTAAGTATTCCTTTTCAAGAAACAAATAGACTACTTGTTCATAATTTTTGCCAAAAAAAAAAAAAACAAACTTGTGGGCCATTCAATCCAGCAGTAGATATGTCAGCACCCAGTGCCCTTTGCTAAACTTAAAAAGGATCCCTCCGACTATACTATTCATCTCCTGAAATAAAATTCGTAATGTAAATTGTGGACTAACTCATGTAGGCAGCATTTAACAATCTTGTGGCTACAGTAATGTACATTTTCATTGGTATTAATATTAATGTTTTTTATTCAGCATGTTTGCTGTCTAGGATGCATGCAAAATAGATTGTTCACTGAGTAACACACATATCTTCACCTAACCAGTTTTTTGTCAAAGGAAAATGTCCTGTGTTTGCTAACTTTGCTGTTGAAAATCCAGTCATATTTTGTTGACAAATGTTTGATCATGTGAAAATTACAGTGGCAGATTATAATTATCCATTAGACTGAACAGGCTTAAACCTAAGGACCCAGAAGGGAAAGGAACCCAGCAGTCAAGTAACAAAATATTTAAACAGATTACTGCTTTATGAATTTTATTTCAGGAGATGAACAGTATTCTCAGAGGAGCCCATTTTAAGTTTAGCCTAGGGGTCTGGGTGGTGATGTAGCTACTGCTGGATTTAGTGCCGCAAGAGTTTTAAAAAAATAATGAACAAGTGGTTTACTTGTTTCTTGAGATAGAATAACTACAACATTAGTCCTACCAGAGAATCACTTACGTAAGTGATGAAATGAGGTGCAGCTTGCCACATCATATAAGGTCTGAATCCTTACAAATGTCGCTTTTTTTTTTAACTTGTACAAAGAAAAGATGGCTGTGTTCAATTTGCTGTTGACAGTATTTTAATCAAAGTCTCATAAACTTCTAAACAATTATACAAACATAATTAAACAAATAAAACAAACACTCAAATGTTTACACAACTGGTTTACAACAAGGAACTTATTAACAGCCTGAATGGACAGAAAAATGAAGGGAATGGTGACAGAATTTCTAAAAGGCAAACTAATTCAAGTTATAAGGAGAAGGCAGTTAAAATTCTTAAGGCATATCACATCATTCATCACTCATTGAAAAACTGAACCAGATTTTAGGTTTTAGGAGAAGCAATTCTAAATGATACAAGAAAGCGCATGCATGCACGCACACACATGCACTCACACACTCTCATGCATACACATACACATTCTCTCACACACACACACACTCATGCATGCACACACATTCACACACACACTCTCATACATGCATACACAGAGCAAGTAAATCAAAGGCAGGGAAACAGAGTACTAAAATATGACTGTTTGTGGCATGAGATTTGGCTGAGAGTTCCAGTGATGTGAAAATAAGTAGAGAAGAATGGTAGACAGCTGATGGGTGGATGTTGGTGATTGAGTGATCTTTATTTCAAAAGGGTTAAGAATTGGGCACGCAGGCCCGTCTGACATTCTGCCCTTTGTCATACATCTTTCACTCTATTCCAGACATTCTGCAGATATGCTGTTCATGTAACAAACATAACTAACATTGAAGCTGAGAGATAAAACATTTACGTTTCGCTCTTAAACATTCACTCAGTACAGAAGTAACTACATACATTATAAATGACTATCTACTAAACAAAATTTTGGGGACTATTCAGAAAACAATTAATTGTATTCGGAGAGAGATATATATATATATATATTATATATATATATATATATATATATTCAATGCTGAGTTCTAACTATCCTAATCTATTCTTGCTGACACTGACATATCTAGCAGCCTTCTCTCAGCTATTATGAACAATGAATGGGAAGATGATCATGAGATACATTAAAACACAAATAGTAAAACTATCAAATGTAAGTTTATGCTAACTGTAATGTGATTTTAGTCTGCACAATTTATAAAATCCCACTACTGTTAGCAATCACTGTTGTCAGCAAATAATTTAATTCAAGTTTGTCATTTTACAAAATGTAAAGCCATAGTTAGAATGGGGCCGTATTGAGTCTTATGCTTGTTAACAGGAAGGAAACTGACGGCTAATACTTGTTAATTGTTATATATATTTTCATGTTTTACCTTGTGCGTTATTCTATTTCATTGTTCATAAATTTGAATCATGAACTCAGTGGTCTAAAAAATTATCCTTTTCCATTTTTGGCTTTGATGCTTATCTGTCCAATTTATATTTCAGTTACATAGATTTTAATTTAAGTGGCCTATTGTGATGTATGGTATTCTTGCCATTCATAGTGTGACATTTCTGACTTGCAGATTTGATTGCTTCCCAGAGATTTAAGTTAAATCAGAAAGAGCAATGAACAATTAATTTATTATCAACATGAATATGAATCTGTTACACAAGATGTGCAGGCCTGATATTACTTGATCACAATGAAGAGTACAAACTTCTACCCTACCTCTGGTGTTTTAATCTGCTTCCATTAGCATTTCAGTTCTCAGGGTTATAAAATGTGAGTTTTGATGGGTCCTTTGATCACCCCACCTCCTTTTGTTTTATTCTAATCCAGCAATCCAAATCATGGCTGACAAAGATATTTGATGTGATTAGAATAATTTTCTTCCTGTCATGTTTTTCAGGAATTCAGTTCTCACAGTACCCACCCATCTGAATTTTTAGGACTTCAGTTCTTCCTCTACATCCACCTACTGTTTCTCCTCTGTCCTACCTTCCCAGTCTTATGAGGAAAGTCTGTCTGGATCAAAATTCTCTTTCATATCTTTCTCCCAGTCCTCTGTTTGGGTTATTAGGAATTAATTTCTTGAACCACCTACTCACAACTACCTACTCATCCACTCTGATTGTTCGTAACTTCCTACTTACCCACTCCAATTGTTCATTAACTTCCTACTTACCCACTCTGATTGTTCATAACTTCCTACTTACCCACTCTGATTGTTCATAACTTACTACTTACCCACTCTGATTGTTCATAACTTACTACTCGCCCAATCTTCATCATCCTTCCTACCCCGCCACTCAGTATCTGATTCACTAGGAACGTCCAGTCAGAACAGAACTCTTTCATTGTTTCTCTGCAGCTCCTTCACCCGCCCACTGTCTGGATCCTCTGGACTTTCCCTTCCCATTAAGTGTCCAGAAATTATGAACTGAATTCTCACAGGTCAGTTATCATTTTAACGGTTTACAGGTAAAGCGTACAAGTAATGTGGCATTTACTCACAGTATTCACATTCATCAACTTCTCACCCCCAGTTTTTTTCAAAAACAAAACAAGCACAACTATGAAAGAAATAAAATAATGGTTCTAAGTATACCAGGGTTATTCATAAGTCCATGAAACATTTTAAAAATTTGTAACAAATAAACTATGTAACAGATCATGATTATTCTTACGCCAAGAGAGAGAGAGAAACTCTTTCAAGTTTTTTTTGTTTTTTTTAAAAATAAAGCCAAATACTTAGCTCACTTGGTTTGCAAACTAGGAGGCAGTAGTAGCAAATTTAGTGTTCAGTAAACGTGAGCAGTCATTTTGTGTTTTGGAATATGCAAGAACCTCATCTGTTGTGACTGTGCAGCGACGATTTCAAGCGGAATTCCAGAAGGCAGCACCTGTTTTCAACAATATCAAGAAGTGGAATGTGAAGTTCCAGGATGAAGACTATAGGGATGCCCAGGACCAAGCAAAGAAACTGAATTGTGTTAGAGAAGCTTACCATGAATCCAGTTATGTCATCATAATATTCTTTGTCTACATCTTCAGTTGAACACAATGAGATAGTTTATGTAGATCAAGAAAAAGCATTTGACAGAGTAGATAGATATAAACTGTGAGAAATCTTACAACATTATGGAGTTAGTACACATTTGATCAACCTGTGCAAAAACCTATATGAAAAAAGTAAGTGTACAGTTAGAACAAATTCAGGACACTGAACCATTCATCATAAAATTTAGAGAGAGGCAAGGCTATGTACTTTCTCCCTTACTATTCATAACATATATTGATAACATCAGCAGAGAAGCTAACATACATAGTAAAAACTTCACCACAAAGCTGCCCAACATCCCAATCCCAGAAAGAATGCTGATAAACCCACAACACCTTCAAGAAGACATACACAGTAGGAGGACCATAAAAGAACTCCTTTTTGCTGACGATCAAGTACTTATAGCCACATCAGAAAAAGACCTGCAGCAGAACATTGATAATTTAGCAATAACATTGATAATTTAGCAATGGCATGTAAAAGCTACAACATAGAGATCAGTTCTGAAAAAACGGAAGTCATGACCATCGCGAGAGAAGAAATCCAAACAAAGATCTTCCTAGACAACCAGCCATTGAAACAAGTGAAACATTTCAAATACCTCATTCATTCATTCATTCATTTGCATGTTCCTTGCGGAACTGTGCCTCCCTAACAGCTCTCCTGTCAGAAGACAGTTGTGAGCAAGATGGCCTGCTGCTGATGCATCCATTTGCAGATCATCAACGATGTCTTGCAGCCATCTTCATCTTGGTTTTCCTCTTTATTTTTCCCATTATGTACCCTTCCAAGACGGTCTTCTCTAGATTATCATGATGTTTAATGTGTCCAAAATATTTAAGTTTTCTCTGTTTAATCCTCTTCTTCAGTATTAAGTTCTTGTAGTATGGATATATTTGTTCTTTTTTTGTGTCCATGGTATTTGAAGAACTCTTTTGTAGCATTTACATTCAAAGGCATTTATGTGTTTCTCAGCTGTTTTGTTAAATGTCCAGCTCTCACAGGCATATGTTGCGTGGGAAAGATGCATGCCCTTAAAATCTTTTTTTTTTTGTAGTTCTGTCTGTTCCTCTCCACAGATTCTTTAATTGTTTTACTTTCTGAAGAGCGATAAATGTCCTCCTTTTAATTTCCCTCAATGTATCTCCATTATTAGTTAGTAATGATCCAAGATATTGAAAACTCTCCACTTCTTCCAATTTTTCCTCATTGATACATATTTCAGCTGCCTTGTTTGTTTTGTCATTTGTCATCAATTTAGTTTTCTTTGCATTAAAATAGAGGTTTTGCTCTTCGCAGTTCTTATGGACTGACGCAATTAGTTTTTCCATTCCTTTTTGTGTTGTGTACTGTGTCATCAGCATATCTAATCTCTGGTATTTCATAACCTCCAATTGTTATGGCATCGTAATATTGTTTGTCTATGTCTTCTCCTACACTGCTCATTATATTTTCAGCATACAAGTTAAATAAGTAAAGCGGCAACATGCACCCCTGACTGACCCCTTGTTTTATGTCAAACCAAGTTGTTGTTTCACCATTTATTCTTACTGCTTCTTGTTGGTCTAGATACAGCAGTGATGTTAATTGTATCAAATGTGTTGGAAATCCCTTTTTTTCCATTATTTCCCAAAGTTTCTGGTGTTGTACACAATCAATTGCCTTTGAACAGTCTATAAAAAATAAATATAGATTCACATTAAACTCTCTGCATTTATCTGTTATTAATCTTATATTGAATATATGATCTCTTGATCCTTTTGCTTGCATGAAACCAGCTTGGACCATATTGACTTCTTCTTCTATTTTCTTATGAAGTCTACTCATTATGATTTTTAACAGAATTTTACTGGCATAACTAATCAGGGCAACAGTTCTGTAGTTTGTGCATAATTTCAGTGGTATGAATAATAAATCAGTGGTATGAATAATAATTCATACTTTGGCAGTGGTATGAATACAGTTCTTTTCCATTCTTTTGGCCAAATACCTGAATGCCATATCTTTTTACATAGTTCATGATAGATTATTGCACATTCCTTTCCTCCTGCTTTAATAAGTTCAGCTGTTATCTCATCACATCCTGGTGACTTACCATTTTTCAGATTCTTTATTGCCCATAAAACTTCTTCTATTGTCGGTTCGGGGTCTTTCTCCTCCAATAATAATTCACAATGTCCTCTGTTTCTGTCAGGGTATTCCCCAACTTATCACAAATTACGTTTAGCTTAGGTGTGAAATTTCTCATCAGTGTCTTCATTTCTTTAAACATTTCACTATCTCTTCCGCACTTCTGGTGTCCTTCTATTCTCACAACAATCTTGTATGTATTGTTTTTTTGTCTTTTCTTATGTTTCTTTGTACTTCTTTTGTTAAAGATTTATATTCCTCCTTGTTGTTTGTCACTTTCCATTGCATCTTCATTTCTCTACGTTGTTTTATCAGTTCTAGTGTGCCTGCTGTAATCCATCCATTCTTTTGTGTTTTCTTTACTGAACCACGTCTTTAGCTGTTGTTATTAAGATATTTCTGGTTGCATAGCCAATTCATCTGGTGTTATCTCCTCCTTTACAGCCATCAGGATTTCGAAACGGTTCTTCACTTCTATACCGTATTGTTCTGGTATTTTTGTAAAATCAAAGTGGAGTGGTCATGATCCCGTAGCTGTCTTCTTTCATCATCATCATCGTCATCATCATCATCATCAGGTGCCGTGCCAACTGGCGTCGGCTATTATGCTTCTCCAGAGTACACGATCCTTCATGCAGGCCATCAGCTCAGTTGGCGATCTCCTCTCACACCATCCCGTCAGACTGTCCAGTATCATTTCTCTTGGTCTTCGTCTTGATCTTCTTCCTTCTATTTTTCCTGTTATAATATTTTCATTGCCCTCTCTTCTCATTGCATGTCGTATGAAAGTACATTGTCTCTCTCTTATCTTTTTGACAATATTTTTTTGTCTCTCCAGCTCTTCTCATACATTCTTCATTAGTTATTTTTGCTGTCCAGGGGATTCGCAACATTCTTCTAATAAACCACATTCTACTGCTTCCGGTGATGTTTGTGCAGACTTGCCTATTGTCCATGATTCACTTCCATATAACAAGATAGGTTCAATATAGCATTTTAGGACTCGTTTTCTAACATTCATTGATAAAGATGTGTTGGATAATATGTTTCTTATTCTCTGAAATGAAGTCTGTGCTTGGCCTATTCTGTTCCTAATTTCTGTTCTGCATTTCCCATCTTCATGTCTGTTATTAATAACTCATGGTCCATGTCACAATCAGCACCTGGTCAAGTTTTTTTGCTGATGTTATACTTGATCTCCACCTTCTTTGCAATAAAATGTAATCTATTTGATTCTTGGTTTTCCAATCAGGTGATTTCCATTTTCATTTTGGATGTTGTTTAAAAAGTGTGTTAGCGATCATTAGCTCATTTTCCATGCAAAATGCATTAGATTGTCACCTGCCTCATTTCTGTGTCCTATGCTAAATTTCTCCACAACATATCCTTCATCTTCTGCTCTTTCTGTACCAATCTTTGCATTAAATACCTAGGTAGCATAATATCACCATCAGGGACGATTGACGTTGAGATTGAGAACAGATTCAATAAAGCAAATCAGGTCAATGTACCTGAAAAAGGAATACACCACAACTGTACAAGGGCACTGTACAGCACAGTTTTCCTCCTAACTCTATGCTGTCAATGTCAAACATGGACACTAACAGCCAAGAACAAAAGGAAAAATTATCACGACAGAAATGAAATGTTTAAGGAGAGTGCTGAATGTGACAGAAGAGACCAAATAAGAAATGACACCATCAGGGCAAAGGTTGAGTAACACCAGTATTATATCCAGAAACAGCAAGTCAAATGGTTTGGCCTTGTTACATGGTTACCACCAGACAGTATATCACAGACAACATTCACACTAAGATTTGCAGAAAGAGGTCGCCCACGCAGAATATGGAGAAAGAGGAGACAGAAGCATTAAATATCCCATTATATGAAGCAGATCATCGAGCCCTATCAAAACATCATTTGTCCCCTCAACATCGAAAGAAGAAGGAAACAAGAAAAGACAAGACGTGTAGACGGTGAACCACCTGTGTGTTGCCTTATTCTGCATTAACCCGAATTTCCAGCTCATAAGAGCACAGAGCCCACCCAAAGATCCACTGTAAACAGTTAATGTCTTTAAGAAATCGGAAAATTAGTTCAGAACGTTTTATATGGACGGTAGTGAGACACCATTTAGTTCAGTGTTTGTGTACCGTATATTCTCCGTTCGTCAGCTTTCAGCTCGGTCAATTACATGAGACTGCATGTTATTTATCCTCTTTCTTCATTAATACAAGATGTATACAGTTTTCTATGCGTGCCAGCTGCCTATTATTACAGCTAAGTTGACTGGAGCACGGTAAAACCTATCTTCACTTCCCTTTGTCACAACTAACGCTACTTCTGTCGGGGTTAACCAAACGGTTATAGTGTAGCCGTACATATTAGCAGACTTTGGTTGTTGCAGCGTCATGGCTTGCCAGTGCAGGTCAGTAATGAACATCTTCGTAATCGTTGCGTTATCTATCAACAAACACTTTGCTTATGAACTAAAAGCATTCCAGTATAGCATAACCTCTTTATGTTAACAGAAAGTGTTTGACCTCACTGTACTATAAGCATGAGACACGAAACTCGGTAACGTGTACACAGCATCAGTAGGATAAAGGTTTATTGATAAATGCACTGTAAAGTTCAGCTTTTGAAGATTTCTGTGTCAAGCTGCACGCTTTGTGACCGTTTTATGTCTATGACATCTTGTGATCGTCAAGCCCCCTGCTTTTTTTTTTTCGTGGTAAATGAATTGTTCATTGTACAGGTGTGCGAAACACGATGGTAGACCACGGCAAAGCATTACATGCTTTTTTGCATAAACCTAACATTCAAATGAATGAATGAATTTCTGCAAGCGTGTTCTGGTTATTCATCAAATAATGTCCGTTCCTAAAGGGCCTCTTGTCTTTGCCTGTGCTGACAACGATTTGAAAGAAGTTTTGAGCTATCAGAATGATTCTGTGTCGTAATGTATAAAGCACGGTTAAAACTGTCCATGTGTAAAGTGACTTGCTAATTCACTCAACGATTACATTGTAACGCGTCTCGTGTCATCACGCAGTATAAATAAACAAAACTGCTACACTGAAACTGCGAAATTCTTAGTCACTTCTGTATGCACATACTATTGTGTGTGTGTGTGTGTGAGAGAGAGAGAGAGAGAGAAAAGACTGCGTTCTGTGAAGAAAAAAACTAACATACAAAATATTTTATTATCTTTATTGATTGACTTATTTAATGTGGTCACCTCCATATAGCTGTAAAGACGCTTAATTAGCGACACAGAAAAGTATATTAGGGAAATTTCAGCAAATTGTGTCTGTGGCATCTAATATTGCTTTCCATAAACATGGTTATTATGCCTCATTTCATTTCATAAACCTCTAATTTAAACGCACGTGAATCGAGAAGCCTTTATGCCAATGGTTGGAACTTTGTTGTTCCCACATTTCAGCTTGTATACACCAGATCAGCTTCACGCAAATAAGATGTCCTTTATTTCACTCCCTAATGTTTCACATTTACTGCTGGTCTCTACATTTTCTGTATGGTCTCTTTTGAACTGCATTTCTCCATCTCATGTGGTGAACGTTAATGTTAAGCGCTTTTTATCAGTTAGTGTTAAGTCCATGTTTCATATCACTCTGTCCCATGTATAGATAGTGAGTTTGTCTTATGATCTTGTTTCCTCCTTATGATTTGATCATGTTCAAACTATTTATAATTTTGGATTCATGTATAGTCAGCATATACCACCAGCGTCTAAATGCTATAAAAGAGGCTTTCAAATATCATGGATATAAAAAAGAACAAATATATTAATTACTACAACAACTTAATATTGAAGAAGGTTGGATAGTAAAGAAGATTAAACAGAGAAAACTTAAATATTCATATTAAACGTCATGAGAATTTAGAAAAGACAGTCTTGAAAGAGTACATAATGAGAAAAAGAAAGAGAGGAAGACTAAGGCGAATATGACAGCAAGACTTCGTTGATGATCTTGCGAATTGATGCATCATAAGCAGGGCATCTTGCTTACAACCTAGAGGCCTACAGGAGAGCTGTTAGGGAGGCAGAGTTCTGCAAAGAACATGGAAATGACTGAGACCACCATTGCACACCCTGATTTGCCACCCCACTGCCCAATATGATGGATTTTGGAAAAATGAAAGTTGAATCTTATTTTAGATGCGCCATAATTCATGAGGAGACAGCAAAACTTTATATAACATACAAAAGATGCTAACAGGTACTATTACATCTAAAGAAAGACCAATCGTTAGCAAAACTGGAACCCTATTAACATCAAATAAAGACCAAAAGCAAAGATGGGCTGAACACTTCCAAGAAATACTTAATCGACCACACCCAAAAGAATTGTTAAACCTTGAAACTGACTTACCAGCCCCACAACTAAATGTCAACCTAGATGAAATTAAATTGCATGAAATTAAAACAGCAGTGAATTTAATGGCTAACAACAAAGCTGCAGGTGAAGATGAAATAACAGGTGAAATGCTAAAAGCTATCAATAATGACAACATGAGACAACTACAGAGAATATTTAACAAGATTTGGAAAGAAGAAAAGGTCCCTTCTAATTGGAAGAAAGGATCATTGTTAAAATACCAAAAAAAGGCAACCTTAGTGACTATAACAATTGGAGAGGAGTAACCTTAATATCAGTTGTGTCAAAAGTATTTTGCAAGGTCTTTTTGAATAGACTTAAAGATATAGTGGATACCGCAATGAGAGAAGAACAAGCAGGATTTGAAAAGGGAGAAGCTGTCTCGACCAGATCATTACTCTCAGAATAATACTTGAAGAACATATTGAAAAGCAGAAACCATTAATACTGAACTTCATAGATTTTAAAAAGGCATTTGATAGCATACACAGAGATTCATTATGGAGAATTTTATGTCCATATGGAATACCATCTAAAATTGTCAACATCATTAAGGATTTATATAATGGATATGTTTGTGCAGTCAAGACAGAAGAAGGAATGAGTGAATGGTTCCAGATTGAAACAGGCGTGAAACAAGGATGTATACTGTCTCCTTTACTTTTTGGGATTACAATAGACTTCATAATGAAAAAATGCTGCAAAGGTAACACAGGTATTGACTGGGTACATGGGACCCAACTAGAAGATCTTGATTTTGCTGATGACATAACTCTTATTAGTAATAATGTGAATTCTATGCAAGAAAAAACAGATAGCCTGTCTTCACTGGCTAGCAAAATAGGACTTGAAATTAACAAGGACAAAACAAAAATAATGAAAGTTCCTCTCAATCAAAATGGAAAAATACACATAGAAGGGACAGATATTGAAGAAATCAATCAATTTGCATGCCTTGGCAGCTACATAGACCAGGATGGTGACACTAGAAAGGAAGTTAGGATAAGAATTGCAAAAGCAGCATCAATCTTCAAGAATCTTGAGAACATATGGAATTCAAAAGTTATAAGCACAAAAACCAAGTTAAGACGATTCAATTCAAATGTAATATCCACCCTCATTTATGCATGTGAAAGCTGGAAAACAACTAAAGAAATAGAAAAGAAATTAGACTTTTGAAAACAAATGCCTAAGGAAAATACTCTGCATCAAGTGCAACGAATTCAAGAACAATGCAGATAAGACAGAAGACTGAACAACAACCAGTCTCATGGGTGATCAGGAAAAGGAGATGGACATATGTTGGTCACTTGATGAGAAGAAATGATCAGAAAATCCCAAAACAAGCTATCAAGTGGAACACAACAGGCCGAAGAAAAAGAGGCAGACCGCGTGAAACTCTAAAGAAGACATTGTTAAGAGAGACCAAATTAACAGGCATAAAATCCTTTGATGAGGTTGAAAGACTCGCCGAAGACAGGAAAACTTGGCGAACTACTTTGCGAGTCCTATGTGATGTTTAACGGCACGGGAAGGATATAAGATAAGATAATTCATGAACTAAAGCCAGCATGTTCGCTCAGCACACATTACTTGTGATCGTAGCTACACAAAGCCGTCAGGATAACCTAGATCTCCAGATAGTCAGAATTATTTAAAACAAAAATAGTAAGAGCTTTATTAAATTAATGACCAAACGGTTGTTCACCTCAGTGTCCATTTAGAAAATGGTCAGAGTGTTTAGTTCATAACAGAGAGCGCCCGTACAGCGGTCGATATGCTACCAACCACATGGGGGCCCTATGAGTAGGGGTGGGATCTTCTAGAAGGTTGTGGATATGACTGCATTCTTGGACTCATGATGTTTGTGGATATGACTACAGTCTTGGACTCATGATGTTCAAGAAACTTCCAGCACCCAATTGAATCTAAGATGGTCGTATATAAGGTAAGCTGATTCGGCAAGTCTTCCAAGTTTATCATCTGTCAGGGAATGTGACAGTGTCATATCATTCTTTTAGTTGATGGTCTCTTTTTTGTTTTAATTATTTTTGTAAAAAATAAAATTTTAATTTTGTTTTCTCCTTATGTTTATATTCCTTTTTTATTGTATTATATAGTAGATTTCATTGGTCTGTGACAGTATGTCGTTTTCTTATTTTTTTCATATTAGCTTTTCACATTAGGGAAGGGAGAAGAGAGAGAGGGACATAGGTAGGAAAAGAGATAGAGATGGGGAGAGAGAAGGAGAGAGGGAGAGAGAGATTTGAGATCACCATGTTTCTCCAATGGACAACTTTATGTTGCTTGCTCTAGGGAGAGAGAGAGAGAGGGAGATACAGAGAGAGAGATTTGAGATCACTATGTTTCTTCCACGAACAACTGTATGTTGTTTGCTCAAGGGAAAGAGAGAGGGTGAGAGAAGCAGAGAGAGGGAGAGAGATCGATTTGGGAACACCATGTTTCTCCCACGGACAACTTTATGTTGCTTGCACAAAGGTGGGTTCACCCAAGAATTTATTTATTCTTGCTCCTGGAGGTGAAACTAAAAATGTTGTTTATAATCAAACCGTCTAGACTCTGTGTGAAGAAGAAGGTTGTGGAAATGAATAGAACATTGCAGAACCTTCTAGAAGATCATAGAACTGATCTGTAGAACATTCTAGAAGGCGGTGGAAATGAATAGAACGTTGTAGAACCCTTTGGAAGGTTGTAGAAATGAATAGAGCTTTCGTGATTGGGATAAATAAATACCCGACAACGTCGGGTACTCAGCTGGTATATTTATAAATTTCAGCATGCACTTTTTCCTTCAGTGTCATCGAGTTGCTGTATGTACACACGTGCACACACACATTTTCTGTATGCCTTTTGTGTAGTCAGTCTATTTAGTTCTAGGGGGTTGAATAGCCAGTGATAGCAGTTTGTAGGTGTGTTACTGAGCATAGTTTGTGTTACAGTAGATAAATGTGTTTATCAAATCATCCCATCGCCATCTCATTCTATTCGCCTGAATGAACAGTAACTAGATCTTTCATGTAAGCGCAATAAGGTACTGTTTATTGATGGCTTGATGGTGAAGGTTTTGAGGGTTCTAGGAAGTTCATCTCCCAGGGATAGAATGTTTTAAAAGCATCAAGACCATTGGGGAAATTGTGTCAGATATGAGGGGAATTAATTGGGATTTTTTTCGTCGTTCTTTCTCGTGTAGTTTGTTGTTAACAAAACTGTTAATGTGTATGAAAGAGGAGAAGATGTGGCATGGTAGAGAGATATGTACTAAAAATGTATATTTATACACATCCGTTGAATCCAAGTATAGTACGTGTCGGGTAATCCCGTGGGTGCGATCACACAGTGGCGTCAATAGGGTTGATGACACATAACTCCCCTGGATTCTATCCCCATGGATCATCTCCCTTACCAGCCCATACAAAATCCTTAGTAATGTTTTTTAGCACTGCTGTTACTTGTAATTCCTGTATTCCATTGACAACAGTAGTAACATAAACAGCTAGTACACAATCATTTCAGCATCTACTGAACATCTCGGCTAAACCAGAACCTTCTTTCCATGGCTTTCAAGGCTGCAAACTTGTGAATCACTTCCATTCAGATCATTGGCTTTCACCAGCTGACTTTCAACTGATAATATCGCAAGATCGGAAAGTCCTGACCGTCCCATGTTAGATCTCACAGTTCTTTATAAGTTTTAGCTTTGAAAAACTCCTCACAGATTTTTAGAAATAATTTTGGAAAGGGTTGGGAGAGATTCAATGAAGCCGCGAATGTTAAAACATCTAATGCAACATTTCCATCCAGAAGTGTTAGAAGCTGTACCTGACAGAGGTAGCAGAACAAACATTCCATTTCTGTCTACTTGAAAGCTAGAAAAAGAACATAAATTTACCTGTTAACAAACAGCTACAAAATTGTTGACTGCTGATAAAGTTCAACGTCATAAAACTTAAACAGTCACACCATTGAAACAGTGGTAAAGAATAGTTTTTTTTAGGTTTGAATGGAGAAATGGCAAGAAAATCTGTAGTATTTCTGGAAAGAAAATATAAGGAGAAACTTGGTAGTATTTCTGAAAAGAGTAAATATACTAGTCTGTATTTCTGGAAAAAGAAGATATAAGGAGAAACTTTGTAGTATTTCTGAAAAGAGAAAATATAAGGAGAAACTTGGTAGTATTTCTGAAAAGAGAAAATATGCTAGGCAGTTCATTCATTTGCATGTCCCTTGTGGAACTTTGCCTCCCTAACAGCACTCCTGTAGGTCTCTCGGTTGAGAACAATATGGCCTGCTGCTGATGCATCCATTTGCAGATCCCCAGTGACGTCTTTCAGTCATCTTCGCTTGGTCTTCCTCTCTTTCTTTTTACCATTATGTACCCTTCCAAGACAGTCTTCTCTAGATTATCATGATATTTAATGTGTCCAAAATATTTAAGTTTTCTCTGTTTAATCCTCTTTACTAGCCAACCTTTATCAATGTTAAGTTCTTGTAGTATGGATATATTATTTTTTTATCTCCATGATTTTTGAAGAACTCTTCTTCTTCAAAGGATTTATGTGTTTCTCAGCTGTTTTGTTAAGTGTCCTGGTCTCTCAGGCATATGTTGCAATGGGAAAGATGCATGCTCTTGAAATTCTTATTTTTGTAGTTCTGTCTGTTCCTCTTCACAGATTCTTTAGTTGTTTTACTTTCTGAAGAGCGATAGATGTCCTCCTTTTTATTTCCCTCATTGTATCTCCATTATTAATTAGTAGTGATCCAAGATATTCAAAACTCTCCACTTCTTCCAGTTTTTCCTCACTGATACATATTTCAGCTGCCTTGTTTGTTTTGTCATTTGTCATCAATTTAATTGTCTTCGGATTAAGATAGAGGTTTTGCTCTTCATTGTTCTTACAGACTGACACAATTAGTTTTTCTATTCCTTTTTGTATTGTGGACAGTAATACTGTGTCATCAGCATATCATCTCTGGTACTTCATAATGTCTAATAGTTATGGCATCGTAATATTCGTAAATAAGTAAGGCGACAATATGCACCCCTGACGGATCCCTTGTTTTATGTCAAACCAAGTTGTTGTTTCACCATTTATTCTTACTGCATCTTGTTGGTCTAGATACAGCAGTGATGTTAATTGTATCAAATGTGTTGGAAATCCCATTTTTTCCATTATTTCCCAAAGTTTCTGGTGTTGTACACAGTCAGATACCTTTAAGTAGTCTATAAAGGATAAATATAGATTCACATTAAACTCTCTGCATTTCTCTGTTATTAATATCGTTATATTATTATAATGTTATAATATTGAATATATGATCTTTTGATCCTCTTCCTTGTCTGAAACCAGCATGGACCATACTAGGCAATATTTGTGGAAAAAGCAAATAATAGGAGAAACTTGGCAGTATTTATGGAAAGAAAATGTATAATGAGACTTAATTGAAGAGGTCAAATATAACAAAGAAAAACTTTGAAAACAACTTGAAAGAGTGCTTTGTCTTTATTAAAATTGTTACATGCACACATTAAATAGTCAACTATATTGTCATTAGTGTTGAATTTGCTGATGAAAGCATTAAATTACCAACTTAGACAATGGGGGAAAGGACACCTATACACATCACAGCAGTGAGTATCTTCAGAAGTTAGTGAAAGAAGTTCTACAGAATTTTGAAACTGAAAATGAGCAGATTCTGTGTATTGTAATAGGTAAATAGCATGAAAAGCTCAATCGAGAAAAATCGGTAAAGCTACCAAAGAAAATACACAATGACATTCCACATATGGTTGACAAACAGGAGGTATATGTGAACTTTTAGATGATGTTGTAGAAGAAGCTATTTTCATTACAACACATTACCTGTACTGTGCATACATTACAGATGGATTGAAACATCATCTTGCAGCTACTCTCATTGGCAAGTTGAGGTAATTAGCTGTTGCAGCTAGGACTCCTAAACTAGATTCTATTATGCAGAGACATGCTGGAAAAGGAGCTGTTTTGGACCAAGCAACACCATGGGGAAGCATTTATTTGATGATCAGGTGTTTGCTTGAACTAAAAATATTTATTGAATATCTGGATAACAAAAGTGTTTCACTGACGGAAAGCCAGTGGAGGAAGTAGCACAGTTGGAAAGTCTTTTTTCTCATCCATTTGCTGCCATTAAGAAGTTGCAGCCTGATGATTTAATACTTGATAGATTCATACAGGAGTGGAAAAGTTTGATTTTTATAGCTTGAACAAAACAGGAGTAATTGCTGAAGACATTGTGCCCTGGGCACTTAAGGTTCAGAGAGAGAGATTCCATTCATTTAAATTTTGTATTCAAATAGTTGTTTAATCTCCAAAATGCTAGGTGGCATTTTTTTTCTCCCTTCCAGTAAGAAAGCTTAGCCTTCTTTTTAAAAAAATTGTGTAAGTTTTGTGTTATATTTAATGTAATTCAGTCATGTTTGTAGTTTATTTAATAAAAAATATATATAAAAAGGCACAAAGGTGGTGATAATGACTTGTATGTTTTGTCCTTTCAGTCAGTATAAGTATCAGTAACACTGGCCAACACGCATTTTAGTACCTGTTTCTTGGTATATTTGACCTGCTGGTTCCAAAAATGGCACAAGTTTTCCCCCTATCAGCTCTGATTTTTTAAGGTACAGAATAGGTGCCATATACTACTCTTCACTTTGCTCACCTATAACAAATCAGGATATTTTAATGTAGCATTTAAATTAATGTCTTTTAAGCATGAAGGAAACATACAGGGTGTTACAAACGTCACTTGGTAATATGTAAAAATTCAGGCAGGCAATGACTGTGGACGTAGGTGACGACTAGGTGTAGTGTGCAAAGTGGTGTTTTTTGAGTAGTTTTTGTATAGGCAGGTTATTCATCTCGGTCAACATTACGTTAAATTATGCTCGCTGAATCTGGCCATTGTAAAAGTATGGCAGCGATAAGATCACTTCTGATAAGAACAGATTAGCGGCATCTGAACTGAATTGGTTATCGAGAGTGGAATTTTTTTTTTTTTTTAGTTAGACTCAGCACAGGGGAAATTAATTTCATATACTCCTTACCTAGTCTCTCGCCGCCTAGATTTATTGCTTTATTGCTTTGGTCATTTGAAGACCATAGTTGAGACATTTTTTTATGTTCAGTGTGTTAGCAACTTGCCCAGCACAAGTAGCAGAATTCACTTAATTCAGTTCAGTGTCTTATTCTTTTTAAATGTCATGGTTTTTTTCACTTCAGAAGCGTGTTTTTGTTGTTGAGCATGTTTTTAGAGAAGGTGGTAAGTATACTAATAGAGTAAGGGAGTTTTTTGCTGTGGAATTTCCTGAGACAGCATTGTTCAGTATTAATGCAGTGTATAGTCTTATTGAGAAATTTCAGAGGACAGGATCAGTGCTAGATGCACAATGTAGTGAAGACCATTGAAAGTTTATTTTTTAAAAAAAACTATTGGATATTTCAACCTCTTTGAGTCGCAGTCCGTCAAAATCACTACGAAAACTGGCACAGGAACAAGGTATCAGCATTGGAGCTGGCATACTGCAGTCCGAAAAAGTTTTAAATGATTCCATACAAAAATACAGTGGTGCAACAGTTGCAACCGTTGGATCATGAGAAATGACTCCGTTATTGCAAATGGTTTTAACACTTCATTTGCGTGAAAGGTGTCAACATTTTTTACTTTACTTTTTTCACTGATGAAGCCTGATTCAGTCTTTCTGGTCATGCGAACTCACAAAACTCAGATCTGTGGTCGTTGAGCAATCCTAATGTTCTGCAAGAAACACTTCTACATGATCAGAAAGTTGGAGTATGTGTGTCAATATCCTGTCGGTGTATCGTTGGCCCCATATTCTTTGCAGAAACGGTGGATAGTAAATGATATGGTTCAATACCTCATGGTTTTACTAACCTTTTGGAGGAGGACGAAATAATATATTCATGGTTTCAGCAAGACGGTTCTACCCCTCATACTGCCACCAGCTCTATGAAACTTTTGGAGGAATTTTTCTGTGAGTGTATCATTTCTAAAAAATTATGGCCACCCTGATCGTCGGATCTAACTTCGCTAGACTTTTATTTGTGGGGATCATAAAAGGAAAAGTGTATCGTGATCGCCCAATCACAGTTGATGACTTAAAGTCGACAATAACTACAACATAAGTGACATCTCGCACGAAACTTTACAAAAAGTTTTTGATAACAAAATTAAACGTGTGCAAGCCTATGTTGATGCATAAGGATTTCATTTCGAACATCGCCTTTAAGGTAAGACAAATTTACATGTACTCATTCTTTTCAGTATTATAATATTAATATACATTTGTAATTTTCAAGACTTATGACATTATAATTTTATATTTAAATTTTTTAAAAGTAAATTCTCACTGCTACTCGTTTCAATAAACCTGTATAATGTAAAATGACTTTCCGTACTTTGATTTTAAATTTAACGCTAAAAATGATGCAATCGGAACGACCTAGTCGATACCTACGTCCACAGTCATTGTCTGGCTGAATCTTTACACACTACCAAGTGATTTTTGTAACACCCTGTATTAAAAATTAAAGAAAAGTGTTATACATGAAAATCTACTTATTTATACCAAAAGCACAAGTTTATGATACAAACTTTCCACTCATTCCACACACAAGAAGCTCCTTCCGAGAGTGGGATCTGCCAGGAAAATCCCGCATAAGATTCCAACAGTAGTCTGCTATCATGTGTGCATCCCATATTCCTTGGTATCTGGCTTCCATTGTTTTTATGTTTTGGTGAAATTTTTCGTCTTGCTCTGTGCTTAAGTCGCCACAGTTCTCTGGAAAACGTTCTAAGTGACTGTGCAGATAATGATGGATTTTAACACTCATGTTACAGCCAAACCTGTTGAAAGAGCATATCCTGTACTAATTGTTTGTAGTTGTCTGCCTTCTTGTTCCCAAGAAAGCTTTTCGCAACAAGAACAAATGAAGACCAGGCACATGATTCAAGTTCATTCACTGATGCTATGAAATGTGGGTCATTTATAAGTTGTCTAATCTGTGGACCATCCAAAATTCCTACCTTCAGTTTTTCCATGGAAGTCCAGTAAAATTCCTGTCTTCAGTTTTTCCATGGTAATTCCAGGTAACGTATGCATGATGTTTTCAATGCACGAATCGTCTTTATTCAAAGCCTTTACAAATTGTTTCATCAGACCTAGCATTATATGTAATGGTGGCAGTATGATTCTGTCTCGTGCTACCAAAGGTTCATTGATGACATTTTGTCCTCCAACCACCAAATATTCCCTCGGATGCCAGTCTTTTCTTGCCCAATATTCATGTTTGGTTCTACTACCCAAAGACATAAAAAGCAAGGATACTTTGTATACCCACTTTGTTGACCAACAAGAAAATTAACCATCTTCTGGTCTACACAAATCACCCATTGATGTTCTTGGTAATTTGTCATTTCCAAAACTAAAGAGATGGTCTTGTACTTTCTTTCATCCTGGTAGAATGACCGATTGGAATAGAACCATATTTATTACCATTATTTAAAAGAAAAGGCATTTGCTCGTGTACAACACTAGAAACTGGGAAATAATGGAAAAAATAGGATTTCCAACACATTTGATACAATTAACATCACTGCTGTATCTAGACCAACAAGCAGCAGTAAGAATAATGGTGAAACAACAGTTTGGTTTGACATAAAACAAGGGGTCCATGAGGGGTGCATATTGTCACCTTACTTATTTAACTTGTATACTGAAAATATAATGAAGAATGTTAGAGAAGATGTAGACAAAGAATATTACGATGCCATAACAATTGGAGGTTATGAAATACCAGAGATTGGATATGCTGATGACACAGTACTGCTGTCCACAACACAAAAAGGAATGGAAAAACTAATTATGTCAGTCCGTAAGAACAGCGAAGAGCAAAACCTCTATCTTAATGCAAAGAAAACTAAATTGATGACAACTGACAAAACAAACGAGGCAGCTGAAATATATCAATGGGACAAACTGGAAGAAGTGGAGAGCTTTGAATATTTTGGATAACTACTAACTAGTAATGGAGATACAATGAGGGAAATAAAAAGGAGGACATCTATTGCTCTTCAGAAAGTAAAACAACTAAAGAATCTGTGGAGAGGAACAGACAGAACCACAAAAATAAGATTTTTAAGGGCATGCATCTTTCCCGTCGCAACATATGCCTGTGAGACCTGGACACTTAACAAAACAGCTGAGAAACTCATAAATGCCTTTGAATGTAAATGCTACAGAAGAGTTCTTCAAATATCATAGACACAGAAAAGAACAAATATATCCATACTACAAGAACTTAATATTGTAGAAGGCTGGCTAGTAAAGAGGATTAAACAGAGAAGACTTAAATATTTTGGACACGTTAAACGACATGGTAATCTAGAGAGGACCGTCTTGGAAGAGTACATAATGGGAAAAAGAAAAAGAGGAAGACCAAGGCGAAGATGGCTGCAAGACATCGTTGATGCATCAGCAGCAGGCCATCTTGCTCACAACTGAGAAGCCTACAGGAATGCTGTTTGGGACGCAAAGTTCCGCAAAGGACATGCAAATGAGTGAATGAGTATATATATATATATGTGTGCATCATCATCATCGCCTTTCACTCCTTTGAGAGCATAGGCCACGGATAAAGGCTCTTCAGTCATCCCTGTTCTTGGAATTATTCTCCCTTCTGTCCATGTGTATCTCTTATCTCTGAGCACTGTCATAATTTCACTTTTCCATATAAGTCTAGGTCTTCCTCGTTTTCTATTTCCTTGAGGATTCCATGCCATTGCCTGTTTTGCTATGCTGGTGTTGAGTTTCCTCAGAGTGTGGGCAATCCACCTCCACTTCCTAGACATGATTTGTAGGTTCATATTTTCTTGTCCTGCCCTTTCCCAGACCTAGTTCGTTATCTTGTTCTGCCATTTAATGTTTAAAATCTTCCTCAAGCAGTAGTTCATGAATGTTTGTATCCTCTGTTGTATTGTCTTGGTCATAACCACACACACACACACACACATATATACATCCATACACGCATAAATCATATAAATCAGAAGTGTTAAATTATTATTATTTACTGTCTTCACAAGTCGTATCTGACGAAGAAAGTAACAAGTACTGATCCCTGTCACCTAATCAGATGATAATGTTCACTTGTTGACATAAATTCTTCAAAGCTATCTTCACCACAAGTCCCATTCATGTATGGCCACGAGATCATAATGGGTTCCCATGTGCATAGTTCTGGGACGTTAATCTAGTTCCTATCCTTGATCTCATACACTTTTGTTTCCAGGTTTTATCACAGGTTCAATGTTTCTCATATTCTGTCTTGCGTGTACTTTGCGAGCAATGTTTTATGTAAATTGAAGTGGAGAAAGTGAAAATAAAAGACTTTTGAGAGTTATCACAGATCATAAATGAGCCTGATAAACTGTCCTTTAGAGCATTTATTTTATTGATTCTTATTGACATGTAACTAGTCATTATATTGGGTGGCGGACCTCAACACATGTCACCATCAACGAAATGTTAAAACTGTTTAAAACAAAAGAACAGCTTTATTAATAACTAGCACATAGTTGTAACATTTCGGTTTACGTCTTAAAAAAACACACACAGGACAAAGAAATAGGGAAAAAAGATATATAATATAAATTCGCATGAATAGTTTACAACAAATAAGGGGAAAAAATAGAAAAAAAAAAAGGGAGCGTATGGCTGTGACTTGCAAGAAGTTGCGTCCGAGAGTGCACGTGGCCGAGTATTGTGAATGTTTAAATGAAGTCTGTCTGTGTGTGTGTGTGTGAGAGAGAGAGAGAGAGATCGGTTGGTAGTGAGATGGGGAAAGCGGAAAAGATAGAGAGAGAATACAGTGGTAATCTGGGTGAAAAAAGTTGAGTGGAATGGATGAATGTATCCATGAATGTATCACGCAAGGCAGAGGGTTTGTGATCTAGTAGAGTGAAGGTTCTGTAATATGTCACAGGTAAGGAAAGTGCAGAACTTAATAGAGAGGAAATATGATTGTGGAGAAAGGGAATGTTAAGTATAGCTGGATTTCTAGTATAAACCGTGTGATTCCCGCATGCC
Source organism: Achatina immaculata (assembly GCA_009760885.1). Classification (NCBI taxonomy): domain Eukaryota; kingdom Metazoa; phylum Mollusca; class Gastropoda; order Stylommatophora; family Achatinidae; genus Lissachatina; species Lissachatina immaculata. Next base: position 5,055,917 of record CM019695.1, on the reverse strand, counting down.
TTATTCCTATATGCAACTTCTGTAATTAGTGTGACATTGTTTAATGGGTATTATTGGAATATCAGAATTGCCCTTGTAGTTGGGGCAGTTGACATGATTAGAAACTGACTTATAATCATGCTGGGAGATCATTAAGATGTTTCTGCATGCCGTCACCTAAACTGAGACCAGTCTGTCAATTATAAACTGTCCTACACTTTTTGCACTCAATTAAATTGAGGGGGGGGGGCTTGAAAGTGAATCCCTCATGAAGTTTGAGGACAGTATTTGGAAAAGTAATCGATTTTGTTTTCTGGACTACAGTGTAGGTGACAGCAAGGGAGGTTATATTTTCTAGTTCGGACAAATGCAGGATCCCTTAAGGTGGCTATGGACGAGGTTGTCCTTCAGATTTGTTTCCTGTTTTTAAGCTAGTAGAGGGGGATCTTGATATGATACGCTAATGTCAGGGTCGAGCAGTAGCAGTAGCAGATCGTGATGGAGAATTTTCTGAACCATCTGGCCATGAGTATGGAAAGGAAGCACTATTTTAACATAGGCGTTGTTGGCGCCGGGATGACTGGACTTTATGGACCAGTCCAGTAAATTAACAGAATTTTGTCGTCATCGCCACTGTCCTGAAAAAAGTCCTATGGGAAAGCCTTCAGCCGTATCCTGAAAGTGAGCCTCAAAGAGTTAGATTCATCTGACAAGGTGCCATTAGTGCTTCCTTTCCATCTGCTGGAAAGTCCTGCTTCATCTGGGCAGTTGGAATGGAAAAAGTGCCCTGCCCATGTTGCACTTTCATCGTGTCGACGGCTACATATATCACTTATCAAATTATGTTCAAAATGAGCATAAAGAGATTTGTTCATATATACAGACTTATTGAAAATTATTGTCGGGGTTTAAGTGGCCTATAATTTTCAAAGCAGAAACTACAAAATAAAACTGCTTATGGCATATGAAAGTGTAACTCGGAAAGTTTTATTTGTCAGTGCTGTGCTCGCTGCAGTGATGTGTCGGGGAAAATTAAATCTCAAGATGTCGACTGTTGAAGAAGAAAGCAATGTGCTTATTTTGAGTTTTCCAAGCAAGTTCTGTTATTAAAGCGTAACATCCTTGCAGGACTTGATGTCAGTGAGAGAACTAATTCTCCTTCAGATAATGCTATTCCACGTTGGTCAAAGCAGTTTAAATAGATTAGTGCGAGAGGACCGAGCACTTCGCAGAAACATGTTGATCGAATCTACGTAGCGTTTTATTCAAAGCCACAAAAATAACTAGACAATCTTCTTTGCAGTTAATTATAACACAAAAGATCGGAGAGTTGTTCATAACAGCCTGCAAAGTGCAGATTGCGCAACCTCCAAAACGATAAACCCCGTTTCCGTTTGCCACGTCGAAACTGATGAAAGTTGCCTTCGGAGATGGATATTTAGCGGTGAAACATTTTATCGTCATCATCATCATCATGGCGTTGGCTATTATACTTCTCCAGAGTACACGATCTTTCATGCAGGCCATTAGATCAGATGGTGATCTCTTCTCACACCATCTCGTCAGATTTTCCAGTATCATTTCACTGGTTTTCCTCTGGCTCTTCTTCCCTATCTTTTTCCTGTTCTTATATTTTCATTTCCCCTTCTCATTGCATGTCCTATGAAAGTACATTGTCTCTCTCTTATTTTTTGACAAGATATTTTGTATCTCCCGCCCTTCTCAAACAGTACTGATTCTACAGGTATTAAAACTTTTTAGTTACATTTTCCCATTCCTTAAAGCAGTTTTTATTTGTTGTCTCTGATTTGAAAATGGATGGAAAATGGACCATGGAAACACTGATAACAAATTTTAATCACTCTGTACTATATTCAAAATTTTTTGCATGAAGTATTTTTACACTTGTTGAATTATTTTTCCTGCCGCTAAAGTTGATCTTGTACAGATCAACAAGATTGTCACAATTTACAGTAGCACAATGATAAATCATAAACACTCATGGAGAATAGAGAATTCATTGTAAGCACATACAAAACTTAAAAGAGGATGAGTTTTACAATCCTCTGCTCTTGTGTGTTTCTTAGATTTCGTGTGTGTTTTCAAATATTGCCATTTTGCTTTAAACTAACAGTGAACTTTGGTTTCATCTACAACAAATCATCATTATCCATTTAATAAAATATTCGTTTTTAACCATTATTTTTGACATTTTCTTTCTGTTGCTTGAATTTTGTCATTTTAAATGATCACTGCAAGTAAGAAATAAATCTAACGAAAGTTGTATCGATACATTTAAACACAATTTGCACTGAGAACTTGACACTCTTGACCTAGCTCGCGGGCACTGTTTGGGCATGCGCAAAGGCCTGAGTTGAGTGAGTGCCTGAGTCAGTGATTGCTTTCAGGGGACAAGTGTTGTCAAGTCTAGACAACTATTTTCAGTATTAAGATACCACCAAAATTATTCATATTTATAGATGTCATCTAAATCAGGGCTGTCTGGCTTCACTTACATGCTATAACTGTATCCATGCGTCGATTGGCGAGCCAAATTTAAATCCAGCAGTCTATAACAAAGCGCATTATGCACTAAAAAGGAATTTTACTACACAGTCAATTGTTGCATTGCATGTAGGCAGTGGATTGCCACATATGTTGTACAGCCCTAATCTAGATGATTTATTTTTATTAGATGCAGTTATAATTATATGCATTTAAACAAAAATATCTAAATTAGCAACTCTTCAGGGACCTCTGCTTCCTGCCTTAACTTCAGAATGGCTTGTTTGTCTGCCACAGCCAACAACACTTAGCGTCAGTTCAGTTCGCTTGCCTGTTTTGTGATGGGACAGTAAATATCCACGACCGCGTAAAACATTGTTGCATCACTCATATTCTCATTCACAACTTATCCAACAAAATTTGATTGAAATGATGAATCAGTTCACCTCAGTTTTCATATAAAAGCACAATTATTGTGTTATTCTCCTGTAAATTTATGAACCACAGAAACTATAACTTATTTCACCACCACATTATGGTTTCTATCAAAGGATATCATCATTAAATCAGTTCAATCATTTTCTGCAGCTTAGTACCACTGTGTAAGTTGCAGCTAACAGCGGCAGTCCAAGAAACTGTTAACTATCAAATGTTTAACATTTAGATTTGCCTAGCCATTTTATCTGTGCTTATGTCTTGCTTCTTTTATATTACACAGTGCGTCCAATTTATCTGTGCTAACGACTTCTCCAGTGTTTTGTACTTTGTTATCTGGAGCAGGTCAGAATTTTTAACCAGTAAATTCTATGACACAACAAATCGTGCCCTTACTTCACTAGACTTTGCTCACATCTCAGTACGAATCTCGTGCCGCACTTCTATCTCTGCCTAGACTTTAGAACATAAGAGACACTTATAGACACATAAGAGACAATTTTATTTCATTTGTGTACTCCAGACCTGAACAGACGTGTTCTAGTTATTTTTCTTTTGATTGTTTTGATGTGGATTTAAGAAGTGAGCTTTAGTTTAAAGTAAGCAGCTATGACCAGGGTTGCAAGCTGAAAAGTGTAAAAAAAATAACATGTAGATTAGCCCAGAAATATGTAACCTGTTATTGTTAATAGGATGCAGACCAGCCAAGATTATATGCCTGTTCATAGGATTTTGTTTTATGAAGTGCTCTTTGTCCTCATAAGAGGGAGAGTGATAGAACCAGAGTTTAGCTTGTAAAAATGTATATATATATATATATATATATATATATATATATATATATATATATATAGTGCTCCGTTTTAAATTTTGCTCCCAGCTATTTGGATACACAAAAGTCAGGTTTACAGCTCTTAGTTAATATGTGTTTTCTGGCTTGAAGCGTTGCTTATTGTAATAAGTGTCACATATAAAAATCATATTACTGGAGAATTTAAAAAGAAAAATATATATAATACATGAACTTGAGAGCAAAGTTGCAGCATGCTTCAGTATGCGGTTAATTACATCTTACATCCTTTGTCACTTAGGGCTCGCATGGTAGTTTGCCAAGTCTTCTTGTTTTCGTGAGCTTTTCAGCCTCTTCAAGGGATTTTATGCCTACTAATTTGGCCTCTTAATTTGTTTTTTTATTTCTTTAGTTGTTTTTCCAACTTTCACATGCATAAATGAGGGTGGATATTACATTTGAATTGAATAATCTTAGCTTGGTTTCTGTGCTTATTCTTTTTTGAGTGCATATATTCTCAAGATTCTTGAAGGTCAATTCTGCTTTTGCAATCTAATTCTAACTTCTTTTCTGGTGTCATCATCCTGGTCTGTGTAGCAGCCAAGGTGTGAAAATTGGTTTACTTCTTCAACAGCAATTCCTTCTACGTATATTTTTCCTTCTTGATTAATGAGAAATTTCATTATTTTCTTTCCTTGTTAATTTCAACTCCTATTTTACTAGCCAGTGAAGACAGGGTATCTATTTTTTTCTTGTATCAAATTCACATTGTCACTAATAAGTACACAGTTAAGTACACAGACAAAGTATTTGCATAACAGAATGAAACAAACACTGTATACAAGAAAAAATCAGCAGGAACAAACTTTCTGTAAAAGAAATCACTGAAGACAGAAACATCACTTTTAGAGTTTTTATTTTCATTTTCCATGTTATCCCATGTTAGTAAGATTATCATCAGTTCAGTCATTTCTTATTCCAGGAGGTTCATTAACACAAGTGAAGGTTTCATTGCATCCAGTCTGTCAGACAACAACCAGGGAACACGTCAGTCTAGTACGTCTGCCTCATCTCAGGATTTTCATCTTTTTTTTTTCTGATTCAAAAGACATTAAAATGGATAAGCAGTTCTCAAAAGATGTTGAAATGGATCAGCAGTTCTCGAAGGACATCAAATTAGATAATCAGTTCTCGTAAGTACTTGCACTAAACTACATTCTACAATTACCAACTGACAACATTGTGAGGGCAGTAGAGGTGTCTGCTGGAACTCCAGGGCCAGTTATGCCTCTCTTCAGCTGGCAGCAGTATCACAAGATCATGGTGGTGAGACCTATATGAATATAGTTTCTGTAGCAATGTTCACAATAATTTCCTTCTCTGCAATGAGAAATTCTATCACACTTAGCTGCTTATACTGCAAGTTGCCAAGTTGCTCCATTTCAATGGTTAGGGCAGCCATATTCTGTGGCCGATTGTGGTGCAATTTAGTTCACACAATTGGCACATGCCATATTTAAAGTGAGCAAAATTTCATGCTCCTATCTTCATTATTAGCTGAAAAAAAAAATGATGCAGTGCATTACTTTCTGAAGGTACCTCGTATGTGGGGCTCTTCTCCCCAACTATTGATGACCTCATACAAAGCATTTGCGGCTGTGAGCAGACATCACAGATATCAACTAATCTACCACAGCTGCTCTCTTTGAAATATACTTTGCTGCCCTCACAAAGTTCCGCAAGAGACATGCAAATGAATGAATGAATGCCCTCATAAAACTACACATTCATGTCAGTGGTGATGTGTTCATTTATGCACAGTTAAATGGTAAAGGTAAAAATAGGGGCACTAACACAGTTAAATGGCTTATTGTTTAATTTAACACAATTTTAAACCAAGACAAAAATAACCAAAGCATTAATCAGTGAACTTCTGTTTGCTGATGCTGCTGCTCTTGTGGCTGAGTACAGATCCAGCAATCATTGATATGGCCAGATCATGTGATATATATTTTCACTGACAGTAAACAACAGTAAGATTGTGGTTCTTTGACAAATTGCAGTCACACCAGTCAGTGTAATATTGAGTCATTTGACAGATTCAACTATCATAAATCTAACAGCCACTTTCTTCATGGAGAATCAAATACACAGAAAGGAAAGATAGCTACCACATTTGGTAAACTATAAAAAAAAAAAAAGGTGTAAAACAATAGAAAGTTACCACTAAAGGCAAAGGTTTCTTATTTATTCAGGCCTGTATTTTTAGCATTTATGTGGATCTGAAATGTGTACAACACTCAAGGCAGGAGAAAAAAAATGTAGCAAGAATTAATGATAGCCAAAACCTATTAACACATTCCATTGACATCATTAGAGAAATTTAATTTGTTTCAGTCTTGTGCCTCGTATAATTAACGGCAGCATAGCTGGGATAATTGGAGTGACCTGTGTGTTCCCCATAGATCTGGTAAAAACCAGGCTTCAGAATCAGCAGCCTGGCCCTCAGGGACAGCTTCTTTACAGAAGTTTGTAAGTACAGCATATCTTTTTTTTTTTACCATTCTGGCTAGTGATAAGTGCCTTTGTAGCCTTCTGAAGATATTCATAGTCTTTCTTTTCAGTTCTTAAAAACTGGGAGTGAATACAATTCAGAAATACACAACTAATCAGTATAGTTAACATGATCAAACCAGTGTTCGGTCTCACTTCTCATGGTGTTTCTATAAACAAGTTCTTGCATTTCTTCTAGCTGGCAAGATGAGTAGAAATCAATATTGCTTCTACTGTGTTCTCAGAATGTTCATTATATTTTGTCACAGTTTACAGCTAGGCTGTGATATATGTATCTTTTCAGCCTGACTTCCTTTTAGGACTGGTTTTTTATCCCATTTCAGTTGCTGTTCACTTGCCTGCTTCAGTAGAGTCTGGATCAGTTATAGTTTGCTAATTTTAATGCAGGCAGTCATAACAGATAACTAACATTATATTATTCAGTTTTGAGTACTGTCTTCAGCCCTCCTCCTCTAGCTACCAAAGTTTATTCTGAGAAGTAAGAAAGGTTCCATCCCCATTTCTTATCCAACTGGATGCATGTGTTTCAAGATGTTAACAGCCACAATGAGCTAAGGTTTGCAGTTACCAGAAGATTACCAACCAGATAACAAGCTTTAAATCAAAGGAAAGGCCATACTATAGTTTTCTCTCAGTATATTCAGTTCCTGAAAGATAATTCTTGAAATAATTACTTATTTTAATCTCAGCATTGAACATCTTTCATAAGTCCTATGTGTCCATTTTATTTTATGTGATTTTTTTTCATGCTCTTCTTTTTCAAAATTTTGAAACAAACTTTTTGATAAGAGAACCAGTGCAGGTTTTTTGTTTGTTTAACATTATTTTATCTTACTTCTTACATCTTACATCCTTCCCATGCCGTTAAACGTCACATAGGACCCGCATGGTAGTTCGCCAAGATGTCCTGTCTTCTGCGAGTTTTTCGATCTCATCAAGGGATGTTATGCCCACTGAATTAGCTTCTCTTAACAATGTTTCATGTGGTCAACCTCTTTTTCTTCGGCCTGTTGTGTTCTATTTGATAGCTTGTTTTGGGATTCTCTGGTTGTTTCTTCTCAGCACATGACCGACATATGTCCATCTTCTTTTTTGATTAACCATGAGACAGGTTGTTTGCTCATCTATCTGATCTCTGCGTTGTTCTTGAATTCATTCCACTTTATACCAAGTATTTTCCTTAGGCATTTGTTTTCGGAAGAATCTAATTTCTTGTCTATTTCTTTAGTTATTTTCCAGCTTTCACATACAAAAATGAAGGTAGATATTACATTTGAACTGAATAATCTTAACTTGGTTTTTGTGCTTATAACTTTTGAATGCCATATGTTCTCAGGATTTTTGAAGCTCAGTGTTGCTTTGGCAATTCGAATTCTAACTTCTTTTCTGGTGTCACCATTGTGGTCTATATAGCTGCCGAAATGTGCAAAATGGTTTACTTCTTCAACAGCTGTTCCTTCTACGTATATTTATCCTTCGTCGTTAATGAGAACCTTCATTATTTTGGTTTTATTCTTGCTAATTTCAAGTCCTATTTACTAGCCATTGAAGACAGGGTATCTGTTTTTACGTGCATTGATTTCATATTGTCGCTGATAAGAGTTATGTCATCTGCAAAATCAAAATCTTCCAGTTGGGTCTCACATACCAAATCAATGCCCATTTTACCTTTGCAACATTTTTTCATTATGAAGTCTATGGTAATTCCAAAAAAGGAAGGGAGATAATTTACATCTTTGTTTCATGTCTGTTTCAATGTGGAACCATTCACTTATTCCTTCAATGTATTGACTGCACAGATATATCCTTTGTAGAGGTCACTAATGATGTTGACAATGTTAGATGGTATTCCATATATTCTTAAAATCCTCCATAATGATTCCCTGTGTATGCTATCAAATGTCTTTTAAAGTCCATGAAGTTCAGGATTAACAGTCTTTGCTTTTCAATATGTTCTTCAAGTATTATTCTTAGAGTAAAGATCTGATCGAGACATCTTCTCCCTTTTCAAAATCCTGCCTGTTCTTCTTTCACTGCATCATTCACTATATCTTGAATTCTATTCAGAATAACTTTGCAAAATACTTTTGACACAACTGATAGTAAGGTTACTCCTCTCCAGTTGTTGCAATTGCTACATTATTACATAATATATATTACATGTTATATATACATACATAATATTACATAATACTACATAAACTGTTATTTTATAGATAGTTAATATTTTTCAAATAATTTTCTGGTGTTGAAATACTGCAAATGCTGTGTCAAGATACACCTGTTTTTAATGGTTTTCATTATGAGCGGCATTCAGAAAGTAATATACCACATCGTTTTTTTTTTCAACTTCTTCTTCTTCGTTCGCATCATCTGCAGTCCTGTCTCTTGGATAAATTTCACTGTTTTTTGTAATTCATGTATGGAACCATAGAGCTTATCTTTTTTTAGTGGTTTCACTGGGCCAGTAATTATTTCTCAGTGTCTCATAGTTGGTGCAGTTCTGGAGGATATGTTCCACGGTTTGGGGCACCTGGGCACATGTACATAGATTAGTAGTACCAACCTTAAACTTTGTATACATATGACTTCGGAGTCGACTGTGTCCTGTTCGGAGATGGAAGACGGTGACTTGTTCCTTTCTGTTTAGCATGTGATAGTCATCATGTGGTGGTGTTTGTGGCTTCCTGTAGGTTTTTATCTTTTTTTTTTATAGGTGATTGGTATATCTGGTTGCTCCATTTCAGTGCCCTCTTTGGCCAGATGGTCAGCTTTCTCATTGCCTGGTATCCCACAGTGGGAGGGAATCCATTGCAAAGTGACTTCATGTTGTAAGCCAATTTTTGACAAGGCATCCTTAAGATCTGGTAGTTTGTTGCACTGAAGAGCTTCCAGTACTGATCTTGCATCTGTGAGAATTACTACGGGACATGTATCAATTCTGGTTTTTTCAACTAATAATGAAGATAGAAGCACGAAATTTTGCTCGCTTTAAATATGGCATGTGCCGATTGTGTGAACCAAATTGCACTGCAACGAGCCAAAGAATATGGCTGCCCTAACCATTGAAATGGAGCATATCAGCAACTTGCGGTATAAGCAGCTAATTGTGATAGAATTTCTCATTGCAGAGAAGGAAACTTGTGAACATTCACAAGCGTCTATGTGATGTGTATGGAAGTTTTGCAGTTGACAGGAGTACAGTCAGTCACTGGGTTCAGAGAATCAAAGAATCAGTAAGTGAAGATAAGGAGTTGCATGATCAGCTGTGCTGTGGATGTCCTGTCACAGCCACCAAGGCAGAAATGTTGAAATGCACTGAGGGCATTATTCTTAATGATAGGCATATCATTACTCAACAATTGGCCTTAAAGCTGTCAGTCAGCAGTGGTAGTGCAAATGCAGTTGTAAAAGCTCTCGGATTTTCTAAGGTTTGCGCAAGATGGTTTCCTCCAAGTCTCACAAATGACCATCAATTGCAAAGGATGGCAATTTCTTTTGAATTGTTGGAGCATTTCAGTGCTGAGGGAGAGAACGTTTTGGCTAAGATCATAACAGGTGACGAAACCTGGGCACATCATTTTGAACCTGAGACAGTCAATGGAGTGGAATCATCCGCAGTCACAATGAAGAAAGAAATTCAAGACAACTCCTTCAGCTGGAAAGGTCATGAGAACAAAGAAACATTTTAATAACATTTTATAACATAAAACATTTTATAATAATGTCTTTTGGGACATTGAAGGCGCGATTCTTGTGGATATTATACCAAGAGGAGAGACAATCACTTTGCATGCTTGCATTAAGACATTGAAAAAACTCAGTCAACGTTTTTGCCTAGTTTGGCTGCACAAGAATCCAGCAGACCTGCTTCTCCTTCACAATAATGCACGCGCTCACGCAAGTCTGGCAACTGATTGGGTTGGACTGTACTACCCAATCCACCCTATAGGCCCGATTTGGCACCCTCTAATTTCCATCTGTTTGGTCCACTTAAAGATGCACTCCGATGGGTAAGATTTGAAGATGAAGAGGAGTGATTCATGCAGCGAAGAAATGGCTACATAATCAAGAGAAAATCTGGTACGGGCTAGGAATACATGCACTTATTTCACACTGGCATAAAACTGTACAAGTTGATGGGGATTATGTTGAGTAATACTGATGTTTACATGACATATCCATATATATTGTGTATAAATTTCATGCTTTTTGAATAAATAGCTCCTGAGAAAAATGATGCGGTGCATTATTTTCTGAACGCCCCTCGTAGTTGGTTTAGTTTAAAGAAATTGGACCAGTCAAAATGAGTGGTAAAGAAATAAAGGAAAGATGTTTTTTTCTCAGCTCTCCAGCTTTTTTTTCTGCATAGTTTTTTTTTGCTATACTTTAAAAAATATTCCAAATTTGCTTTGTAGGAACTAATTTTACCACAAAACTGGCACCTTTGTTCTCAACAATACAACTTTGTGTCTGTATTTTATTAAATTTGTTCACTGTCAGTTTTTTTTAGATTCTCTCACCGTATTAAATCAGTTTAGTAATCCTGTACATGTGGCTCTTGTTTTCACTGGCTCTAACCATTGTACTAATATAATTTCTCCAGACCAGATTGTGCCATCAAAACATTCCGCAGTGAAGGGTTCTTTGGAATGTACAGAGGTAATTCTTGTCTTTTTGTTTCAGTATTTGCATGCCATACATCAACAACAAAATCACTATTTCTTTGTCACTTTCTTCATGCATCAAAGGTTGGCTGTAGCAGATCTGTTGTATATTTTTTTGTTTGTTTTTAGCACATCTGATACACTAGTGTGTTGCTGTCATTCTTTTGCTGTTATGTATCAAAATAAACTGCTTACCAGTTTCTCATGATTTTTGCCTATATGTCGTGCAGTTTTCCAGAAGTAATGTCATCTGCTTGTGTTCAGAATTTCACCAAACATTATTAATCTTGTTATTAATCTGCCAGTTATTTCAGTGTGGCATTTGTCTCTACATATATTATTCAACCAGATTTTTACACTTTCTTTGTTCATGTTTAACTTTTTTATCTTCTGTGAAATAAAATGTTTCTTCTGTTTGTCAGCATTTTGTCTAGTAATATTTTTACATTGTTTATTTTCTGTACTGTTAACTTGTAAATTTGCTTTACAATATGTGTTGATGAAATTTCAAATGGTAGCAACATGTTTTCAGTTTCTGAAGATAGCTGACTTTTTTATATGTTTTCCAGTTTCTTTATTAGGAAAAGCAAATAATTTTTCATGAATAAATGAACAGTAATGTCATTTTTTTTTAAATACAAAAATTCTTAATATCAGGAGCTGAGTTCTGCTTCTGTTTGATTTGTCAGGAGAGCAAAGTTGCTGTGTCTTATGTATATTACTGTACAAAAGTTAAGGGCCACCCATTATTTTCAACACATTTTTATATTAGCTAATATATTGATACAAAAAAGAATAATTTCGCTGAAACTTGTTTCAATGCCATCCACAAACAGTCATGCAGGTATGAAAAATACTCACTGTTTATCTTGGTGGGTGTAAAAATTACCTGCAATAATGTTTTGATAAGCATAAGTTTAGGGTACGATTCAAGTGTTCTGCCAACCCACGCAGACAGAAAAATCATGCTGATTCATGATGCAAGTGTGGCAGGGACTATTACTGAACAGATGTCACTTTTCATTCGTTTTAAAATTGGTGATAAGAGGACACTTTTGCCAGGTGCAAAAAAAAAAAATGCCCCAGAGGAGGAGTCATATCTTTGGGCTATTGCATGGGTTGAGAATGTGAATCCACTTGTCATGTTTGCAAGACATTTGGGAGTGTCACATTCTACCATCCAAAGGCTTTTGGAGAGATCTAGAGCTACCGGAGAGGCAGAAAACTGAAACCGTTCAGGACATCCATGTTGTATGAAATGGCAGAATAACATGTCATGGACATAATGTTGTCATGGACAGTCATCTGTACCACTCTACATCATCAACAATAATGAATGCTGCAGACATTAATGTCAGAGAATGGCAGTTTGCAGATGCTTATGTGAATTCAAACTTGGCTCACATCAGAATTCCTCTCACTATAGCTAACTGCAAAGCCCATGTTGCCTGGTATTGTGTGCATGTCAGGTGGGCAAGTTTCCACTTCAGTCTGTAGTTTAATGATGGCAGGGTTCATGTTTGGAGAAGAAAGAGAACATTTTATTGATGACACAGTTCGAGAAGTGGATCGCTATGGGAAAAGTTCTGTCATGTTTTGGGGTGTATTGTTGTGGGGTGTATTGTTGTTATACATTTGACAAGGCAAGACCCCTCTTCATGTCATCCATGGCACACTGACCAGCATAAGTTTCCAAGATGAGTTATTGCAAGCTCTTATTCAGCCTGCACTGGATGCTATATGTGATGCTGCAGTCTTGCAGGATGACAGTGCTCTGTCTCATCGAACTTGTATTGTTAATGACTTCATTCAACACAGAGAATCATCAGGATGAAGTGGCCCACTCGTTCACCTGATCTTGCTTCTATTGAACACCTCTGGGACATCCTTGGGTAGGGAGATCAACTAATCACCCTCTGCCAGTTGATGTTGCACAGCTGACTCTTTTCGCCTTTCACTCCCTTGAGAGCATAAGCCATGGATAAAGGCTCTCCAGATATCCCTGTTCTAGGAATTATCTGCTTCCTTCCATGTGTATCCTTTGTCTCTGAGCACTGTCATAATTTCTCTTCTTCAAGTAAGTCTAGGTCTTCCTCGTTTTCTATTTCCTTGAGAATTCAATGTCAGTACCTGTCTTGCTATGCTGGTGTCCGGTTTTCTCAGAGTGTGGCTAATACAGCTCCATTTCCTAGACATGATTTGTAGGTTCATAGGTCCTTCCCTTTCCCAGACCTCCTCATTCCTGATCTTGTCCTGCCATTTAATGTTTAAAATCCTCCTCAAGCAGTAGTTCATGAATGTTTGTAATCTCTGTTGTATTGTCTTGGTCATAACCCATGTCTCCAAACCATATAGCTGGACAGTCTTTACATTTGTATTGAAAACCCTAAGTTTGGTTCTTGTTTTGATGTTCTTTCATGACCATATATTGTTAAGTTGGATAAATGCTGTCCTGACCTTGGTTATTCTAGCTTTAACATACTTTTCCATTCCCTGTATTTATCCACTCAGTCAATCAGTAAGCATGTCTCTTGTGGAACTTTGCCTCCCCAACAGCTCTCCTGTAGGCCTCTCAGTTGTAAGCAAGATACCCTGCTGCTGATGCATCCATTTGCAGATCATCAACGATGTCTTGCAGCCATCTTCGCATTGGTCTTCCTCTCTTTCTTTTTCCCATTATATACCCTTCTCTAGATTATCATGATGTTTAATCTGTCCAAAATATGTAAGTTTTCTCTGTTTAATCCTCTTTACTAGCCAGCCTTATTCAGTATTAAGTTCTTGTAGAATGGATAAATTTATTCTTTTCTGTGTCCATGATATTTGAAGAACTCTTCTTCCCCTGGGAAGAACTGTGTTAAGAACACACTTATCTTAATGTAGTCTTTGTGAGACAGAGAACATAGATCTGTTTACTTAAAAACTCTGGCTTACTTCTGTAGCCCAGAAACCTGTAGCAATCAACACTAATTGTAATTGTTATTTTTGTAAAATGTAATGTCAGGTTGGTGGGTGGATGGGGACATGGAGATCGCCGGCGGGGATGAGGAAAGTCTGGTATAAAACCAGTGAATCCAGGATGTGACAGGATTATGTATATTTACAACAATGACTATCAGAATGATGTAAACAAAACAGAACCAGCAGACTATAGGTGGTGGGGAATGGATATCGTTGAGGCTCTCATCAGATTCCCCATCCCAAAGTCAGAATGTCTCTGTGGAACTGTCTCTAAGCTCTCTGGCCAGCCAGTGTTACATGTTGGATCTGTCTTGGAGAAGGGGCTTAAATACAGCCACCAGAGGCCGGAAAACAAAGTTTTGGTCAGGCCAGCCTACACCACTGTCTTCAGGGCAGTTCGAGCAAGACCACAGTTTGCCCTAGCAAGGAAAGGTGCTGAAGTCGAAGGTACCCAGCCAGAAGGCGCATTGCAAAAATCAGGGTACTACGCATCATTGCCAGTGTGCGTACAAAGAAGAAGAAGAAGAACTCTTCTGTAGCAAATACATTCAAAGGAATTTATGTATTTCTCAGCTGTTTTGTTAAGTGTCCAAGTCTCACAGGCATATGTTGCGATGGGAAAGATGCATGCCCGTAAAAATCTTATGTTTGTACTTCTGTCTGTTCCTCTCCACAGATTTTTTAGTTGTTTTACTTTCTGAAGAGTGATAGATGTCCTCCTTTTAATTTGCATCATTGTATCTCCATTATTAGTTAGCAATGATTCAAGATATTCAAAACTCTCCACTTCTTCCAGTTTCTTTTGTTTTGTCAGTTGTCATCAATTTAGTTTTCTTTGCATTTATCCACTATGCTGCCTAAATATGTGAAAAACTCTACTTCCTCAATTGGCACTCCCTCGATTACTATGAGGCTATTGCTTGCACTATTACTTGTAACCTCTGTTGTATTGTCTTGGTCATAACCCATGTCTCCAAACCATATAGCTGGGCAGTCTTTACATTTGTATTGAAAACCCTAAGTTTGGTTCTTGTTTTGATGTTCTTTCATGACCATATATTGTTAAGTTGGATAAATGCTGTCCTGACCTTGGTTATTCTAGCTTTAACATACTTTTCCATTCCCTGTATTTATCCACTCAGTCAGTCATTATCTTTTCATTATCTTTGTTTCTTTGTCTGTTATTGTACATTTGTCTGTATTATATATATATGTATATTATATATATGTATATACACAAAATCAAGATCTTCTATTTGGGTCCCATGTACCCACTCAATGCCGGTTTTATCGGTACAGCATCTTTTCATTATAAAGTCTGGCAATTCCAAAAAAGCAATGAAGATAATATACATCCTTGTTTCATGCCTGTTTCAATCTTAAACCATTCACTCATTCCTTCTTCTGTCTTGACTGCACAAACATATCCATTGTAGAAATCTCTAATGATGTTGACAGTTTTAGATGGTATTCTATATAGTCCTAAAATTCTCCACAATGAATCTCTGTGTATGCTATCAAATGCTTTTTTAAAGTCTATGAAGTTCAGGATTAATGGTTTCTCTTTTTCAGTATGTTCCAAGATATTCACTGCTGTTTCAATTTCATTCCTTGTAACTTCATCTAAGTTGACATTTAGTTGTGAGACTGGTAAATCAATTTCAAGATTTATTAATTCATTTGGGTGTGGTTGATTAAATATTTCTTGGAAGTGTTCGGCCCATCTTTGCGTTTGGTCTTTATTTGATGTTAATAGGTTGCCTGTTTTGCTAAAGACTGGCCTTTCTCTGGAGGTAATAGCACCTGTTAGCTTCTTCTGTATGTTATACAGAATTTTGCTGTCTCCTGTTTTTTGCTACATTTTCTGCTTCTTTTGTATATTGTCCGTATATTCTCTTTTGTCTGTTCTAGCTGAACTTTTCACTTTATTGTCTAGTTTTTTGTATGTTGCTTTTGTAGCTTCACAGACATTTTATAAAAAATAAAGAATATGGTTCCATGATATAAAATTATAAATAATATACTTCCATGATGCAAGAAATAAGTAATATGCTTCCATGATACATAAAATAATAATTTTCCATGCTGTATTTGTAGTGTGGATTTACATTTTAAAAGAGATCTATATTGTTCTATTATGTTCTAGGATCTGGGGTCAATCTCCTGCTCATCACTCCAGAGAAGGTCATCAAATTGGTTGGAAATGACTTCTTTCGACATCATTTATCAACAGCAGAGTAAGTGACTGCTTCTAAAGGTTTAATACGGGTTTATAAGAAAAAACTTGTAATTATTATTATTATCTGCATTACAATTTCTTGCTTTTTTTTTGAGGCACTTAGATTTTTAGAGACAAAATATTGCCAAAGCATGTAGCAGAGGGCTTCTAGTTTTTAATGCTGGCAACACCAAACTTGTGCATGGAGCTGTTCTGCATGGGCTGAATAGTTGAAAATATGTTTTAACTTGCAGTTCCTGAGAAATGTATATTCAATATTCAGTGTCATGGCACCATCACTTCTCCACCACCAGTAATATTCTTGTGGAAATAGGTCTTTCAACCAGTGAGACAGAATATGACACAGAATAGCACATTTGATAGGAAAATCTGCACCTGATTCTGATGAACTACATTGTCTTCTGATTCTAGTGATCTTATCATTGTCTCTGCAACATGTGCAAGCATAGCATCATCATACTACAGCAACTGCATAATGATCAGAATATTTCAGATACTTCCATAGGTCATATATATTTCATCATGCTCACAACAACAACATGTAAGTCTTAATTCATGGCAAAACCATTTTTTCTAACTAGAACTGTCATGTTAAACAGAAATAGATCTGTTTCTGTTGTGTATTGTCTTGACTTACATAACTGTTGCATTTAGGAGCAATGTACATGTCAGTATGGATTTGAAAAGTATTTTTTTTCATATTAGAATTTCATTTTATTCAAACAAGCCTGCTCTTTTTTTCTTCAGGAGTGTTATTTCAAATATAGAGTTAAATTGCTGTTTGTTAATCCATTTCATGCTGTTTGAACTGTTACATTTCTTGAGACATTTTACTGAGAGATAGTGTTATACAGCTGTGAATTTGTTATATAAATCTATGTCTATTTTATTTTGTCAATAAGTGCTATCATAAATGCTTATTTTAGCTCTGGTAGAAAGACCAGTATGGAGCAGGTTTGAGCATTATTTGATGTCTTCACCAAATTAAAATACTACACTACTTTGTGTAGACGTGGCAACTGGGCATCATAATTGATGGCAGTCTTTCCTGGCCTACTACAAGGCTTGCCAGTATCGCCACTACTCTTCATTGTATATACAGTTCAGATAACAGAGGAATAGACTGATGGGAGAGGATGAACCTTGTCTTATGCTGACTGCATTCTGATATACAGATAGGAAGACAGAATAAGAATTGTCCAGGAGCCATATATCAACTTAGTGTAGCACCTCTGGGGCAATGGATGACCTTGCAGAGGCAACTGTGACATAAGGAGCAGTGCTTTGCAAATGTCATGCAAGTGTCAAGAGGAAGTGACTGAGCAGATCAGATGGCTGACTTAGCTATCAGAGAAAGAGCAGGCAGTGGATCATGTAGACATTATCAGTGCCATAAAAGAAACTGGTGAAACAAGTAATTATCTTGCCAACAAACTAGTGTCTGTGAGGATGCTGTTGAATGAACTAACTCGAAGTATGTAGGCGTAGGGTTTGATCGCAGCTTAGGATTCAAAGTTCATGTCACAAAGATCATAACTAAAGTTAGGAAAGGATTAACTGCAATAAAATCATGCAGCAGCAAACCTTGAATGGTGGCTTCTAATTCTCTTATGAATGCAATGATGCTGGAGTCTGATTTTGAATCTTTGAACCAGAGGCATCCTGCAAGGCCATCTGCTAGACCATGAACAGCAGAATAAAATTAGCCAGGACACAATCATAATTTAAAATAAGCACAGACAAAGCACACTCACTCAGCAGTGAGCTGATAAGAGAAGACTGAAAAATGTTACAGGGAGGAAAATCATGGATGGGTCATGCAGAAAATGTAATCCATGAGATGCGCACTCTTGAGAATATAGATCCTGAACAAGAATGGGTACCTGCACCACCAAACTTCAAACTGACTCTGTTCAAATTACAATTGACAGAAAATGCAGAAAATATTCCTGCTGCAGTAGATGTCAAAGCACTAATTAATGAAAGCATCAGAGATGGAAACATCATTATTTATACAGATGGATGGGCGGTTCATGTCAAGGGGTGTGGCTGGACCTAAAATCAACTCACGTGGCAGAACAATGAGAGAAACCGGTGGTAAAATATCAGTAATATGAACATGTTTAGTGCAGTTGTGGCATCACAGCAAATGAGAATATTCAATAATTGCACCACTACCTGTGCCAGTATCATCTTCTGGATTGTGCATGAGACATCTCACATTATGTCGATGCACTTTGATGAAAAGTGATCCATGCATGATGAAGGCTTACATCTCTGCAAATTTCCTCAGTAGGGGGCATTCACAGCCAGCTCTAAGCAGCTATACGGCGCCAGCCTTCCAAGAGCACAGCCGGACAAAGCATAGAGAAAGGCAAGCAAAGGCACAGTCTGCAACAGTCACATTTTTCCCTTCCACCATGTTGGTGTTGGAAGCCAGTGGTGGTTTAGCTGCAACAGCAAGCAGCCTCACACTGGAAACAATCCCTGTGATAAAAACTCTGTTCTGTCTAAAGTCACAAGACTACATGCAAGCATGCATCTTGAGTGACTTGAACATGCTAAAGAAAAGTCAAGCTGGCTTTATAAGGCAACAGTTGCTCATATACTTGCAAATGTTACAGATCCATCGATTGACCTTCGTATCTGTACCAGGCCATGCAAGTGTCAAGGGGAAATTACTGAGCAGATCAGATGGCCGACTCATCTGTCAGAGAAAGAGCAGGCAGGGGATCAAGCAGACATCATCAGTGCCATAAAAGAAGCTGATCAAACAAAGGACTTTACTGACAGCTATGACTTAGCATTGGTGTCAATAATGAAGGAGTTGGGGTAGCAAAAAATGAATGATTCATCGAGAGCTGCAGATGGATGATCAACCAAAAAAAATGGGTGTTATCAGTTAATGCTGAATAGATTATTTTCTTAAATAATCTCTTCAGATTGGAGCACCTATGGAGTGCATGGACTTATGGTCTTTCCTAACTGTTACTGATTGGCTGTTAACTAGTTTCTCTTTTGTAACCAGCACCTGATTGACCACACTACTTACAGGAGGAGGTCCAGTTACATAAATATCTAGAAAGAAAAAGGCTAAAATAATATTCAGATGGGTGTGAATGAATACTGCTTATATCATAATGAGATGCTTGTGTAGATGTTTCTGAATAGTTTAAAATGTTCTGAACTTTCTGTTTGTTGTGATGCTGATAGTGGTTCACTGACTTTGGGGCGAGAGGTGGTTGCTGGTGCCTCTGCTGGATTGTGTCAGATTATCATCACTACCCCAATGGAACTTTTAAAAATCCAGCTACAGGATGCTGGAAGAAGTGGTAAGCCCTTCTGTTATAATACACTACTATCTTGTGTATTAGCAGTCTATTTTAATTTTGTTGGCTGATGGCCCATGATTTCAGCTTTTAGCTATTAGGTTTATTCTCATAGTTAATTTCTGTGTTTTTTTGTTTTTTTTAAAATCAGTCTATTCATCAATTCTTGAAATGTCTAATTAGAGGTTTTGCTGAGTTGTTCTGTGGCTAAGGTATTTGTGTACAGTCCAAAAGATCAGAAGTTTGCATTTCATCATGTGGACTTTTTTTTGTAGCAGTATTTTGATGGTAAAAGAGATGTAACTCAAGTAAAGCTTTTGAGAAATGAAGTTTGCTTTAACTCCTCCTGAATATGAATATTATTTATAATTTAAGTTTGCTCTCCCACATGATTTGTGTTCAAGTCAAGAACTTCTGGAAAGTTCTGTCTTGTATGAATGTTGGCTGGTAGTGATTAAATTTTGGATCTTATCTTACATCCTTCCTGTTTCATTGAACATCACATAAGGCTCACATGGTAGTTTGCACATTTTCCTGTTTTCGGCAAGCTTTTCATCCTCATCAAGTGATGTTATTCCCACTAAACTGGCCTCTCTTAACAATGTCCTCTTTAGAGTTTCACCTGGTCGACCTCTTTTTCTTTGGCATTTTGTGTTCCACTTGATAGCTTGTTTTGGGATTTTCTGGTTGTTTCTTCTCATCACATGATTGACATATGTCCATCTTCTTTTTCTGATCAACCCATAAGACAGGTTGTTGTTTGCTCATCTGTCTTATCTCTGCGTTGTTCTTGAATTCGTTCCACTTTATACCAAGTATTTTCCTGAGGCATTTGTTTTCAAAAGAGTCTAATTTATTGTCTATTTCTTTAGTTGATTTCCAGCTTTTGCATGCATAAATGAGGGTTGATATTACATTTGAATTGAATAATCTTAGCTTGGTTTTTGTGCTTATAACTTTTAAATGCTGTATGTCTCAAGATTCTTGAAGATCAATGCTGCTTTTGCAATTCTAATTCTAACTTCCTTTCTGGTGTCACCATCCTGGTCTATGTAGCAGCCAAGATATGCAAATTGGTTTACTTCTTCAACAGTTGCTCCTTCTATGTATATTTTTCCTTCATAGCTAATGAGAAGTTTCATTATTTTTGTTTTTAGCCACTGAAGACAGGTTATCTGTTTTTTCTTGCATTGATTTCACATTGTCACTGATAAAAAACTTATTTCGTCTGCAAAATCAAGATCTTCCAGTTGGGTCTCCTGTACCCAATCAATGCCTGTATTACCTGTGCAGCATTTTTTCGTTATGAAGTCTATGGCTGTTCCAAAAACCAATGGAGATAATATACTTCCATGAAGCCTGTTTCAATCTGGAACCATTCGTTTATTCCTTCTTCTGTGTTGACTGCACAAACATATCCATTGTAGAGGTCCCTAATGATGTTGACAATCTTAGATGGCATTTCATATATTCTTAAAATTCTCCACAGTGAGTCTCTGCGTGTGCTATCAAATGCCTTTTTCAAGTCTGTGAAGTTCAGGATTAATGGTGTTTACTTTTCAATATGTTCTTGAAGTATTTATTTATTCTTAGAGTAAAGATCTAGTTGAGACAGCTTCTCCTTTTTCGAAATCCTGTTTGTTCTTCTCTCATTACATACAGCATCCACTATATTCTATTCAAAATAACATTGCAAAATATTTTTAACACAGCTGACACTCCAGTTACTGGTTACTCCTCTCCAATTATTGCAATCGCTAAAGTTACCTTTTTTTTTTTTTTTTAAATTTTAATGATGATTCCTTTTTTTCATTTATAAGGGACCTTTTCTTCTTTCTAAATTTTATTAAACATTCTCTGTAGCTATCTCATGTTGTCACTGTTAATAGCTTTTAACATTTCGGCTATTATTTCATCTTCACTTGCATTAGATTCACACGCATTAGATTCAATTTTGGATAGCTGAATCTTATTACGATTGCATAAAAATTGGAGGTTATGAAATACCAAAGATTAGACATGCTAATGACAAAGGAATGAAAAAACTAATTATATCAGTCCGTAAGAATAGTGAAGAGAAAAACCTCTATCTTAATGTTAAGAAAACTAAATTGATGACAACTAACAAAACAAATAATGCAGCTGAAATATGTATCAATGAGGAGAAACTGGAAGAAGTAATAAATTTTGAATATCTTGGATCACTACTAATTAATAATGGAGATACAATGAGGGAAATTAAAAGGAGGACATCTATTGCTCTTCAGAAAGTAAAACAACTAAAGAATCTGTGGAGAGGAAGAGACAGAACTGCAAAAATAAGATTTTTAAGGGCATGCATCTTCCCATCACAACATATGCCTGTGAGACCTGGACACTTAACAAAACAGCTGAGAAACACATAAATGCCTTTGAATGTAAATGCTACAGAAGAGTTCTTCAAATATCATGGACACAAAAAAGAACAAATATATCCATACTACAAGAAATTAATATTGAAGAAGGCTGGCTAGTAAAAAGGATTAAAGAGAGAAAACTTAAATATTTTGGACACATTAAATGACATGATGATCTAGAGAAGACCGTCTTGGAAGGGTACATCATGGAAAAAAGAAAGAGGAAGACCAAGGCCAAGATGGCTGCAAGACATCATTGATAATCTGCAGATGGATGCATCAGCAGCAGGGCATCTTGTTTACAACTGAGAGGCCTACAGGAGAGCTGTTAGAGGCAAAGTTCCGCAAGGGACGTGCAAATGACTGATTGGGTCTTATTTGTTGTAGCATCTTATATATGAGTGTCTAGGAGTAAGTGTAGAATTGACCTTTTGTTAGTGTTAGTGTAAGTGTATGATGAGTTTTGTGTTAGTGTGTTGGGTTATTTATTCAGTTCCTGTGGCAGCAATCAGTACTCATAGATGTCAGCCATCTGGATCTTTGTTATTCACATTGTTACCTACAGCTTGAGATATCACACTGTGTACTCCATTGTCATGATTCATTGGAACCCATCATCGTCAGGAGCATGCCATTAAAAATTGTCTGTTCAAGACTGGTTTTCCTTCAGTGAATGATTCAGTGTTGTACTTCATAAAATTCCTGGGTTAACAGTTCTTTAAGTGTTTATCATTCAAAACACTTTGAGTACTGATCATTATGTTTGTCATTTTTCTATATTCAGCCCTCAGATCGCATTGCCATGACATAGTGAAGTTACTCATAGTCATTTATATTGATGGCACAGCAGGCAACACACTTTTTCTTCTATATTTTATAATGGGCATGTGATATTATACTTTCTCATGATCTCATTGGTGCAGATACAAGGATTGATTGATAAGTTGCAGCCTAAGGTGCAAATACTTGAAACACACAGTTGATATTAGGTGCATTTGTAGATCAGGTTAATGTAAGTTTAAACACCAAGTTTCAAGACATTAACAGCAACCAGTTTTACTGAATTGGTAAAGGGTGGCAGAAATTGAGAAAATGGATAAAATTTCTCATTGAGCAGTCATTCATTACCTCTGCATCAAGGCTTATCATTGAAGGAGATCCATGAGGATGTGGTAGAGACTCTAGGGGAAAGTGCAGCTTCTTACAGCACAGTGAAGAAATGGGCAGCTCATTTCAAACATGGAAAGGAGAGTCTGGAAGATGATCCCTGTCCAGGAAGACCAAGAACGGTAACCACCGATGAAACCACCAACAGAATCCATGACATGATTATGGGGGATCAACAACTGACTGAACGGTACATTGCTACTGATTCCCCAGACTTGGCCCCTTCGGACTATTACCTGTTTACCAAATTCAAAAAGGATCTCAGTGGTTGCAAATTTGCTTCAGATGATGACGTTATTCATGCTGTAGACCATTTTCTACTTGCAGAAGATGCTGACTTTTACAAAGAAGGGATCCGTATGCTCCAGGATCGCTGGACTAAGTGCATAAATT
Organism: Achatina immaculata; assembly: GCA_009760885.1. Lineage (NCBI taxonomy): Eukaryota > Metazoa > Mollusca > Gastropoda > Stylommatophora > Achatinidae > Lissachatina > Lissachatina immaculata. The sequence continues at coordinate 5,032,482 of CM019695.1, read as the reverse complement.
TGCAAGGGGACTATGTTGAGAAATACCCCGAAAAAGTTGTCCATAAATAATCTGTTGTACCTTATGCTGAGAACTTATCAATCACCCCTTGTATCAAATGCCTACACTCAGAAAATGGAGAATGTCCAACCTACAGAGCAGGAAGACATGTCATAGTACACCATATCAGAGTAACAAAACAAAATGGATGTTCACATAAAATTTAGTATTATTTATGGGATTACATCTGGACACAAAAACTATGTCTAAGATCTTGCAAGATTTGAACAGATATGCTAGAAATGCTTATAATTCATTTTCTTGCAATCTTATCTAAGTCTTTTGCATAATATAGTGTTTTAAAGTTCCACACACTGTCAGTTCTGTAAAACTGGACAGTATTGACACACTAACACAATGTGTAGCAGATTAGTTAACAGGTTCTCATGTTATTACTTTCTATAACTGTCATGTTATTACTTTCTATAACTGTAACAGCTAATGTTGATCTGACAAGCGACACTGGAAGAGCTGGCACTGCAACAGCAGCTGTTACAAAGCCAGAGCGTCTTTCGGCTACTAAAATAACCATAGATTTACTGAAGACTAGAGGCATCTTGGGATTGTATCAAGGCTGTGGAGCTACAGCTCTTCGAGATGTCACATTTTCAGCAATTTACTTCCCATTGTTCGCCAACCTGAACAAACTGGTAAGCTTTTTGAAAGGTACTGGTTTAAGAAATGTTATGGAACTTTTACAAATTAAAGCCTAAATATTTAAAGTACTTAAAACTAATGAGACAATTAATTTGTGACCAAATTAATAATAATTAATTAGTGTAATTAATAAGTGACCAAAACCTGAACAGGTTTGAAATAATCTGTTACCAATCTACCTTTCCAAAAAGATTAAAACTTGTCATGCAGACTTCAACATTTTGTTAGCTGTTTGTTGTCCTTAACTTTAAAATTAATCTGTATGCTAATTTTTTGAATTGCCTGAAATGAAAACTAATAGGGATCATCTCTGAGCACTGGGTGACAACATTTGATAGAAATGTTGAGGAAATCATCCTGAACATAAATATGCAAACGAAGAAGAAGAAGAAGATCTTGAACATAAGAACATAAGAAAAGTGTTTCATAGCATCCTTTTTTTTTCCATTGGTCAGCAGCATCCATATTTTGTACACACTTTTAATTTATAGACTGTTTCTCTTTTTACTGGATTGATATCTTTTTCTTTGTGTTCTTTCTTAGGGAGTTAATGCAGATATGAACATTCTGAGTTCTAAAAAAAACTTAGATCACCAACTTTGCATGAAGAGGAATTAGTGTAGGCCACAGCTACAGAAAATACTTGGTATATAAAGTGGAATGAATTAAAAAACAATGCAGATATAAGGCAAACAGCATGTCTCATGGGTGATCATATGTCGGCTTTGTGATGAGAAGAAACAGAGAATTCCCAAAACAAGCTATCAAGTGGAACACAACAGACCATAGAAAAAGAGGTCGACCATATGAAACTCTAAAGAGGACATTATTAAGAGAAGCCAAATTAGTAGGCATAAAATCTCTTGATGAGGTTGAAAAACTTGCCAAAAACAGAAAAACTTGGTGAATTGCAATGACAGTTGCCCTATGTGACATTTAACACCACGGGAAGGATGTAAGATGATAGCTACAGATCAGACTATAGTATGCAAGCAGTACTCTCATAAACTAATCAACAGTCATATACACAGCAGTATTGACATGCATATTATTTCTGGTAATGTTGCAGGGTAAGCGGCGTGAAGGAAGTGAACAAGCTGTCTTCTACCATTCATTCATATCTGGTTGTGCTGCAGGATGCACAGCATCTTTGTTTGTAACTCCATTTGATGGTGAGCCTTTTTTCAGAGCCCTGTTGCTTCATCATCATCGCTTTTCACTCCCTTGATAGCATAGGCCACAGATAATGGCTCTCCAGTCATCCTTGTTTTTGGAATTATTCTCTGCATCTGTCCATGTGTATCCCTTGTCTCTGAGTGCTGCCATAATTTCTCTTTTCCAAGTAAATCCAAGTGAAATTTCAATCTAGAACTTATCAAACATTTTTCAGCACTCAAAGAGGTAGAAGAGACAGATATAGATGAATTATGGAATTCGTACAGCGCAGCCATAATCACAGCAGCAAAAGCAAGTGCTGGACTGCAATCAACAAGTAGAAAAGCGTGGGTATCAGATAACACATGGAAATACATACATGAAAGAAGAGCAGCCAAATTAGCCATGTTGAATGTAAAGACAGATCTTGGAAAAGTTTTGGCAAAAGCAACATACAAAGAACTAGACAATAAAGTGAAAAGTTCAGCTAGAAGAGACAAAAGAGAATATACGAACATTATGGCAAAAGAAACAGAAAATGCAGCAAAAACATAAGACAGCGAAACTCTATATAACATACAGAAGAAGCTAACAGATGCTATTAGCTCCAGAGAAAGACCTGTCTTTAGCAAAACAGGCAACCTATTAACATCAAATAAAGACCAAAAGCAAACATGGGCCGAACACTTCCAAGAATACTTAATCAACCACACCCAAATGAATTAATAAATCTTGAAACCAATTTACCAGTCCAACAACTAAATGTCAACTTAGGTGAAGTTACACGGAATGAAATTGAAACAGCAGTGAATCTAATGGCTAACAACAAAGCTACAGGTGAAGAAGAAATAACAGTCGAAATGTTAAAAGCTATTAACAGTGACAACATGAGCCAACTACAGAGAATATTTAATAAAATTTGGAAAGAAGAAAAAGTCCCTTCTAAATGGAAATAAGGAATCGTTGTTAAAATACCCAAAAAAGGCATCCTCAGTGACTGCAGTAACTGGAGTGGTGTAACCTTATTATCAGTTGTGTCAAAGGTTTTTGTAAAGTGATTCTGAATAGAATTAAGGATGTAGTGGATACTGCAATGAGAGAAGAACAGGCAAGATTTCGAAAAGGGAGAAGCTGTCTCAACCAGATCTTTACTCTAAGAATAATACTTGAAGAACATATTGAAAAGCAGAAACCATTAATCCTGAACTTCATAGACTTTAAAAAAGCATTTGATAGCATACACAGAGATTCATTGTGGAGAATTTTAAGACTATATAGAATACCATCTAAAATTGTCAACATCATTAGAGATTTCTACAATGGATATGTTTGTGCAGTCAAGACAAAAGAAGGAATGAGTGAATGGTTTAAGATTGAAACAGGCATGAAACAAGGCTATATATATTATCTCTGTTGCTTTTTGGAATTGCCATAGACTTTATAATGAAAAGATGCTGTACAGGTGAAACCGGCATTGATTGGGTACATGGGACCCAAATAGAAGATCTTGATTTTGCAGATGACATAACTCTTATCAGTGACAGTGTGAAATTGATGCAGATTCCCTGTCTTCCTTGGCTAGCAAAATAGGTCTTGAAATTAACAAAGACAACAAAAATTATGAAACTTCTTATTAATCAAGAAGAAAGAATATATGTAGAAGGAACAGTTGTTGATGAAGTAAACCAATTTGCATACTTTAGCAGCTTCATAGACCAGGATGGTGACACCAGGAAGGAAGTTAGAATTAGAATTGCAAAAGCAGCATTGTCCTTCAAAGATCTTGAGAACATATGGAATTCAAAAGTTATAAGCACAAAACCAAGTTAAGATTATTCAATTCAAATGTGACATAAACCCTTATTTATGGATGCAAAAGCTGGAAATCAACTAAAGAAATAGTCAAGAAATTAGACTCTTTTGAAAACAAATGCCTAAGGAAAATACTTGGTATAAAGTGTAATGAATTCAAGAACAACACAGAGATAAGACAGATGAGCAAACAACAACCTGTCTTATGGGTTGATCAGAAAAGAAGATGGACATATGTAGGCCATGTGATGAGAAGAAACAGAGAATCTCAAAACAAGCTATCAAGTGGAGCACAACAGACTGAAGAAAAAAGAGGTCGACCACATGAAACTCTAAAGAGGACATTGTTAAGAGAAGACAGTTTAGTGGGCATAACATCCCTTGATGAAGTTGAAAGACTTGCCAAAAGCAGGAAATCTTGGCAAACAACTATGCGAGCCCTATGTGACGTTTAACGGCACGGGAAGGATGTAAGATGTAAGTAAATCTAGGTCTTCCTCATTTTCTATTTCCTTGAGGATTCCATGTCAGTACCTGTCTTGCTATGCTGGTGTCAGGTTTCCTCAGAGTGTGGCCATTCCATCTCCACTTCCTTGACATGATCATACTTTCTTGTCCCAGACTTCCTCATTCCTAATCTTGTCCTGCCAGTTTATGTTTAAAATCCTCCTCATGCGGTAGTTCATGAATGTTTGTATCCTCTGTTGTATTGTTTTGGTCATAACCCATGTCTCTGAACCATATAGCTGAACAGTCTTTATGTTTGTGTTGAAAAGCCTTAGTCTGGTTCTTGTTCTGAAGTTCTTAGATAACCATATTTTGTTAAGTTGGATAAATGCTGTCCTGGCCTTGGTTATTCTAGCTTTAATATCTTTTTCCACTCCCTGTATTTATTCACTATGCTGCCTAAATTTGTGAAATGCTCTGCTTCTTCAATTGACACTCCCTTAATTACCTACCATGAGGCTATTGCTTGCACTATTACTTTTCATTATCTTTGTTTTTTGTCTGTTAATATATAGTCCCAGTTTAACTGAATTCTTGCTTAAGATCTGAAATCCCTTGATAAGGTTGAAAAGCTTGGCAAAATACCATACGAGCCCTAGGTTTCATTTAACAGCATAGGAAGAATGTAAGATGTAAGCTGTCAGGATAAATGGAGCTTATCACAAGTGGCAGAATGCAAGATAAATGGCTTGAAAACAAAAAAGATTGGGCACAAAAATTATTAGTCAAGTAGCATCCATGAGAATGGGTCATCAACTGTTGAAGAACATTTGAATGTTCTGAACTTTACAATAGAACCTGAGTGCTGTAGAGAGCGGAACAACAACACACCTCCTTCAGATCATCATAGGTCATGACTCCCAGAGGTCTTGTGACTTGTTGCTTTGTTTTTTCTTCCTGGGATTGAACCCGTGATCTTCCAGTTGGCACAGCACTTTGAAGTGTGTCTTTAGCGATTTAGCTACAGAAGACTGGTATTGGTTGTGACAAATGAAATTATTTATGTTCTCAATGCTTGTTTTGCATACTCCACACCCAGCATGAAGCCTTTTCTGCTGTTTCTGAAAGGCTTTTCAATGCCCTTGCTCTTGCTTGTCCCTTTTATGCCCAGTTGATTACATAGGTCATATGCTGATGTTGCTACAAATCCTCTTGCTCCCACTTCTACAGCTATCACTTTTGCCCTGACTCCTGCCCCCTGCCTCAGTTGCTTGACCAGGTCATTGTACTTCTCACATTTTAATAGATGCTGCTACTCTGTTCTTGTTTCATACGGAACCGTAAGCTCGATCATTATTAGTTCCTATTTTTCTATGGAGTACACTACAATGTCCGGTTTCATTCCTGTGTTCTTGATGGCAGTCGGGTATTCTCTTCTTTCTGGTAGGTCCACCGTCACATCCCAGTCATTTCCACCATCTAGCAGTGATGGTAAGGGAATGTCCCTGATTTCAGTATATATAGCATTGTACTCAAAGTAAAAAGAAACAGAAATTAGAAAAAAAAATTAATAATAAGTGTGATATTAATAAAAATTCTTTTTTTTTTAAATGTCAGCTTTCAAGATTCACTTACATGTCTGCCAAAACACACACAAATTTGTTTTTACTGTGCAGAGTGAAGGTAGTATTTCTTATAAGCTTGTATTTCGTTGTAATATTTAGGTTGTTTTTGTCTCCAGTTGTGAAAACTCGTCTACAGACACTCAGCAAGGGTAAAGGAGAGCGTCATTACTCTGGAATCATTGACTGTTTTGTGTAAGTTATGTTGGTAATTGCATTACTTATATATTTTCTTTTTTGCATTGGTGATACGTAGTATGAAAAAATTGTGAACTTTAGCTATGAGAAACAGTGCACTATCCACTCAGATGTAACATCTTCAAATAAAGATTTTCAAGAAGCCTCATCTTCAGTGTGCTTGAAATTGTGACACCTGAAGAAGAAAAGAGGTCATGACACAGAAATTCTGTCACTTAAATTCATTTTCTCACAGGTACCAGTTTGAGATATAAACACACTGGTCTCCTGCAAATGTCTGGTATTAACTAGACAACAGTTAACAACAAACATTCCTTTTACAGCTTTTTTATACAAGTTTCAGTTTATGGATTCAGGTAAGAAACAATTATTTTTAGAATGTTATCCATACTATGATGTGCAAAATCAGTTTACACTCATCGACTTTATTTTTTCTCATTTGAAAAATTTGCATTTCAATAAAGGATTTCCAGCAAACGGAGGAAATGGTGCATGTACCAAAAAAAAGGTGGGGGTGGGGGGTCGGGGGTCCAGATAAATTATTAGCCATGACTTCTTGAAAAGCATTTGGTTGACTGATGTTAACAGAAACAAAAAATGTTGGCTCACCAGCAGTAATTATACAGTAAACAAAAAGATAATTAGCTACCATTTGTATTTATTAACCGTGTGAATTAGTCTGTCACTTGCATAAAAAGTGTAGATGACCAATGTTAGTAAATGAATATTACCTTAATGAACCTGATAACAATCACATATATTAGGGAGACCAGCATTACGTGTATAATTATGAAAAGAGCAATATATTTGTCACAAATGAATGTTAGCTTCACTATTATTATTAATATTTCTTAAGAGCAATTATAGGTTGACCACCATACATTGACTTAGTGTTACATTCAAGTTCTTGCTGCCAGATTGGAGTCTGAACTGTGAGTGTAAAATCTATATTAGCCATTATGCACCAGTTTTGTTTTTAGCCGTAGGTTGTTGTACTGGATTTAAAATACGTAAAACCACTGATATCACATTTCTAATATCCATTTACAGGCATAAACTTCTGAATTTATAAACATGACACAGTTCAGAAGCGGCTTATAAGCAGCTGTCTACCTTAGGTGTAAAAAGCAAAATTCACAGTCACTGTCTTGAGATCACAGCCACCTGTATGTGACCCCCTGAAGCATTAATGCAGGCTTGGCATGGACATCTCATTCTGTTGCAGAGTGTCTGAAAAAATGTTGGGAGTATAATGTTCCATTCTGCAACCTGTCCTAACTACAAATCATTCACTGTATTGTCATAGTGATGGCTCCTTCAGTTCATCTCATGCATGTTCAATCATGTTCATGTCAGGAGAGTTTGCAGGCCAACCTAGCACAAGAAAAGGTTACAGGGCTAAGAAATTCCTGCTATCATTAGCTGTGTGAGGCCTAGCATTATTATACTGAAAGATTCTCATATCTGAGTGATTCTCCAAGAAAGGCACTACGATATGTCACAGTACCTGATTAACACAGACATCATTGGTAACATCAACTCTGAAAACATAGAGTAGCCATGGGAGATTCAACCCCCCCCCCCCCCCCACAACATGTGTGCTTCCTCCTCCATACCTGTCATGCTGGACTACAAATGCATCAACATATCTTTCTCCAGGATGACACCACAGCAATTTCACCTATCAGCAAAGGAGACGCAAAACGGCTTTTCATCAGAGAATATCATTGATCTCCATTTCACTGTTGGATGACTTAAGGTTTGTCGGGCCCAAGCCATGTTGTTGGTCCGATAGTATCTAGTGAGGAAAGGAACAATGTTGGAGTGTCTGTTTTGCAAACCAGCAGAGTGAAGTCTCTGTCGCATAGTGGTTGCTCTAACAAGTGCTCAGGTATCAGGTGTATGTGCTGCTGTCTGAGTTGCTGTCTGAGAACAGTTGCTCAGCATTTGGCTCAAGTTGTTACATTAGGTTGACCAGGCTTGAGACAGTCATTTGTGGTACCTATTGCCTGAAATCACTGGTTCAGCCTCACTGTAGACGTCGTCTTCTTTGTACGTACACTGGCAATGATGCATGATACCCTGATTTTTGCGATGCGTCTTTTGTCTGGGTACCTCCGACTTCAGCACTTATCCTTTCTAGGCCAGACTGTGGTCTTGCTCGGACTGCCATGAAGACAGTGGTGTAGGCTGGCCTGGCCAAAACTTTGTTTTCCAGCCTCTGGTGGCTGTACTTAAGCCCCTTTTCTATGTCAGATCTGGCTGGCTAGACGGCTTTGAGACAGTTCCACAGAGACACTCCATTGGGATGAGAAATCTGATAAGTGCCTCAATAATATCCATTCCCCGCCACCTATAGTCTGCTGGCTCTGTTTTGTTTACATCATTTTGATAGCCATTGTTGTAAAGTCACATAAGCTTGTCATGTCCAGGATTCATTGGTTTCACACCAATTTTCCTCATCCCTGCCAGCAATCTCCATGTCCCCATCCATCCATAACCTTACATTTTACAAAAATAACAATTACAGTTAGTTTTGATTGCTACAGGTTTCTGGGCTACGAAAGTAGGTCAGAGTTTTTAAGCAAACAGATCTATGTTCCCTGTCTCACAAAGAATGTGTTAAGATAAGTGTGTTCTTAACACAGTTGTTCCCAGGGGGACTATAGTCAAATGGTCACATTGAAAATGTCTGGCATATCAATAGCTTGCTATCACTCTTGTGACAACAATCAGGGCATGACTAAAACATTAACAAACTTCCTTTTGATGGAAACAGATGATGGCCTTTTACTTGCTAAAAGATGTCTAATCTGCATGCCAATTTTCAAAGTCACTTTTAAAATAAGCCCATAAAAGAAGAAAAAGATCATTTGCATATGCTACACACCAAATTTAAAGTGAACATCACATCGCTGGGAAAATGTTGTTTCATCAACTGTCACACTTTCATGCATTCACAGCTTAGAAATAGTGCTCATTCATAAACATTTCACAATATTTGATAAAGTGATGTGTTTTTAATGGTGACTGGCATATAAACCCAAAAGTTGCCCTGAGATTAGTATTTTTTTTTTCTGATGAGGTTATACTTACCAGTTTATTCAAGTAAAGCCATCTGACCTCTACATATACTATTATCTATGTAAAATTACCTAATCATGTAGTTAGTTACAATAATTCAGCTCTAATGTCTGTATCTCTGTGAAAAGATTATATCAGCACTAGAGTCTATGTTTCTCTGTGAAAAGATTATATCAGCACTAGAGTCAAAAGATTATATTTGGTGCACATAGTAAAAGACAGATAAGTTTAGATAAAGCATGCTGTATAGTAGAATCTAAAATTGTCAACATCATTAAGGACTTCTACAATGGATATGTTTGTGCAGTCAAGATAGAAGAAGGGATGAGTGAATGGTTCCAGATTGAAACAGGTGTGAAACAAGGATGTATACTGTCTCCTTTACTTTTTGGGATTACAATAGACTTCATAATGAAAAAATGCTGCACAGGTAACACAGGTATTGACTGGGTACATGGGACCCAACTAGAAGATCTTGATTTTGCTGTTGACATAACTCTTATCAGTAACAATGTGAATTCCATGCAAGAAAAAAACAGATAGCCTGTCTTCACTAGCTAGCAAAATAGGACTTGAAATTAACAAGGACAAAACAAAAATAATGAAAATTCCCCTTAATCAAAATGGAAAAATACACATAGAAGGGACAGATATTGAAGAAGTTAATTAATTTGCATACCTTGGCAGTTACATAGACCAGGATGGTGACACTAGAAAGGAAGTTAGAATTAGAACTGCAAAAGCAGCATCGATCTTCAAGAACCTTGAGAACATATGGAATTCAAAAGTTATAAGCACAAAAACCAAGTTAAGACTATTCAATTCAAATGTAATATCCACTCTCATTTATACATGCAAAAGTTGGAAAACAACTAAAGAAATAGACAAGAAATCAGAGTCTTTTGAAAATAAATGCCTATGGAAAATACTTGGTATAAAGTGGAACGACTTCAAGAACAATATAGAGATAAGGCTGCTGAGTGAACAACAACCTGTCTCACGGGCGATCAGGAAAAAGAGATGGACATGTGTCAGTCATATGATGAGAAGAAATGGTCAGAGAATCCCAAAACAAGCTATCAAGTGGAACACAACAGGCTGAAGAAAAAGAGGCTAACCACATGAAACTCTAAAGAGGACACTGTTAAGAGAGGCCAGTTTAGTTAAGTATAAAATCCCTTGATGATGTTGAAAGACTCGCTGAAGACAGGAAAATTTGGCGAACTACTTTGTGAGCCCTATGTGACGTTTAATGGCACAGGAAGGATATAAGATATAGGATAGTAGAACCAAACTGGTATTGAGAATCTGTAGATAACTGAGCAGAAAAAAGTGCCAAGCATACTGAACAAGTTTTAAGCATTTAGGTTTTATCTGCATTTTGACCAGCACTTTAATGAAAATGAACAATAATTGACCTGCAGCATATTTCCCTCTCGCCAGACTGGATTCATTGCAAATCTAATGTACAAAAATCTCACTAAACTGCTTGAACTTGAACAATGGCCATTCTCTGTTGCTGGCCTAGAGATGGGCCTCCAAACACTCTGGACATTCCTATATGTGCTCAGCCTTTAACTCATTGTTGTTTGTAGTGCGTGTTGGGTGATAGTGCAGTGCAATTAAAGTCACAGCACACTAATCCAAGAATGCTGGAACTGGCCTGTGGGGAAAAACACAATATGAAATAAACTAAGAAAATCTAAATTCCTAAAGACATCGTCATCTACACAGATGAATCAGTACACAGAGGTGATAAAAGCAGATGGGGTTTCACAGCATATTCTGAAGGAAAACTACTAAAGATCATGGCTGGAGCATACCACAACACCTGCTCAAGCATGCTGATGGAAATTGAGGCCGTTAACAAGCCTTGAATTGGCTGAAGACTCAGAATGTACAATGAACTACAATCATCATGGACTCGTCTATTAAGAAAGATAGAACACTGTACCCTTAGAAGATAATGGTTGAACTTCTATATAAAATGCAAATCCAAAACATCACATGGATTTACTGCCCAGGGCACTCCAGCGTTGTTGGCAACAAAAATGCTGATCAACTTACAGCAAGAGCAAAACCACTAGGAAACATCAGCTTGGACAAACAAGACATATATCAATTTTTCCAAGCAGTAAATCAAAGAATCTGTTCAAGAAACCTTCCTCAAAAGTACAAAATGTATAAACTAAGAAAAAAGTAGAAAATGCTTTAGTACTTAACGAGCACACAGTTGTGACATTTCAGTGTGATCCTTAATCATACAAAAACACAACAAAGAAAGAGAAGATAAAATTTAAATTCACATGAATGCTATGTAAAAAATAGGAATGGGAAAAAATAGAATAAAATGAATGGAGCACTTAGCTGTGACTTGTAAGAGACTGTGTTCAGAAGTTTGCATGGTGGAGTGTAGAGAATGTTTAAATGAAAACTTGTGATGGGTGATGTCTTATATCCTTCCTGTGCCATTAAACATCACATAGGACTCACAAGGTAGTTTGCATATTTTCCTGTTTTCGTCGAGCTTTTCAACATCATCAAGGGATTTTATACTTAACTAAACTGGCCTCTCTTAACAGTGTCCTCTTTAGAGTTTCATGTGGTTAGCCTCTTTTTCTTCAGCCTGTTGTGTTCCACTTGATAGCTTGTTTTGGGATTCTCTGACCATTTCTTCTCATCATATGACTGACACATGTCCATCTCTTTTTCCTGATCGCCCGTGAGACAGGTTGTTGTTCACTCAGCAGCCTTATCTCTATATTGTTCTTGAAGTCGTTCCACTTTATACCAAGCATTTTCCATAGGCATTTATTTTCAAAAGACTCTGATTTCTTGTCTATTTCTTTAGTTGTTTTCCAACTTTTGCATGCATAAATGAGAGTGGATATTACATTTGAATTGAGTAGTCTTAACTTGGTTTTTGTGTCTGTAACTTTTGAGTGCCATATGTTCTCAAGATTATTGAAGGTCGATACTGCTTTTGCAATTTGAATTCTAACTTCCTTTGTGGTGTCACCATCCTAATCTATGTAGCTGCAGAGGTGTGAAAATTGGTTAACTTTTTCAACAGCTGTCCCTTCTATGTATATTTTTCCTTTTTGATCAATGGGAAGTTTCATTATTTTTGTTTTTTCCTTGTTAATTTCAAGTCCTATTTTGCTAGCCAGTTAAGACAGGGTATCTGTTTTTTGGTTTGTTTTTTTTTTTTTTTGCATCAAATTCACATTGTTACTGATAAGAGTTATGCCATCTGCAAAATCAAAATCTTCTAGTGGGGTCCCAAGTACCCAATCAGTAGTTACCTGTGCAGGATTTTTTTCATTATGAAGTCTATGGCAATTCCAAGGCGATAATATACATCCTTGTTTCATGCCTGTTTCAGTGTAGAACCATTCACTCATTCCTCCTTCTGTGTTTACTGCACAAACATATCCGTTATAAAGATCCTTAATGATGTTGACAATTTTAGATGGTTTTCCTTATATTCTTAAAATTCTCCACAGTGAATCTCTGCTTATGCTATCAAATGCCTTTTTAAAGTCTATGAAGTTCAAGATTAATGGTTTTTGCTTTTCAATATGTTCTTCAAGTGTGTGATAGGGGAGAGGGGAACAGCAGAAAGAGGAGAGAATGATATAATGATACAGGTCTGCAGCTGTAGTGGGTTTTTTATTAGCTTTGGCAGGAGCCTACAATCACTGACTATTTTTATCTCCCACAATCAGGAGTGTCTTGAGGAATGAGGGAGGAAAAGCTCTTCTTAAAGGTGCACTGTGTCGTATGCTTGTGATTGCTCCACTCTTTGGAATAGCACAAACAGTCTACTATCTAGGAGTTGCAGAGTTCTTGTTGGGCTTGAAGAAACCATAAGCTTTCAACACGTTAAAACTGACATCTACAACAATGAAAGAAGTTAATATTCATGTGTAAAGCTGAGATGTTGGTTTTGTTGACAGTTTACAACAAATCTCTGAGGGACCTAAAGCATTCAGTGACAGGAAATAGTTGTGAGCAGTAAATGATTCAAATTTTAGATATCACATTTCCACATTTACTTCCAAGAATTCAATCTGACAGATCTCGATGTGTTTAAATGAATGATTTTTTTTTTTTATGTGGGCCTAATAAGCTCAACAATACTCCTTTGTTTACTAAATTTATTTTTATGTCTTCAGATGTTTTTTAAGCTTCCTTGGATATGAGCATTAACCTAATCATTTTTCTAGTAATTTTTCTAGTAATTTTTATAGTAACACATTATCTTGAAGGCACATGATTTGAATTTGTTGTCTGTATTTGGAATAATGTTACTTTATAAATCATTTGTGTTAGACATTTGCTGTTATTTATATATAAAGTAAGTGTTTATATAAAGAAAATGTTATGTATATAATACTAATATATTCATTTTTGCAGTGAAATTTTACCTCAGCTGTCTGATAGAAATAAGCTTTGAATTTTTGCCCTTGGTTATTCACATTTTCATTTTTGACTTTTCTGCCTTTTGCAACAGGATTACATTTATAAAGTAAAGAAAATTTAGCAAATGATGTTTTCTTTAAGTAATGAGTCATGAAATAAGAAATGCAATAAAATAAAAATGAACTGATTAAATCTGACAAGAAACAAAATTCATCAGCAGTTTCAGAATAAAATATTGAAAAGCAACTACAAAAAAAATTAGGTTAGGAGAAACATCCATGCTGTGTGGAAATATCCATGCTCTGATCCTCCTCCATGTAAACTCACACTGATGCTCTCTTCATTTACACTTATTCTTCTCGTACACTTTCAGTGTCTAGTAAGCATCATATTTTATTTCCAGCTCTTCCATTCTAATCAGAGATGTCATGTCACTGCATTTGTTAAAATATTCTATCTTGTTAGCCTTGATGATGTTGGTTCAGTCCTTAATCAGTCTCTTTGGTAAAGTAGTTGCAGTTATTTAGTAGCCATCTATTGTGATCCTTCATTTCAAGAAATATCTGCTTTGCTTTGGGACAAAGGTGAATTATTTTACAAATGCAGTATTGAACAAGCCAAAGCAGAGCCAAAAAAAACTACAAAGGTTTGATAAAGCATTTGTATGTGAATTTTCTGATTGTCATTTGAATTTTACTTCTGTATCAGAAAAACTTTCTTTTTTTTTCTTGGAAGTTATATATCTGTGTAGATAGTTCAGGCGGCCTTTAAATGATGGTTCAATAACCAATTTAAGTGGATGAGTTATCCACAAACACAAATGGCCATGCTGTGAAATGATTAAGATAAATTTTCAAGTTATGGTTAGTTAAATCATGTACTCATGTGTTTGCTAGATTTATGAAACTCAAACTTACCATGCTTATAAAGACATCTGTAACTAAAAATATTTGTTTTTCTTCTTGTTCCTTGTATTTTGTGATCCTCTCTGTTTTAAAAGATGCTATGTTATTTTTACATGTGATGAAACACAAAGTACGGCTGTAAGAATGACATATTTTTGTGAGTGATCATTAGAAGTTATTTTCATTGATTTTTTGTTAAAAGCACAGATTTCATGTGAAAATTGTTTTTAAAAGTATATAATGTTTTTGAGAAATTGTTAAGGGTAAACAAACATGTCACTCTGTTGATCTGTTGGATTGATTATTGTGACCTCTTACTTCATGGTAAAACTGACTTTTGTATTTCATTACAGTACATATTTTGTACCAATATCACTATTATTATTCATTTGATATTCTGGCTGTTGTGGTGTTTTTCTTAAATTTGTTTTTTTAAATTATAAAGCAGAGAATCAGTTCTCAAGATGCAGGTGGGTGGTACAATTACTATATATGTCATTTTGTGATCTGTAGTGTTTTCAGAAATAACTGGAATGTTTAGAATTGTTTACTCATCTTTTCTGATTCATCCTAGTTGGACGTACATGCAATAGTCATTGCCAAGCCAGTGTTTCTCACTTTGGTTTATTGATTTGGGCTGAAACTGAAATGCACTCATAGCTTTTCACTGTTTTATGACTAATGGCTTTCCCATTACCTTTCCCATAATACACATGTCATATATGCAGTCCCCTTCTCATTGGAAAAAAAATGTAGCACAGCTTCAACTGAATTACGAAACATGTTAGTGGTTGAGTACTGGACATGTCATAACAGTATCAGACTTCCATATGAGTGAATCTGACTTATAGGTCTGAGTGATAATTGATCATTTTGATATACAGTGGTACCTTGGGTCACGAACTTAATTCGTTCTTTGACTTTGTTTGCGAACCAAAACAATTTTTCCCATTGAAATTAATGCAAATCTAGTTAATCTGTTTGACAGCCCCAGAAACATATTGTTTTTTACTTTTTTATGGATTTATGTGTGGCAAAAAATATACAATATAAAATATACAGTATAACTTTACCTTTGTGGTTGATAGTTGCTGGCACGGGTAGATGGTAGAGGAGGAAGAATACTCCTTCAAAGGAGAGTCCCATTCCACAATAACGTTGGGCAACTGTGTAGGTATTTCTGGTGTTTTTTCTCTTGTTTGTATCCTGGGAAGTGGTTCAATTGCTGGCTTGGTGACTGGTGTTTTCAAATAATGATCCAGAGACATTTGTCTTTTTCTTTGTTGGATAATTTTCCAAAAATGGAACATCACATTCATTCATTTGCATGTCCCTTGCAGAACTTTGCCTCCCTAACAGCACTCCTGTAGGCCTCTCGGTTGTGAGCAAGATGGCCTGCTGCTGATGCATCCTATTATTATGCATCCTAGGCTTGCTAGTAAAGAGGATTAAACAAAGAAAACTTAAATATTTTGGACACATTAAACGTCATGATAATCTAGAGAAGATCGTCTTGGAAGGGTACATAATGGGAAAAAGAAAGAGAGGAAGACCAAGGCAAAGATGGATGCAAGACATCATTGATGATCTGTAAATTGATGCATCAGTAGCAAGCCATCTTGCCTACAACCAAGAGCCCTACAGGAGTGCTGTTAGGGAGGCAAAGTTCCACAAAAGACATGCAAACAAATGAAATGAATGATAAAAAACAACACAACGACAAACAATGTTCACAGCACGCAAACCTGAGTACAACTGATGCTGTTCGCAAGCCAAAACGTGGCACCAAAGCTATGTTTGTGTGCCAAGGCATTGTTCACGGGTCAAGTCAAAATTTGTTTGGAAATTGTGTTCATGGGCTGATTTGTTTGTGGCTAAAAGTGTTCGTAACCCGAGATGCCACTGTATAGTCATGTGCTGACTTATGCCTACATTTGGGATTTGGGAGTGTGTGCTTGGCAGTATGTTGATCATTACAGGAGATTAGACATACTTACTGTTCGTTCATAACATGAGTTTAAGATCAGTAGACATATTTACCATCACTTTAAAATATGAACAGAATACAGCTGTGTTAAAATTAATCAGAAAATGAGTCATGTCACATTAAATAAAGAATATTATATTGTAATAACTTTTCAGTGACACAAAAATGTACATACATGCACATATATACACATATATATTCTGTAATCACCAAATGATGATGCAGTAATCTAGTTCATCTCCTAAGAAAATGTTTGTAAATTAATCGAAGAATGGATCACAACACATTAAAAATTCCTGTGGAGGCCATGATTGGCTGTATGTCATCACTTGGCTGTATTAGTTTTTGTTTTGAAAACAGTGCAATACTCAGTATAGTTTGTAGATGTCAGTTTTGCTCCTTACTTGTTTCTTTATTTATGGTGCTTTCAATTTTAGTTGAATGTTTAAATAATGTAATCCATAAATTATTAATTGAGCAGTAATTCAAGTTGAATTATAAACTAAAAAAACATGACTCCAGGTCAACGAATAATGAAATTTCAATTTGATAATTAATCTTATGGCACAGTATTCTCTATTTTTATAAAGGAACAGCATATTATTTACCATTAACTCAGTAGATTACAGATTCAACAAAATTATATAAAAACAGTTTTAAATATAACAAGCTTCCATACTTCTATGAAATGTAAAGAGTATTTCCTCCTTGGGATAAAGCATGGTACTTTTTCTTAATCATTATTCACTCAGACATTGACACCAATCTCTTTCACAAAAATGGCAGTTGTCTCTGGTTTTTCAGCATCACCACATTCCTGTAAGGGTCTGGAATCTAGCCAGATCTTCTGGAGCAATGGTTCCCAAGGTCTGCAGAACCTTCGTGGAGGTCCATGACAAAAACTCAAGGTCCTTTTTTTTTTAGTTTGTTTAAGAAGCTTTGTTTTGGTGAATCCTGTGTGGAGGAAAGAACTTTTTTTGCAATGTGGAAGTGATTGTTTGGAATGGAAAGAGGCATATTTAGATTGGTTAGCTATCACACATTTCATATTCCGTTCATTTTCGGAACAAGTAGGAATGTTAATTCCTATCTATTCTTGCTTAACTTTGAAAATTCACCAAGTTTGAACTGTGTTTTTTTTTAGTGTAGTGTAGTGTAGTTTTACTCATTTTAATGATTAAATGCTACACTACATTTTTTTAAAAATTACCCACATTTTATGAAAAAAAAATCTTTTGTGTTTAAAGCAGATAGTATCATAAGGATATGAAATTTTCCAAATTATGAGGGTCCGTCGCCTGGATTCTGAAACATCAAGGGATGTTCTAGAAGACGTAATGCAGTGTCTGTTGTGCTTTACCACAGTCATATAGGTCTGTTGTTCTTTGCCACAATTTTAGGTCTGTTGATCTTTGCCATGGTCTTATAGGTCTGTTTGTTCTTTGCCACAGTCATATAGGTCTGTTGCTCTTTGCTACAGTCTTATAGGTCTGTTTGTTCTTTGCCACAGTCATATAGGTCTGTTGCTCTTTGCCACAGTCATATAGGTCTGCTGCTCTTTGCCACAGTCATATAGGTCTGTTGCTCTTTGCCACAGTCATATAGGTCTGTTGAGCCAATTTTCAGCTTCTGGTATAGATAGTAACTCAGCCTGTCATGTCCTATTCTTAAATTAGCATCATTTGATCATTTCTTGAGAGTTAAATGCCTTTTGTTTTTGCTTTGGGGTGTTTTTATCTGTTTATCTTTATATATGGCTTTTAATCTTTTCCATGTTTCTTCATTTGTTGTGCATCTTATCAGTCTTTTACATTCTTCTTTCCTCTTTTTGCCAGTGTGTCTGCCTTTTAATTTCTTTGGATGTAACTGTGGGTGAGTACACATTGTATGGCTACTTTATTGAATACTGTGCTTGCTAGTGATAGGAGCTTGTGGTGTTTCAGTGCCTGTGTGACAGATTGTGTCTGTGAAAAATATGGTTTTTGTGTTTTATTATTTTCAAGTCTGCAGTTTTTATTGCTTCTGCCACTGCTGTATAGTTAGTGGAGCAGGCATCTGTTGGTATAGGTGTCTGTAATGTTTGTTCGTCTTTTAGTTTTATAAATATGCAAGGATGGGTTCAGTTCTGGATTTTTAAAAAATGTCTTTTTTATTTCTTTACCTTCATTTTTTTAATGACAGACTCATTTGTGGGCTTGTGTATCAACATCTTTTAGAGAGACAGCTGACATAATTTATAGGAGAGGACCAGTTAGATAAGGATAAAAACTGCTACGCATAAATACAAAACTGAAGCCTTTTCTTGCTTAGATGTATGATTTGTATTTGTGACACTGCTGTGTTTGTTTTGGTTTTGGCACTAGAGGTTTCTTCATATGACAGTACATTCAGTACTTTTATCATAGTTTTACATAAAGTGTTTTACTTCATCCTGGGTGAACATGCTAAAAAATAGATTTAAACAATACCACAGAATCTGACAAAGCGGGAGTTAAACAATACCACAGAATCTGACAAAGCAGGAGTTAAACAGTACCACAGAATCTGACAAAGCAGGAGTTAAACAGTACCACAGAATCTGACAAAGCAGGAGTTAAACAGTACCACAGAATCTGACAAAGCAGGAGTTAAACAGTACCACAGAATCTGACAAAGCAGGAGTTAAACAGTACCACAGAATCTGACAAAGCAGGAGTTAAACAGTACCACAGAATCTGACAAAGCAGGAGTTAAACAGTACCACAGAATCTGACAAAGCAGGAGTTAAAACAGTACCACAGAATCTGACAAAGCGGGAGTTAAACAGTACTAAAAGATATGACAGAACAGTAGCAGTAATCAAACATAATCTCACATGTATTTAAGAAGCTGATAAGCATTCTTGATTCTTTCTATTGTTATACTGTATTTATCATATGCAATGTGCAATTTCTTCTCTAGTTTGCATATTTTACTGCAGTACACACACAATATTGAGACTAGAAAGAAGGGACCTCCTTTCTGCATAGATAAACCCATCAGTCCAATATGATCTAAGATAACATTATGAATATGATTTATTACATACCATTATGTTCCAGGCACTTTAATTGCATATTTTTCTCCAATTCTGTTGGTCACAGAGGTAAACATTCTGCTGTTGTATGTGACACTGCTGTATTTGTTACAGGTTTTGTATTCTGCATAATTCCTATGATAATGTGTTTGATGTGACCGATTTTTACTGCACAAAGTTAACTGTAGCAGTTAGTTCAGTAATAGTTATTTGTTTTAGTTTCATATTTATTCTGTTGTATAGTGATGACTGACACAGTTTGTCTGTTGACAAAAAAAAAAACAACCTAAAGATCTTGCAACACATACAGTGACTCTTTGCTGTGTACTTTGCAACATTTTTTTGTATAATGGCTCAGCATGTGCACAGTTAAGTGTTGAGAAGTGAAACCTGATGATCATAATTAGATAGACATGTCATTTCCCTGTAAACACAGCATCTGCAATCTTTTGTTATAAAAAAAATTTGTATGTCATGTATAAAGTTTGGTGGGTTAAGAGTTAGCCAGCGCCATAGACATATGTCTTGTCTTGTACCTCATATACCTTTCGGTGTTGAGGGGACAAATAGATGTCTTGATAGGGCTCGGCGATTTGCTTGATATAATGGGATATTTAATGCTTCTGTAAAGTCCTCTCTTCATCTCTTGTGTGGGTGGCCTCTTCCTCTGTTACTTACAAATCTTAGAGTGAATGTCGTCTGTGATATGCTGTCTAGTGGTAACTGTGTAACATGGCCATTTGACTTGCTGTTTGTGGATATAGTGTAATACTGGTGTTACTCCAACCTTTGCCCTGATGGTGTCATTTCTTATTTGGTCTCTTCTTGTCACATTTAGTATTCTCCTTAAATATCTCATTTCTGTCATGATGATTTATCTTTTGTTCATGGTTGTTAGTGTCCATGTTTGACATTGATAGCATAGAGTTGGAAGGAAAATTGTCTTGTACAGTGCCTTTTTGTTTCACTTGTGATGTATTTGTTTTTCAGTAAAGGAGTCATTTGTCCTATGACCTGATTTGTTTTATCACATCTGTTCTCAATCTCAGTGTCATTTTTTCTGATGATGATATTATGTTACCTAGGTATTTGAAATGTTTCACTTGTTTTAAGCGCTGGTTGTCAAGGAAGATCTTTGTTTGGATTTTGGAAGCTACATAAGTAGATTGTTTAATATGGAAATTGTCTGGTCAGTTTACAATTATATTCATCAGAAAATGCACAGAACATTCTTGCTACGATAAATGCTGAGATCAGAGCACTAATTAGTGAAGAGATGGCAGTGCAGTTATTTATACAGATTGATCAGTGGTTTGTAGCAAAAGGTGTACCTGGGCCTTCACAGTCAATTCAAATGGTGGCAAAACAATGAAAGAAACCAGTGGTGCATTTGCTGCAATCTTCTTCTTCTTCTTATGAACTGTCTGTCTATATCTGCAGTCCTGTCTCTTGGATAAATTTCACTGTTTTTTGTGTAATTCATGTATGGAGCCATAGAGCTTATCTTCTTTGGTGGTTTCACTGGACCAGTAATTATTTCTTAGTGTCTCATAGTTGGTGCAGTTTTGGAGGATATGTTCCACAGTTTGGGGCACCTGGGCACATGTACAAAGATTAGTAGTGCCAGCCTTAGACTTTGTATACATAATACTTCGGAGTCGGCTGTGTCCTGTTCAGAGATGGAAAATGGTGACTTGTTCCTTTCTATTTAGCATTTGATAGTCATCATGTGGTGGTGTTTGTAACTTCCTGTAGGTTTTGATCATGCTTTTCTTCTGATTATAGGTGATTGGTATGTCTGGTTGCTCCATTTTAGTGCCCTCTTTGGCCAGATGGTCAGCTTTCTCATTTCCTGGCATCCCACAGTGGGAGGGAATCCACTGCAAGGTGACTCTGTGTTGTAAGCCAATTTTTGACAAGGCATCCTTAAGATCTGGAAGTTTCTTTCAATGAAGAGCTTCCAGTACTGACATTGCATCTGTGAGAATTACTATGGGGCATGTATCAGTTCTGGAATCTGATAGTTTTTCAACTGCAGCAGTAATTGCCCTAACTTCCGCATCATAGTTGTTGCATTATTTTCCAGCGGGTATGGAAATCTTGTCAGTGGTGTTGTTTGGATATTCAATATGTGCTCCTGCCCCTCCATTCTTTATGGCATTGTGGGCATATCCATCTGTATACACACGTATCCAGGTGTCACATGAATACTTGTCATCTAGCACACTAAGTGTGGCTGTTGATCTTACAAAACTGCTTTGCATCTCACCATTCTGCACACCTTTCACTTCACTTTGAATAGTTATTTGTGTATGATTTGCTTCTTTCCATGGTGTATCCTCTGGTACAAATGATAGTGGAGTGACAACATTTGGAAGGTCTGGTATCAGCTTACGCATATGCTTGCCCTAATGAATGAAGCTGCTTCTTTTAAGCCATCTTTGTGCCAAGTTATTGAATCTCTCCTTCAGGGGATGGCTCACAAAGCTGAGGAATTTCTCTCAAGGTCATGACCTTTGTGTCTCTATGTTTTTATAGCGCTTGAACACCATTTTCTGCATTTCTGCTACTGGTGTGGACCTCATGGCACCTATGATAAATCGTAGTGACTGATTTTGTACCTTGTCTAGATTATGCAGCATAGCATTTGATGCTGTGTGATGTTGAGCCATATTCTGAATGTGGTAGAATACTTTGCTGATATACATTCTTGAGGAATCTTTCACTATTTCCCCATGTGGTTCCACTCACTTTTCTTAATATGGCTAGTTTTCTTCTGGCTTTTGCTTCTGCACTGCAGCTTCCAGGTCAGGAGTCACTCCTAAGTAAGTAGGTTGGTTGTCCATCTTTAAGGATATTTCATTTACAAAGATCTTACTTGCTTTCTGTTTAGATGAGAGAGTAAACAGAGTGGTACTTGATTTCTCTGTGTTTATACTTACACACCATTTGTTTGTCCATGATGTCAAGATGTCTGCTGCTCTTTGGAGTCTCTGTGTAGCAACTGTCACATATTATCTGTACACCACATGACCAGATCATCTGCATACAGTGCTGCTTTGATTCCATAGGAAAGTTTCTTGACCAGGTTATTAACGGATACCAGGAATAGTGTAGGTGAAAGGACTCCTCCTTGTGATACACCATGTCGCAGCAGTACTTTCTGGCTTTTGTATCCATCCATTACAACTCTTGCTCTTCTATTGTGTAAATAGGACTTTATCCAGTTGTACAGTCTTCCATTCACATTGCAGTTTCTTAGTTTCCACAGCAGACCTTTTTTCCATACTTTACAAAGCCTTTCCTCAGGTCTATCTATGCTGCTAGTACAAGGTTTTTGTCTTGTAATCCATCCTCAGTCTCTTGAGAGAGATAGGTCACTTGATCTTCTGTACTGTAGTACTGCCTAAATCCTGCTTGTTGTGGAATGAGAAGGTTTTCACTTTCTAGGTGCCATTTTAACCTCAGGTCAGTGATGCATTCCATCATTTTGCATAGGCAGCTAGTGAGACTGATTGGCCTGTAGCTAGAGACCATATCACTGTTTTTCCCTGACTTTAGCAGTGGTACCATGCTTGCTTCCTTCCAGATTTGAGGTAACTTACCTGTGCTCCAGCACATATTGAAAATATCCAACAGCTTTCCCATTGCTGCCATTCCCAGGTTCTTGATCATTCTCACTGGACATTCCATCTGGTCCTGGTGATTTTCTTGGTTTCAGTTTACTGACTGCTAGGTCTAATTTGCTGCATGTGATTGGTGCTTCCATGATCTCCACTTTTCTGCCTTGTTCCTCTTCTTTCTGTGGGTTAGATCGCACTGTACACTCTTTCTCTGGATGGATATCAATGTTGCAGTCTTGTGCAAACATGCAAGCAAAGTGATTTTCTACCTGCTTACCTTTAAGAGTTTTTCCATCCTCTATTAGTGTAATCTTTGTACTTCTTCCAGTGCTCTCATCATTTAACTATTTGATTAGTTTCCACAGTTTCCTTCCATCCCTTCGTTTAGGGAATTTTCTCTCTCCAACTTTCCAGTCTGGCTTGCAGCTTGGCTCTCTGAAATTTGGCCTTAGCATGTTGGTAATTATTGTGGTGTTCTTGGCATGGTCTATTTTCTGCTTGTTTTCGAGCTGTTTCCACGTCATCAGGGAATTTTCCCAGCTCACTAGACCAGTACGGTTTATAGTCCTACGAGCTCCTCTGGGAACGAATGAACGAACAAACATACTTTATTTTCAAAGGGTTAAGATTTGGGCACACAGGCCCATCTGACATTCTGCCCTTCATTGCCCTTCATTGGAATGGTTTCCGGGGGGGGGGGGGGCCTGAAGGATACAAGCATTGAATTCCTTCATTATGCTGTTAATATCCTTACCTTCTATGGACAGCTGTCCTACCAGGATACCTGTACATTGTCCAGTTTGCTTTTTTATAGTTCCATCTGGGGAGAAGGCTACTGGTGTTAATGAGTTCATTTTCTATTGTCAGGAAGACTGATCAATGGTCGCTACCTCCAAGTTGTTTTCCAGCTTTGCGTGTAATGTTCCACTTCAGGTCTGGAGAGTGGAATGCCAGATCTGGTGTTGAGGTTGTATGCCAAGCCCTTGAGTAAAATGTTGGGGGATCCATTGGCTAGTTGATAAGTCCATTATCATCCTGCCAGCTCTCAACTTCCTCACCTCTCTTGTCTATGTGGTCATAGCCCCAGCTCTGTGAATGGCTGTTAAAATCTCCACAGACCATCAGTCTCTCTTTATGTGGGATTGTTTCTAGACCAAGTGTGCGGTCATTAGGACAGTCTGTATTACAGGTTCTTAGATGGATCATCTGGTATTCGGCTCCTTCCATGCACACTCCCACCTGACATGCACTGATGTTATTCTTAACAAGTGTGAGTACTCCTCCTTTTTTTCTGTCCTGTCAGTCTGATCTAAAACACTGGTAGCCTCTGATTTTAAAGGCGGCATCTTTGGTTAGGTGCGTCTCCTGTAAGCAGCATATACTTACCTGCTCTGCAAAGAGTATGTTCTCTAGTTCCACCTTTTTGCTATAGCCATCTCTAACACTGCTGACACTCTCAGCATTCCACTGCATTATTTTAAGTTCTTGCTTTTTGGCTGTTTTCTGCTGTTGTATTTTTTTGGCCAGTAGTTCTACTCTATGTCCCCTGGCTCCACAAGATGAGTTGAGAGGATCTCCAGTAGCATTAGGTGGACCTTTTCAAGACAGGGGGCCTGGCACTGCACCTGCCTGGTCAGTCTTCACAGTGCGAGCACCATGTTTGAAAACTGCAGATAGAGACATTTCATTAGCGATAATGCATGGTACCCTGATTTTTGTGATGCGCCTTTTGGCTGGGTACCTCTGGCTTCAGCACTTTTCCTTGCTAGGGCAAACTGTGGTCTTGTTCAGACTGCCATGAAGACAGTGGTGTAGGCTGGCCTGGCCAAAACTTTGTTTTTCAGCCTCTGGTGGCTGTACTTAAGCCCCTTCTCCATATCAGATGGTTTTGAGACAGTTCCACAGAGACACTCTGACTTTGGGATGAGGAATCCAATGAGTGCTTCAATGATATCCATTCCCCGCCACCTGTAGCCTGCTGACTCTGTTTTGTTTACATCATTCTGATAGCCATTGTTTTAAAGACCCATAAGCTTGTCACGTTCTGGATTAATTGGTTTCACACCAGACTTTCCTCATCCCTGCCGGCAATCTCCATGTCCCCATCCATCCACCAACCTGACATTACATTTTACAAAAATAACAATTACAATTAGTGTTGATTGATATGTTTTCTTAACACAGTTGTTCCCAGGGGGATTTGGTGCAATAACAGGCAGCATCATGATGAAAACCATGGCTCTGACCTGGCTCAGGTAACAAGACTACACACAAGCATTCCTTCTGAGCAACTCAGTGAACATGCTAAAGAAAATTCAAGCTGACTTCTTAAAGGCAACAGTGACTTGAATCCTTACAGACATCACAGATCCATCAGCTGACCATTTTTGTACCAGGCAACCAAGTGTCATGGGAAATGACAGCAGATCAACTGGCCAACTTGACAATAGTAGAGTCCTATAAGAGAAGCTGACTAAGCAAAATACTTCACTGACAACTATGAGTAGGAGCTGGGGGTGAAACAATGAACAGGTAGCCAAGGATGGTTATAATTATATACTAGAGGAGATAGAAGCATTTCTAGATGTTTCTGAAGTGCATAGGTGATGGTATTTCATTCCTAACAAACATAGATGTGAATATTGGCTGCTGTGCCTCATGTACGAAATTTTGAACATGAGATTGATAGGCAGTCAGTTGTGACTAGTGAGCTTTGACCTGAAGTCAGTTACTGTCATGTGAGCTTCTGTGATGGGAGATGGGAATGACATTCTTTACATACAGTGTCAAAGTTTTGCATTTCTGTTATATTACAGGATATACAGAAATATAACTCATTTTTTTCCATTACAATAAATCACATTATCTGATGCGGATAAAATGAACTATTTTTAAAATGTCTGATTTACTGTGTAAAGATGGGAATGCACTTTGATGAACATAATTTATGTTGAGAAATGTGAATAACTTGACTCATCTTGTATGAAGCACAGTCCCAGCTGAACTCAGTGTAGAAGCATTATAAAAATGACTTACAGTTGAATTGTACAACAGTTCCATGAAAGTATTAGAATATTTCTCTTTATTGAGCAGGCTGAATCATATGTATGTTTATATGTCAGGTGTAAATATTTGTATTGTTACTTTTCTGCAGCTACATTTCTAGCCGCATGAGGAAATAATTCACTCCATAAATATCTACCTTAATTGGATGCTTTGAATATCTAACCTTATCTTTTCTTATGTGTTTCTGTTTTACTAAACATAATTTATCTTGCCTTTCCCAGTGTTTTGGTACATACTTTAGATAGACCTTTTTATTCTAATTTTCTTTTTAATGGGAGTTCTATTTCTTGTTCTCTTTGATGGTTCATTGACAGAGACAGTTTATGATGGATCAAGTTTTTCTTCAAATTCTGTCTTTTCAGTGAAATCATTGTTACTTAATATTTGTATAGTGCAGTGGCTCTTAAAGGTCCACAGACCAGCAAATAGACTAAAAAAATCTTAGCACCATCCGGGTTCTGTTTATTGCTTTATTTTGTTCTCGGGCCAGAAAGGGGGTCCAAGGTGAAAAGAAAAGGTTTAGAACCACTGCTATAGTAAGTTAATCAAATGTCAGCAAAATCTACTTTAAAAAACCAGTAAGTAAATCAAGTATAATTGTCCTCAGTTTTGAGCATCAGTTCCTCAGTATGGACCTTTTATTCATTTCAGGAAAGTGTGGATAAAAATATTATTTAGAACAGAATAAATATTAGTGCTGGTAGTGCAAGCATTAACACTTTATGTGAGACAAAGTGTGTAATATGACAGAGGAAAATGAGTGAATGGCTAAGATTTGACTGCAAATAATAATAGAAGAAACATTTTCTTTTATCATGTAGCAACTATCAGTGTTACCTGTTATAACAGACTACAGTTTATATGATTAATAAAATGTAACAATTTTTTTTCTTCCAAGGACAGTCTTCCTGTAGACAGAACTGTAGGGTCTGACAGAGAACATTCAGAATTATTTCATGTCTTTTTCCACAAATAACAACTTGTCTTTTTAACAATTTGTTCATTCTGTCTTCCTAATGTGCTTTGGAGGTCTTCCAGGAGGTCAGTTCCAATGACATTTGACCTCTTGTGCTGATGTGGTGGTCCATTTTTGTCTTTTCCCCAAAGCAAGAAGGCAGTTATCACAAATTGTATTAAAGTATAAATCACAAGTTTATAGCTTATGGTTGTAGTATTCTTCCAGTCTCAACTTCGTATTTTCAGGCAAGCTTTTCCTTTTTATTTTTTTATATTTTATTGGTAAACATTTTTTTTTTCAAAATAGTTGTTTTGCCAGATATTGTTTTAGTAATCGGATTACTAACAGAAAGTTAGCGTTCATGATTTTGCACAAATTATTTTCTTTTATTGTCTCCGCAAATAGCAGAAGTGCGTACTGGTTTTTCCCCCCTTAAGAAATCTAACTTAAATAATGGAATGCATTTACTCATTTTTTTATATACCTTTTTATCAATGATGAACCTGAAGAAGTTAAAACTTTGCTGCAGCACAGATTTTTTTTTTTTAATGAACTATTTGTGTTTTTAATTTGAATGAGAACACATTGATTAACCAGGAGATCGTTTCTTTCATCAATTTTTTCTGATATTTTTTTTTTCTATTGTTACTGGAGATTACCACAGACTAGTCCTATGTTGTTTTTTTTTTTTATTTCTCTTATAACAGGACTTTCTGAACATCATTGCTGAACATCATTTATCATCAGTTGTTGCATTGACAGGATGTCATCAGTTGGTGTATTGACGGGATGTTAGTGCAACAATTGTTACATGAATATTTTGAAAGTAGAAGCCAGCTTTTAACTGAATTTATGCTGGAAAGAAACAAGATGAAGTTTTAAACATTTTTTTGACTGATATTTGAAGTTAGTAGTAAGCTTTGCTGTAGAGAAAAAGCTTTTCGCGATTTGAAGTAATAATCAGACATAACTGTTTGCATATACAAGATAAACTCTGTTAAACAACTCAAATCAGACTAGACTCAGAATTGAGAAAAAACAAACTTTTATGGATCATCTTTTTCCTATATTTTGATCAGTTATTCATGTTTGATTTTATGAATGACAGTAGCTGTTTAGTTTTGTTCCCCCCTCCCCCAATCCAAATTTCTCATCCTCACCACACACAGAAAGCATGTTCAGGCATGGACACGCTGCAGTGACCAGACAGTATATTGCTTTTCCAAGTAAGTAGAAACAAAATGACCAGTCAAAGTGACCCTTCTAGTATATAATGAGAACAGTGATTTTCATAATCTACCATTTTATGCTAGAAATAGGAGGAGCAATTTGTCCTTTTTAACATTTGCTGTGATTTGCATGTTTACAAATCTTACTAATTAATTACTAAGTAATCTTGCACTTGTGTTAACTGTGAGAAGGGATTATACTGTTATTTTTTTTTAATATTATCTCTCTTTCCCCCCCCCCCCCCCCACCCCACATACAATAGAAAAAAAAATAGTGCCTCTTTTTGATTTGAGCTAAATGACAAATACAAGTGACTGATGAATTATTGCATCCTTCATGAACTTTTGTACACACAGAACACTTCATGACAATACATTGAGCTGTAGCAGAACTGATTAGAATCTTATAATGTTAATAATCACATCATTTTTTTTTCCACATACTGGACCAATGAGTATTTCTCAGATATCTAGACCAATAGTTTACCATTACATAACTGGACCAGTGGCTGATTCTCAAATATCTGGACCAATAGTTTACCATTACATAACTGGACCAGTGGTTAATTCTCAAATAAGTTTACCATTACATAACTGGACCAGTGGTTAATTCTCAAATATCTGGACTAGTAATTTCAAATGTTGCATCATTCTGAAACTGGCTAGCACAGGGCAGATCAGAGATTTTATGGGAATTAATGTTTGTGAGAAATGTGTGTGTATGGTGGGGAATGGGGCTAGTGAGTGGAGATGATGAGAAGTGAAGAATGAATTTATAGATTTGTACTCGTAAATACTTCTCTCTCTCTCTCTCTCACACAGACCCCAATCAATGCCCGTTTTACCTATGTAACATTCTTTTCATTGTGAAGTATGTATGTATATGTGCGTGCTTCCACACACACAATCCACCCTCATTTATGCATGCGAAAGCTGGAAATCAACTAAAGAAATTAGACTCTTTTGAAAAAGTGCCTGTTACTCAGTATAAAGTGAAACGAATTCAAGAGCAACGCAATGATATGACAGATGAGCAAACAACAATCTGTCTCATGGATGATCAGAAAAAGATGCTGGACATACATATCGATTAACGTGATAAGAAACAGAGAATCCCAAAACAAGCTGTCAAGTGGAACACAACAGGCTGAAGAAAAAGAGGTCGATCACATGAAACTCTAAAGAGGACGTTAAGAGAGGCCAGTTCGTGGCCATAACATCCTTTGAAGAGGTTGAAAAGCTCGCCGAAAACAGGAAAACTTGGCAAACTACCATGCGAACCCTATGTGACGTTTAACGGCACAGGAAGGATGTAAGATGTGCGACTGTTAATAAGCTTCTAAACAACTGTGATTTCTGAGAACTTCATTATGTCGTCCAAACTTTATGAATCCGGTCCTGTGTATTGATTCTCTTGTACTTGTGACTCAGGAGAAAATGAGGAGGAGAGGCGGGTGTGAGGAAGTCGTCATTTTACTAATGTTCTAACTCAACATTCATCCTCATTTAATGTTCTGACTCAACATTCATCCTCATTTAATGTTCTGACTCAACAAAAACAGACTTATGTGAAAGTTCGTCATCTGATGTACTGACTCAACAAAAATACTTAGTTCGTCACTTAATGTACTTGCTCAATTTAAAACAGACATTGACATGTGGCAGTTCACCCTCATTTTATGCTGTGACTCAACAAAAAATTACATGGCAGTCCACTGTCACCAGTATGAAAAAGTGTCTTGTATATTGTGTTTTACTGACACCATTTACATGTGGATTTTCTGTGCGCTCACTTGGGTATTTTACATTAGAAAAAAGTGATGCGTAAAAGTTTAAGTGTACTATCCACACCCGTACAGTTAACATTTCACGTGGCCTTTGATCAAAGGCCACGTGAAATGTTAACTGTTTTGATCAGAGATAATTGAGATGAAGGGAAGCAAAATGTGTAGTAAAACGCTTTACATGATGGTCAGAATCCGGGTGGTTAAATGACTACAATTTTTTGACACAGTATTGTAGTATGCATTTTTTCGCGCTTTTTCTTGTGAAAACTTCCGTTATTGAATTGTAAGTACTCGTAGATGCTATTTAATAGTAAAACTACTATAATTATTTGTATATATACTACAATTAAAAGTACTATAATTGTGTTATTGGTGATTTGTTTTTTGTTTGAGAGACAGTATATATACATTAGAAAGAATGGTGGGGGCTGTTTGGGAAGAACAAAACAAAGATGGCTGCAAGACATCGTTGACAATCTGCAAATAGATGCAGCAGCGGCAGGCCATCTTGCTCACAGCCGAGAGGCCTACAGGAGTGCTGTTTGGGAGGCAAAGCTCCGCAAGGGACATGCAAATGAATGAATTAAATGGTGGGGGAAATCAACGACCCATGCTAGCGTAAGGGTTGACGAACCATAGCTGGCCAAGACTGTCCGTTAGTACCCCCGATAACAGGCCTAGCTGGGCTAACGGGTCAGGGGTCGCTATAGTCTCCATGGTGGTGGAATCTGCTAAAGAAGTATCTGCACATCCCCAGCTTATCTTCACACAGGGACCGAAAAAATAGCCACCTT
This sequence comes from Achatina immaculata, assembly GCA_009760885.1. Classification (NCBI taxonomy): domain Eukaryota; kingdom Metazoa; phylum Mollusca; class Gastropoda; order Stylommatophora; family Achatinidae; genus Lissachatina; species Lissachatina immaculata. The sequence goes on along the minus strand of CM019695.1, from coordinate 5,001,639 downwards.
AACCCGCTCCCAATCCGACACGATACTGTGCCTCAACATCTTCACCGTATCGGCTCCAAATAACACCAGCTCGCAGTTTCAGGGAGGAGAAGAAGAAGAAGAACGAATTATCTAATACTGAACAGATTATGATGTCATTACACTGGTTTTTGTCTTTCCTTTTAAGTAAATGATCTGTTTTCATAGTTATTATACACTCCTGTTATTTACGTCTAGTCCCTGTTTCCACTTGGCACAAGCTCAAACATGTGATATTCTGCAGCATGTATCTTTTAACTAGTAAACTACGCCACAAGTACGGTAAGCCGTGAAGATTACGTTAAAACACTATTAGTTTTATAAAATTATTTGTTATAGCTGGCCGCCCAAATATGTGAATCTTCACTTTCTGTAATATAAATGGTTGCCACTTGTTGGGAGTGTTTTTTTTTATTATTATAAAGAGAACGATTCATGAATATAAGACTGATTATTCTTATAAGTACATGCTTGGCTGTCTTCAACTAATTGAAATCACTCAGGTACTTGATTTTTATTCATATATAATATTTTATTTTAGTAATAATTAATTTTAAAATTAAAATAGGTTTGTGAAGTTATCAAATCGTGTATATGCAGCAGCGGAACGGAAAGAGGAAACAACGAAAGCAACGGTAATCATTGACAGTAACTTGGAAATAATTTTGAATTGATAATATTAGCAACAACATAGGAAGAAGTTGCAAAGAACTAATTTTGGCAACAGCCTAGAAATAGCTATGTATAGAAATGCGAGTGGTCGGAAATAAATGGGACAGGATACATGTGAAAGAAGATGGAAATATAGTCCTTATATACAGCACGTAATCTCTGCAATGACCGTACAGGACATGTAGACAACTTTTCACGTAGAGCATTAGGTTGGGGGGGGGGGGGAATGCGAGATGGAGAGTAGACAGAATAATGTCAGAGCTTTTTCTTCTGAGTTTGTGAACTTCTAGACATGACAAGAATGATGATGATGATGAGTAACAGTAGCAGTTCTCTGAAATAGGTAGGTTTCTGGCGAATTAAAAGTTATACACTTCAAAGCTTGTTCTCATATGTTACAGTATATTCCCTTTACAAACGCTTTCCATGACATATTCCACTCATTCACAGCTTCGGAGAATAAAATCACATTGGTTGGTAACTTTTTGAAATTCGACTTTTGTAACATCTATATCCTAACCAAACCAAAACAGCGACTCCAGCTACTAAAACCATACCACCGATAAACGAGACCGCATCAAAGGAAGATCCGGTAGGTTGCCTTTGTGTTGTCGAGATGCCTGAGGCTGTGGTGGTAGGACTTGTAGGTGTTGACGATTTAACTATTATTGTGATAGCGGTGACATTCGGCATAGCAGGCCTAGTTGTGTCGTTAGCAGTCCCCTTGGTGGATATGGTCGTCTCCGACGAGTTTGGGCTAGTAGTAATATTGCTGGTGTTAGATACAGCGAAGTCAGCGAAGAAAGCTACAGAAGTTAAAAAAACATTATTCCTTTAATTATTAAACACAACAATGTGAAATAATCGAATATAAGTGAAGTTATATACAAACAAATAAGAACTTAGTCATATTATTCTGGTAATTTAATTGCGAACCTGCCAGTTGGACCATCGAAAAATGTTACCAAAATGTTCTATCTTACCACATATTCTAAATGTTACATCTTGGACTACGTGTCAAAAATGTTATCTCTTTGACTTCTTCTTCTTCTTCTTCAGCTTTCCAAGCCATTAATTAAGGCTCATTGCTGCACATAAAGTTCACCTCCATTCATCTCTATTCCTAATCTTCTCTCTCCAGTTGGTGACACCAGTTTCTTTTGTCCTCTTCTATGTTGTCTTTCCATCTCTGTCTTGATCTACCCTTTGGTCTTGTCCCCGCATCTCTTGTGCATACATGATTTTCATTCGTCTGTTCTCTTCCATTTTTTCTACATGCCCCAGCCAGCGTAGTCTGTTCAGTTTCAAGACATTTATAATTCGTTGGGATTTAAATAAGCTGTTCAGTTCAGTGTTCTTTCTAGGTCTCCATTCTCCACTGTTGGTATCTTTATCGGCCCAAAGATTCTTAGGATTTTGTTCTCAAGGATCTGCAAATGTTGTTCATCTTTCATTGTTGTACTCCACGTTTCTGATCCATACACGACGACTGGTCTTTATTATAGTTTTGTATATTGTTATTTTGGTGATTTAGGACAGGATTTTGGATTTTAACAGGTGTTGCAAGACAAAATATATTTTATTCCATATCTGTACTCTGCTTTTAATTTCCTCGCTTACTATGTTGCTTCTGTTGAAAGTTGTGCGTAGATATTTGTATGTTTCTGTTTCCTAATAATAATCTCTTCAACATTTATATACTTGGATCATTCTGCCTCTGGTCCCATATATATCGCTTTCAGGTGTATGCAGGTATTAATAACTTCTTGCATAGTTTCCCCCACCAGGTCGATGTCATCAGCGTATCCTAGTATTTTACCTTTTTCTTCTGTACTGCTTTCTTCTTTCACTTTTCTGATTACTTTTCTAGTACTAGGTTAAATAGCAATGGAGTTAATGTATCACCTTGTTTTAAACCAGTTCTTATAAAGAAGGGTTCTAACTTTCTTCCTTAAGAAGATTATATATATATATATATATATCCTTCATACATATTCTGGTCAGATTGATTAATTTATTAGGTATTTCAAATTCTTTCATAATTTTCCATAAGCTGCTCCTATCTATGCTGTCAAAGGCTTTCTTGAAGTCAATGAAGATATTATGTACTTCTTTTCCATATTCCCAGTACTTTTCTGCTCTTTGGCGTAGATAAAATATTTGGTCTGAGCTTGATATATTCTTCTTAAAACCTGCTTGATAGTCTCCCAGTATGTTCTTGCTGTATCGTTTTAATCTATTTAAAAGTATAATAGATAGTATTTTGTATTTTGTCTGTAGTAAGGATATTCCTCTGCAGTTTTCACACTTGCTCTTATCGCCTTTTTGAATACTGAGTAATGATTACTCCATTCACTAGGGAGTTTTTCTTCTCTCCATATATTAGTGCGCATATCTGTTCATGTAGATTTAGACCTCTTTCCTTAATCACTTCTGCAGCAATTCCAAGCAATATCTTGGACTACATATCCAAAATGTTATCTCTTAGACTACGATCCAAAATGTTAACTTTTAGACGACGTGTTCAGAATGTTCTACCTTAAGTCTACATCTGCAAAAACGTTGTAATCTGACCACGTATAAAAAAAATCGTATATCCATTCAAAATGTTCTCTATTAGACCATATGTTAAAAATGCTGACCACATATCCAGAAAGTTCCAAATTAGATCACACATTGAAAATATTGTATATCAGAATCTTCTATACTCCAAATTAAAGCCTATGATGACCAAAATACAGTAGGCCCTCGACTTAACGCCGATTCAAACGTACACAGATCAAATCTATTAAAACAAATTTTTAAAATAAAAAAAAAGTTTAAAACACGAAAAATCTGAAAGTAGATTTTATGTCTGTTTACATTAATATATACATTAATATTAATATATTAATCATTAATAATATAATATTAATATATACATTTACATTATATTAGGGTACTTTCAGTAATGTTTAAAACTATAGAACTATTGCTCTCAAAAATTCATGTCATTCATTAAATTATGAAAGTCATGCAAACAAGATATTTAACTACTGAGAAGGATGGAGGGAAAAATAGAACAAAAATACACGAAGCACAGGCGGGCTTCAGACCAGGCAGAGAAATCATGTACTAAACATGAGAAACAGAAAAGTGTAGAGAGTTTAATGTGAATCTGTACACCTACTTTGTAGACTGCTCTAAAGCCTTTGACGACGAACAATATCAACAATTATGGTCTATTATGAACAACATGGGTTTTCCTAATCACCCGTATAACTCATCGCCAAACTGTACCAAGATCAACCAGCAACAGTGAGTGTATGTTGCAAAACATCGGGTTGGTTTGACCATACAAATGGGTGTAACAGATAGTTATGGAAGGGAGACAACCCGTGAGAAAATGGACGCTTTGATTAATAATTGTTACTTTCTCTGGAACCCTTCCCAAAGGTCACCTGATGTGAATCGAAAGCTGACAGAGAGCAGATGAGAGAGAGAGAGAGAGGGAGAGAGAGAGCAGACATAAAAGCAACAGGCAATGAGAGAGGGAGAAGACGACAAAGTAGCAGATGATAATAAATGTTATAAAAAGACGTCTGAAGGACATGGGGACAGACTAGAGACTAGGGACGGAGGCAGACACTAAAGTGATAAGAGACTCTAGACCAGTCCGGAAGAACAAAGGAGAGAGACGAGACCGGACAGCTTGCAGACATCACCAGACGACAAGACAGAGGCTGTGCCTGAGTGTCGAGGACCTCTAAAGCAAGGTCGATGGAGTCTCAAGAAGACCAGAGCGGCGATGTATGACAGAATCCAGCACTTGACGGACAAGGTTGGTCGCTAGCGTTCATGGTGGGTTTGAAAGTGACCAACAGTCATATAAACTTTTTCTTTCCAGATCTAAGAATACCTGACAATTTATCATGAAGTGTTGTTTATCAATAGGATAACACTGCAAATGTGACTTTTCCCCTTGAGAAACCTCTGGAGGTTTTTATAGTGATTTTGCACTCACTGTAGTTCATTTGGCAGTATTAACAAAGAATATCACTGTTTATTTGATTTGAAACATCTTATTAATTTATCGTCATTGATTCATCTGTAGTGAGTGGGGAAAAAGCAAGCAGTGACCCGGTTGTGATTTTCCAATCAAATCCCACTGGCCAGAGACTGGTTTTTTTTTTTAACGGAAATGCCCAGTCCTTCGAGTCCGTCGCTGATCAGGTATATAAGACGAGAAGAGATAAGTTTAAGGGATTCCATAAGCTGAGCACGTTGGAGTCCAGCGACCGTGTCATTGTTCAGACGTGAACGAAGATGGTCATTCGATAGATGAAGGCTGACATGTGTATTTTAGTTGTGTGCATTTGCAATCAGGGTTGGACTCATATTATTCAAGGAAATGTATTTTTTTTAATCGATAATGCATGTTTGAAATATATGGACATCATGTGTATAGGATTCTTTAGTTTGTGTTGCCTTGTGGATCAGAATTTTGAAAATACAAGGATCGTGATTTTATAAAAAGGATTGTTGTTTCTTGTTCCTGTTACTTACATGTAAGGTGTGAACGTAAAAACGACACGGGAAGACAGAATAAAAGATTGAATAATAATTCATATCAATCCAGTAAAATATAAATACCACACGTGGTGCCGTGACCCAACGAATCTTTGTTGCATATATGATATGTTTAATATGTCAGCTGACCTTGTTACAAACCATTTGGATTAATGCGGGAACATAGCACAAACATCGCTGACAAGAGGTCAGCCAGGGTTCGGTTTTAGCGATTGTACATGGGAAATTCCACCACGGAAAGGTCAAAGCTCAGCGCCCACGTGCGTGTTACGTCACATTGGGACAGAGGCTCCAACAAGTCTGTGCTCTGAAGAAAATTCCCGTGTGAGGAAAACCCGACTGGAATCTCCAGTTGGAGTGGATCAGTCCTAGGCGGAAGAAATGTGTGTTAGTCTCGGAACGGGCAGACTGGACAGTAAGTCAGTACGGAGAATCACGCATTGTGGTGCAGTGTGAAGAAGCACACAGTGTATTAAAAAAATCTTGGAAAATATTTATACAGATATTCAACCGATAATCTTCGTCTAAAAGCCAAAAACCATGGAGTCTGTGACAAATATCGACACCAAACCAGAAGATGACCCAGTCACCACGATGACCGAAGCCTTGAGACAATTAAAACTAACCTTCGCCTCCTAAGGTTTACCCTGCCACATCGATATCTACGATGGCGATCCACAGAGATTCCAACAATGGATAGAACAGACAGAAAAATATGCGTTTGTGCATAACTTACATGATTTGCAAAAGAAAAACATATTCCTTATGACAGCCAAGGGGAGTGTTTCAGACTTTGTCTCCAGGTGAATTCAAGAGAACTCAGACGAAACATATGCGGATTTTAAGAAAGAACTAGCTAAATGTTTCAGCAAAGGCATCGATCCTCATGCAGCCTTGAGACAATTAAGCAATTTGAAGCGACACAAAGAAGAGCCAATCCAAAACATGACAGAAACAATGATTAAACTGGCAAAACAAGCCTTCGACAACGACAAGATACATCACCCGGCCACACAGCATTTGCTAGCAAATTTTTTTATAGACGCAAAATAATCAAAACAAAGTTAATAAAGAAAGACCCACAGACATTAAACTCGGCAATCAACACAGCAATCGAAATGGAGCAGTTCACAAAAAAACCCGTCTCTGGCCAGTGGGATTTCCAATCAAAACCGGGTCACTGCTTGCTTTTTCCTCACTCACTACACATCCGATCATCATCGAACAATTTCCGTTGTTCACATGTTACTCTTGAAGGGTCAGACTTTCACTGAGATGTATAATGGCATGTGAAGTTCTGTGTAAAGTTATGCGTAAGGCAAGAACCTAGGGTATCTATGAAACCACGATTGATAATTTCAGTGTAACTATTACATCAACACTGCCAAGTATACTACCACAGCTTTGGCGCCACAGTGAGGTACTTTTACAAGAGAGTAAGACAGGGGTGCAATTTTCCCCGTACTTGACAACATCATGAGGAATGTAAGAGATGGACAGAAAACAGCTAAGTCTGACTCTTTCAACATCGGGGAGCACCAGATTCCCAAAATTAGATACGCCGATGATACTGTTCCTTTATCACACATCTCAGAATGACTGCAACAGCTGATTTTCACTACCAAAGACATAGCGAAGGTTAGAAATTCTTTTCAAAAACAACAAAACTAAAGTAATGATAAATGGTAAATAATGATAAATAATAAATGATAATAATAGTAAATAATAATAAATAAATATAATAAATGATAAATTGAGAAGCAAACCCAACATTACAGCGAAACATAACGAACTGGCAAACGTAAATAAATTCGAATACCTAGGTTCAGTCACCACTACTAATGGTGACTGCACAGTGGAAATTAAAAGAGAAACTAGTAGTTGCATCACAGAAACTTAGCGCAAATAAGAATATGTGGCAAGTTACCAACAAGAAAATAAAGCTAGGCGTATTAAGAGCTTGCATATTCCCGGTGTAATGTAGGGATGCGAAACATGGAACATAACAAAACACTAGAAAAGAGAATAACTTGCATTTGAAATTGAATGTTACTGAAGGGCACTTAGCATATCATGGATAGAAAGAAAATCAAATAAAGAAATGCTGACGGGATTAGGTATCGTAGAAAACTGGCTTGTAAACACCATCAAAGTTAGAAATATGAGGTACTTCGGCCACATCAAGAAACATAACAGAAGGCATAGTGCCCGATAAAAGGGAAAAGGGGCGACCTCGCCACAGATGGGCACACAGAAAGTCTGAATATGTCATTGCGAGATGTTCATCTTGCTCAAGACCGCATTCCGTTCAGGAACGCAGTGATTGGGACAACGTTCTGAAAAGGACACGTCGCGTCACAGACATTATTTAAAGTATACGAGAGGATGGGCATAGGTTTTGTGTAAAGTTCTGAGCAATATTATACAAGGGACTTGAACACACGATGATTTTATAATAAATGATTACACATACTCGATTAAGTCGAGGGCTGACCGTATAAAATTAAAATGCGAACATTTTGTTGTAAATGTGAGGTGCTATATCAGATCTGGTTCTAAAATAAAGTGAATAAAATAAAAATGTGCCCAAATCACAGATATTCATCCATTTTGCACCTGAAAATAATGATTATTTATGTGAGTAGTTTCTTTCAAGAATAAGGACTCAATAGCACATATAATACAACCCTCATTCGCATGAGACATTAATTTTGTTAACTGGTTGAGAATCACCTGAATTTTTTGTTCTACTTTTCTGTGTCCATTTGAAATTATTTGTTTAATATCGCAACATTCTACTACCCCATCATTACTTATTTACGTCATTCAGCGTTCTTTTGGCGAAACAGCGCTCTCGAGTTCCGTGCGTGGGGAGAAAGGTTTTCGCTCCCTTCCCAGACGGCGAGAGTTAAGGTGTTTCGATGCAGAAGCGAGTGGTTTGTCCGCCGAACGAAGCCTATAAACGGCTAGCCAGCCAGGTTCGTGCTAACGTGTCGGTGGTGTACTACGGTTTGTCGACCGATGGTCTCGAAATTGGCCCATCTCTCGCAAAGAGTATCGGGTCTGCAGTATGTACTGTTCGTTGGTTGTCGGTTCCGCGCTTTCTTCTCGTTCGTTGGAGCAGAGAGAGCCGGCAACCCCAGGATCGAAAGGGATCTGCTCTGAGCAGAGCGCTGTCTCCCTTGCCTCGCGTCGGTCTGTCGGCAGATATCCGACTAAGGTTCCTGAAGAAAGCTATCTGATTGATCCTGCCAGTAGTCATATGCTTGTCTCAAAGATTAAGCCATGCATGTTTAACTTCACACTGTCTCCCGCGAATGGCTCATTAAATCAGTCGAGGTTCTTTAGATGACACGATCCCACTTGGATAACTGTGGCAATTCTAGAGCTAATACATACTTACCAAGCTCCGACCCTCGTGGAAAGAGCGCTTTTATTAGTTCAAAATCAATCGTCGTTGCCCTTCGCGGGGCGCAACGTTCCAACTGGTGACTTAGGATAACTTCGTGACAATTTCATGGCCTTCTGTGCCGGCGACGCATCTTTCAAATGTCTGCCCTATCAAATGTCGATGTTACGTGACATGCCCACCATGTAACGGGTAACGGGGAATCAGGGTTCCATTCCGGACAGGTCGGTGCTGGCGAGATTCTTCAGCATGGGCTGAAACTCCCCCCAGCCAATGAAGAAAAATGTGATTAGGGTTGCTGCGCAGCGCCGTCATGGAAAAGGTGAAGGATTAAGTGAAGTGACCAGTAGCCTCGAGGTCAGGACTACTCAATTCACGGCACCTCTGCTCTATAGCCCAGCCACGTCCTATACACACACATACACACACATACTGGGGCAGATTGCCTAAAATAGCTTAACCCAGGGGTTAAACTAAAACATTGCTGGCGAGATTCTTCGGCTGCCGCGCGTGGAGCGAAACTCCTCCCGGCCAAAGAAGAAAATGCGACTAGGTTTGCCAGGTGGCGTCGCTGTGAAAAGGTCATAGGAAGGATAAAGTGGAGTTTAATCTGTATGTCTAGTAGTCTCGCGACGAGAGCTACTCATACTACGGCACCTCTGCTCCAGAGGCCGGCCACGTCCGATATACACCCACACTGGAGAAATATGCCTAAACCGGCTTAATCCAGGGGTGAACTTGATGATTACTTATGACACGGTACCTCCGCTCTAGAGGTCGGTCACGTCCTAAACATACCCATTCTGGGATAATACGCCTAAACCGGCTTAACCCAGGGGTGAAACTAGTGGCGAGGATTCGTCCTCCTGGACAAAAGCTCCGTCCTGGTCATAACTAGGAAGGGTAGCGGCCACGACCACAAACTGTTGGAATCTGAGACACTGGACCAGTGCAGTCCAGATAGTCAAGCACCTCTCACCCGACGGGGATGTTTGCGTATCCTAATCACGCTGAGGTTTTCCGATGAGAAAATCCAACGCTGGACTGAATGGGCAATCAAATCTCACCCAGTGGGGATATCTTATCTTGTATCTTATATCCTTCCCGTGCCGTTAAACGTCACATATGGGTCGCAAGGTAAGTTTGCCAACTTTTCATATCTTATGAGAGCCTTTCAACCTCATCAGGTGATTTTATGCCTATTAATTTGGCCTCTCTTAACAATGTCCTCTTCAGAGTTTCACGCGGTCTGCCTCTTTTTCTTTGGCCTGTTGTGTTCCACTTGATAGCTTGTTTTGGGATTATCTGATTGTTTCTTCTCATCACGTGACCAACATATGTCCATCTCCTTTTCCTGATCACCCATGAGATTGGTTGTTGTTCAGTCATCTGTCATCTCTGTGTTGTTCTTGAACTCCTTCCACTTGATATCGAGTATTTTCCTTAGGCATTTGTGTTCTTTAGTTGTTTTCTAGCTTTCGCATGCATAAATGAGGGTGGATATTATTTGAATTGAGCAGTCTTAACTTGGTTTTTGTGCTTATAACTTTTGAATTCCATATGTTCTCAAGATTCATGAAGATCGATGGTGCTTTTGCAATTCTAATTTCCTTTCTGGTGTCACCATACTGGTCTATGTCAAAGTACGCAAACTGATTGACTTCTTCAATATCTGCCCCTTCTACGTGTATTTTTTTCATTTTAATTAATGTGAATTTTCATTATTTTTGTTTTGTCCTTGTTAATTTCAAGTCCTATTTTGCTAACCTGTGAAGACAGGCTATCTGTTTGTTCTTGAATGGAATTCACATTGTTACTGTTAAGAGTAATGTCATTAGCAAAATCAAGATTTTATAGTTGGGTCCCATGTACCCAGTCAATACCATTTTTTCATTATGAAGTCTATTGTCATTCCAAGAAGCAAATATACAGCGGCGGGGATATACTGATGAAGTCTATTGTAATTCCAAAAAACAACTAAAACACGTTGAAAACCACGGTGTCACGTAATCCCGCTTCTGAGATCCACCGAGAATACAGGCTCAAGCCCTGCGATACTCTGAACCTCCTGTGATCCTCTCGGGGATCTCGTGTGGTCCTTTCGGGGACCAAAGGAGGACCTATCGAGGACCACAGGAGTAAATTCAGTAGGATTACGGGGCGGTCTTTGTGATAGAAGCGAACGAAAAAGAAGACTTCATTCAGCGATTCTGACTGTTTCTGACAGTACCATATTTCTTACTTTACAACGAAAAGTCTAAATTCTAATTACCAAAAATATAGCGAACTTTCTCAGATATTTGAGAGGCTAAGGCTACAGACTTTCTCATAGTTTCCAGGCTCAGGATTTCGCCATAAAGAAAGGAAAGAGCTAGATTATATAACTTAGGAGGGTTAGACAGATGGTAGTACGAATGGCTTACCATTCCCGTCCAGTTCTGAAGCAATCAACTGACACCACAGGAACGCAGCAGCTAGAACCATCACTGTTCTCTTCATATTTCTTGATCGTTTTAGAGCGAGAAACTCTTCACAAAATCAGGTATATTTTCGACACTTGAGTAAACCGCACAGAATTACAGGTCACAAACAAAACAACAAAATCCAATTCTAAATGTTGGAAAGTCCCATATAAAGATAACAACGAACAAAACAATATATTTCAGCAATCATTGTTGGCAACGTTTTAACGAGTTTGCAAATGTAATAGTTGATAAGCTGCGACACAAAACATTTATCAGAAAACAGGGCCTACATTGATTGTTAAATACTTACAAGATTTGTGAAGTGATAATCATTTATCTGTGATCACATGTCACCTGATAAAAAGAAGACGCGGATGAGATTGCTTTTTTTTTAAATTTGTTTTGTTTCGGAAGCCTTGTCAGCTTCAGTTTTTTTTATGAATCATGACATTCATTCATTCTTTCAATTTCATGTCCCTTGTGGAACTTTGCCTCCCAAACAGCACTCCTGTAGGCCTCTCTGTTGTGAGCAAGATGGCCTGCTGCTGCTGCATCCATTTGCAGATCGTCAATGATGTCTTGCAACCATCTTCATTTTGGTCTTCCTCTCTTTCTTTTTCCCATTATGTATCCTTCCAACACGGTCTTCTCTAAATTATCATGACATTTGATGTGTCCAAAATATTTAACTTTAATCCTCTTTACTAGCCAGCCTTCTTCAATATTAAGCTCTTGTAGTATAGATATATTTGTTCTTTTTTTGTGTGTGTGTCCACGATATTTGGAGAACTCTTCTGTATCATTTACATTCAAAGGCATCTATGTGTTTCTCAGCTGTTTTGTTAAGTGTCCAGGTCTCACAGGCATATGTTGCAATAGGAAAGATATATGCCCTTAAAAATCTTATTTTTGTTGTTCTGTCTGCTCCTCTCCACATATTCTTTATTTGTTTTACTTTCTGAAGAGCGATAGATGTCCTCCTTTTAATTTTCCTCATTGTATCTCCATTATTAGTTAGTAGTGATCCAAGATATTCAAAACTCTCCACTTCCAATTTTTCCTCTTTGGTATCAAATATGTATATGTATATATTTCAGCTGCCTTGTTTGTTTTGTCAATTGTCATCAATTTAGTTTTCTTTGCATTAAGATAGAGGATCTGCTCTTCGCTGTTCTTAGGGACTGACATAAATAGTTTTTACATTCCCTTTTGTGTTGTGGACAGTAATACTGTGCCATAAGCATATCTAATCTCTGGTATTTCATAACCTCCAATTGTTATGGAATCGTAATATTCTTTGTCTACATCTTCTCTAACATTCCTCATTATATTTTCAGTATACAAGTTAAATAAGTAGGGTGACAATATGCACCCCTGACGGACCCCTTGAATCATGACAGTGAAACGTTATTTTTGTCCAAATTATCAACCTCAAGCTTCAAATTCTGCTTATTATCAAAATCTATCGTCGTTATCATACCATATTCTTCTGCTTCATTAATCTTATACTGTATTTCAGTTCTGTATTCTGTTTTCTGTTCTCCCAAGCTGTAGAATATCTTACTTTACAGGTAAGTATGTCTCACTGGGACATTCACTTCTGAACTCTCCCTTACAATATTTTATTTCTCAAACATTTCCTTACTAGATATTTACATCTTTTAAGTTGTAAAATATCAAACATTTCCCCTGCACTATGTAAAAAGATATGCAGGTATTTGGCCAAAAGAATGGAAAAGAACTGTATTCATACCACTGCCAAAAAAAGGTCAAAATTGTTGACCTGATTAGTCATGCCAGTAAAATTCTGTTAAAAATCATAATGGGTATACTTCGTAAGAACATCGAAGAAGTCAATGTGCTCCAAGATTCTAAGGACTGTTACAGCCGGTGGTGGGGTGGAGGTACGCTCTCCACTCCAATTAAATATCTCCAAGGCGTGCGTCTCAAACAGCCTCTGACAGTCAAGTCCAGCGCCTGGCCTTATCATGGCAGAACTGTTCAAACTGACAGGAGAAGGAGCGAAGGCGAATATCCGGCTCCTGGAAACCAGACGTTTCGTGTAGATGAGAGCCATGTTTGGTAGCTCATTTACCGCTGTTGGCGAGATTCTTCAGCTACCGTGCTGGAGTGAAACTCCTCCCGGCTAGTGAAGAAAGATGTGATTAGGGTTGCTGCGCAGCGACGTCGTGGAAAAGGTGAAGGATTAAGTGAAGTGACCAGTAGCCTCGAGGTCAGGACTACTCAATTCACGGCACCTCTGCTCTATAGGCCAGCCACGTCCTATACACACACACACATACTAGTGCAGATTGCCTAAAATAGCTTAACCCAGGGATTAAACTAAAACATTACTGGCGAGATTCTTCGGCTGCCGCGCGTGGAGCGAAACTCCTCCCGGTCAAAGAAGAAAATGCAACTAGGTTTCCCGGGCGGCGCTGCTGTGAAAAGGTGATGGAAAGGATAAAGTGAAGCTTAATCGGTATGTCCAGTAGTCTCGCGGCAAGAGATACACATACCACGGCCACGTCCGATATACACCCATACTGAAGAAATATGCCTAAACCGGCTTAATCCAGGGGTGAAACTTGATGATTACTTATGACACGGTACCTCCGCTCTAGAGGTCGGTCAAGTCCTAAACATACCCATTCTGGGATAATACGCCTAAACCGGCTTAACCCAGGGGTGAAACTTACTAGTGGCGAGGATTCGTCCTCCTGGACAAAAGCTCCGTCCTGGTCATAACTAGGAAGGGTAGCGGCCACAACCACAAACTGTTGGAATCTGAGACACTGGACCAGTGCAGTCCAGATAGGCAACCACCTCTCACCCGACAGGGATGTCTGTGTATCTTAATCACGCTGAGGTTTTCCGATGAGAAAATCCAACGCTGGATTGGATGGGCAACCACCACTCACCCAGCGGGGATATACTGATATCCAAAACACGTTGTGGTTTTCCGGTGAGAAAGTCCATCTCTAATCTAGATTAATTCAACAATTTACGTAACCGAACTGGTGCAACGAAAACCACAGTGTTACGCAATCCCGCTTCTGAGACCCACCGAGAATACAGGCTCAAATCCTTCGATACTCTGAACCTCCTGTGGTCCTCTCGTGGATCTGGTGTGGTCCTTTCGGAGACCACAGAGGGACCACGGGACTTATCGAGGACCACAGGATTACTCCGGAAATTCAGTAAGATCACGGACTGTCTTGGTTGGAGAAGCGAACGAAGAAGAAGAAGAAGAATATGGTCCAAGCTGATTTCAGGCAATGAAGAGGATCAAGAGATCATATATTCAATATAAGATTAATAATAGAGGAATGCAGAGAGAGATTAATGTGAATCTATGTTTATCTTTTATAGATTACTCAAAGGCATTTGATTGTGTACAACACCAGAAATTTGAGGAAATAATGGAAAAAATATGGGCACTAACCCCATATCCCTATGTGCCTCTGAGGCATGACAGGATTACCTTTACCTTTTTTCACCCTACGCAGGAAGCTGACAGAATGATTTTAACTGTCTGATACAAATGCGTTCATTATTTCTCTTTTCAATATCAGTTGATTTACCAGTCATTTGATCGCTTTCTTTTCTGTCCAAAGAATTCACTATGACTATGCCTAAGTGCTGTTATTGAACTTTGTTTGCGTAATCGTTAGACATAATTGTTTATCTTTAAAACTTGCACATCTAACATATTTATATAAATTAAAATTATATAATAATCAGCCACTCATTTCATATGCCATTCATTAAGTTTCTCACAGAGAAAATTCCTGTTTCGAAACTGTTGGTGCAAATATAGTTTGATTTGATGTGTTCGTTTCGTTCTCTCTCTCTCTCTCTCTCTCTCTCTCTCTCCCCCCCCCCCTCTCTCTCTCTCTCCTATTTATTTTGTTATCTGCGTGATTCAATCTATAGAGTCGCTTTTTTTCCCCCATATCATTCCTTTTTTATTATATAGAAGTACAGGTAGTCCTCGCTTTCCGACGGTGTTCCATTCCCACGGCCCAGTTGGCAAGCGAAATAGAGTGAATATAGATAAACAGACATTTTAAAACATGAAATAAACTAGAGTTATCTTATAACGTGTACAGTCAGTCTGTAAGTCAGTCATTAGCGTGTCCCTTGCGGAACTTTGCAGATTATCAACGATGTTTTGCAGCCAATCTTCACCTTGGTCTTCCTCTCTTTCTTTTCACCATTATGTACCTTTCCAAGACGGTCTTCTCTAAATTATCATGACGTTTAATGTGCCCAAAATATTTTCCCCAAAAGTTTTCTATATTTAGTCCTTTTTACTAGCCAACATTCTTCAGCATTAAGTTCTTATAATATGGATATATTTGTTATTTTCTGTGTCCATGGTATTTGAAGAACTCTTCTGTAGCATTTACATATATATATATATATATATATATATATATATATATACACATATATATACACATATATATGTATGTGTGTGTGTTTCTCAGCTGTTTTGTTAAGTATCTAAGTCTCACGGGCATATTGTGTGATGGGAAAGATGCATGCCCTTAAAAATCTTATTTTTGTATTTTTGTCTGTTCATCTCCACAGCTTCTTTAGTTTTACTTTTTGTATAACGTGTACAAAACTTTATAACGTGACATTAAAATAAGTTGTTTTGAAAAGTATCTCGTATTCTAAAAAGTTGTAAATTTGAAGTGACTGGATCGACGCTCTGAAAAACGAATCGTAAAGCGAAACGTCGGAAAACGGGGGCTATTTGTGGCTCTGCCCCTCCCTTTAGGGGGTGGGGTGACTGTGTGTTTCCTACACAAATCATAGCACAGTAGACATCGCCAGTAACGAGATCATAACCATTTCTTCGGTGAGGTCAAGATAAGACGAAAACTGTGATTTCGAAGGCAAGCGTAATGTGGGTCAACGTGACACCATCTTCCTTGTAGTGTGGAGTTATCTTCCTTTTCACGTAGAATAGCGGAGTAAAATCATCGTTTGAAGTAACATTTTCTGACACTTCCTTTCTGACACAAATTCACATTGAGACTACCCAACACACATTTTGGTATCTCAAATGTTAGACCTGTTTCTGGTATATTTGACCTATTGATGGCACAAGTTTTCCCCTGTCAGCTCTAGTTTTTGAGATACGGAACATATTCCATATACTACTCTTCACCCTGCTCGCCCATAACAAATCAGGATATTTTAATGTAGCGTTTAAATTAATATCTTTTAAACATGAAGGAAACATTAAAAATTACAAGAAAAGTGCACTACATGAAAATTACTTATTTCATATGCCTTTCCACTCATTCGACACACAAGAAGCTCCTTTTGTAAGACTTCCGAGAGTGGGATCCACCAGGACAATTCCGCATAAGATTCCAACAATAGTCTGCCATCATGTGTGCATCCCATCTTCCTTGGTGTCTGACTTCCATTGTTTTTTATATCTTTGTGAAATCTTTCGCCTTGCTCTTTGCTTAAGTCACCAAGATTCTCTGGAAAGCGATCTAAGTAACTGTGCAGATAATGATGGATTTTAACACACATGTTACAGCCAAGCCTGTTGAAAGAGCATATCCTGTACTAATTGTGTCTAGTTTTCCGTCTTTTTATTGCCAGGAAAGCTTTTCACAACAAGGAGAAATGAAGACCAGGCACATGATTCGATTTCATTCACTGATGCTATGAAATGTGGATCATTTGTAAGTTGTCTGATCTGTGGACCATCCAAAATTCCTGCCTTCAGTTTTTCCATGGTAAGTTCAGGTAACTTATGCACTATGTATTCAATGCACGACCTGTCTTAATTCAAAGCCTTTACAAATTGTTTCATGAGACCTAGCTTTGTATGTAGTGGTGACATTATGATTCTATTTCGTGCTATCAAAGGTTCATTGATTACATTTTGTCCCCAAGTTACCATATATATTCCCTTGGAGACAAACCTTTTCTTGCCCAATGTTCGTGTTTGTTATACAATGCATAAAAAGCAAGAATACTTTGTATAGCCACTTTGTTATCAAGAAGAAAGTTAACCATCTTCAAAGTCTACATAAATCACCCATAGATGTTCTTGGTAATTTATCTTCTCTAAGACTAAAGAGATATCATTGTACTCTTCTTTCATCATGGTGGAATGACCGATTGAAATAGAACCATATTTTTTGCCGTTATTTAAAAGAACACATTTCAAACTATGTTTTGAACTGTCGATGAAAATACGCCAATCACTTGGGTGACTGAAAGACCAGTTCTCTTCACAAGGTTTCCGGTGTCATTGCAGAATACTAAGTTGTTGTCTTCGGTAAAGAGTGGCAGCAAATCCTTTTCTCTCCTTCAATAAAATAGAATTTTTATTCGAGGCTGAAGTACATTCTTTTCCTTTAGTCTGGAGGCAAGCAGTTCAGAAGACTCCTTGGAAAGATCAGATCACTCAATTCATTCTGATCAAAACGATCATTATATGAAGGTGTTTGGAATTCACTGTCACTTCCCCCTCCCCTTTTTTATTTACCCTGTGCAAGACTTACCCACTGATATGACATACACACGATCTCCTGCCATGTCTGGCGCATACTGAATAGTTACTAATGACTTCTCTTCCAAACACCTTTTTTTGGAGGTGCGAGATAGCGCAGTTCGTTAGTACGCTGTTCTCTCGTGGGTAGACGGCTGCTCGTTTTACCAGAGTCCGTGGTTCGAATCCCAGGTATTTCTCTTGTGATTTGTCTTTCTCTCATGTCTCACTAAAGTGCTTTGTGTACGATTTTTTCGAGGTCTAATCCTACAAAATTGTGTTTTCTTACTCTATAGTACGAAAGCCTCGCTGTTTCCTATTTATAAAAAAAAAATTGTAACACAAATGAAGAAGTGCTAAACCAACTAGATGTGAAAAGAGAAATATTGAAAACCACAACAAAAAAAAAACAACTAAGACACCCTGGGTACATCAAGACTATCCTTAAGGGCAAGACTGAAAGGAAGAGAATAAGAGGATGGCAACAACATAGACGGATGAACAACATCAAAAGATGGGCAGGAACCAGCTTGACTGAGTGCACTATGAAGACAAGAAATCGAGCAGAGTGGAGATTCATTACAGCCAGCCTTACATAGAGAGACGGGACAGAGGATGATGATGATGATGATGAACAAAAATTTAGAAAACAATATCTCTCATTGACGAAGACGAGTTACTTACGAAATGGATAATGATGGTTGCTGGAGACGAGGGTTTAAGATTTACAATGATGGCTGCTGAAGATGATTATTGCATGATTTACAAGTGTGACATTAAAGCAAAATGCGAACGTTCGTTCCATGTGAAACCTAAGAAACATACAAGTGCATAGTTTTTAAAAACTAATAATCCCCTCACTTAGTATGTGCTTATCATGATAAAGTGTCATGTTATCAGTTGTTAAATTGTAAGCTGTGACTATCTAAATGAGGCCACAGGTATAAAAAAACATTGCACAAACTGTACATATATTATGAAAACATTATTTGTGCTCATCATGAACATAATCTAATAAACGAGATAGATGGTAGTTCTAAGTGCCATGTCGCGTGGCATAGACGATCATTTCTCTCCACAATTCCCTGTCTTTTGCGCTGATTATGAGATCCCCCGGTGACTTTCTTCCTAGCCACACCCCGGTAACTTATCTATTTGTCTTCCTCTGTCGCTTCTTCTCTCAATTTTTTCCAGTTGCCACAGTGTGTTTCAATTTTTCTCTTTTCAGGACATGTCCTATAAATCTCACTTGTCTACCTCTGATCTTTCCTATAATTTGGTTTTTAACTTCAGCCTCTCGTAAGACTTCTTCACTGGTTTTCTTAACTGTCCATGGTACCTTCAACACCCTTCTTATAAACCACATGGCCTCCATTTCTCGCTGAAGAGAGTCTGCTTTCAGAGAAACCAAAAATATGAAAATGTTATTGAAGTATATGTGTAACCTCAGGGAGTTTTCCCTAACAAATGATAAACATTTAAGTGGCGAACACGTAGGCCATCGTGTCACAGCCACTCCTCCATTTTCTGAGTCACTATAACAATGTTAGAAATATTATATTTCAGTAAAAATAAAATAACTGGTCAGACTTCAATCATACAATTATAGGTATACGTTTAAGCTAGTAGAGATAATGAATCTAACTAAGTTTATAATATACTGACAAATAATGGAAAAAAGTACAAAAATCATCAATGCAATGAACGTTATGTAAGTGTAAATTGTAGATGACTTGATGACAATATTAGCTGTAAGATAGCACTAAGAAATGTCTGTTCTGCTTAAGAACTTCTGTGGTTTTTTTTTTTTTTTTTGTTCATTTAAATTTATCTACAAACGTTAAAAAGTGCTGGAAGTTTCAAGCTATCTGGTGTCTGTATGTGGGTGTTGAGTGTTGACTGTGTAGTAGGGACATCATATACGCATGGCTCAGAGCTGCAGGATTAAACTGCATTAGATATTGTAGCTGAAAGTTCCACGGATAATGATTCGAGGTTCTTGTGTTTGTGTCCTGTACAGTTGTTGTGGTATTCCTAAGTGGTGATTGTGCAGGAGTCTCCATGTTGTTCGCCGTACTAAGTGTTGGTATAATTTGTTGAGCTTGCCGTGTAGGCAGGGGCGGGAACATGGAATCGTATAGTGGGCCAGTGGATGGAGCGGGCAATGGTAGAGAGGCAGATGTTTCTGAGGGTCCTTGGAGTCTTGTAGTTGGTGTAGAGTGTGTGTTTCTGGATCTATGAGATGTGGGTGGCTGTCTAAACTGTTTCTGGCTATTTGAGTGTTTTGTTATGTTCTGCTCAGTTCTTGCTGGATATTTTATATTTTTGGCAAGGATGCTTCTGCCAGTCTTATTAATGTGGATGTGGTCCCTATAAAGGCGTTTTTTTGGGAGCACCTGTGGCTGAAGTAAAAAATGGCGTGTTGTTTATAAAAACTACTGTGTTCTGTAGACATAATGTTTTTAGTATTTTATTGTTTATATCCACCATGCGACGTCCAGGACCAGAACAAGGTGGAATGATGGATGAAATGTTTATGGAAGTGTTGGGGTATTTTTTCTTGATGGTGGATATCAAGTCCTGTATATCAGAGGGCCGAAGACTCTGGCCGTTCATGGTGTCATTAATGCCAACATGTACTGTCGTTCTCGTCACTCTCAGATCGACGTCAAGTCGTCACAGTGTCTGCATTAGTTTTATAATACCAGCTCCAGGTACTGGCATGACTGAGACAGTGTCTTCAGAGGTAACTGACATGCGCTCACCATAGATTCCTTTAAGTAAGGAATCTCCGATTATCAAGTGTGTCGTATATTCTTTGATGTTGTTACTGTGTTGTTGTGTATCTTGTTCTTGTTGATTTTTATGAGACCGTGACTGAGAGTGGATGTCTTGTTTGAGATTTCTGTTTGGGTTCTTGGTGCTTTATGATTATATACAGTGGGGCTATCTTGTAAAGATTGAAACCTATTACTTATCTGCACATCAATAGGGTAAGCTACCTTTATAGGTGTTGTGGTGCTGGTGTGTTTCTCTTGTGCAGCTCCTTGCTGTGGCGTGTCTTCTTTGTTGATATCTGGTGCACTTGTGCATGAATTTACAGCCATATTGTCTGTGTCAGCAGTCACTTCTGGAATACTTGTCAACACTTCCTTGCTGTGTCTGCGTGGCTCACTCTGCCATTCAGATATCATGAGTCTCATTTTAGCATTTTCGTCTCTCAGTGACGCAAGTTCAGCCCTGAGACTGTCATTCTCCAGCTTGAATGAGTTCTTAATCTCCACTGCCATGTCAGTAATAAGGTTTATGACGAGGTCTTTGACTACTTGAAGTATGTTCTGGCTACATAATGTAGATAATTTTTATTCGACAACTGTAGGCTGCTGAGATACATGTGGTGAATCAGCCACACTAGATGCAGAGAACACAGGCGCTGGAGCTTCACTGTCGTCTCGGTTTTCCACATCAGCTAAACTGTTGCTGGTGGAGTGTTCAGGCATTGTTTGAACGTCAGTGGGTTCAGCTGAGGTGCTTGCCTGATCTGACAGGGCTTTGTCAGTAAGATCAGCACTGGGACAGTTGGTGAATTGTTCTTGCATGTCGGTGGTGGTAGCGCCTTGATTGATATCAGTGGCTACAGTATCGTGTCGTCACTGGTGGTGATGGCCGGTCTGTCACTCATTGCAACAGATGATAGAGACGGCTTCACTGTAGCTGACAGTCGCAGGAAAGGTTTTAAAGCCTCATCTTGAATACGACTGAAGTCATCTGTCAACCAAGAGTCGACATCATGAGCACCACCTTGAACCAATATTTTATTTCTGGTATGGTACAGGTGGATAGTTACAAGTGGTGTTTTTATAAAGTCCTCCACATTTGCACCATTTTTATCTGCCCTCTTTCTGTGTGGTCGTGGTAGTACTCCCTGAACGCTTGTTTCACGCACTCATAATCCAGCATCATCATGTGCCGTGCCGACTGGCAGTGGCTATTATGCTTCTCCAGAGTACGCGATCCTTCATGCAGGCCATCAGTTCAGTTGGTGATCTCCTCTCACACCATCCCGTCAGACTGTCCAGTATCATTTCTCTTGGTCTTCCTCTTGATCTTCTTCCTTCTATTTTTCCTGTTGTTATAATATTTTCAATGCCCACTCTTCTCATTGCATGTCCTATGAAAGTACATTGTCTCTCTCTTATCTTTTTGACAAGGTTTTTTGTCTCTCCAGCTCTTCTCCTACATTCTTCATTAGTTATTTTCGCTGTCCAGGGGATTCGCAACATTCTTCTAATAAACCACATTTCTGCTGCTTCCAATGATTTTTGTGCAGACTTGCCTATTGTCCATGATTCACTTCCATATAACAAGATAGGTTCAATATAGCATTTTAGGACTCGTTTTCTAACATTCATTGATGATGTGTTGGTTAATATGTTTCTCATTCTCTGAAATGCAGTCTTTGCTTGGCCTATTCTGTTCCTAATTTCTGTTCTACATTTCCCATCTGAAGTTATTACTGCTCCAAGGTATTTGAATTTCTGCACCTGCTTTAGAATAGTTCCGTTTAATTTAATACTGCATGCTGGTGGATTCTGTTTCTTAGATATAACCATAGTCTCTGTCTTTTTGATGTTCATCAAGAGATTTTGCAGGTCTTGTTGGTTCTCAGCTATCAGTACTGTGTCGTCAGCATACCGAAGGTTGTTAATATTGTATCTTCTTCTTCTTCTTCGTTCACTTCTACCACCAAAAACCGCACTGTGAACCTACTGAATTCACGCATGTGGTCCTCGTTAGGTCCCATGGTCCCCTGTGTGGTCCAAAATAGACCACACGAGTTCCACGAAAGGACCACAAGGGGTTCAGAGTATCACAGTGCTTTAGCCTATTGTATCCTCCAATTTTTATGCCTGGTTCTGTGATGATTGTTCTTAGAATATTCTCGCTATACAGAGAAAAAAGGTCTGGAGATAGTACACATCCTTGTCGCATCCCTTGTTTTATAGGTTGATATTTTCCAATTCTATTTTCAACTCGAACTGCTGCTTCTTGCTGCCAGTATAGATGTTTTACAATCCTCAGGTCTTTGCCGTCTATATTGATGTCTTAAAGCATTTTAATAATTTCATTATGTTTCACCTTGTCTTCTTCTTCTTCTTCTTCGTTCACTTCTACCACCAAAAACCGCACTGTGAACCTACTGAATTCACGCATGTGGTCCTCGTTAGTTCCCGTGGTCCCCTGTGTGGTCCAAAATAGACCACACGAGTTCCACGAAAGGACCACAAGGGGTTCAGAGTATCACAGTGCTTTAGCCTGTATTCTTGGTGGGTCTCGGAAGCGGGATTGCGTGACACCGTGGTTTTCATTGCACCAGTTTGGTCTAGGGTTGGACTTTCTCACCGGAAGACCTCGACGTGTTTGGAATATCAGTGCATCCCCGCTGGGTGAGAGGCGTTAGCCCACCCAGGCCAGAGTTGGACTTTTTCACCGGAAAACCTCGACGTGTTTTGAGATACCCGTGTATCACCGCCGGGTGAGAGGTGGTTGCCCATCCAGTCCAGGGTTGGACTTTCTCACCGGAAAACCTCAGCGTGATTAGGATACGCAGACATCCCCGCCGGGTGAGAGGTGGTTGCCTATCTAGACTTCCCTGGTCCAGTGTCTCCGACTTCAGCATTTTGCGGTCGTGGCCGCTACCCTTCCTAGTTGTGACCAGGATGGAGCTTTTGTCCAGGAGGACGAATCCTCGCCACTAGTGACTTCTACCCCTGGGTTGAACCGGTTTAGGCATTTCCCAGTATGGGCGTGTTTGGGACGGGACCGACCTCTAGGTCAGAGGTACTGTGACATTCATAGCCTTCAAGATTCACCCCTGGTATGAGCCGGTTTAGGCAAAATTCACCAGTATGGGTGTTTATCAGGCGTTACCGACCTCTAGAGCGGAGGTGGCATGACATGTCTAGCTATCGAGTTCCACCCCTGGTGTGTGCCGGTTTAGGCATATTTCACCAGTGTAGGTGTATTTCGGACGTAGGCGGCCTCTAGAGCAGAGGTGCCGTGGTATAGCTCTCGTAGCGATACTACTGGACATACCAGGTTAAACTTCACTTTCCACCACCTTTTCCCATCGGCGCCGCACAGCAACCTTTATTTCCGCATTTACTTCCTTAACCGGGAGGAGCTTCACTCCACGCGCGGCATTTGAAGAGTCAAGCCAGCAGTGATTTAACCTCTGGGACAAGCCGGTTCATGCATTTCACCCGATATGACTGCACTCAGGACGTGGCCGACCTCCAGACCAGAGGTGCCGTGATTTGACTGTTTGCTTCGCTTTATCCTTTCAACCACCTTTTTTCGCAGTGATGCTGCGCGGCAACCTCATTTGCAAATTTCTTCATTGGCCGGGAAGAGCACCGCTCCACGCACGGCAGCTGAAGATCTCGCCAACAGCGTTTCACATTGTCAAATGCCTTGGTGTAATCAATGAAGCATAAGTAGAGATCTTTCTGTACTTCTGAAGCTCTTTCTGTTAGTGTTCGTAAAGCATAAATGGCATTGTGTGTTCCCTTTCCTTCAACATAATCCAGCGTGTTGTTGAAAAGAACGACCAAGCATTGTCCCTCGTTGGTCCTTGTTATTGTCAGGCCGGGGACTTTGTTGCACCCATGGAGCTTGGTGTTTACCGCCTTTCTTTTGTTCAGGGAGTAATTCTTTACAGCCGCCGGCCGCAGTCCATCCTGTCTTCTTGTCTAGCTAGCTTCTTCTACATCATCGTCTCTACTACAAGATAACATTGTCAGCTTATGATGCAATAGATTATGCCAGTCATTGTAGTCACACCGGGCCACACGATGACCTAGTTACAATGAGCCGCGTGGTCACGGGCTAGGCCAGTATTGGATATATGTTATATATACTATTCTAACATTTTGATAAATATTTAACAAACTACATGGATTTTTAAATTTTCACATATTTCACCACAAGCACAAACACAAGTGAAATCCAGTGGTATCCATTTCACGTCACAATCTTATAAAATGACACTGGTAAAAATCCAAATGTAGGAGCTAAAATAAACACGCCCGATCACATTAGACTATGAGAAGAAGTCTCCAAACAAGCTATCAAGTGGAACACAAGAGGCCGAAGAAAAATAGGTCGACCATGTGCAACTCTAAAGAAGATATTGTTAAGAGAGGCCAGTTCAGTGGGCATATCATCCCTTGATGAGATTGGAAAAACTCGCCGAAGACAGGAAATCTTGTGACGTTTAGCGGCACGGGAAGGATGCAAGATATAAGGTTACTTGTACCTTTTCCTTGTTCGAAGCCGCACGGTTCTTCAGCGATTTCTGGTTTTATTTTGCCCCTGACTCGTCTCATAACAATACGAAGGAGTATTTTGGTAATTTGGCTCATAAGACTAATAGTTCGATGGTCTTCACATTCAGCTGCACCTTGCTTCTTTGGTAGGGTAATGAAAATTGATTGCAAAAGGTCTGATGAGACATAGTTACTGTTATAGATGTCATTCAGCATTCTGGTAATTATTTCTATGCCAAGCTATAGATAAGTTTGAAATAAAATGATTTGAATTAGACACCGGTCTAAATGCGTAAACTACTGTCGGAACAACAGTAGCAGTAGTGAGATCTCCTATGCATATTCAACAGCACCTGATGTAAACTGTGTAATCAGAAAAAAAGAATTCGCATTAGCAATTTAATTATTATGAAGAATTTTAAACAAATATTTCAAAGAATAATTAACAGAAAATAATGAACAAATTAAAATTTAAAGAATACACATGATGATAACAAAACTCTAGAAAACGCCCTGATTATAATAGACATATGGAAGACACACTGATTATAACAGACATATGGAAGACACACTGATTATAACAGACATATGGAAGATACAGTAATGACAGCAGAAATTTGAATCTTGGAGAACAAATTTTGTGATGTAAATTGGAAAAAAAGGAGTACGGATAGATACATTTATTAAAGAAAAAAAGCTAAATTATCTGTTCAAAACTTTTAGGAATATAAGTGTATAAGTATTATAAGTGTAAATGGGCCTCTATGGGGCTGGACCAGAAAACGTGGGGGTCCTGCTCAAGGCACGAACCTGAGTATTATACATCTGTTCTGCTGGTTGGAGCAGGAGCAGTAGCAACTCTCGCCTCTGTACACAGAGTACCAGCCAACTTTACTACACCTGGGTGATCCGTCGTTTGGGGTCCCTCTGAAGACTGATAATACCCGCCATAGACCACCTATCAATAAATACCGTGGACGAGTACAACGACTCAGGATTTTAGTTGTACGCTTCAGCAACTTTTTTCTTCTGTCTGCTACTTTTCATATTTGCTAGTTCTCGTTACTTTTCTCTGTTAGTATCGTTCCGTAATACAGCTCTCACACTGATCCGTCGTCGGTCTATTTGGAAATTCAACATGGTCACTTCCTGAATGCAGGACTCTGCAAAATGTTGGTGAAGTGTGCAAATGAAATCTTCTTCTTGACTTGCCTTCTTGCTGTACCTTGTATGGCACCAAACTAAAGCCGTATGTCTCTACTCTAGGCACCTAACGTTTGCGTAAATCTTATCTTATCTTATATCCTTCCCGTGCCGCTAGACGTCACATAGGGCTCGCAAAGCAGTTCGCCAATTTTTCCTGTCTTCGGCGAGTCTTTCAACCTCAACAAAGGATTTTATGCCTGTTAACTTGGCCTCTCTTAATAATGTCCTCTTCAGAGTTTCACGCGGTCTGCCCCTTTTTCTTCGGCCTGTTGTGTTCCACTTGATAGCTTGTTTTGGGATTCTCTGATCATTTCTTCTCATCAAGTGACCAACATATGTCCATCTCCTTTTCCTGATCACCTGTGAGACTGGTTGTTGTTCAGTCATCCGTCTTATCTCTGCATTGTTCTTGAATTCATTCCACTTGATGCCGAGTATTTTCCTTAGGCATTTGTTTTCAAAAGAGTCTAATTTCTTTTCTATTTCTTTAGTTGTTTTCCAGCTTTCGCATGCATAAATGAGGGTGGATATTACATTTGAATTGAATAGTCTTAACTTAGTTTTTGTGCTTATAACTTTTGAATTCCATATGTTCTCAAGATTCTTGAAGATTGATGCTGCTTTTGCAATTCTGATCCTAACTTCCTTTCTAGTGTCACCATCCTGGTCTATGTAGCTGCCAAGGTATGCAAATTGATTGACTTCTTCAATATCTGTCCCTTCTATGTGTATTTTTCCATTTTGATTGATGGGAATTTTCATTATTTTTGTTTTGTCCTTGTTAATTTCAAGTCCTATTTTGCTAGCCAGTGAAGATAGGCTATCTGTTTTTTCTTGCATGGAATTCACATTATTACTGATAAGAGTTATGTCATCAGCAAAATCAAGATCTTCTAGTTGGGTCCCATGTACCCAGTCAATACCTGTGTTACATGTGCAGCATTTTGTCATTATGAAGTCTATTGTAATCCCAAAAAGTAAAGGAGACAGTATACATCCTTGTTTCACGCCTGTTTCAATCTGGAACCATTCACTCATCCCTTCTTCTGTCTTGACTGCACAACCATATCCATTGTATAAGTCCTTAATGATGTTGACAATTTTAGATGGTATTCCATATAGACATAAAATTCTCCATAATGAATCTCTGTGTATGCTATCAAATGCATTCTTAAAATCTATGAAATTCAGTATTAATGGTTTCTGCTTTTCAATATGTTCTTCAAGTATTATTCTGAGAGTAAAGATCTGGTCGAGACAGCTTCTCCCTTTTCGAAATCCTGCTTGTTCTTCTCTCATTGCAGTATCCACTATATCTTTGAGTCTATTCAAAATGACCTTGCAAAATACTTTTGACACAACTGATATTAAGGTTATTCCTCTCCAGTTGTTACAGTCACTAAGGTTGCCCTTTTTTGGTATTTTAACAATGATTCCCTTCTTCCAATTAGAAGAGACCTTTTCTTCTTTCCAAATCTTGTTAAACATTCTCTGTAGTTGTCTCATGTTGTCACTATTGATAGCTTTTAGCATCTCGGCTGTTATTTCATCTTCACCTGCAGCTTTGTTGTTAGCCATTAAATTCACTGCTGTTTCAATTTCATGCAATTTAATTTCATCTAGATTGACATTTAGTTGTGGGGCTGGTAAGTCAGTTTCAAGGTTTAACAATTCTTTTGGGTGTGGTCGATTCAGTATTTCTTGGAAGTGTTCAGCCCATCTTTGCTTTTGGTCTTTATTTGATGTTAATAGTGTTCCAGTTTTGCTATGGATTGGTCTTTCTTTAGATGTAATAGTACCTGTTAGCCTCTTTTGTATGTTATATAAAGTTTTGCTGTCTCCTGTTTTTGCTGCTTTTTCTGCCTCTTTCGCCATATTGTCTATGTATTCTCTTTTATCCCTTCTAGCTGAACTTTTTACTTTCTTGTCTGTCTTTGTATTTTGCTTTTGCCGAATCTCTTTCATGATCTGCTTTTGCATTCAACATGTTTAATTTGACTGCTCGTCTTTCATGTATATACTTCCATGTTTTATCTGATATCCATGCTTTTCTATTTGGTTTTTCCAATCCAGCGCTTACTTTTGCTGCTGTGATTATGGCTGTGCTGTAAGAATTCCATAACTCATCTATACCTATCTCCTCAACTTCACTGGGTGTTTTGGAATGATTGGCAAGTTCCTGACTGAAATTAATGTTAGTATTTTCTTCTTGTAGGCTGTGGATGTTTATCTTTCTGTGTACTGATTTCTTGTGTTGACTTTTCAATTTTAGTTTTATTTTCCCTATGCACAGGTTGTGATCACTGTTGACATCTGCACCCCTATAAGCCCTTACATCCATGAGAGATGTTCTGTATTGCTTTCTAATACAAAAATGGTCTATCTGGTTTCTAGTTCTATCATCTGGAGATATCCACGTTGTTTTATGTATCTCTTTGTGTGGGAATATTGTGCCTCCAATGACCATGCCCTCTGTAGACATATTTCAATTAATCTTTCTCCATTCTGATTAACCATGTCAATTCCTTCTTTCCCCATCACTTTTTCAACGTCGGTATTATCCTTCCCTACCTTAGCATTGAAGTCCCCCATAGCAATTAGGATGTCGTGTTTAGGGACTTTGTTGATGATTTGTTGTAGTTGGTGATAGAAGTCGTCTTTCACATCATCATCTGTATCATTCGTGGGTGCATAACACTGTAGTTTGCGTAAATGCATACTCAATAATAAAAGTAACTATACTTGATAATAAAAAACATTACTTCGTTATACACACAGTAACATTCACACAGGTGGAACACTTCACTGTTACAACAGCAAGAATATCAGCTGAACACGACTGACCAATCCAGAACTAACAGAAAACAATGATCCAGTCAACAGGCTAGGTAACTCATCAGGTACAGTTTCTATTTAACAAGTTTCTTTCTTATTCACGTTACCAACTCTGAGTGTCAGCTGGTTTAATTTGAGTTTCCTACGTTTCCATACGGAGCATTCATCTACAGTGTATGAGAAAAGATAATTAATGGAAAATTTAGCTGATAAACTGAGATGAAATTACAAAGTACTGGAAAGTACTAGAACATTTATATCACTCAGTTTTGAAGGCGCATAAAAGCATGGACGTGACAAAGAAAATGCATTTTCAAACATAAATTGTATGCAGTGGACATACAACAATATAAATTATGAAACAAAATCTAATCAAAGGAGGAATACTGAAAAAAGTAGGAAAACAAGACAATAAAAACATCATGGACACAATAACGGGAATACCTGACTACTGTTTTATGAAAAAAAAAGTATAAAGATGACAACTCAGATTGCTGAACAGCACTGACACCTGGTCAAAAAGCGAAGAAATAGGGATCTACTGTAACCATCCTTCACTGTGGAAGTTATGGTTATGCCATATAATCCGTGTGCGATTAAAAATAGGCGATTCAAAACTTTCATAAATTATGAAGCACTTTAGACGTGAAGGGATGATGAATCGTAAGAAAGTGACTGGAAGCAGAATCCCAGAGACTCTAGCAGGACGAATGATCGTCTAGCCAGGAAAAGATTCAAGGCTTGGTAAATTTGATTTAACTTTTTTTTTTTTTTTTGCTAAAATATGCTGGTGTTCTGTTCCAGCCTTTACTTCGCTTTTCTTTACTGCTTTTTTTAAATCTTAGGGCTTGTTACTGTGCGGACTGTTTCCACATCATGAACTAGTGCGCAAATAACACTAATATAACATTATATTTTAACACCAATCAGTAAGCGCCTGAAATCGTAAAAATATTCTTAGATGACAACAGTACTACGCCCGTGATTACATGTCTAGTGTTGCTTCACGTATTGTGGACTGTTAATGTGTTACAATGAGAAATGTATATAAGACAATACAGGACAACTGGGAAGATGTAGGTACAGAGGTCATTTTAAAAATTCAAACATACTCAGAGCTTACACCTGGCAAAGCATTTGTCTTTTTTCTAGCTGTTATGTACTGTAGCCTTGCTATAAAAACAATTTCACTTATACAGCGGAGTTTGCTAAGAAGCATAGTTCACTTTTGAAATCCAGGAGAGCAACTTGGTACTCTTCAGTCTGTACAGAATAAGGGACGCTATAATGAATTGTTCCAGGTCACTCTTGAAAACAGTGAATCCCTTGTCCGGACAGACACTGACTAAAGAATAGCATGTGTTATTATTAGTTATTCTTGGTTAAGTTCAGGGTTTTTTCACGTGATTTGACGGACAGAAGTTTGTGAGTGATACTTGGGAGAAGACTTGTTCGTCTCAAGTTTTGGACCGGTTATAGTATATGCGGAGTTGTAGACTATAGGAATAGATATCTCATTGTCCTTTTTTAGGACACAGATGCAGTGTTTGTGTAGTTCAGGGACAATTTATGATAGGTGTCTGGTTGTCCTTTTTAGGACACAGATGTAGTTTTTGGTTAGACATGTCGATGTGTCTGAATTCCTAGATGGATAACTTCTTGAATGGAGGTTAGTATGTTTCTTTGCTTGATTGTGTTCATTCCTGTGGCGAAATCATATTCGACAGAATGCTTTTGTGTCAGTTATTGTATTGTTGATTTTCCATGTGCTGTATTGATGACTCACCTTTCGTCCTTCATCCGGTGACTCCATCGTCATGGTTTTCTCGTATTAAACTTGTTGAATAGAAACTGTACCTGCTGAGTTACCTAGCCTTTTGATTGGATCATCGTTTTCTGTTAGTTCTGTTAGTGCTAGATGGTCCGTCGTGCCCAGCTGATATTCCTGTTGTAGCAGTGAAGTGAACCTGTGTGAATGTTACTGTGTGTATAACGAAGTAACGTTTTTCTTATCAAATATTGTTAGAGCATGCATACACGCAACAGTTAGGTGTCTAGAGAAGTGGCATATGGCATTAGTTAGTGCCGTACAAGGCACATAATATTTCAAGTCTTCTTCTTCGTCGTATTTCCCTGAGATTTTCATGCCAATCTCTGAAAAATGCATGAAATTAGTTAGTCTCTGGTTTTCAACATTCCAAAGCAGTTTCTGTTGCAGGGGATGAGGTCCTGCTAGGTCCTTTGCTTGAGCAAGCTGTGTAGCTGGATTCCTGGAGAATATGTTGTTCTGCCTTTGACTCTTTACCCAGGCAGAGATTTGTTTATTCAGTTTTCATTTAATGCCGTCCCAGCCTGCAATTTTTGTTTCTGGTCGGAAGGTTATAACTTTGTCTTTTTCTCGGGAGCTTATTCATAGTCAATTTTTGCATATAGGTGTCATTCGATTATTCTGCGACTTTACTTCAAATTGCGGCACGTCTTTGCAAGATGAACGTCGCTAGCAGACTGCAGACATTCTCCTGTCCAATCACTAAATGGTGCCATTCTGAATGGTCCACCAGGACCTGGACAAGTCCCAGCAACTGAATAGATGAAAAAAAACTACTTGGCCTCGCCAAGCCTAACCAAATGACTGGATGGAAAAGCTACTTCGGTGTGGTCAGACAGCACCAAATGAATAAAAAGAAAAAAAAACATGACTGTACTTGACCACGAGAGTCAGACTTGTAGTGCAAGTGGCATTAGGAACACCAAAGAAGAGAGTGCATTTTTTTCTTGTATACTTTGTCTTCAATATTTTCCATTTATTGTTTTCATCCTTTTTTTTATCGCCATGCGTTTCTTTATTATGTGAATCTTTATGATCATCGACACAAGTACGAGGGGTGTTCAGAAAGTAATGCACCAAGTCGTTTTTTTTTCAGCTAATAGTGAAGGTAGAAGCATCAAATTTTGACACTTTAAATATGGCATGTGCCGATTATGTGAACCAGATTGTACCGCAACAGGCCAAAGAATATGGCTGCCCATATCTTTGAAATGGAGCGTGTTAGCAACTTGCAGTATAAGCAGCTAATTATGACAGAATTTCTCGTTGCAGAAAAGGAAACTGTTGTGAACATTCACAAGAGTCTGTGTATTAAAGTTTTGCAGTCGACAGGAGTACAGTCAGTGGCTGGGTTCAGAGAGTCAAAGAATCAATAAGTGGAGATAAGGAGTTGCATGATATGCCGCGCTGTGGACGTTCTGCCACAGTCAACAAGGCAGAAATGTTGTAATGTGCTGATGGCATTATTCTTACTGATAGGCGTATCACTACTCAAAAATTGGCCTTAAAGCTGTCAGTCAACAATGGTAGTGCAAATGCAGTTGTAAAAGCTCTCGGATATTCTAAGGTTTGCGCAAGATGGCTTCCTCCAAGTCTCACAAATGACCATCGGTTGCAAAGGAAAACAGTTTCTTCTGAATTGTTGGAGCGTTTCAATGCTGAAGAGAGAACTTTTTGGCTAAGGTCGTAACAGGTGACGAAACCTGAACACATCATTTTGAACCTGAGACAAAAAGACAGTCAGTGGAGTGGCATCATCTGCAATCACCACGAAGAAAGAAATTCAAAACAACTCTTTCAGCTGGAAAGGTCATGATAACTGTCTTTGGGACACTGAAGGTGTGATTCTTGTGGATGGTATGCCAAGAGGAGTGATAATCAATTCACAAGCTTACATTAAGACATTGAAAAAAACTCAATCAACGTTTTTGCAGAGTTCAGCTGCACAAGAATCCATCAGATCTGCTTCTCTTTCACGACAATGCTCGCCCTCACGCAAATCTGGCAACACGGGAAGCAATCATCAAACTGGGTTGGACTGTACTACCCAATCCACCCTATAGTCCCGATTTGGCACCCTCTGATTTCCATCTGTTTGGTCTACTTAAAGATGCACTCCGAGGGGTAAGATTTGAAGATGAAGAAGGGATGATCCATGCAGTGAAGAAATGGCTACATCTCTCTGAACCTTAAGTGCCCAGGGCACATGGGGCTTCCGCAAGGGTTTTCCACAAATGCCTGTCTTTCGCCTTTTTTTCTGCTCTTGCCCAGGTGAGCCCTCTATTGCTCAACATCCTTTCTGTTGTTCTTCTCCATGTCTCTTTTGGTCTACCCTTACTTCTGCTCCCCTGTGGTGTCCATCTTAGTGCTATTTTTGGTAGTGAGTTGTCAGTCATTCGGAGCACATGTCCCGACCATCGCCAGCGTCTTTCCTCAATAATTGTTGTCAGTGGTTTCATCTGCATTTCTGCCAATAAGATGTTATTTCTTATGGTGTTTGGCCAAAATATTTTTTTAATTCTACGTAAACATTTAGTCTGGAAAGAATTCAACTTGTTTTCTATGGTTTTGGTGATTTTCCAGCATTCACTTCCATAGAGTAGTACACTTAGAACATTACTCTTAAATATCCTGATTTTCATATTTATGCTTAGTTTATTTGATTTCCATATATTCTGTAGCATTGCAAAAGCCTGGTTTGCTCTAGTAAGTCTGCTGTTGATGTCCTCTGTGCTGTCTCCATTTTCTACTACTCTGCTGCCAAGGTATACAAATTCGTTGACCTCCTCCACTAACTTGTTATCTACTCTGAGTACATTTCTGTTGTTCACATTTTGCTTCATTAACTTTGTCTTTCCTACGTTGATCTTTAGTCCTATGTTGTTTGCATTCTGGGTTAACTTGTTTATTTTATCTTGCATATCTTTGTGACTGCTTGATAATAGACAAATGTCGTCCGCAAAGTCAAGGTCCTCCAGCACTGTGTTAAGGGTCCATTGTAATCCTCTGCGTTTGTCTGATGTTGCCTCCTTCATTAACCAGTCTACTGCCAAGATAAATAATGTTGGTGATAGTACACATCCCTGTTTCACTCCTGTTTGTACCCTAAAGCTGCTGGAGGTATGTTCTCCACAGATAACTTTGCACTGAAAACCCTCGTATAGGGCTTTGATTACATTAACTATTTTATGGGGGAGGCCATGCCATCTTAGGATTTTCCACAGTGCATCTCTGTTGACACTGTCAAAGGCTTTCTCAAAATCTATGAATAATGCATATGTTGTGCTATGCCATCATTTGCCTGTTCTAATATTTGTCTAAGTACAAATATATGGTCTATGCATGATCTTCCTTTCCTAAATCCTGCCTGCTCTTTCCGAAGTTTTTCTCAAGTGTTGGTACAATTCTGTTGATGATTATTCTGCAAAATACTTTACTAGTGAGTGGCAGTAGGGTAATGCCTCTCCAGTTCCCGCAATCTCTGAGGTCACCCTTCTTTGGTAGTTTTACTATAAGACCAGTTTTCCACTCCTCTGGGGCTTTTTCTAAATCCCAATTTGTTGTAATATCCGGCAAAGTTGTTTTGGTGTTTCTGTTTCTTCTGCTTTCAACATCTCAGCAGTCACTTCATCTTCACCTGGTGCCCTGTCTGATTTTAGCATCTTTATCGCCTCTTTTACTTCATTTATTGTTATTGGTCCTGTATTGATGTTTAGTTCCGCTTTTGCTTCAGGTATATCTATTGCTTGTGCTGCTTGTGTTCTGTTTAGTAGGGTGTTAAAGTGTTCCCTCCATCTTTCAATTTTTCTCTTTCTCCACTGACCAGTTGTCCATTTTGTGTTCTTACTGCACTTTCACATCTTGTATTGAAGTTACCTGTCATCTGCTTTGTGATTTTATATATGGTTTTCATGTCATTTGTATATGCTGCTTTCTCTGCTGTCTCTGCTAAGTTGTCATAATACTGACGTTTATCTGACGGCATGATTCCTTCACTTCTTTGTCTTTTTGTGCATAATTACTTAAAACTCGTTCTTTAAGCCGTTGTGATTTGGTGTTCAGTAATTTTTTCTTGATTTCTTTTCTTTGCTCTATCTTTTCCCATGTGGTCTCACTTATCCATTCCTCTTTTCTCCTTTTCCGATATCCCAGCACCTCTTTTGCTGTTTCCTGTAGTGTTTTATTGAACTCTAATATGACATTTCTGCTTCGTCTTGTAGGACACTGAAGCGGTTCTTAAGTATTATTGAGAATTCATTTCTTGTTTGCTGGTCTATCAGTTTTCTTGTATCAAAATGTATCTTTCTGTGTTCTCCGATTCTGGCTTTCCTTAATTTTAGTTTTATTTTTGCTACCAGAAGGTTGTGATCACTTCCTATATCTGCTCCTTTCCTTGCTCGCACATCTTGTAGTGACCGTTTCCACTTGTTGTTTATTAGTATGTGATCGATTTGGTTTTCTGTGGTTTTATCTGGTGACCTCCAAGTCACCTTATGGATGTTTTTGTGTTGGAAAATTGTCCCTCCGATGGTCATCATGTTTTCTTCACAGAAACTGCACAGTCTTTCTCCATTTTCATTTATTTCTCCGATTCCTTCTCTTCCCATGATTCTTCTTCTATCTTCATTTCCTTCACCTACTTTTGCATTGAAGTCGCCCAAGATGAGTAGCATATCATGCTTGGGTATTGTTTCTACTGTGGCTTGGAGGCTGTTGTAAAAATCGTCTTTTAATTCCTCTTCAGCTGCTTCTGTTGGTGCATAACAAACTATAATAGACAGCTTCGTGAATCTTGAGTTGAACGTGCATATAATAATCTCTCATTTATTGGGCTCCATTTCAGCAATGCTCTTGATGCTTCTTTTGTTATAATCAATGCTACTCCTCCTTCATGAAGATCTTCTTTACCTGACCATATTATTGTATCTTCTGTGTGCTGTGTTGTTAATTTCCTTCTGCCTTGTCCTGTCCATCTTGCTTCTTGTATTCCTAGTATGTCTAGTTTGTATCTGTGCATTTCCTTGATGGTTTGTGCTAGTTTTCCAGTCTGGTTTAGTGTTCTTACATTCCAGCTGCCTATTTGCATCTTTTGTTTAGGTTCCAGGAGGTCTGCAGTCGGGCTGGGGACTTCCAGTGGCTGGCTTTCATCCACAACCTTCATGGGCTCAGTTTCCTGATACGCATTTCTCCTTCCACCTGCATTTGCTTTTTCCCTTGCTTCTGTTTCTGTAGCAGTCTGATTGTTTTTTACCAGATAGGGTTGCTGGCCCTATGCTGAACCCTCCTTAGTCGCCTTTTACGATCATGCATGGTAGGGTACAGTGGTCCTATTCTTTGCAGATCCCGGGTACCACACGGGGGAAATGGCTACATAATCAAGAGAAAATCTGGTACGGGCTAGGAATACATGCATTTGTTTCGCGCTGGCGTAAAGCTGTACAGTTGATGGGGATAGTGTTGAATAATATCAATGTTTACATGACATATCCATGTATACTGTGCATAAATTTCATGCTTTTTTGAATAAACAGCTCCTCGTATTAAACCTTTTCATCCTTCGCGTGCATCTATCTCTTGCTCTTGTAATACAGTGGTCTATAAATTGCTATATACCAGAAATAAATGTATTAAGACTGACTTTTCACAGATTAGTGCACACGTATAAACTAGGAAAAAAATAGGAACAGCCTTAGTAATTGACGAGCACACAGTTGTGACATTTCGGTTTGCATATTATTCATATGAAACACAGGACGATGAAATACTTATGGTGGCAGATGATATGTGAGCTATAACTGGGATACTTTAGATATGGTAAGCAGATAAGATGAAAATGGTGAGGAAGGTGTATTGGAAGATCTATTAAAAGTTAAGACATACGAAAAAGTTTGTCGCACTGTCAGCATTTTAGACATCAAAATATCTATTGGCACAGTCTTGTCACCTCTGTACGAGGCGGCGTTGTGGCCTCAGAAATTGTGTCCCGACGGGACAGCGACGAGCTTGCAACTACAGGCCACTAGGCCATCCCGGTCGCCCGTACGTGTTAGTCAATATTTATGCCCCTAAAACGAATATTAACTCTCAGAAATGGCAGTGCTTGAGCGGAATCACTAGTCAAGAAAGGAATGTAATTTTCAGTTCGAAAGGTGAATCTTGGGTAAAAATTTCTTCTAACAAGAGGAAAAGCTCCAAGTGGCACTTGAAACCGATGTGATTTGCATAAACAGCAGCAAAGTCACCAGAATGGCGAGCAGACCAGAGGATGGAGACAGTATTATCGACCTGGCGCTAGTATTCCCTACTCTTGCTACTATATGTAAGTGGGGTGTCCTGGGGCACCATTGCAGTTTACTGATTGCGAAAGATGAGTAGGAAACAGAAGACAAAAACCCAGTCATTCAAGTATGATAAAACTAGTGCACGACATAGTGAGTAGGTTAAGGAAAGACAACCACAAAACACAATAATAGAATAATAAAATGCGACAACCAACCTGGTGGAATGCTGAGGTGGAGAAAGTATGGGTAGATAGGAGGCAACATTCCAAAAAAGGCAGAACAGCCACACCTGATAAACTTGTACAATTAAAACTAGACATGGACATGAAATCTGAATATTTTAAAACAATAGAAAAGAAAGTTAAAAGAGAGAAGTGGG
The DNA here is from genome assembly GCA_009760885.1 of Achatina immaculata. Lineage (NCBI taxonomy): Eukaryota > Metazoa > Mollusca > Gastropoda > Stylommatophora > Achatinidae > Lissachatina > Lissachatina immaculata. Next base: position 4,964,120 of record CM019695.1, on the reverse strand, counting down.
CAGAGTTATGCAAAAGGGTGAGTAACGACAAATCCCTGAAACTGTTCTGGCGATTGTATAAACGTATCAATGGTGTAGTAAAGCCGAGGTGTGTTCCTGACTTCCAGAGTGCAGACCTTAACTGGCAGAAAACGGATGGCAAGGCTCTGTTGGCGCACTATCTTGAGCAATGCGACCAGGAAGACATGACAGGACGCAACGCTAGAACAGTTATCTCAGAGGGCTAAATAAATGGGTGAGGAAGATTACGTGAAAGTGGAAGAGGTCAAGGATGAGTTATCAAGGGCGAAAAAATATTGAACCAGGACCAGATGCCATCTAATTCGATGTCTGACTAGGAATTGGAGAGTATGTACAATAGTAGCATCGAGAATAATGAGGAATGGCTGCATAGTTATCTGATACATCTGCCAAAGATTAGCAAAGATCACACGAAAATCCAGGGTTATCGGGTGATCACCATGCAGAACACAACTGGCAAACTAATGGAGAAGATCACTGCCAGGAAGCTATCCCTCCATTGTGAGAGACTAGATCTCTTTCCAAGTACCCTTGGAGGGTACTGTCCACACAGAGAGACCTGGGCTAATGCAGCGATTTTTTGCCTATGATGTGTACGAGGGATTCCACTCTGGCTTTTTGAAACATGTGCTGCTGTAATTGACATGGAGGATGCGCACAACAGGGTACATTTGGACTTCTTGATAGTTCAGCTTCTGGAAATCAAAATTAGTCCATTTCTAGTTAACTCAATCTGTGCAGCCCTTTTCCGGCGAAAGACAGTGTTTATGTGTGGACCTTGGAACCAATAACGATACATCCCGGCCTACCACAGGATTTCCCCAATCCCTAGTGCTCTTCAGCGCGTACACCTACAGGATCACGGGTGAGCAGATCTCGAGACGTGAAAGGACATTGTCATAAGGTGATGATGTCTTGGTATATCGGCAGGGCCGAGACTACATTTCTGGAGAACTCCAAACAGAACTGGAGCATGGTGGGTGGTGCAGTGAAGTGGAGGCTCTGACTGACCCTATGAAGGTGGTGTGACATGATTCTCTCTGAATAACCGTACAGTCAACACACCAACACCAACCGTGAATATGTGCTCAGAGGTTGTAGAGAGGACACATGTAATGAAATACTTCGAAGTGCGGTTTGATCAAAGCCTTTCATTCAGAGAGCTCATTGATTATGTGATATTGAAGGCTAGGAAGAGCAAAGCCGAGATAAAGACAATGACTGCGGCGGACTGCGAGAAACGTCCACTCTTTTTCGGACTACCGCCCCCTTTTCTCCCAGGTCACATTCACAACCCCCCCCCCCCACCCTTATGTACTACTCGTACAACGACCTATTAAACTAGGATATGCATCACAGAACTAAAATATTTAACAACCAAGGCAGTTTATTTAACAGTAGGAAGGAGTCCACTCATAACTCACCTACTACATAATTTTTCTCAACTTCTAATGTGATAAATGTTTCTCAACACCAGATTGAAAAGTAATAAGAAGGAAGGTATTACTGCCCCGTTTGCTGCTTCGTTTTCCCTCAAACCCCCTTCCCCCCTACTGTCCCTTTTCATTCACTACCCCCCCCCCTTCTGGATCTATTTTTTTCACTGCTCCTGGTCCTTTTCAACGCCTACAGGGGGGCGTTATCGCCCACTTTGGGGAAAATTGGCTTAGACCTTCAAACAACTTCAGCTGAGGTAATTTTTTTTAATGGCGTTACCTAGCACAGTTTTGTGCAATATATCTTGAAATCAGGGAAATACATTATGCTCACTCCGTATATCCCTACAAGAAACAATGGAAAAAGTAGGACTCTTACTTACCCCAAGTCTGATCTGCAAAAGGAAGAAAGTAAGATACAAGACAATGCATATTTCCAACAAAGAAATCTTTGTATAAATAAAAATATATTACAGAAAAAAATGAACAGAAACAGGAAAATTGCTTGCCTCTCGCAAATTCTCTTAGTGCCACAACTATGCAACATGCACATGCAACAGCGTACTCTCGTACTCTTCCTTTTTTTCCACATTCAAATCCAGGTTACATCAGTAATTCTGTTTCATTTCTAAACATTTACCATATCTTGAGGTATAAATGAACTCAGTTTGTGTTGGATATTTTTTTTTTCTGTTATCTCAAACCGATGCTTTTTTCTTGTCTTTTTCATTTGGGATCATGGTCCTCAGTGACAACATTCACATAATCCATTCATGGCAGATTTTCAGCGCTACCAAGAAGTTTTAATTTTACATCCGTGCAAGTCAAGATTTGTTCATGAATAACATTCATTCATACTAATAGAATCTGTAACTCTTATGGCGTGATCAGCACTAGAAATTCCAGTTAAGTTACTACATGTAGAATGTGTATATCCAGCTTACTATTTCTATTTGGGGAGAGTCTAATCTCCACTTGTATTCTCATGCACTGTGGCTTAACATTTTTGCTGTACCGCTGACCACATTGTTTTGTCCTATGTCCCATCATTTTTTTTTAGGTTGTGTCAAGTGATAAAGACCCATTCGGAAGTTCATATCCCGCCAGTCGACCATGTGAAATCAAATTGTACAGTCTGGCTTGTCTGATAACTTTCTTTTGTCATCTCACTAATCATGTATGGCGAATTAGTGTAATGTGAGACTTGCTTAAATAATTAAGGCATAGAGGAATAAATAGATTATGGAACGGAAGAGGTTAAATATGTGATCCGGTCCGGAATGATTTATATTATTTCGTTAATATCTAGTAACGTCGTTTGGCGAACCGTTTGAGCCACCCCTACTGGCATACAAACGTGAGCCAAACCTTAAGGACATCCTCGTCCACAGCCACTTGAAGCAGAGCCTTATATATGTTGGCACCAGAAAATGTAACCGTCCCCGTTGCGTTATCTGCCCGGTAGTCTGGGAAACGAAAACAATCACCTTTCCCAAAACTATCCTCACTCTTCATGAGGGATTCACATGCGAGTCCCGTAATGTGATATATGTCATCGTTTGCAAAAGATGCAGGATAACATATACTGGTGAGACAGGCCTCAGATTAGGGGACTGCATGCAAAAACATCTGTACGACATCGCCCAACATGCTTCGAAACCAGTCCCAAATCATTTCAATGGCCCCAACCACAGAGGCAAATCTGATTTTCTGGTAACAGCCATCAAACAATATCACGCAGATGACACAAGCCGCCTGGCGCTTGAGAACCGCTGCATTCAAAATTATGGGACGCTGGAGCTACATGGGTTAAACTCGCTGTTTAGGTACACTTAACATTCTCCTCAATCATTATAGTACCTCTCCTCTAAGCTCCACCCCTTCTTACTTTTCAAACCACCTCACAGCATCACTTTGCAACCCCTCTTCCCCAATCACCTATTTCAACTTCTCCTGGCTAGGTCAACATTGTATCACTCTCTCTCCCCTCCCCAGATCCCCATCCACCACCCCTAGTTACAACCCACCAACCACATATCACAGGTCTCTATTTAAACAGTCTCCACGTTCTACTAAATCCATTCCTGACACACACCACCGGACAAGTCACACCTTACAATTTACAGCTAAGTACTCTTTAAACATATTTTTTAAAATAGTATTCATGTGAATCTATACTTTATCTCCTCTCTGTCTCTTCGTCCTGTATGTTTTTGTATGATTAAGGCTCACGCCGAAACGTCACAACTTTGTAATCGTTAAGTAATAAAGCTGCTCCTACTTGTTCCTAGTTTATACATTGTTGAGAGAGATAGGTCACTTGATCTTCTATACTGTAGTACTGCCTAAATCCTGCTTGTTGTGGAATGAGAAGGTTTTCACTTTCCAGGTACCGTTTTAGCCTCAGATCAATGATGCGTTCCATTGTTTTGCATAGGCAGCTAGTGAGGCTGATAGGCCTGTAGCTGGAGGCTGTATCGCTGTTTTTCCCTGGCTTTAGCAGTGGTACCATGATTGCTTCCTTCCAAATCTGAGGTAACTTACCCGTGCTCCAACACATATTGAAAATATCCAACAGCTTTCCCATTGCTTACATTCGCAGGTTCTTGATCATTTCATTGGATACTCCATCTAGTCCTGGTAAATTTCTTGGTTTCGGTTTACTGACTGCTAGGTCTAACTTGCTGCGTGTGATTGGTGCATCCATGACCTCCCCTTTTCTGCTTTGTTCCTCTTCTTTCTGTTGGTCAGTGTGCACTGTACGCCCTTTCTCTGGATGAATATCAATGTTGCAGTCTTGTGTGCAAAATGCAAGCAGAATGATCTGTAAGAGTTTTCTTCATCTTATATTAGTGTAATCTTTGTACTTCTTCCAGTGCTCTCATCATTTAACTGTTTGATTAGTTTCCATAGTTTCTTTCCACCCTTTTCAGAGTTTAGGGACTCTGTTTTCTCTCTCCAACTTTCCAGTCTGGCTGCAGCTTGGCTCTCTGAAATTTGGCCTTAGCATGTTGGTAATTATTGTAGTGTTCTTGGCATGGTCTATTTTCTGCTTGTTTTCGAGCTGTTTCCACGTCATCAGGGAATTTTCCCAGCTCACTAGACCAGTACGGTTTATAGTCCTACGAGCTCCTCTGGGAACGAATGAACGAACAAACATACTTTATTTTCAGAGGGTTAAGATTTGGGCACACAGGCCAATCTGACATTCTGCCCTTCATTGCCCTTCATTGGAATGGTTTCCAGGGGGCCTGAAGGATACAAGCATTGAATTCCTTCATTATGCTGTTAATATCCTTACCTTCTATGGACAGATGTCCCATCAGGATACCTGTACGATGTCTGTACATTGTCCAGTTTGCTTTTTTATAGTTCCATCTGGGGAGAAGGCTACTGGTGTTAATGAGTTCATTTTCTATTGTCAAGAAGACTGGTCGATGGTCGCTACCTCTAAGTTGTTTCCCAACTTTGCGTGTAATGTTCCACTTCAGGTCTGGAGAGTGGAATGCCAGATCTGGTGTTGAGGTTGTATGCCAAGCCCTTAAGTTTCTTGACATTGCCGTCATTTACTAGTCCTTCCGGTCGTACCACTTCAGCCTACTAAGAGGGGAAGTCACTAAGTAACTCGCAAATTGAAATATTTTATCAGTGGCAGTTATCAGGTAGTATTTAAATATATCCTTAGATAGTACCATCATCCAACTTTATAATAGTCGTATGTAGGGGGCGCTGGGATTTACGTGCGCATGTTCAAATCAATAGCAAAATGGCTACCCAACTGTTAGTGTGTACCAAAGAAGAACAAAGAAGTGTAGTGCGATTTTTGTGGGCTAAAGGACATTCAGTTGAGAACTTTCATAAGGAAATGATTACAGTTTATGCTGAAAAGTGTTTATCATGTAAAGCGGTCTATAACTGAGTAAAATAATTTCCTCAGAGACGCACCGAAACTGTTGACAAACTCCGACTTGGCCGTCCTGTTCAGATTGCAACAGAAGCGACTATGCAAAGTGTGAATGAGATTATCAGAGCTGATAGACGAGTAACGATAGACAGTGTAGCAAGTGCATATGTTTGTTCACATGGCTTAGCCTATAGAATAATGCATATTTCCAAGAAAGAAATCTTTGTATAAATAAAAATATATTACGCCATGCGCAAAAAAAAAAAAAAATTCAAGATTACGCCTTCTGTGGAGAAGGTTATGCTGACAATGTTCTAGGATTATCAAGGAGTGTTGTTAACCAAGTTCTAGAAGTATGGTGACAGTGTGAATTCTGTATCGTACCGTGAATTTCTGTCGATGCTACAGGATGCAATTCGAAGAAAACGTCCTGGTCTGCTGACTAGAGGTGTGCTTATCCTTCATGACAATGCCAGACCACATACGGCTCGGTTAACCCAAGAGAAAATTAGCCATTTGGGTTGGGAAGTTCTTGAATATCCACCCTATAGTCATGACTTAGCTCCAAGTGATTTTCACCTGTTTAGTCCATTGAAAAACCACCTTGGCGGGAGAAGGTTCTCGAGTTACGAAGAGGTGGAAACAGAAGTAAAAAAAATGGTTCAGAAATTGGACTCCCGATTTTTACGCCATGGGTATTGTATCACTGATTACACGATAGGACAGATGTATCAATGTTGGTGACGATTGTGTTGGGAAATAGGGGAATAATGTAGGTTCAAAAATTAAACGTTTTCAAATTACTGTCGCATTTAGTTTTAGTTTTTGTTTTTGTAATATGCATTTGCGAGTTACTTAGTGACTTCCTCTCGTATAAACCTACTGACTCTCATAGCTCTCGTGTACTCCTCCTTCCACTCCAGATCGTGTAAGAACTCTGCTCCCTTTTTCCCAGCTTGCGACATTTGTGTACTGAGGATGTCAGTTTTCATGATGAAGCTCACAAAATGTTGAACTTATTCCACCAACGCGGTTTATCTAGGACATATTCTCACTTCGTCCTGGAACAGCATCAGCTGTATCTCGCGACAACGAGCCCTCACTCCTAAACCGCCCCGTAAATTGGACATAGTCTGGTAGTTAAGGAGATCTTGTTTCGTCATCTCCATCTCCTCCAGACAGAGCCAGATACCTTTGAACTTTTTACAAGAACCTCAAGTTAGAAGTCGAGTCAATGACAAAGGACACGACTTTTTATGGTACCAAACGTTCCGGTCGCCGTAGATGCAATACTTGCCCATTTGTTGAGACTAGCCAGGTTTATTTACCGAAGACCACGCTGTCAGTTCAGGAAGGCTTCACCTATAAGTCACGCAATATCATTTATGTCAGTACGTGCAAGCATTGTAATATGAACTATATACAGATCGGTTTACAGTTAGGACCTAGTTTTCCCCAACATCTCGGAGGGCACGGACACCAGTGGCAAAACACTTCTATGAAAAGAAATCACCAAGGAAAACGGGACATTTCTGTTACTGCATTCCACTCCTGTTCGTCTGATAAATGTTCCTGTAAAGCTCTGAGGCTGACTGTCTCCATCCAGTTGGAATTAACAATAAATTCAGCTTTGTTTAAACTTTTTTAGATTTCAAACTATTTTCTGCTATCTATATAGTACTTTCTAGTCTCAGACCCACTCATTCCGCTGCAGTTTTAGCTTTATTCCCCTAGCACTTTCCTTCTTCTGTAACAGCCTTCACATATTTATAGCTCTTTTACTTCTTTGTGAACCCCCCCCCCCCCGCCCCAATATTGTTCTCTCGCCCTCAACTCACGTCACCTGCTCTACGCCTTCCGATTGGTTGAAGTTGTTATTCTATGTCATTTCTCAACCAATCCCTTCGTTCCCACCATACATTCCTATTTACCTGGCTCAGTCATGCTCGCAGGAGGAGACCAAAAAGCTATGTTTTTAAAAATCTATTTTCAGTTTTTTTATGTGTTGTGTCGTATTTGTATGTATTAAACTGAACAAGGCTTACGCCGAAATATTCGATGTTGTATGCTCTTCATTTATACGTTTTCATCTCACTTTATTATTTTCTGCCACTTATGTTCTGTTCAATTTCTTCATTTCCTTTGTCGTTTTGTAAAACCGAGCCATACACCTCTATCTACCCTTATTACTAAAACCAGTTTTACCGCAATTGTCACCTCTTTCATCTCTCAATAATAACGAGAACCAAACGCAAGGACCGCATGGATCGCCATTCCGACCGATTTCGCCCATCTTCAATGTGGTTTTATTCTGACCAGCTGGACTCTTCGTAATTCATATCAAACTCACTCGGCGCCATCAGTCTGTTTTCAGAATCTGATGAAGCTGTTCATATTGGATCTCTTGTGTTCGTGCTTATATTTACGCCTTTTATATTTCTATTTATAATATTAATAAATAATATTTATTTTCTAAATGTGTCTATCGCTCTTCAGAAAGTAAAACTAAAGAATCTGTGCAGAGGAACAGACATAACTACAAAAATAAGATTTTTAAGGGCATGCATCTTTCCTATCGCAACATATACCTGTGAGACCTGGATACTTAACAAAACAGCCGAGAAATACATAAATGCCTTTGAATGTAAATGCTACAGAAGAGTCCTTCAGATATCGTGGACACAAAAAAGAACAAATATATCCATACTACAAGAACTTAATATTGAAGAAGGCTGGCTAGTAAAGAGGATTAAAGAGAGAAAACTTAAATATTCTGAACACATTAAACGCCATGAGAAAACCGTCTTGGAATGGCACATCATGGGGAAAAGAAAGAGAGGAAGATCAAGGCGAAGATGTCTGCAAGACATCGTTGATGATCTGCAAACGGATGCATCAGCAGCAGGCCATCTTGCTCACAACCGAGAGGAGTGCTGTTAGGGAGACAAAGTTCTGCAAGGGACATGCAAATGACTGAATGAATGAAATGTGTTAAAGTGAAAGGAGATATAGTGTTCTCAATTTCCAGGAAAAACTAAAGCTTATAATACTTAATAACAAAGGCATGTTCCGTGTTGATAAAAGATGCTAGCTAGACATACCTCTTCAACAGTTACCACAATTCTTGAAAATGAAGTCAAGATGTTAGAAAAAAAATTAAAGCGCTACACTAATACATATTGAAATCATTAGGATGCGGGACAGTTTATTGTGTTTATTAATCTTTTGCTTGCATTCGCAAGTATATATATAATGTATTATTTACCTTCCAAGATGCTGTTGCAAAATTTAAAAAAGAAGACTAGATTCCACTTTTCGACCAATTCCAGTGATCATCCGTGCTCTTTGGCCTAATGAGTCAAATAAAATTGGATGACGCCTGTATAGTTTGTGAAGTATCAATGGGTATCATACACCCCAAGTACTTTCAGGTTCTCGTACCTTTAACTAGCATCAGCAATTAGTTCGTCTACACACAATAGAATTCAATGGTTCATAAACCAAGTAATCACAAACATAGCGATATTTTTTTTCAAGATACATTGTCATAGAAAAAAATGGATGAATGTATTTGTTTTTCTCGAAGTCACACGCTGGAGCATACTTCACACACTAGCAGAATAATGAATTCATTAAAAACCATACCCTTAGTTTTTTTCAATGGTAACTTAAGTCTGCATCTTTGAATTACTAGCTAATAAAGTGTAAGAGAGTCAGTCTCAAGTCTGAGTAAACACACCGCCGTGAGACTTAACTATAACCGTCGCTTCAACAGAATCATGACTGCAGTCACCGAAAATCTTCAAACCTGCATGTAAAAGCGTGCAGTATCAGATCAGTGACCGTAACATTGGTTAGATGGTGTTAGACGAGAGTCTAGTCTTAGTTGCTGATGCTATTTTACCTCATTTCACATACCGAAATGTACCATACATCCCAAGACCTTATGGATACATTTGATGGTAAATGCTTCTAGTTAAATCGCCTCAATGGATATCAGTCACAACCTCAGACTTCGTCTAGGCGACTGTTAAGTGCATTATTTGCTAGTGGCTTTTTCTTGCAAGGCACAGACTCAAATGAATCTCAGTTCGCAAGCTAATTTGGCCCATCAGGAGAAAAGTCTTAATTTAACTCGTTGTATCTTACATCCTTCCCGTGCCGTTAAACGTCACACAGGGGTCCATGGCAGTTCGCCATGTTTTCCGGTTTTCGACGAGCTTTTCAACCTCATCTAGGGATTTTATGCCTACTAATTTGGCCTCTCTTAGCACTGTCCTCTTTAGAGTTTCACGTGGTCGAATTTTTTTTCTTCGGCCTGTTGTTTTCCACTTTATAGCTTGTTTTGGGAATTCCCTGACTGTATGCTTGTAACAAATTGGTTCATCGAACAAAAGTGAAAGAAAATAAAAGTAATATAAATGTAATGTTCCTGTATATATGTGCAAGCAGATACGAATTAGCGCATTACAGATAATAATTGTATTATTTGTCATTTATTTCATATTATCTACACCAGATCCAATACACCAACTACAAAGACATCAGCATACTCTTCCGCATAAGGACATGCCACTGCAGACCACTAAGCCATCTCATCATCATCATCAGGTGCCGTGCCGACTAGCGTTAGCTATTATGCTTCTCCAGAGTACCCGATCCTTCATGCAGGCCATCAGTTCAGTTGGTGATCTCCTCTCACACCATCCCGTCAGACTGTCCAGTATCATTTCTCTTGGTCTTCCTCTTGATTTTCTTCCTTCTATTTTTCCTGTTGTTATAATATTTTCAATGCCCCCTCTTCTTATTGCATGTCCTATGAAAGTGCATTGTCTCTCTTTTTGACAAGGTTTTTTTTGTCTCTCCAGCTCTTCTCATACGTTCTTCATTAGTTATTTTTGCTGTCCAGGGGATTCGCAACATTCTTCTAATAAACCACATTTCTGCTGCTTCCAATGATTTTTGTACAGACTTGCCTATTGTCCATGATTCACTTCCATATAACAAGATAGGTTCAATATAACATTTTAGGGCTCGTTTTCTAACATTCATTGATAAAGATATGTTAGCTAATATGTTTCTCATTCTTTGAAATGCAGTATTTGCTTGGCCTATTCTGTTCCTAATTTCTGTTCTGCATTTCCCATCTGAAGTTATTACTGCTCCAAGGTATTTGAATTTCTCCACTTGCTTTAGAATAGTTCCGTTTAATTTAATACTGCATGCTGGTGGATTCTGTTTCTTAGATGTAATCATAGTCTCTGTCTTTTTGATGTTCAAAGTAAGGCCTTTCTGTTCACTTTTCTTTGGCGACTTTATCCAAGAGATTCTGCAGGTCTTGTTGGTTCTCAGCTATCAGTACTGTGTCGTCAGCATACTAAGCCATCTACATCGACTCAAAATATCTCACACAGACGAGTGTCATTGTGGCAGTGGAGTTCAGACTCCAGAACATATCATTCAACAGTGCCCAAACCATGCAGACCCGAGGCGTGAGACATGACTAGAGGACACAAACGTGGCTCAAAAGCTTTGGGGGCTCCTATCAGGATCTGGAGAGGACTGCGGGCTTTGCCATGTCGACAGAGATCAGTATCTGATGTGACCAATAACCTCGAACGAAGAAGAAGAAGAATATAATATAGATTGGTTGGATGAATACTGATGGAAGGATGAATGGATATATGATGATTGAATATGATGGATTTGAAAAGCAAGTAGGTGTGCTTTAGTAAAAATAAATTACACACAAGCTCGTACTCACGTGATCTTGATATTTATCATGTAAAAAGTGTCTACACCCCTGTTCCGCGTCTTTCCTTCTCTTAATTAAAAAAAAAAATCACTAAAATGTGATTTCGTTAAGTTCTGCCGCTGTCTTCTCATTGCGTGCCAGGGTCCCAAACGGGACTCTTCCGTTTTTTTTTTTCAAGGAACTGTCAAGGTCCCAATTATGACCCTAGCTTTGTTTCAGTGTAAAATAGGTTCCAACTTTTGGTTCGCATGTTATCTGCGCATGCCCAAAGCAACTAGCTTCCTTTTGTAAAGCGTGGGTGACAGGTTGATAATTTGTAAGCGTTTCTGTTCAATTGTTGGTGATTTTTTTTTTTATAACTTGAGTCGAAAATGGAATGCCCTCCGACAAGACTAGTGTTACTGAGTGTGCCGCAGTTAGGTCTCAAACAGAAAGACTGACAAAACTAGGTGCTAGACGGTTATTTCTGATTGTAAGTGGGAAGAAATCTTCTGACATTTTGTTTCTGACCGAGATCTGACCGTGATTGTTCTGAAAAAGCAAGAGTTAAATGTTTTCTATTGTGTTTGTGCTTGATTGTTTCTGCAAATTTGTGCACGAAGTGATTACATTTCATGTGAGGATTTCCATTTATCTTCAGTTTGTGATTTACAAGTGGATATTTACAGTAAGTAGAAACCAATTTTATTTTATTTGTGTCATACATTTTTTTTCCTTGGGCTGAAAATGTATTTTCTAAACAGTTATTTTATTTTCTAAAAAGACTGCAGTTACGGCATTTTCATTCATTTTTATTATATTTTTGGATGTATAATAAGTATAATAAGCAAAATCTCTTGGATAAAGTCGCCAAAGAAAGTGAACAGAAAGACCTTACTTTGAACATCAAAAAGACAGAGTCTATGGTTATATCTAAGAAACAGAATCCACCAGCATGCAGTATTAAATTAAACGGAACTATTCTAAAGCAACAGACTTACCAGCCCCACAACTAAATGTCAATCTAGATGAAATTAAATTGCATGAAATTGAAACAGCAGTGAATTTAATGGCTAACAACAAAGCTGCAGGTGAAGATGAAATAACAGCCGAGATGCTAAAAGCTATCAATAGTGACAACATGAGACAACTACAGAGAATGTTTAACAAGATTTGGAAAGAAGAAAAGGTCCCTTCTAATTGGAAGAAGGGAATCATTGTTAAAATACCAAAAAAGGGCAACCTTAGTGACTGTAACAACTGGAGAGGAATAACCTTAATATCAGTTGTGTCAAAAGTATTTTGCAAGGTCATTTTGAATAGACTCAAAGATATAGTGGATACTGCAATGAGAGAAGAACAAGCAGGATTTCGAAAAGGGACTAGCTGTCTCGACCAGATCTTTACTCTCAGAATAATACTTGAAGAACATATTGAAAAGCAGAAACCATTAATACTGAATTTCATAGATTTTAAGAAGGCATTTGATAGCATACACAGAGATTCATTATGGAGAATTTTATGTCTATATGGAATACCATCTAAAATTGTCAACATCATTAAGGACTTATACAATGGATATGGTTGTGCAGTCAAGACAGAAGAAGGGATGAATGAATGGTTCCAGATTGAAACAGGCGTGAAACAAGGATGTATACTGTCTCCTTTACTTTTTGGGATTACAATAGACTTCATAATGAAAAAATGCTGCACAGGTAACACAGGTATTGACTGGGTACATGGGACCCAACTAGAAGATCTTGATTTTGCTGATGACATAACTCTTATCAGTAATAATGTGAATTCCATGCAAGAAAAAACAGATAGCCTATCTTCACTGGCTAGCAAAATAGGACTTGAAATTAACAAGGACAAAACAAAAATAATGAAAATTCCCATCAATCAAAATGGAAAAATACACATAGAAGGGACAGATATTGAAGAAGTCAATCAATTTGCATACCTTGGCAGCTACATAGACCAGGATGGTGACACTAGAAAGGAAGTTAGGATCAGAATTGCAAAAGCAGCATCAATCTTCAAGAATCTTGAGAACATATGGAATTCAAAAGTTATAAGCACAAAAACCAAGTTAAGACTATTCAATTCAAATGTAATATCCACCCTCATTTATGCATGCGAAAGCTGGAAAACAACTAAAGAAATAGAAAAGAAATTAGACTCTTTTGAAAACAAATGCCTAAGGAAAATACTCGGCATCAAGTGGAATGAATTCAAGAACAATGCAGAGATAAGACAGATGACTGAACAACAACCAGTCTCACGGGTGATCAGGAAAAGGAGATGGACATATGTTGGCCACTTGATGAGAAGAAATGATCAGAGAATCCCAAAACAAGCTATCAAGTGGAACACAACAGGCCGAAGAAAAAGGGGCAGACCGCGTGAAACTCTGAAGAGGACATTATTAAGAGAGGCCAAGTTAACAGGCATAAAATCCTTTGTTGAGGTTGAAAGACTCGCCGAAGACAGGAAAAATTGGCGAACTACTTTGCGAGCCCTATGTGACGTCTAACGGCACGGGAAGGATATAAGATATAAGATAAGATTCTAAAGCAGGTGCAGAAATTCAAATACCTTGGAGCAGTAATAACTTCAGATGGGAAATGCAAAACAGAAATTAGGAACAGAATATGCCAAGCAAATACTGCATTTCAGAGAATGAGAGACATATTAGCTAATACGTCTTTATCAATGAATGTTAGAAAACGAGTCCTAAAATGCTATATTGAACCTATCTTGTTATATGGAAGTGAATCATGGACAATAGGCAAGTCTGCACAAAAATCATTGGAAGCAGCAGAAATGTGGTTTATTAGAAGAATGTTGCGAATCCCCTGGACAGCAAAAATAACTAATGAAGAATGTATGAGAAGAGCTGGAGAGACAAAAAAACCTTGTCAAAAAGAGAGACAATGCACTTTCATAGGACATGCAATGAGAAGAGGGGGCATTGAAAATGTTATAACAACAGGAAAAATAGAAGGAAGAAGATCAAGAGGAAGACCAAGAGAAATGATACTGGACAGTCTGACGGGATGGTGTGAGAGGAGATCACCAACTGAACTGATGGCCTGCATGAAGGATCGGGTACTCTGGAGAAGCATAATAGCCAACGCCAGTCGGCACGGCACCTGATGATGATGATTATACTTGTGTAAGATGGAAATAATTTGTTAATTCACTATTTCAGCTATACCCCAAAATATCGCAACGCTGGCGCATTTTTCTTGGTACCAACGTGACGTCCGCGTTTGTTCCCGCCGGCACGCAGTGAGTATATAAAACATTGATCTAAACTTTCCCCAGTATTTTGTCTAGGCTTGGAAATATGTTTGTGCTGTTGCTACTAATTGTTTTGCGAATTTAATATTACTTATTACAATTGAAAATTGACTTAAGTCATCTTAAAACCAAACTTCGGGTAGAACTCTTAACAAAAGCGTACTCTAAGCAGTTTATTCTGGATGCTGATTTCATGTATCACACGTCACGGGGCAGAGGTTACCACAGGTCGTTGTGGGTCACGATGTCTCTGAATAATATATTAGGGATTCTGCATGTTATTTTATTATGTGGTAGTAGGCATCCAGTATGTTAATAGGATTTGATGACGCGGCCAAATTTCATATAAATAATGTGTAAACCGTTTGGTTATCTGTCTTACCTGTCTTCCTGCCCATCGGCTTGCTTACCTGATTGCCCATCTTCTGTCAGCGTTTCTTTCTCGGTTCAGGAGCGTGATTTTTGTTGAGTTTGATCGAGTTTGTCATTCGAGTGCTATTAGAAACAGCAACAGCTGAAATACCAAAAACTGGTTTAAATTTTGGTCATTTATTTCATGGCAAAGGCTTTCGTCTTTGGTTTTAGAAAATTTTCCGTTTCTGTGCTAGAGCTCGAACACCCCCCCCCCCCCAAATACAACACTGTAATGCATACAACACTGTGATGCTTACATTTTCATGTGATAACTAGCACTTACTTTAGTATCTTTGCAGTTTTATATATATATATTAGTTGTTACACTGAGAGATACAGAAAAAGTATGGGCTGTCCTGGCTGGATTCCAAAACGCACAGCTTGAAACGCGAGCGTCCCTTTAAATGACCTATTTTCTTGTAAGTGACGAAGAAGACGATCAATCAGATGTCAATATAGTAGGAAATCGATTAGACCACAAATTTGCGAGCATGCGGGTGTTGTCGCAAACCAGCTAATCGATTGATGAATAGAACTGTGAATAGACAATAGTGTGTAGAGTTCAGCATGAAGGTTCAAAATTCAGACTCCGGCTTCACTGCATTCGGGACAACTTCACATATGCTCCGCCGCATCCATCCAAGAGTATATTTGCTAATAGTTCCTGTCAAATGTTGGTTATTTACAATGCCTTTTCTGCCACATAGTTCGGATTTCCTGCAACACCTTTAATTTGTGTAAAGTCTCTTTAGATCTACATTGTTCTCCCATTCATGCTCTTCATTTTCCCTCAGTCTATCCAATACGATTTTAGCAATGTCACCATTGTCAGTCTACCATTTATTTTAGCCTATACAGCAAGTCTATCTGCCACAACATTCATATTAATTCAGCATATTTATGCTGAACTTGGCTATGACAGGTTACAATGCACGGTTCAGGATGAAGATTCATGATTAGGTGCAAAAAGAAAATATGTTTTTTTCTTTTCTTAACAAAGGCGTAAAAATAAGTTTCAATTGTACGAAAAGAGAGATGATAATTGACGCAATTCCAAACAGTTTCGATCCTCCAGTTCCCGTCATTGATGGCAGCCGTTCTGCTTACCCAGGAAATTAAAATCTCAAAGTGATGAAGTGGAAAGCTAGTTCTACATCACCAGTAGAACTAGCTTTCCACTTCATCTTAAAAAAAAAACGCACTGTATGGCGTGTGTATTTATATCGATGATCTTATGTTTGTAAACGGCCTGGATGTGTTATTGTAAAATAATTTAAATGTTTCAGAATTTATGATACTCCAGTCCAGACCTGCCTGCTCGCGTGGCGGGGGAAATATTTTCTCGCGGTGTCTCGTTAAGCGCGGCTGGGGCGTTGTCTTTCAATCAAAAGAATCAACCAGTAATTTTCAACTTCCATGATCACGTGATAAAGCCCCACCCCTTTTGCTTTTCAATGTAAACTACTGCATACAAGTGATGGCAAGACTCGACGTTACTGATAGGGTTTGTGAAAGTTAAAAGTATGTCTGTGCATATATTTTATTAGATCAGTCGATCTGTTGGACTAATCACTGTGATATACGCGAAATTTCCTGATGTCCGTCAGATTCTCGGAGTTCACTTACCCAGTAATGGCTGAAGTTAAACAACAAAATGTTAGAAGGTGTTTGTTCGGCCGACCGAACACAGAACAGCTTTTTCAAGATTTGCATAAACAAGAACAAATATTTCAAGAAGCACATGTCAGACAATTTCGTGAGAGATGGGGATTCGACCCAGCTACAGGACCTTTACCAGAAGGACCCTTTGAATTTGAAATGATCACAGTGGATTCTAACAAAGACATTCCACCATTTTACGTGAAAGACTACACCTCGCGCAAGTCTAGACATGCCCGAATGTGCATTGAGCGCAGTTTCGCTTTAATAAACGGCGTGGGTAGGCCAAATTTAGCTAAGAGGAAAATAAATTTGCAAGGTGAAGAAAATGACGAAAATAGTGATGTTTTAGATAGACGGGTACCAAACAAGGGAGACATTGTTGATGATCCACAATTGAATCATTTACCTTCAGTTACTAATGATTGCAGTGGCAGTACATGTGGTCATTTATGTGGTTATTCTGGTGGATTAACTCTCCCATCATCATCGTCGCTTCATGAACTGTTGACAAGTAGAAATAAGGATATCATGACACCATCAGCCAGACAGAAAACCTTTGTTCAGAGTTCTTTAAAAGGTGAGCATTGTTTTCTTTAAATGATATACATAAACAATTCAGTGTTCTCATTTACATAATCATTAGACATAGTGGCACCAAACTGGTTTACATTACGAGCAAGAACTGGACTACCCTTTGATGAGAAACTGCACTGTTATAGTCAGAGAGTTGGTTGAAGGAAGTGCGTATGTGTGTATGATAGAAAAAAGGGAGGGAGGGGGGAAGAGAGATGGTTTTAGCGGGTTTAAGATGGTCTTCAAATGAACAGATTAATAATAGTATGGAATATGTTGATTCACGTATAAATGTATAACATAAATTTCTACAAGCGTAAGGCATGTAGTAATCTCTCAGTTTTTACAGAAATTCGTGTTTCCAGTCAAACTTCTTCAATCCGATAAATGTTTCCATAGAGAATTGCTTAGTTTTAAATATATTTATATAAAAATTTAGATACTGAAGAGATCGGAAAAGGTCTGGAGTGCTTGGTCCTTCCCATCTATTTTCACTTTGTCTCAGACTATCGAGTGCTGTTCTGTTTGAACTAAAGATCTTTGTTCAGATGACAGTTTAATTTATCATTAATTTTGTTCATTGATGGAATTAAATTACACGTGAAAGTGTGATAAATCTAAATGATGTTCTTCATAGCATGGAGTGATATCACTCAGTGTTATTATACATTAACTCTTCTGTACACTGTTCTATATTGGAGAATCTCTGCTTGTTATTTTACCATAACTGTTCGGTATACTCTAGGGACACCAGTTGTAATAGGATTCTAGATTGATTACATTACCACCCGTAGTCACTGCCACCTCATTTATTGCATGTTCTACATTTCCAGGCTCTACCTCAAACGCGCTGTTTTAATTTTAACGGATACTGTGTTTAAAATATCATTAATCTTTTATATGTCATTTACTTTTTTATATGTTACACACGTGGTCTAAGAGATCACAAGCACAGAGAATGTTAAATAATTTTTGACAGCGAACATTATATTGACAATATGTTAAACCGTTTGTTGTCTAAACTTTGTAGCACATTTGAAAAAATAAATGCCATAGTGTAGTTTATATAATTTAAGTTTCATAATGATTGATTTGGATGATGAAGTCCTTTAAGCCTCAGATTAAAATAATTAATTTTCTTTTTTTAAAGCTTGAGACTTTTTTTTTATTGTCTTGGAGACAGAATAGTCTGGGTTATTTTTTTCATATGTATTCCTCGGGCGTGAGAACGGGTTAGGAAGTGTCCTGCAGTACAATACCTAGCCCAACGAAACGTTAATGGTGGCAAGTAATCTCTTTATCACTTAAAATGAGGTTAACCCTGGTGGCTGCAGTTAGTTAACCTCGATAAAATTGATTCTTCCTATTATTTTCCACCCCACCCCCTCTCTCATCATTCAAACCGCAATCCCGACTTCTCTTTGTTCGCGAGTTTGAACGTGCCGTGTTGCCTGGTGCACGTCACATTTTTGTTTTAATGTGCTCTGATTCCAGTTTGAAGGACCGCGTGAGTTTTACCTGGGGAGTTGATGATTAAAAAAAACAATGTAGGTTTTAATTAGGTTTTTTTCCATTTGAAATGATTGCCAGAGTAGGGAAGCAGATTTCATGAATTTCATACTAAAGATCGTTGATAAAATAACACTGGAATTTGACTTGTATGCATACGTCACCCATACATAAGACAGTTAAATTTGTAATGTGTAAATAACGATTTTTTAAATTCATTTTTATGACATTTATTTATCGTGAGTATTACTATAGCTCGTGGATGGATTTAAATTTGCAGTGTTGCTGAAAAGTATCAGACTAAAGTAGAAAGAACTAGCATCGAAACTTGTACACAAACAACACAGACGTGACAACAAAAATCATGAGAATCACTAAATTGTTTTAGAAATTTTATGGACCTGAGTCATTTGAAAGTTTATTGAGAGAGTTATAATCTGACATGTGACTTCTTTTTCATGTGATATCATATACAACGTTCCTTTGTTTTTCTTATAGATTACATACCAAATAAGAAGCAGCGACTATTTGATACAAAGACATTTCCAAGAACGTGAATTCCAAGAGGTGAGCAGCATTAGTATTTTAATTAAGGGAAACCCTGAGTTATTATATATGTCATTATGTCCATGCAGAACAGCGTTAACAATCATTTTTATCCACTGTGTGCAGTCGTTAATGTTTCATTTAAATTCAGATGCTGTTCTTTTTCTGTACCATTTGGGTAGATATTTTAGATATTTTTTTCGTCAACCTTCATTTCTTTGAGTTTTCCAATTATTATTAGGTTCTCATACTTCTGTATTATGACATATCCAAGGAATTTTGTTTTTTGCTTTCAATTTTAACTAGTTTTCATTGTTGTGCCATTTTTTTTTTAGAACTCCCTCATTGGCCTGCCTATAGGTGTTACTTTTATCTTTCTCCACAACCACGTCTCTGTTACTTCCAATTTCTTTTTCATACGTTTGTTACGTCTTTAAAAGTTAACAGACAGATAGCAATATTGGTTCTATATAGCACTGTAAAACTCCTCTCCTCACTTTTAGGGGCATTCTCTTATTTGCTAATATCTTCTTCATATCATAATAAAGCAGGATTTGTTGTTCCTTTGCTATTTGTGATTTGATTTCATTTGTGATCTTGGTATTACCAGTTATTTTTATTTGGAATGAACTGAATTTATTTACTCACATAAGGCACTGACCTTCCCAACTATGTGGATGATTGCACGTTGATATATTTACCAAAGTTTCTGCATTGTTTCTGTTTAGCTCTTGCATTTCACAGTCTGCTCCACTTATGAGTAGTTTCTGCAAAATGCTTATACTTTCTGAGTTCTGTTTCATTCCCTTCAAATTTTTAATGGCTCTCATGTTTTCAGTGCATAATGAGATGAGGTTAGGTGACAGGACACCATGGTGTAGCACTGGTATTTCTTGATGTTCACTCTGGATATATTCTTCAGTACTGTCATCCCTGGCAGAGGTGAGGGTGAGTGAAAGTGAACAGAAAAGATTATGCACGTAATTAAGAAAACATTTTGTTTTCGTGGTGTAATTAATTCTTTGTTTTCTTTATAACAGACCTGGAACAATGTTATTCACTGTTGCTATTCATTTAATTATGTTGGTTGTCCAATAAGAGGAGAAAGGGGTGTTTTCTGTGGAACATACTATTTCCTTTGTATACAACAGAGATTTGACAAATACTTATAAATTAAGCAAGAGTCAGTCAGTCATTTGCATGTCCCTTGCAGAACTTTCGCCTTCTTAACAGCTCCCTTGTAGGCCTCTTGGTTATAAGCAAGATGGCCTGTTGCTGATGCATCCATTTGCAGATTATCAATAATGTCTTGCAGCCATCTTCGCCTTGGTCTTCCTCTCTCTTTTTTTTCCCATTATGTACCCTTCCAAGACGCACTTCTCTAGATTATCATGATGTTTAAAGTGTCCAAAATATTTAAGTTTTCTCAAGAGTAGAAATTTAAAATATTGTCCTGACATTATTTCAGGTGGCGTGCATGAGTTTCTAACATCTGTGGCTTTTGAGTGCTCTGTGATTGCGCTTTACCAAGTGCTATTTCACTATAATTTCTAATACCATGACTGTCAGCCAAAGCTTCTTACATAGTTATATAGTTTAGTGAAAACTGTCTCATCATTCCGACGAATACCTCCATTAGATCTCCTGCAACCTTCAGAGCGTATCTTTCTCATTCATATCTTATTTTTGATGTTTAAACATTGAGGCTATTTGATCTAACCAAGGTTTGTTGTATAAAGAAAAGTTCGGGTAAATGTCTTTGAAATGTATCTTTGCATGTAATTTAGTTGACCTGCTTTCACATACAATATCATCATCATCAAGTGCCATGCCGACTGGTGTTGGCTATTATGCTTCTCCAGAGTATACGATCCTTCATGCAGGCCATCAGCTCATTTGGTGATCTCCTCTCACACCATCTTGTCAAACTGTCCAGTATAATTTCTCTTGGTCTTCCCCAGCTCTTCTTCCTTCTATTTTTCCTGTTATAATATTTTCACTGGCCTCTCTTCTCATTGCATGTTATATGAAAGTACATTGTTTCTCTCTTATTTTTTTTTGACACAATTTTTTTGTCTCTCCAGCTCATCTCATACATTCTTCATTAGTTATTTTTGCTGTCCAGGGGATTCGCAACATTCTTCTAATAAAACCACATTTCTGCTGCTTCCAATGACTTTTGTGCAGACCTATCTATTGTCCATGATTCACGTCAGTGTAATAAGATAGGTTCAATATAGCATTTTAGGACTCATTTTCTAACATTCATTGATAAGGATGTGTTGCATAGTATGTTTCTCATTCTCTGAAATGCAGTCTCTGCTTGGCCTGTTCTGTTCTTAATTTCTGTTTTGCATTTCCCGTCTGAAGTTATTACTGCTCCAAGTATTTGAATTTCTGCACTTGCTTTAGAATAGTTCCATTTAATTTTATACTGCATTTTGGTGGATTCTGTTTCTTAGATATAACCATGGTCTCTGTTTTATTGATGTTCAAAGTAAGGCCTTTCTGTTCACTTTCTTTGATGACTTTATCCAAGAGATTTTGCAGGTCTTGTTGGTTCTCAGCTATCAGTACTGTGTTGTCAGCATACTGAAAGTTGTTAATATTTCATGATTCACATACATAATATTTCACATACATAATATTTCACATACAACAGATTTCATAAATGTAATGTGTAGGAATTTATGTTCATGTTCATTATCTTTCTGACAAAGTGCTGGGACCGGTAAAAACTGCAGTTTTGTTAGTAAGGGCTATTGTCCATGGTGGAGAAATCCATTGGTGCTCATCTCCTTTGCAGTTTCTCCTCCAGGCACAGTAACTGATCACATCCATTCTTTATTGGTTGACTATCTGTCTGGAGCCTTTGATGAATCATTCATTTTTTGCCACCCCAAGTTTCACCCCAAACTTATCATTCCTGACAACGATGCTAGTTCACATTTGTCAGTGAAGTTCGACCAGCTTATCCTATAGTACTGATGATATCGACCTGAACTATTGCCTATATTCTGCTAATGTTTAGTCTAACAGTTGTCATGGGCGCAAGATCTTTGTTATGACTGGCTGTTGGTACAAGTTGTTTTATTGTGTACACGATGTGACGTAGCAAAGGAGTTTTGAATTCAAAGCAGGCATATACATACACATCTTAACGTGCAGTAAATAACCATGCTAAACATGTGTTGCTGAATTAAATTGTTTTTGCTGAGGAAAGTAAGATTCTCTGTTGCATGTCTGTTTGCTAATACTGTCCACAGAATCTTGCTCCATTGGTCTTGTGCATAGATAAAAACAGACATGTTCTTTCAGAACAGTTTTTAGTAAACCCAAAACTTGTAAGAGAATACAAGTAAAACGAAAAGACAAGAAGTGGAGATTTTTTTTTCTTTCTCATGTATCTTAAGTGCTTGTCAGTGTTCGAGGCAAAGTCTGCTATTCTGTTCTTTCGCTAAGGATCACAAATAATGTTTAGTTCTGCATGTACTAGCGATTACCTTGTAAGTGTCGGTCACAGCTGGTAGGGAGAGGTAAACAGTGTATTAGTCGAAGTAGTGCATGGTACTGTGAGAGATTATCTGTGCCCAGTGTGATGCAAGAATCTGACTTTTTTGTGTGGTCCTAGGTACTTAGATTTTGTGTGATGTTTTGCAAACACAGTGAAGTGAAGTTGAAATATCTTAGCTTCCTTGTTTATATACCTGTAAACATTGAGCATTCCCAGCTAATCATTATGTGTGTGTGTGTGAGAATGTGTGGGAGAGAGATTTATGTTGGTTTCAAAATTCAGCCTTCACACATGTCACAAACACGTCATACTTTGACTTAATTAATTATTATAGACTTTGAGAGATGATGTCATGTAAAATGATCATTTACATCCAAGTTCAAGAAGAGTGGGAAAACAAACTGAAAAAAATTGTCCATGTGGGGAATAATGTATTAAGCAGAAATGGGTGGTCCAGATTTGTCAAAGAGGAGATTGTGATACATGTTGAGGTGAAGGGGAAGACAGCAATGTATTACAAACTGTGACATGTACTCTGATAATTTTAATTGTTGTCAAAAATCACATTAGACAGAGTGAAGGAAAACATTCTACACTTCCAACATCCTCATCTACAGCTTCTGCATCTCCAACTTCCAGTCAAATAACAGAGCATCCTCCACCTCTAGCTTCTGGTCAAATAATTTGTAGAAAAAAAAACAAAAAACAGAACATCCTGTACCCCCAGCCCTTGCTAAATAAACGGTCCCTACTTCCAGCCACTGATCAAATGAAAATAGAAAGGTAGTGATAGAGACTTAACAGGCCTGCAATACAGAAAGGCAGCAGTTTTAATTAATTTTCGGGCTTCATTATTTTTTTTTCTTCCAGACTATATTCCACCACCCATTTTATGGACATATTTTCTAACAAACATATATTTTTATTCCACTGAAAAACTAGTGGTATAATGTGGGGGATGTTCTCTCTTTTTCTTACTTAATATAGTGGATGCTTGCAACCACACTGAGCTAAATTACACTCTTTTACATGTATAAAAACACAAGTGCATATGACAGAGATATACTTTGTATTTTAAAAACATATTTTTACATTTACATTGTAATCCTTGGTTGTTTCAGATAGCACTGATGTGTAATCAAGATGGCAAGCAATAGAACAAAATATTTGACTTCAACAATAAGCCTGCTGGATCAGTATATGAATGCAGGTGTTTTAACAGTCGACAGTTTAGACATCTTGTTGAGAGAGAGCATTTCAAGATACCTATTCAACTCCATCCACAAATATACATTTGCATTTGTGTTCTGTGATGGTGTAGATGCCAGGATGATATGAAGACACTAAAAAATGGGACCGCTGCAATAAATACCAGAATATATTTCCCTCAGTAAATCTGAGTTCCTTGACATTGGGGTTTATCATACAAATATTTGATATTTTTTAATTTTGTAATTTTCACACTCAGATCTGAAGGATTTTTTTCACTGCTGGTTTAGTTGTGTTAACATTTACCTTGAGGTTGATGTTAATTATTGATCACTTTCATTACTGTCAGTGTGAATGGAGCCAATAAAATATCATATATTTTTTTGTAAACACTTTTTTTACTGCCTGGTCAGTTCAGTACTGAAATTTCTTGAAATCAACTTTTGTTTTCTTTAAAACACTGATGGCTGTGCATTTTCTGATGTGCATCAAGGAGCTGGGAGATATGTTTCATGTTCACTGTCTTGCCACATATTTCCAGCATGAGAACAACTGTGGACCTTTCATTAAAAATAGACCAGTATATGATGCTGATATTTCTTTTAATTGAACTAATCCATAGCTGATCTGTGGGCCTTCAGAAATTCTTCTGTGAACCAACTGGGGGCAAATAGACCCCAAATTAAGAACCATTGAACTAATGTCATTGCTCAAAATATCTAAGATTATTATCATTTCAGCATAAGGAGATAAGAGACTGCTGTCTAATGTCTCTGCCCAGGGTATTATAGAAGGGCACAATGTATCTAAAGAATGGAATAGCTGCACAGTTACTTGATTCCCTTACCAAAAATAGTAAAGACAATACAAAACGAAATAGTTATCGAATTATTACAAAATGTATATGGCAAAGTGAATGAGAGGATTACAGCTGGGCAACTATCATGCTTTCTGCAGACCTGTGGGCTACTACCGAATACATTAGGAACTTATCGTCCAGGAAGCGATACAATTAATAATGCAAGAAATCGTAGTTGTGGCACTTGATATTCAAGATGCTTACAGCAGAGTGGATTATACAACACTGTTGACACTTCTGATGGAGTTTGGGGTAGACGCAAGATTATTTCGATGGATAGCTGCAATACTGTTAAGGTGATCAATTGCCTTTGATGGATCTCGGAGCCCAGAACCATTGCAACGGGGCTGCCTCAGTGGTCTTTGTCTCCAGTGCTATTCAGTGTATATTCTGCTGTCATTGTGCTGTTATTTGGAAACAGTGTGGGGGTGAATGCTGACCTATGAAATGAGCATGGGAGGTGTAAAGCAGCATTGACCTTCAAAAATCTTGAGAACATATGGCATTCAAAAGTTATAAGCCCAAAAACCAAGATAAGATTATTCAATTCAGATGTAATATCCACCTTCATTTATGCATGTGAAAGCTTGGAAAACAACTAAAGAAATAGACAAGAAATTAGACTCTTTTGAAAACAAATGCCTAAGGAAAATACTTGGTATAGAGTGTAATGAATTCAAGAACAACGCAGAGATCAGACAGATCAGCAAACAACAACCTGTCTCATGGTTGATCAGAAAAAGAAGATGGACATATGTCACTCACTCACCCTGTCAAATGCACAGCTGAACAGACTAGAGCGTGGACAGAACAAGGCAATGAGAGTGGTCATTTCACCAGGGATACTTCTGTAGTGGCCATGTGCTTTCTGTTTGATATGTTGAGTGAGAGGTCAAAACACAAGTATGCTCAGGTAAAGGCATATCTCAGTGTTGCTAGTATGAAGGACCATCCTCTCCATAAGGAGTTAGGGTTGATAAAGGGCAGACACATCAAACGAGGCAAATCCTGGATTGTTGAGGCTGAGTATACAATAATGTCAGTGTGCAATCTAGATGATCTTTGCATGTAAATGCTACAGAGAGTTATTAAAATATCATGGACACAAAAAAGAACAAACATATCCATACTACAAGAACTTAATATTGAAGCAGATTGGCTAGTAAAGAGGATTAAACAGAGAAAACTTAAATATTTTGGACACAATAAATGTCATGATAATCTAGAGAAAACTATCTTGGAAGGGTACATAATGGGAAAAAGAAAGAGAGGAAGACCAAAGCGAAAATGGCTGCAAGACATCGTTGATGATCTGCAAATGGATGCATCAGCAGCAGGCCATCTTTCTCACAACAAGAGGCCTACAGGAGTGCTGTTAGGGAGGCAAAGTTCCGCAAGGGACATGCAAATGAATGAATGCAATCTAGATGAGGTGCCTAAAGGTGCTGATTGGTTACAGGTACAGGACACACTGCAGCTAACAGAAGGGCCATGAATGTAGAGACTGGGCACAGGGGGTAGTTGAACTTTGGGTTCAAGATCTCATCCAGCACCACTGTAGGTCTTCTGACATGGTAGTATATGCAGATGTCTCATTGTCTTGAAACAGCAGAAATGGTTGGGGTTTTGTTGTCTACTGCAATGGAATAGTGACACAGGGTTCAGGAGCATTTGAAATAACCACAACAAGCATGTGAATGAAAATTGAAGCTTTATCAGTAGCTAGTTGCCCATGATGTAGTTCATGCGTCATTGTGACGGATTCAAAGTATGCCTCGTAAGATTGAGAAAAAATTGTTTTGAAAAGAATGGGTTAATCTGTTAAGCCAGTCAGCTGTGAGGAATTAATATGGCTTTATTGTACATGGTAATGAAGTGATAGGTAGGTCTGCTGGACAGGCCTAAAATGGACAAGGGTGACATTGCAAAAGCCATATTGGAAAGACTGCAGGAAAATGAAGAGCAGAAATGGAAGAACTATGTAATTGTGAACTGATTGCTGGAGGTAGGACAAATAAGGGTGCTGGTAGAATATCTTTAGCAGGGTAGGGATATCCCCCATCAAAGAAGTAAGATGCCTCCTTACCTCCATTAGTCTATGGGAACCATTGGGCAAGGTGGAGTACCCATATACCCTCCCCCCCCACATCTGGGTGATGTGAAGCCATGGGAGCAGGTGGTGGATGGAATGGGGGAGCAGGCGACAGATAATGTTGGTTATCAATCTATGATGATAGGCAGATGATCTCAGTGTAGGGACAATGGCTATGATCACTGATTAGTACAGTCACTGCCTTGAAGGAAAGCAATGGTAAACTATCTTCTGGAAATATACCAAGAAACCCAAACCTACATGGAAGGTCAGATAGGAAAAAGATCTGGTGGCAGGTCCCCTAGGCCAGATAAATCTAATTTTAACACTGAGGAAGAGTGCGAAACAGAGGTCAGTACTAGTAATTGTGATGATGGACAAAAACCTGATGATGTTACCAAGGAAAACCCCTTCATCAAACTAAAAAAAAAACAAAGAGTAGAGACATGGAATGTGAGAAGTATGTATGAGGGAAAGTATCAAATAATAAGTGACAAGATGGAAAGAACGAGGATACACATTTTGGGAGCAGCGAACATTGATGGAAAGGTTTAGGACACTTCGATAACGAAAATGATGGTAACTTTATATACTCTGGTGGAGAATTAGGAGGAAAGAATGGAGTGACTTTTTACTTGGACCGATCTAGTGCCATTTTTGCATGGAAAATGAGCTAATGGTCGCCAACACACTTTTTAGACAACATCCAAGAGACTTTATACATGGACATCACCTGATGGTAAAAGCAAGAATCAAATAGATTACATTTTAGTGCAAAGAAGGTGATCAAGTATAACTTCAGCAAAAACTTTACCAGGTGCTGATTGTGACATGGACCATGAGTTATTAATAGCAGACATAAAGATAAAGATAAAAAAGACTGTTAAAGAGGATCAAGACCACTCCGCTTTGATCTTACAAAAATATCAGAACAATATAGTATAGAAGTGAAGAATCATTTTGAGACACTGATGGCTGTACAGGAGGAGATGATACCTGATGAACTGGCAACATAGGCCAGAGATATCTTAATAACTGCAGCTAAAGATATGGCTCCAGTAAATAAAACACAAAAGAATGAATGGATTACAGCAGGGACATAGAAATAATAAAACAACGCAAAGAAATGAAGATGAAGTGGAAAGTGATAAATAACAACAGGGAGGAATATAAATCTTTAACAGAAGAAATAAGAAACATAAGAAAAGACAAAAAACAATACATACAATATTGCTGTGAAAGAATAGAAGGATATCAGAAGTGCAGAAAAGATAGTGAAATGTTTAAAGAAATGAAGACATTGACAAGAAGTGTCACATCTAAACTAAATGTAATTTGTGATGAGATAGGGAAGACCTTGACAGAGACAGGATATTCTAGAAAGATGGAAGGAATATAGCAGAGGAATGTATGATACAATTGACAGAGAAGGCGAAAATAAACGGTGTGAATTATTATTGGAAGAGAAAAGAACCTGAACTGGCAATAGAAGTTTTATGGGCAATAAAGAGTCTGAAAAATGGTAAATCACTGGGGTAACAGCTGAACTCAGTAAGGCAGGAGGAAAGGAATGTGCTACAATATATCATGCATTATGTAAAATGATTGTCATTCAGGTATTTGGCCAAAAGAATAGAAAAGAACTACATTCATACTGTTGCCGAAAAAGGGTAACTTGAAATTATGCACAAACTACAGAACTGTTGCACTGATTAGTCATGCCAGTAACAGTTCTATTAAAAATTATAATGAGTAACTTCGTAAGAAAATAGAAGTCAATATGGTCCAAGCTGGTTTTAGGCAAGGAGGAGTAACAAGAGATCATATTTTCCACATAAGATTCATAATAGAGAAAAACATAATTTAATGTGAATCTATATTTATCTTTTATAGACTATTCAAAAGCATTTGATTGTGAACAAGACCAGACACTTTGGGAAATAATGGAAAAAAATTGAATTTTCAACACATGTGACAGAATATCACTGCTGTATCTAAGCCAACAGGCAGCAGTAAGAATAAATGGTGAAACAACTTGGTTTGACATAAAACAAGGGGTCAATCAGGGTTGCATACTGTCACCTTATTTATTTAACTTGTATACTGAAAATATAATGAGGAATGTTAGAGAAGATGTAGACACAGAATATTACAATGCCATAACAATTGGAGGTTATGAAATACAACAGATTAGATATGCTAATGACACAAAAATGAATGGAAAAATTAATTATGTCAGTTTTGCAGTGAATCTTAATGCAAAAAAAAAAAAAAAAAATTAAGAAAAAGATATTGTAATGAAACTCACAGAGAAACCAACTGAGTATCAGGGATGCCAACTCTGAAGAGCTCATTCGTCAGCCCCAAACGTGTGACAGAGATGGATTCTGGAATGTAAGAACGATGGCAGCACCAACAAAAACTACACAGATCACCAAAGAAATGGAGAGATACCACCTAGATGTACTGGGCATCAGTGAAATGCGATGGCCAGAAGCAGGTAAAAGATCGGGGGAAAACAGTAAGTTAATAATACATTCAGGCAAGAGGATGGGAAACGCCAGGATGGGGTAGGTATTATTATGTCAATTGTAGCAGCAAAGAGCCTTGTAGAATGGGAACCAATGAACAATCGTAGAATAAGAGCAAGATACAAGCTAAGACGTGGAAGAATGACAGTAATACAGTGTTATGCACACGAACGATGCAGATGATGAAGTGAAAGATGATTTCTATCACCAGTTACAACAAATCATCAACAAAGTTCCTAAACATGACATCCTAATTGCAATGGGGGACTTCAGTGCTAAGGTATGGAAAGATAACACCGACATTGAAAAAGTAATGGGAAAAGAAGGAATTGACATGGTTAGTCGGAACGGAGAAAGATTAATTGAAATATGTCTAACAGAGGGCATGGTCATTGGAGGCACAATATTTCCACACAAAGAGATACATAAAACAACGTGGATATCTCCAGATGGTAGAACTAGAAACCGGATAGATCATTTTTGTATTAGAAAGCAATACAGAATATCTCTCACAGATGTAAGGGCTTATAGAGGTGCAGATGTTAACAATGATCACAACATGTGTATAGGAAAAATAAAACTGAAAAGCCAACACAAGAAATCAATACACAGAAAGATTAACAGCCACAGCCTACAAGAAGAGAATACTAACAGTAATTTCAATCAGGAACTTGCCAATCATTCCACAACGTTCAGTGAAGTAGAGGAGATAAATATAGATGAATTATGGAATTCTTACAGCACAGCCATAATCACAGCAGCGAAAGCAAGCGCTGGACTGAAAAAACCAAACAGAAAAAAGCATGGTAATCAGAAAACACATGGAAGTACATACATGAAAGACAAGCGCCAAATTAGACATGTTGAATGTAAAAACCCTAAACACAGGATACAGTTAGGCAGCTGGAATGTAAGAACACTTAACCAGACTGGAAAACTAGCACAAACCATCAAGGAAGTGCACAGATACAAACTAGACATACTAGGAATACAAGAAGCAAGATGGACAGGACAAGACAGAAGGAAATTAACACAGCACACAGAAGATACAATAATATGGTCAGGTAAAGAAGATCATCATGAAGGAGGAGTAGCATTGATTATAACAAAAGAAACATCAAGAGCATTGCTGAAATGGACCCCTTTAAATGAGAGATTATTATATGCACGCTTGAACTCAAGATTCACGAAGCTGTCTATTATAGTTTGTTATGCACCAACAGAAGCAGCTGAAGAGGAATTAAAAGAAGATTTTTACAACAGCCTCCAAGCCACAGTAGAAACAATACCCAAGCATGATATGCTACTCATCTTGGGCGACTTCAGTGCAAAAGTAGGTGAAGGAAATGAAGAAGAATCATGGAAGAGAAGGAATCTGAGAAATAAATGAAAATGGAGAAAGACTGCAGTTTCTGTGAAGAAAACATGACCATCGGAGGGACAATTTTCCAACAAAACAACATCCATAAAGTGACTTTGAGGTTCCCAGATAAAACCACAGAAAACCAAATCGATCACATACTAATAAACAAGTGGAAACGGTCACTACAAGATGTGCGAGCAAGGAAAGGAGCAGATGTAGGAAGTGATCACAACCTTCTGGTAGCAAAAATAAAACTAAAATTAAAGAAAGCCAAAAATCGGAGAACACAGAAAGATACGTTTTGATACAAGAAAACTGAAAGACCAGCAAACAAGAAATGAATTCTCAATAGTACTTAAGAACCGCTTCAGTGTCCTACAAGACAAAGCAGAAATGTCCATGCTAGAGTTAAGTAAAACACTACAGGAAACAAAAGAGGTGCTGGAATATCAGAAATGGAGAAAAGAGGAATTGATAATCAAGACCACATAAGAAAAGATAGAGCAAAGAAAAGACATCAAGAAAAAATGACTGAACACCAAATCAAAACGGCTTAAAGAATAAGTTTTAAGTAATTATGCACAAAAAAGACAAAGAAGTGAAGGAATCATGCCATCAAGATAAACGTCAATACTATGACAACTTAGCAACAGAGAAAGCAGTATATTCAAATGACATGAAAACCATATACAAAATTAAAAATCACAAAGCAGATGACAAGTAACTTCAGCACAAGATGTGAGAGTGCAATAAGGACACATAAGGGACAACTGGTCAGTGAAGAAAGAGAAAAAATTGAAAGATGGAGGGAACACTTTAACACCCTACTAAACAGAACACAAGCAGCACAAACAATAGACATACCTGAAGCAAAAACGGAACTAAACATCAATACAGGACCAATAACAATAAGTGAAGTAAAAGAGGCGATAAAGAAGCTAAAATTAGACAGGGCACCAGGTGAAGATGAAGTGAGTGCTGAGATGTTGAAATCAGAAGAAACAGAAACACCAAAACAACTTTGCCAGATAATACAACAAATTTGGGATCTAGAAAAAGCTCCAGAGGAGTGGAAAACTGGGCTTATAGTAAAACTACCAAAGAAGGTTGATGTCAGAGATTGCGGGAACTGGAGAGGCATTACCCTACTGCCACCCACCAGTAAAGTATTTTGCAGAATAATCATCAACAGAATTGTACTAGCACTTGAGGAAAAACTTCGGAAAGAGCAGGCAGAATTTAGGAAAGGAAGATCATGCATAGACCACATATTTGTACTTAGACAAATATTAGAACAGGTAAATGAGTGGCATACTACAACATATGCATTGTTTATATATTTTGAGAAAGCCTCTGACAGTGTCAGCAGAGATGCACTGTGGAAAATCCTAAGATGGCATGACCTCCCCCATAAGATAGTAAATGTAATCAAAACCCTATTTGAGGGTTTTCAATGCAAAGTTATCTGTGGAGAACATACCTCCAGCAGCTTTAGGGTACAAACAGGAGTGAAGCAAGGATGTGTACTATCACCAACATTATTTATCTTGGCAGTAAACTGGTTAATGAAGGAGGCAACATATGACAAACGCAGAGGATTACAATAGACCCTTGACACAGTGCTGGAGGACCTTGACTTTGCGGACGATATTTGTCTACTATCAAGCAGCCATAAAGATAATGCAAGATAAAATAAACAAGCTAACTCAGAATGCAAACAACATAGGACTAAAGATCAATGTAGGAAGGACAAAGTTAATGAAGCAAAATGTGAACAACAGAAATGTACTCACAGTAGATGGCATGTTAGTGGAGGAGGTCAGTGAATTTGTATACCATGGCAGTAGAGTAGTAGAAAATGGAGACAGCACAGAGGACATCAACAGCAGACTTACTAAAGCAAACCAGGCTTTGGAGTGCTGCAGACTATATGGAAATCTAAGAAACTAAGCATAAATACAAAAATCAGGATATTTAACTCTTCCCGTGCCACAGAAAAAAACGCGGACGTTCCCGTCCGTGCCACACAAAAAGCACGGGTCTTGATCTGTATAGTGGATATAATTGTAAATTGGAATAGAAAACAGTACTTACGTGTACTTCGTGTACTTATTATGTTTCAAAGTATAACTAAATGTATGAAAATTTCATAAGTGCAGAGTTTTTTAGGAAAAAAGAAGTAATGTGATGTTTTTAGACAATGATTGTGCCCAGCTCACCATCGGCTGGGTCTAGGTCTACACTACTTACCATCTGAGATGTCTAGACCTACTTGTCGATCTCATATTATGATTCTATATTGCATTCTTGCTAAATTAATGTCTGAAATAACATCCTAACTACTCCAGTCATCTAATATGTCTAAATCTACTTAGGATACATTCAAGAGCAGTGAGGTGGTCACAAGCCATGTCCATACCCCTATCTACATCATCAAAAATTGAAAATTTTCGATGTTTCTCTTCCTTTTTTCTCGCTTTGCATCAGTCATAACTAAGGACTCTTCCACCATTTTGAAAAGTGTCACTGGAAACGTGGACGAAAAATGTATAATTTAAATATTACACCGGTTGTTTTATTGAAACAAATGAATTGTCACTATAACAACTATGGCACACAACTCAGTAACCGGAAGTTGTCACTATAGCGACAATGACACGGGTTAAGAGTAATGTTCTAAGTGTACTGCTTTATGGAAGTGAATGCTGGAAAATCACCAAAAACAATAGAAAACAAGTTGAATTCTTTCCAGACTAAATGTTTATGAAGAATTAGAAAAATATTTTGGCCAAACACCATAAGAAATAACATGTTGGCAGAAATGCAGATGGAGCCACTGACAGCAATTATTGAGGAAAGATGCTGGCGATGGTTTGGACATGTGTTCCGAATGACTGACAACTCACTACCAAAAATAGCACTGAGATGGACACCACAGGGGAAAAAAAGTAAGGGTAGACCAAAATAGACATGGAGAAGAACAACAGAAAGGATATTGAGCAATAGAGGGCTCACCTGGGCAAGAGCAGAAAAAAAAGTCAAAGGACAGGCATTTGTGGAAAACCCTTGCGGAAGCCCCATGTGCCCTGGGCACTTAAGATTCAAAGAGAGAGAGAATGTAAACAACAGATCTTGGAAAAGATCTGATGAAAGCAGCATACAAAGAAAGAGACAAGAAAGTAAAAAGTTCAGCAAGAGGGGATAAAAGAGAATGCATAGACAATATAGTGAAAGAGGCAGAGAAAGCAGCAGGAACAGGAGACACCAAAACTTTATATAACATACAAAAGAGGCTAACAGGTACTATTACATCTAAAGAAAGACCAATCTTTTGCAAAACTGCAACCCTATTAACATCAAGTAAAGACCAACAATTTTTGCATCTAAAGGAGATGGACATATGTTGGTCACTTGATGAGAAGAAATGATCAGAGAATCCCAAAACAAGCTATCAAGTGGAACACAACAGGCCAAAGAAAAAGAGGCAGACCGCATGAAACTCTGAAGAGGACATTGTTAAGAGAGGCCAAAGTAACAGGCATAGAATCCCTTGATGAAGTTGAAAGACTCGCCGAAGACAAGAAAAATTAGCGAACTACTTTGCGAGCCCTATGTGACGTTTAATGGCACGGGAAGGATATAAGATATAAGAAGAAAGACCAAAAGCAAAGATGGGCTGAACACTTCCAAGAAACACTCAATTGGCCACACCCAAAAGAGTTGTTAAACCTTGAAACTGACTTACCAGCCCAACAATTAAATGTCAACCTAGGTGAAATTACATTGCATGAAATTGAAACAGCAGTGAATTTAATGACTAACAACAAAGCTGCAGGTGAAGAAGAAATATAGCAAAATGTTAAAAGCCATCAATAATGACAACATGAGACAACTACAGAGAATGTTTAATAAGATTTGGAAAGAAGAAAAGGTCCCTTCTTAATGGAAAAAAGGAATCGTTAAAATACTGAAAAAAAAAAAAGCAACCTTAGTGACTAACAACTGGAGAGGAGTAACCTTAATATCAGTTGTGTCAGAATTTCAAAAAGGGGGAAGCTATCTCTACCAGATCTTTACTCTAAGAATAATACTTGAAGAACATATTGAAAAGCAGAAACCATTAATACTGAACTTCATAGACTTTAAAAAGGCATTTGATAGCATACACAGAGATTCATTGAGGAGAATTTTAAGTCTATAAGGAATACCATCTAAAATTGTCAGCATCATTAAGTACTTCTACAATGGGTATGTTTGTGCAGTCAGAACAGAAGAAGGGATGAATGAATGGTTCCAGGTTGAAACTGACATGAAACAAGGATGTATGCTGTCTCCTTTGCTTTATGGAATTACAATAGACTTTATAATGAAAAAATGCTGCACAGGTAACACAGGTATTGACTGAGTATATGGGACTCAACTAGAAGATCTTGATTTTGCTGATGACATAAATCTTATCAGTAACAATGTGAATTCCATGCATGAAAAAACAGGTAGTCTGTCTTCACTGGCTAGCAAAATAGGTCTTGAAATTAACAAGGACAAAACAAAAATAATGAAAATTCCCATTAATCAGAATGGAAATATACACATAGAAGGGACAGATGTTGAAGAAGTCAATCAGTTTGCATACCTTGACATAGACCAGTATGGTGACTGAAGTTAGAATTGCAAAAGCAGCATCGATTTTCAAGAATCTTAAGAAAATATGGCATTCAGAAGTTATAAGCACAAAAACTAAATTAAGACTATTCAGTTCAAATGTAATATCCACAACCTCATTTATCCATGCGAAAACTGAAAAACAACTAAAGAAATAGACAATAAATTAGACTTTTGAAAACAAATGCCTAAGGAAAATACTCAGCATCAAGTGGAACAAATTCAAGAACAATGCAGAGATAAGACAGATAACTGAACAACAACCAGTCTCATGGGTGACCAGGAGAAGGAGATGGACATATGTTGGTCACGTGATGAGAAGAAACAATCGGAGAATCCCAAAACAAGCTATCAAGTGGAGCATAACAGGCCAAAGAAAAAGGCAAACCGCGTGAAACTCTGAAGAGGACACTGTTTAGAGAGACCAAATTAACAGGCATAAAATCCCTTGATGAGGTTGAAAGGCTCCCTGAAGACAGGAAAAATTGGTGAACTACCTTGCGAGCCCTATGTGACGTTTAATGGCACGGGAAAGTTATAAGATATAAGAAAGAAAACTAAATTGATGACAACTGATAAAACAAATAAGGCAGGTGAAATATATACCATTCATTCATTTGCATGCCGGACAAGCCACACCTTGCAATTTACAGCTAAGTACTCCTTTAAAAAAATTTTTTTTTTGTTTTAAACAGTATTCATGTGAATCTATACTTTATCTCCTCTCCCTATTTCTTCATCCTGTATGTTTTTGTATGATTAAGGCTCACGCCGAAACATCACAAATTTGTAATCATTAAGTAATAAAGCTGCTCCTACTTTTTTCCGATTTAATACATTCTAGTATCACAGCTTTACTGCAGTGTTTAGTGTATAATTGTATACTTATACACCAATTATTATAATTTTAAAATACTGCATCAGTGTGGCACTGCAGTGCTTCTTGCAGTATCTAAATGGTAGACAGAGGTGTATGGTGCAGTTTTACAAAGTGAGGGAGGGAGTGAGTAAGGTGAGAAAAAAACAGAAAGTATGAGAATGTATAAATGAAAAACGTACAACATCCGATATTTTGGCATGAGCCTTATTGAGGATACATACAAAACGAGACAAAAACACAAAAACTTATCTGAATGTGTCTTCCTCCAAGTCGAAAACAGGAATGTGTGTAGGAGAAGGAAAGACCATGCTACCTCCAACAAAAGATGCCCGATAGAGCCAATCGTAAAGAAGAGGTGGAGAGAGAGGAGGAGAACAAATGGGAGAAAGCGGTGGGGGGGAGGCAATAGAAACATGATAACCGCTAGAGGTGTCGGGGGGGGGGACACGGAGAGATAATGAATGAGGAACATAAACACCTGCAGGGAGAAAATGTGAAACTGGTGAATAGGACAAGGCCTTAAAGACACCAATATGTTGGCAGAGAAGAAAATAGGGAGGGGTAGCATAGAGAAAGAAAGTAGAGTTTTTAAAAAAAAGTGGAAAAATAAAGAAGTTACAGAAAGCTGAAGACATTGTTAATTCCAGCTGGGTGGAAACAGCCAGTCTGGAAAATAAGGCGCTGCTCTAGGACCCTCCGAGATCGTACATCAGCAGAACAAGAGCGGATCGCACTAACAGAAATGTCCTGTTTACCCCTGTGGTTGCTAAGGCAAAAATGTTTAGCCACAGGTGTCCAGGCCCACATAGAAATATCACTGAGATGCTGGCGAAATCGATCTCCTAACCGTAAGCCAGTCTCCCCTATGTACTTCAAACCGCAACGTTTGCACATGATAGCATAGATAACATTACATGAAGTACAGGTGAAACCCTCCTGAACTGACAACGTGGATTTAGGGAAGGAGATCTGGCTAGCCTCGACAACAAACGGACAAGTGTTACATCTACAGCATCCGCAACGTCTGGTACCATAAAAAGTGTCATCTGTCTTAAGATGACTATGAATTAAAAGGTCCCTGAGGTTCTTGTCCCGTCTGTAGGCCACCAGTGGGGGTTCCCCAAAAATTTCACGTGTCTCAGGCTCGGTATGGAGGAGATGGAGATGGCGAAACAGTATATTTTTAACTGCCAAGCTATGAGGGTGGTACGTGAGTACTAGTTTCACTCTGTCCGAGCTACAGTGCGGTTTAGGGGTGAGGGCTTGTTGCCGCGATATATGGCTACTTAGCCATATAGTAATATAACATACATATATAATATAGTATTTCAGAAAAGCAGAAGTGGCTGGGGTTTTGTTGTCTACCGTAATGGAGAGTAGTGTCATATGGTTCGGTAGGATTTGAAATTAAGCATGCAGATGGAAACTGAGGCTGTGTTGGCAGCAATTGAATTAGTATTAAGTCTTATGGTGTAATTGTAATGGATTCATAGAGTATGCTTCGTAAGACTGAGAAAAAAATTGCTTCGAAAAGAATGGGTTTATCTGTTAATCCATTCAACTGTGAGGAGCTTAATGTGGCTAAATTGTCCAGGGCATGCTTTATTTCTAGCACATATTTTTAGTGTTAAAATAGTATGTAAGAATTGGATAGATGTCATTGCTAGTTGGACAAGTAAAATATGGCTTTGACCACATTGACAGAGGATAAAATATAGAGCAAGGAACACGATATTGTTATAGAAAGAATACTTCTCATAATAGTAATAATGCTGCTGTAAGGACCACCTGAAATTGATGGTTATAAATTGAATTTAGATGAGTAGGACCCCTCCACATATGGAAACGTCTGAGATAAGCTAAAACATTAATATTTAATTAATGAAACAATAGTCTCTCATGGTGAAGGCTGGGGTCTTGAATCCGGCTGGAGGCATCCCAGTCACCCAACTATAGAAATGGGTACCCGAATTCTTCTGGAGGTGGGAAAGGAAAGGCAGCCAAGTATGATGTTGACCACATCACCCTCTAGTGTGCTGACAGGTCAAGGAAAATATGAGCACTAACACTATATCCCTGTGTGCCTCTAAGGCATGACAGGGTTTTCTTTACCTTTTAATAGTACAAGCACATCTGCTGTACTCGATTTTGAAATTACTTACAAATACTTGCACAAACAGGCAGCAAGGTACTAAACACAAGAAGAAACTTTGGAAACATGCTAGCCTGATCTTTTTGAAGAATGTGACAAATGTGAATTTTAAATGACCTTTCATGTCTCAATTTAATTTATTGTTTATGGCATTTACCATAAACTAAATACAAGTTAATTCTTTATCTTGGCATGAAACCCATTATTAAACATATTGTTTACAAAGAATTAGAAAAATATTTTGGCGAAACACCATAAGAAATGACATCTTGTTGGCAGAAATGCAGATGAAGCCACTGATAGCAGTTATTGAAGAAAGACGCTGGCAATGGTTGGGACATTTTTTTGGAATGACTGACAACTCACTACTAAAAATAGCACTAAGATGGACACCACAGAGGAACAGAAGTAAGAGTAGACCAAAAGAGACATGGAGAAGAACAACAGAAGATGTTGAGCAATAGAGGGCTCACCTGGGAAAAAAAAGGCAAAGGACAGGCATTTGTGGAAAATTGCTTGCGGAAATCCCATGTGTCCTGGGCACTTAAGGTTCAGAGAAAGAATATTAATATTAATCAAGATATAATTTGACACATTTGTATGTGTATTACACAAGTGTTCTATGTGGACCTTTGAAAACAGTTGCATCCTTTGACAGAAAATTGTTAGCGTTAAGTACACAGATAAAATTCTGATGATAATCCAGTGATGACATTGTCATTAGACAACAATATTATTGTGTTTTTGTTCGTACTGAACCATTGAGGAGTAATTTGAAATATGGGCATGAGAGGTTTGTTGTAGTTTATTCTGGTTATTACTGAACAGAGTGACAAAATAATACAAATTTTATGACCATTTGACAGATGATGTGTATGTAATTAAAGGTTTTAAAACAGAGAGAAATAAAATTATCTAAAAAAATTCTCTGTGATACGAGTGGGAGAGAGGGGAGCTAGACGTGTGAGAAGCAGATGATAGATAACAGAGAATAATGTGACCACTCACATGTCTGATGGAAAATATAACTTTTTAAAACAGCAGGCTAAGGAAACTTTAGCTCGTAGATAACACTGAAAGCTTTGGATTGAGCCTTAACAGAATGTGCCAGGGGAAAAAAAAGGCAAGTTCAGATGTCAGTTGCACCCTGAGATATAAATGTTACTGTTTTGAGGATTTATAATCTAGAGTCAATATTTTTCTTTAACTGGAGCTGTTAAGAAAAGCGAAGAGCAAAACCTCTATCTTAATGCAAAGAAAACTAAATTGATGACAACTGACAAAACAAACAAGGCAGCTGAAGTATGTATCAATGAGGAAAAATTGGAAGAAGTGGAGAGTTTTGAACATCTTGGATCACTGCTGACTAATAATGGAGATACAATGAAGGAAATTAAAAAGAGGACATCTATTGCTCTTCAGAAAGTAAAACAACTAAAGAATCTATGGAGAGGAACAGACAGAACCACATAAATAAGATTTTTAAGGGCATGCATCTTTCCCATCGCAACATATGCCTGTGAGACCTGGACACTTAACACAACAGTTTAGAAACACATAAATGCCTTTGAATGTAAATGCTACAGAAGAGTTCTTCAAATATCATGGACACAAAAAAGAACAAATATATCTATACTACAAGAACTTAATATTGAAGAAGGCTGGCTAGTAAAGAGGATTAAAAAGAGAAAATTTAAATATTTTGGACACATTAAACATCATGATAATCTAGAGAAGACCATCTTGGAAGGGTACATAATGGGAAAAAGAAAGAGGAAAACCAAAGCAAAGATGGCTGCAAGACATCGTTGATGGATATCAGCAGCAGGGCATCTTGCTCACAACCAAGAGGTTAGGGAGGTAAAATTCTACAAGGGACATGCAAATGAATGAATGAGTGAATGAATGAATGGAGTTGTTAAGGACCAGGACTCTGGTCTTGGTGTGCCACATAACTTGCAGTGATATATAGAGTATGTTTGACTGTTATCTAAGGCATAATGCATTGAATGGTTGCTTGATTTAGCATGCATTGTAGGATATATCTGTTCTCAGATGCCTGCTTCCCTCAGTCTTTCACAGGTTTGGTTATTTTGTACGAAAATCTCTTCAACCAGCTACACGAACATTGAACATGTAGCTTATGTATATTTGGAGCAGTCTTACACTTGTGAAGCATGTTTGAAACTGTACCAGGACATATTCATATGTGGTATTCATTAACATGTTGCTGTAAATTTTTATATGTTTTAAGGTTGTGCATTTCTAGTATATATTTATTTAATCTTACATCCTTCCCATGCCGTTAAACGTCACATAGGGCCCGCATGGTGGTTCACCAAGATTTTCTGTCTTCAGCAAGTTTTTCAATCTCATCAAGTGGTATTATGCCCACTGAACTGGCCTCTCTTAACAGTGTCTGCTTTAGAGTTTCACGTGGTTGACCTCTTTTTTCTTTGGCCTGTTGTGTTCCACTTGATAGCTTATTTTGAGATTCCCTGATTGTTTCTACTCATCACATAACCGACATATGTCAGTCTTCTTTTTCTGATAACCTATGAGACAGGTTGTTGTTTGCTCATCTGTATTATCTCTGCATTGTTCTTGATTTAGTTCCACTTTATACTGAGTTACTTCCTTAGGCATTTGTTTTCAAAAGAGTGTAATTTCTTGTCTATTTATTTAG
The DNA here is from genome assembly GCA_009760885.1 of Achatina immaculata. Classification (NCBI taxonomy): domain Eukaryota; kingdom Metazoa; phylum Mollusca; class Gastropoda; order Stylommatophora; family Achatinidae; genus Lissachatina; species Lissachatina immaculata. The sequence goes on along the minus strand of CM019695.1, from coordinate 4,923,067 downwards.
TTGTTTTCCAGCTTTCACAAATGAGGGTGGATATTACATTTGAATTGAATAATCTTGTCTTGAATTTTTGTGCTTATAATGAGTGCCATATGTTCTCAAGACTCTTGATGGTCAATGCATTCTTTTGAAATTCGAATTCTGACTTCCGTTATGGTGTTACCATTTATTTAATGCGGGATAAATTTTGTTTGGAAGAAAAATGGTGTAGTAAAGAAAAATACACGAAGAGTGCACATGAAGAAATCTCTCGTGAAGATGAGAAACGGTTGAATTTCTTGTACATGTTTAATGTGATTACTGAATGTGGATGTTTGTGTCCTTGTGGAGAAAGTACAACACGGTGTGAGGTTCAGTCATTTGCATGTCCCTTTGCCTTCCTAAAAGCACTCCTGTAGGCCTCTCAGTTGTAAGCAAGATGCCCTGCTGCTGATGCATCCATTTGTAAATTATCAACGATGTCCTGCAATCATCTTCACCTTAGTCTTCCTCTCTTTCTTTTTATGTAACCTTCCAAGATGGTCTTCTCTAAATTATCATGACATTTAATGTGTCCAAAATATTTAAGTTTTCTCTGTTTAATCCTCTTTACTAGGCAACCTTCTTCAATATTAAGTTCTTGTAGTATGGATATATTTGTTCTTTTTTGTGTCCATGATATTTGAAGAACTCTTCTGTAGCATTTACATTCAAAGGCATTTATGTATTTCTAAACTGTTTTGTTAAGTGTCCAGGTCTCACAGTCATATATTGTGATGGGAAAGAAATCTTGGAAATCTTATTTTTGTAGTTCTGTCTGTTTCTCTGCACAGCTTATTTAGTTTTATTTTTTTGAAGAGCGATAGATGTCCTCCTTTTAATTTCCCTCATTGTATCTCCATTATTAGTTAATATTGATCCAAGTTATTCTTCTTCTTCGTTCGCATTGTCTGTCTATATCTGCAGTCCTGTCTCTTGGATAAATTTCACTGTTTTTTGTAACTCATGTATGGAACCGTAGAGCTTATCTTCTTTAGTGGTTTCACTGGGCCAGTAATTATTTCTCAGTGTCTCGTAGTTGATGCAGTTCTGGAGGATATGTTCCACAGTTTGGGGCACTTGGGCACATGTACATAGATTATTAGTACCAACCTTAAACTTTGTATACATATGACTTCAGAGTCGGCTGTGTCCTGTTCGGAGACGGAAGATGGTGACTTATTCCTTTCTGTTTAGCATGTGATAGTCATCATGTGGTGGTGTTTGTGGCTTCCTGTAGGTTTTTATCATGCTTTTCTTCTGATTATAGGTGATTGGTATGTCTGGTTGCTCCATTTCAGTGCCCTCTTTAGCCAGATGGTCAGCTTTCTCATTGCCTGGTATCCCACAGTGGGAGGGAATCCATTGCAAAGTGACTCCATGTTGTAAGCCAATTTTTGACAAGGCATCCTTAAGGTCTGGTAGTTTGTTGCTCAGAAGAGCTTCCAGTACTGATCTTGCATCTGTGAGAATTACTACAGGACATGTATCAATTCTGGAGTCTGATAGTTTTTCAACTGCAGCAATAATTGCCCTAACTTCTGCATCAAAGTTGTTGCAGTATTTACCAGTAGGTATGGAAATCTTGTCAGTGGTGTTGTTTGGATATTCAATATATGCTCCTGCCCCTCCATTCTTTATGGCATTATGTGCAGATCCATCTGTATACACACGTATCCAGGTGTCACATGGATATTTGTCATCTAGAACACTAAGTGTGGCTGTTGATCTTACAAGACTGCTCTGCATCTCACCATTCTGCACACCTTTCACTTCAGTCTGAATAGTTATTTGTGTATAATCTGCTTCTTTCCATGGTGTATGCTCTGGTACAGATGATAATGGAGCGACTACAGTTGGAAGGTCAGGTATCAGCTTACGCATACGCTTGGCCTGATGAATGAAGCTGCTTCTTTTAAGCCGTCCTAATGCCAAGTTATTGAATCTCTCCTTCAGGGGATGGCTTACAGAGCTAAAGAATTTTTCTCCCATGTTCATGACCTTTGTGTCTCTACGTTCCTTTAGCGGTTGAACACCAACTATTTTCTGCATTTCTACAATTGGTGTGGACCTCATGGCACCTGTGATAATCCGTAGTGACTGATTTTGAACCTTGTCTAGATTATGCAGCGTAGTGTTTGATGCTGTGCACCAAGATGTTGAGCCATATTCTAAATGTGGTAGAATACTTTGCTGATATACATTCTTGAGGATTCTTTCACTAGCTCCCCATGTGGTTCCATTAATTTTCTTAATATGGCTAGTTTTCTTCTGGCTTTTGCTTCTGCACTGTTGATGTGTTGCTTCCACGTCAGTTTTGAGTCAAGAGTCACTCCTAAGTAAGTGGGTTGGTTGTCCATCCTTAAGGGTATTTCATTTACAAAGATCTTACCTGCTTTCTGTTTAGATGAGAGGGTGAACAGAGTGGTACTTACATACCATTTGTTTGTCCATGATGTCAAGATGTCTGCTGCTCTTTGGAGTCTCTGTGTAGCAACTGTCGCATATTCATCTGTACACCACATGACCAGATCATCTGCATACAGTGCTGCTTTGATTCCATAGAAAAGTTCCTTGACCAGGTCATTAATGAATACAAGGAATAGTGTAGGCGAAAGGACTCCTCCTTGTGGTACACCGTGTCGCAGAAGTACTTTCTGGCTTTTGTATCCATCCATTACTACTCTAGCTCTTCTATTGTGTAAATAGGACTTTATCCAGTTGTACAGTCTTCCATTCACATTGCAGTTTCTTAGTTTCCACAGCAGACCTTTTTTCCATACTTTATCAAAGCCTTTCTTCAGGTCTATCCACGCTGCTAGTACAAGGTTTTTCTCGTGGAATGCATCCTCAATCTCTTGAGAGAGATAGGTCACTTGATCTTCCGTACTGTAGTACTGCCTAAATCCTGCTTGTTGTGGAACGAGAAGGTTTTCACTTTCTAGGTACCATTTTAGCCTCAGGTCAATGATGCGTTCCATCGTTTTGCATAGGCAGCTAGTGAGACTGATTGGCCTGTAGCTGGAGGCAGTATCACTGTTTTTCCCTGGTTTTAGCAGTGGTACCATGCTTGCTTCCTTCCAGATTTGAGGTAACTTACCTGTGCTCCAGCACATATTGAAAATATCCAACAGCTTTCCCATTGCTGCCATTCCCAGGTTCTTGATCATTTCATTGGACACTCCATCTGGTCCTGGTGATTTCCTTGGTTTCAGTTTACTAACTGCTAGGTCTAACTCACTGTGTGTGATTGGTGCATCCATGATTTCCACTTTTCTGACTTGTTCCTCCTCTTTCTGTGGCTCGATGCGCACTGTACGCTCCTTCTCTGGATGGATATCAATGTTGCAGTCCTGTGCAAACATGCGAGCAAAGTGATCTGCTACCTGCTTACCTGTAAGAGTTTTCCCATCCTCTATTAGTGTAACCTTTGTACTTCTTCCAGTACTCTCATCATTTAACTGTTTGATTAGTTTCCACAGTTTCCTTCCATCCTTTTCAAAGTTTAGGGACTCTGTTTTCTCTCTCCAACTTTCCCATCTGGCTTGCAGCTTTGCTCTCTGAAATTTGGCCTTAGAATGTTGGTAATTATTGTGGTGTTCTTGGCATGGTCTATTTTCTGCTTGCTTTCGAGCTGCTTCCACGTCATCATGGAGTTTTCCCAGCTCACTAGACCAGTATGGTTTATAGTCCCTGCGAGCTCCTCTGGGAATGGTTTCACGAGCAGCCTGAAGGATACAAACATTGAATTCCTTCACTATGCTGTTAATATCCTTACTTTCTATGGACAGCTGTCCCACCAGGATACCTGTACGATGTCTGTACATTGTCCAGTTTGCTTTTTTATAGTTCCATCTGGGGAGAGGGCTACTGGTGTTAAGGAGTTCATTTTCTATTGTCAGGAAGACTGGTCGATGGTCGCTACCTCCAAGTTGTTTTCCAACTTCACGTGTAATGTTCCACTTCAGATCTGGAGAGTGGAATGCCAGATCTGGTGTTGATTTTGTATGCCAAGCCCTTGAGTAAAATGTTGGGGGATCCATTGGCTGGTTGATCAGGAGAAGTCCATTATCATCCTGCCAGCTCTCAACTTCCTCTCCTCTCTTGTCTATGTGGTCATAGCCCCAGCTCTGTGAATGGCTGTTAAAATCACCACAGACCATCAGTCTCTCTTTGTGTGGGATTGTTTCTAAAGCAAGTGGGCGGTCATTAGGACAGTAATAGTTAAGGAGGTGGAAATCTGTATTACTACTTTTTAGATGGATCATCTGGTATTCGGCTCCTTCCATGTACACTCCCACCTGACATGCGCTGATGTTATTCTTAACAAGTGTGAGTACTCCTCCTTTTCTTCTGTCCTGTCGGTCTGATCTAAAACACTGGTAGCCTCTGATTTTAAAGGCGGCATCTTTGGTTAGGTGTGTCTCCTGTATGCAGCATATACTTACCTGCTCTGCAAAAAGTATGTTCTCTAGTTCAACCTTTTTGCTATAGCCATCTCTAACACTGCTGACACCCTCAGCATTCCACTGCATTATTTTAAGTTCTTGCTTTTTGGCTGTTTTCTTCGGTTGTATTTTTTGGCCAGTAGCTCTACTCTCATGTCTCCTGACTCCACAAGACGAACTGAGAGGACCTCCAGTAGCATTGGGTGGACCCGGCACTGCACCTGCCTGGTTAGTCTTCACAGGGCGAGCACCATGTTTGAAAACTGCAGATAGAGACATTTCATTAGCGATAATGCGTGTTACCCTGATTTTTGCGATGCGCCTTTTGGCTGGGTAACTCCGACTTTAGCACCTTTCCTTGCTAGGGCAGACTGTGGTCTTGCTCGGACTGCCATGAAGACAGTGTGGCTGGCCTGGCCAAAACTTTGTTTTCCAGCCTCTGGTGGCTGTACCTAAGCCCCTTCTCCATGTCAGATGGTTTTGAGACAGTTCCACAAAGACACTCTGACTTTGAGATGAGGAATCTGATGAGTGCTTCAGCGATATCCATTCCCCGCCACCCATAGTCTACTGGCTCTGTTTTGTTTACATCATTCTGACAGCCATTGTTGTAAAGACCCATAGGCTTGTCACGTCCTGGATTCATTGGTTTCACACCAGACTTCCCTCATCCCCGCCAGAGATCTCCATGTCCCCATCCATCCACCAACCTGACATTACATTTTACAAAAATAACAATTACAATTAGTGTTGATTGCTACAAGTTTCTGGGCTACAGAGGTAGGTCAGAGTTTTTAAGCAAACAGATCTATGTTCCCTGTCTCACAAACACTATGTTAAGATAAGTGTGCTCTTAACACAGTTGTTCCCAGGGGACCAAGTTATTCAAAACTCTCCACTTTTTCCAGTTTTTCCTCATTGATATCATATTTCAGCTGACTTGTTTGTTTTGTCAGTTGTCATCAATATTTAGTTTTCTTCGCATTAAGATAAATGTTTTTCTCGTCACTATTATTATGGAGAACTGAATTTGGCCATGTATGTTTGTGTGTGGCAAAACTTTTAGAGCTCGTATGGGGATAATTTGTCACGCACGGATACAAAACTTACTTTGACTAAGATGAATCTCCAATCATCATAGAAGACGATGGATGAACAACATTATTATGGACTGGCATAATTAATTTTTCCATTCATTTTTGTTTTGTGGACAGTAATACTGTGTTATCAGCATATCTAATCTTTTGTATTTCATAACCTCCAATTGTTATGGCATCATCGTATTCTTTATCTACATCTTATCTAACATTCTTCATTATATTTTCAGTAGACAAGTTAAATAAGTAAGGTGACAGTATGCACCCCAGATGGACTCCTTGTTTTATATCAAACTAAGTTGTTGTTTCATCATTTATTCTTACTGCTCCATTTTTTTTTCATTAATTCCCAAAGCTTCTGGTGTTGCACAAAATGAAATGCTTTTGAATAGTCTATAAAATATCAGTATAGATTACCATTAAATTCTCTGCATTTCTCTATTCTTATATTGAATATATGATCTCTTCTCATCTAAAACCAGCATGGGCCATTCTCACTACTTCTATTTTCTTATGAAGTCTACCCATTATGATTTTTAATAGAGTTGTTACTGGCATGACTAATCAGGGCAACAGTTTTGTAGTTTGTGCATAATTTCAAGTTACCCTTTTTTGGCAGTGGTATGAATATAGTTGGAGACCTGGACACTTAACAAAACAACTTAGAAACACATAAATGTTTTTTAATGTAAATGCTACAGAAGACAAATACCATGTACACAAAAAAAGAACAAATATATCCATACTACAAGAACTTAATATTGAAGAAGGCTGACTAATAAAGAGGAAAACTTAAAAAAGAGAGAAAACTTAAATACTTTGGACACATTAAACGTCATGATAATCTAGAGAAAACATCTTGGAAGGGTACATAATGGGAAAAAGAAAGAGAGGAAGACCAAGGCGAAAATAGCTGCAAGACGTCATTGATGATCTGCAAATGGATGCATCAGCAGCAAAACCATCTTGCTCACAACCGAGAGGCCTATAGGAGTGCTGTTAGGAAGGCAAAGTTCCACAGGGGACATGCAAATGAATGAATGAATACAGTTCTTTTCCATTCTTTTGGCAAAATACCTGAATGCCATGTCTTTTTTTACATAGTGCATGTTAGATTTTAAAACATTCCTCCTGCTTTAATAAGTTCAGCTGTTATCTGAATGAAAAAAGAAATTGAAGTGCAACAATGAGCCAGATCCAATACACAAATTACAAAGACATCAGCAAACTGTCCTCTTTCGCCCAAGGACAGGCCATTGCAGACTACTAAGCCACCTGCATTGACTCAAAATATCTCACACAGATGACTGTCCATGTGGTAGTGGAGTCCAGACTCCAGAACATATCCTACAAGAGTGCCCAAATCATGCATACCTGAGGCGTGAGACATGGCCAAAGGACACAAGCTTGGGGCAAAAGCTTTGGGGCTCCTATCAAGATCTGGAGAGGAGTGCGGGTTTTGTCATGTCGACAGGGATCAGGATCTGAAGTGACCAACAACCTCAAATGCAGAAAAAGAAGAAGCTGTTATCTCATCACATCCTGGTGATTTACCATTTTACGGATTCTTTATTGCCCATAAAACTTCTTCAGTTGTCTGTTCAGGTTCTTTCTCCTCCAGTACTAATTCACACTGTTGATTTCTGCTTTCACATTCAGCTGTTTCATATATTTCTCTGCAATATTCCTTACATCTTTCTCGAATTTCCTCAGTCTCCATCTTGTCACAAATTACGTTTAGCTTAGATTTCTCCTCAGTATCTTCATTTCTTTAAACATTTCACTATCTCTTCCATACTTTTCTTTGTTCTTCTATTCTTTCACAACAATCATGTTTATATTGTTTTATGTCTTTTCTGATCTTTTTTCTTACTGGTACTTCTTTTGTTAAAGATTTATAGTCCTCTTTGTTGTTGTTTGTCACTTTCCATTTCATCTTCATTTCTCTACGTTTTATTAGTTCTGTAGCATGCCTGCTGTAATCCATGTATTCTTTTGTGTTTTCTTTACTGGAACCATGTCTTTAGTTGTTGTTATTAAGATACATCTGGCCTGCGTAGTCAATTCATCTGGTGTCATTTCCTGTACACCCATCAGGATTTCGAAACAGTTCTTCACTTCTATACCATATTGTTTTGGTATGTTTGTTAGATAAAGTGGAGTGGTCTTGATCCCCTGTCTTTTTTTATCTTCATGTCTGCTATTAATAACTCATGGTCTGTGTCACAATCAGCACCTGGTAAAGACGGGTTTTCTTTAGTAACGCTATCAGGATTTTGTCTATCGTCACAATTACTAGTACTGACCTGTTAAAGGGACAAGCACAGACATGTCAGCAGGGCACCACTGAACTAGTATTAGTGTATTACTGACGTGTAAAAGGCATCAAGAGACGTAATTGTGTGGACATTATCTTGATAGACTTGCATGTTGTTGCCTGTAAGATTTGGTAACACTACTCTTCCAAAAAGGCAATCTTGTCACTATGGCATGACACAACAACAGTGCCAGGTTCGCAACTGCTACAACAAAAACAACAGTGTCACATATGAAAACTTTGACATGACTTCCACTCACTCGACAGGACTAACAGCAAGGGAACTCAATGAAGGTAATAATAGTCCAACTACAAAAATGTACATCAAACGTTTATTGAATGAAAAAATAAACGATGAAAAATGGAGATGAGAAAAGACGAGCTGCCAACGTGGCAACAAACATTATAAGAGCTTCCCAGGTGCATAGTCAGCGCCATGGGGAAGAAAATACTAACAACTATAAGCAGTTATAAAGAACTACTTACAAATTTGTGAACTTCCAGAATACACAATTCTGTTCTGATAAGGACAACACTAACAGTCTACATTTCTCTAAACAAAGAAAGAAATTTGTCCTAAAGGACAATATGCTGAAACTGAAATCTGCTACATCATTGACTATTTGTCAAAACTACTACAAAAATTCCCCACTAATAAAACTTACCTCAGCTTAATCCCATACTTCTATATACATCTTCCCATGATTCCCGAATATTCTATTATGAAGAAAAGCTCACTCCAAGTGAATAGTCATGTTTTTCAAAACTTTGGTTTCTTAAACAAACAATTTCCTAAATAGAACTAAGTCTCTATTACTCAATTTTCCAAAGTTGATACCTAAAAACTTTCCCCAACTAAGCTCAGATATCCCGTGCAAATTGACGCTACCCGTCAAAGTTACCTGAGCTGACTAACTTTTCCACGTGGAACGTGAGATGACTCATTGTAAAAAAATCGGTTACAACAAGGGTACCTTTACCATTAAATTTTATTTCCTCTCTAGACTAGCCTAACAATGTATTATCATACTGTCTCACACTCTCCCCCAGTGTTAAAATTAGATCTATCTGCCCTGGGCTACTCGCCACCAGATCTTTTTCTCATCTGACCTTCATTGTTGCTGTTTGGGTTCCTTGTTATATTTCCAGAATATAGTTTACCATTGATTTCCTTCCGGGCAGTGACTCTACGTCATTGATCATACTCATTGTCCCTACATTAACATCATCTCTTACCATCATAGAATGGTGACCATAACCAACATTATCTGTCGGCTGCTCTCCCATTCCATCCACCACCTGAGTTTGAGGTTATAGATTTAACTAAACTTGAAGCGCAGTCTCCTTTTTAACTTTGTCAGATTTCTTTTTATCGTTTGACGATGAAGTTCTTGAATCTCGTGTAGTCATGTTTGGTGTCGACAATTATGAACAAGTGCTTGTAGTGAGTTCAGGAACATGCCACAGAGATTTTTTAAGGTGAAGTTATCAATTTGATGTGCTTTTATTTCATAAACCTATGTCTATTGCTTGATTACGAAGTTAATCAACTTGTTAGTTTGTATTTACTTGTTCATGCAGTTCATGTTCTGTGTTTGGTGTGCAGGTAATGAATTTGATGCCTTTTTTGTTTTGTAATGAAATCCATGAACATTTGGTGTTTATGTTTGATAAAGTTTATAAACTTTTCATTCTAATAATGCCGCGAGTGATCAGTTTAGAGCGGGACTTCCAAAGGATAAGGCTGCAGTGATGTTTAACGCTGCAGCAGAAGTGACTGATTAAATGGTTGATAAAGTTTCAAACCTAATCATTTCCGAGATAAAATTAATCGGAAGGCCATAACCATATACATACCACAGGTTAAGATCTTTAAGTTTTTACGTGGCGAACTGTCAGAGGATCTCTTTAGTTTTTAATTACTCTCAACATAGGTGGTTCATCTCTTTAACCTGTGTGCATGTATATGTGGATGTAAAATGGGCGTCTTCTACTCAGCTAGATCTGTTTGGAGTGTGCTCTCTCTCTCTCTCTCTCTCTCTCTCTCTCTCTCTCTCTGTCGTAATTTAGAAATAAGGAGCAACAGCAATGGAAAAGAAAAAAATCATATGAAATAAACATGCCAACTCTGTTATCGCTTGGAGATGATCGTAATAGAATCTTTAGCACAAAAAACATTGTACTCAATTGTAGTTGAGATACCTTCCCTCGTCACTGCTTGTAATGTTTGCAGTGAAGGTAAAGATTTTATTACGGGAATTCTATCACAAATTATTCACCTGCTTGTGAAAATATTTAGTGTGCAGCAGTGTTCAGAATATTGTTATTTTTACAGTTAGAAGGATTTACAATATAGGAGGAACTTATTCCATTGACGAAAAATAGAAATGTAACGTTTCTGCTATGGTCTTAATTCATACTTTAACATATATATGACGAAAAATGAGAAAAGCAAAATTACGGGATATAAAATAGAATAACACATAAGAATGCGTCAAGGAAAATAGAACATTAACAGTTAGACAACACATAAGAATGCGTCAAGGAAAATAGAACATTAACAGTTATACATACCTGTCAACTATGACAGAAGACGCATCTGTCAGCAGTGATAGAAGAAGTACAGGAATGTAAATAATTGATAAATCACACACCAGAAACATCACATGGATATACTGTCCGGGCCATGCCGGAGTCGACGGAAACTGACCAACAAGCATCAAGAACCAAACTGGAGGGCCTGATCAAAAAGGACAGATTGGACTTACAAAAATCCATCAAACAACAGCTTGAGGAACAGTCGCAAAGTAATTTCCTCCAAAATACTTCCCACGAACGACTCACTGCGTTACATGTAACCAAGGGCGGTGAATGCAAATCCCAACTAAATGCTAGAACACGTGCAATACACAACCAACACAACATTGAGACTATTCCTCTAAAAACACTGAGGGACATTCTGATATCGAAGGACGAAAATGTGTGGACATTCCCGATGTAATGAAGCTGCTCCACAAGGACCAGCAACAGAGATAGGCCTTTTTTATAGTTACAGAAAAAATAATACATGCTTTATATGTAAAGTTGTAAGTTTTAAAACGATCTGTCTGGCTAGCAGTAAAGAAAGGAGCAGAGAAAAGAGGTGAAAAGGTGGTCCAGACAAAATAACGATAGGTAGAACAACTTAGTTAATTGGACTAGGTGTAAGTGAATTGTAAAAATCGGAAGGTAAATAGATAACGAAAAGGCCTAAGGGAAAGATGGAAGAAGATTCTTTGGGAGAGGTTAAGTAAAACTGGATCAGGAAACCTGTGTTGTTTCACTGTTCACCAGTTATATATAAGGCGGTTTCTGTCATCATAGTAAAAATATACTCTCATGGTTGGGGCTATTGAAATGACTGGGGAGTCACTCAAGAGCATAGGAGATGTCATATAGATTATTTTTTAATACTGTCACCTGACCGGGGACCGTTCTACCCAGTATTATACTACAGTATCCTCACCCACACATACACACGCACATACAAATGTACAGTATTTATTCCGATACAAAAATGCCACCAGCTAGCAAGAATATCTGGTCACAAGAAATTCCACTATTACTGTTTTAATAAACTGCCAGATCCGCGAGAAATAAAGCCGTCCGACTGAAGGTCAGTTGCCGTTGCCATTCTGTAAGAGTTACTATTCCTACAAAATGTATGCACCGTGTTGAGACCAACAGTATCATACGGGTGCAGAAAATAAGCGTGTTTATGTCTGATGCGGAAAATTTACTGAACTACTGGCGCTACTGTTGTTATTATTTGTCGGGGGGTTGGGGGCGAAGATGCTGTCCATTTTGATAATCAGCGACCCATAGCTGACATGGCAGTGTCAGGGTTGGCGAATTACAGTTGACGAAGACCCTGTCTTGACAGTCCTAGTAATATGTCTAGCCTGGCTAACAGGGCAGGGATCGCCACCGCAACATGGTGGTGGTGAAGTCTGCAGAAAAATATTGCACACTCCCTGTTTTTTATCTGCACCCAGGGATGAAAAAATAGCCGGTTAATTAGTTAGTCGATGGATCGTCCTCTTTGCACATCAGATGATTAGTCCATAAGTGCTCTGACCCCATCTTCAATATTTCCAGTGTTTGTCGCCTGACGATACCAGTTCTGTGGTAATTAACCAGTCTTCTTTGCTTCCCATTATAGTTCTCTTGTCTGGCCGGTCCACGTTTAGCACTGTCCACCCTCCACTGTAGCCATGCCAGCAAATGTTCATTACCCCCGCATGATCTGGCATAAAAATGAAACAGATTTTTGTCAGCCGTGGTTTTCTCAATGACTCAAACCACTGCTTTCGCACCCAATCCCGACTCAATCTTCATGAGCATATTCATTGAGTCGTTGATAATACATGTCTGGGTGAAGGTCTTTGTCTCCAGCCATGCCATTGCCTTGATTTCTGTCATGACCCCTCACAGTCAGGCTACTTGTGATCAAAGCAAATGCACCACGGTCTTCCATTACCATTCTCCTTCCGATCTGCGCCGTAAAAGCCCAAGCTCGTTGCCTGTGTCTAACGATAGACCCATCTATGTAAATGACCGCATTAAACTCAGAAGAGTTCTAGGCAATAAAAGCCTTAACCTCTGGCTCCATACCCAGTGGATTTTACTATCTGCATTCCCTATCCTATGTGATGCATACTGAGAAGGAAGTACAGCAGTACTGTTGGAGAAGATCGTTGTTTAGTGTGAAGTACATCAAAATCCATTATTCCCGAGGTTCAGTTTCTTCAAGTGACAGACCTGTTGAACATTGTCCTCTGACTGCCCCATGCAGGATTTCCTCTTTCTAATCTGGTGTCTTTTTTACTCATAACATCAGTATGGTTTGTTTCAGCACTGACTGAAATTTTTGTTCTGTCCGTCATGGTTAGAAAATCAAGAAGATACATCATGACCCTGCACGACGTGTCTTTTGTGCACCCAAATATAATTCGCATTGCTTCATTCTGTATCCTTTCGAGTCTTTCCATCTGAATCTGACTGAGAATAAGGACTTCCAGGGTATATTCAACCAGGGATAAGTTCCTAGTATAAATAGAACGAGTTGACGTTTCTCGCAGTCCGCCGCAGTCATTGTCTTTATCGCGGCTTCACCTTCCTAGCCTTCAATACCACATAATCAATGAGCTCCCTGAATGAAAGGCTTTGATCAAACCGCACTTCGATGTATTTTATTACATGTGTCCTCTCTACAACCTCTGAGCACATATTCACGGTTGGTGTTGGTGTGTTGACTGTACGGTTATTCAGAGAGAATCATGTCACGGCTGTCTTGGTGGGGTTAATCAGAGCCTCTGCTTCACTGCACCATCCACCAGTACGGTCCAATTCAGTTTGGAGTTCTCCAGCAATCTGGCCTCGACCGTGCCGATAAACCAAGACATCATCAGCATATGACAATGTCCTTTCACGTCCCTAGATCTGCTCACCCATGATCCTGTGAGTGTACGCGCTAAAGTGCACTAGGGATTAGGGAAAACCTGTGGTAGGCCGGTGTTATCGTTATTACTTCCGAGGTCCACCTGCCACACTTGAACATCTTGAACACTGTCTTCCGCTGGAAAGGGGCTGCACAGATTGAGTTAACTAGAAATGGACTAATTTTGATTTCCAGAAGCTGAACTATCAAGAAGTCCAAAGGTACCCTGTTGTGCGCATCCTCCATGTCAATTACAGCAGCACATGTTTCAAAAAGCCCGAGTGGAATCTCTCGTACACATCATAGGCAAAAACCGCTGCATTGGCCCAGGTCTCTCTGTGTGGACAGTACCCTCCAAGGGTACTTAGAAAGAGATCTAGTCTCTCACAATGGAGGGATAGCTTCCTGGCAGTGATCTTCTCCAATAGTTTGCCAGTTGTGTTCTGCATGGTGATCGCCCAATAGCCCTGGATTTTCGTGCGATCTTTGCTAATCTTTGGCAGAGGTATTCTCGATGTTGTATAGGGTCCGGCATAAAGCATAGCTGGAGTTTTAAAATGGAAAATAAATAATCGCAATACGCGTTTTTGATAAAAACAAAAGTGAAATGAAATTAAGAAAAGTGGGTATTTTTTATTATTACTGACAATCATATTTAGTTTTTGAAAATTACGCCAGTTAGATGATTGCCATTACATTTGATACATTGAGCCAGGTGTCTGAAAAATTCCTACAAAACACCATTTAACATGTTCAAAGGGATATTTTGAATGTAGTGTCGGATTCGATCTTTTAGGTCTGCAGTTGACTGTGGTTGACTAACATACATCGTGTTCTTGAGATCTCTCTCTCTCTCTCTCTCTCTCTCTGTCTCTCTCTCTGAACCTTAATTGCACAGGGCACATGGTGCTTCGCAAGGGTTTTCCACCAATGCCTGTCCTTTGCCTTTTTTTTCTGCTCTTGCCCAGGTGAGCCATCTATTGCTCTACATCCCTTCTGTTGTTCTTCTCCGTGTCTCTTTTGGTCTACCCGTACTTCTGTTCCCCTGTTGTGTCCATTAGTGCTATTTTTGGTAGTGAGTTGTCAGTCATTCGGAGCACATGTCCCAACATGTTCTTTCGTCATCTTTTAACCGCATCAGCCATATATCGTGGCAACAAGCCCTCACTCCTAAACCGCACTGTAGCTCGGACAGAGTTAAACTGGTACTCACGCACCACCCTCATAGCTTGGCAGTTAAAAACATACTGTTTCGCCATCTCCATCTCCTCCATACCGAGCCTGATACACGTGAACCTTTTGGTGAACCCCAATTGGTAGCCTACAGACGGGACAAGAACCTCAGGGACCTTTTAATTCGTAGTCACCTTAAGACAAATGACACTTTTTATGGTACCAGACGTTGCGGACGCCGTAGATGCAACACTTGTGCGTTTGTTGTCGAGGCTAGCCAGATCTCCTTCCCTAAGTCCACGTTATCAGTTCAGGAGGGTTTCACCTGTACTTCACGCAATGTTATTTATGCTATTATGTGCAAACGTTGCGGTTTGAAGTACATAGGGGAGACTGACTTACGCTTAGGAGATCGATTTCGCCAGCATCTTAATATTTCTAAGAGGGCCTGGACACCTGTGGCTAAAAATTTATGCCTTAGCAACCACAGGATGTTGAGCAATAGAGGGCTCAACTGGGCAAGAGCAGAAAAAAAGGCGAAAGACAGGCATTTGTGGAAAACCCTTGCGGAAGCCCCATGTGCCCTGGGCACTTAAGGTTCAGAGAGAGAGAGAGAACCACAGGGGAAAACATGACATTTCTGTTAGTGCGATCCGCTACTGTTCTGCTGATGTACGATCTCGGAGGGTCCTAGAACAGCGCCTTATTTTCCAGACTGGCTGTCTCCACCCAGCTGGAATTAACAATGTCTTCAGCTTTCTATAACTTATTTAGTTTTCCACTCCCTTTAAAAAATTTTTTACTCTCTTTCTCCTAGCTACCCCTCCCTACCGCCACCCTCTTCTCTGCAACATATTAGTGTTTATAGGGTCTTGTCCTATTCACAAGTTTCACATTTTCTCCCTGCAGGTGTTTATGTTCTTCATTCATTATCTCTCCGCGTCCCCTTTGCCACCCCCAACACCTCCTCTAGCGGCTATCATGTTTCTATTGCCTTTCTCCCCCACCCCTTTCTACCACTTGTTTTCCTCCTCTCTCTCCACCTCTTCTTTACGATTGGCTCTATCGGGTATCCTTTGTGTGGTCCGCGTGGTCTTTCTAAGACGCACACTTCTCAGTTTCCTACTTCTGGAGGAGGCCACATTAAGATAAGTTCTTCGTTGTTTTTTTTTTAGTGTCTCGTTGTGCATGTAATTCTCGAAAAAGTCTCACGTCGAAATATCAGATGTTGTGTGTTTTTCATTTATACATTCTCATTCTTTCAATTCGTTTTTTCTCACTTTACTCTCTCACTTTGTAAAACTACACCATACACCTCTATCTACCTTTATTATTTAGACCAGTTTTACTGCAGTCGCCATCCCTTTTATCATGCCATCTTAGGATTTTCCACAATGCATCTCTGTTGACACTGTCAAAGGCTTTCTCAAAATATATAAACAATGCATATGTTGTGCTAGATGAAAATGGCACTCATTTGCCTATTCTAATATTTGTCTAAGTACAAATATGTGGTCTATACATGATGTTCCTTTCCTAAATCCTGCCTGCTCTTTCCGAAGTTTTCCCTCAAGTGCTGGTATAATTCTGTTGATGATTATTCTGCAAAATACTTTACTGGTGAGTGGCAGTATGGTAATGCCTCTCCAGTTCCCGCAAACTCTGACGTCACCCTTCTTTGGTAGTTTTAATATAAGCCCAGTTGAGCTTTTTCTAGATCCCAAATTTGTTGTAGTATCCGGCAGAGTTGTTTTGGTGTTTCTTCTGCTTTCAACATCTCAACAGTCACTTCATCTTCACCTGGTGCCCTGTCTAACTTTAGATTCTTTATTGCCTCCTTTACTTCACTTATTGTTATTGGTACAGTATTGATGTTTGGTTCCGTTTTTGCTTCATGTATGTTATTGTTTGTGCTGCTTGTATTCTGTTTATTAGGGTGTTAAAGTGTTCCCTCCATCTTTCAATTTTTTCTCTTTCTCCACTGACCAGTTGTCCCTTATGTATCCTTACTGCACTCTCACATCTTGTGCTGCAGTTACCTGTCATCTGCTTTGTGATTTTTAATTTTGTATATGTCATTTGCATATGCTGCTTTCTCTGCTGCTTCTGCTGAGTTGTCATAGTATTGACTTTTATCTTGACGGCATGATTCCGTCACTTCTGTGTCTTTTTGTACATAATTACTTAAAACTTATTCTTTAAGCCGTTTTGATTTGGTGTTCAGTCATTTTTTCTTGATTTCTTTTCTTTGCTCTATCTTTTCTTATGTGGTCTTGCTTATCCATTCCTCTTTTCTCCGTTTCCGATATTCCAGCACCTCTTTTGCTGTTTCCTGTAGTGTTTTATTGAAATCTAGCATGGCCATTTCTGCTTCGCCTTGTAGTACACTGAAGCAGTTCTTTAGTACTGTTGAGAATTCATTTCTTGTTTGCTTGTCTTTCAGTTTTCTTGTATCAAAACGTATCTTTCTGTGTTCTCCGATTTTTAGCTTTCTTTAATTGTAGTTTTATTTTTGCTACCAGAAGGTTGTGATCACTTCCTACATCTGCTCCTTTCCTTGCTCGCACACCGTGTAGTGACCGTTTCCACTTGTTGTTTATTAGTATGTGATCGATTTGGTTTTCTGTGGTTTTATCTGGGGACTTCTAAGTCACTTTATGGATGTTGTTATGTTGGAAAATTGTCCCTCCGATGGTCATCATGTTTTCTTCACAGAAACTGCACTCCATTTTCACTTATTTCTCCGATTCCTTCTCTTCCCATGATTCTTCTTCTATCTTCATTTCCTTCACCTGCTTTTGCATTAAGTCGCCTAAGATGAGTATCATATCATGCTTGGGTATTGTTTCTACTGTGGCTTGGAGGCTGTTGTAAAAATCTTCTTTTAATTCCTCTTCAGCTGCTTCTGTTGGTGCATAACAAACTATAATAGACAGCTTCATGAATCTTGAGTTGAAGCGTACATATAAATATCTCTAATTTATAGGGGTCCATTTCAGCAATGCTCTTGATGCTTCTTTTGTTGTAATCAGTGCTACTCCTCCTTCATGATGATCTTCTTTACCTGACCATATTATTGTATTTTCTGTGTGCTGTGTTGTTAATTTCCTTCTGCCTTGTCCTGTCCATCTTGCTTCTTGTATTCCTAGTATGTCTAGTTTATATCTGTGCATTTGCTTGATGGTTTGTGCTAGTTTTCCAGTCTGGTTAAGTGTTCTTACATTCCAGCTGCCTATTTGCATCTTGTGTTTAGGTTCCAGGAGGTCTACAGTTGGGCTGGGGACTTTCAATGGCTGGTTTTCATCCACAACCTTCATGGGCTCAGTTTCCTGATAATCATTTCTCCCTCCACCTGCATTTGTTTTTTCCCTTGCTTCTGTTTCTGTAGCAATCTGATAGTTTTTTTACCAGATAGGGTTGCTGGCCCTATGCCGAACCCTCCTTAGTCGCCTTTTTCGATCATGCGTGGTAGGGTACAGTGATCTTATTCTTTGCAGATCCCGGGTACCACACGGGAGGTTCTTGAGATACCCCCACAAAAAGAAGTCTGCGGCCGATAAATCCGGTGACCTTGCCGGCCAATGAATATCCCCAAATCTGGAAATAAGACGATTGGAAAATGCTTGTCACGGCATGGCCATGGACTGACGGGCTATGTGGGCAGTTGTTCAGTCTTGTTGAAACAGTATTAGTCTCTTATTTCTGTTGGTCAAGTCTGGAATGAAGTATTCAGTTAGCATCTGCACATAAATATCACTATTAACAGTAAAAATATGCCAGGTGCCAAAGCGTTCCTAACAGATGATCGCTGAATGCTACTCAGCGCAATGCGTTGCGGACTTCTTGAATTCGTTCATGTGTCTGTTGAGTTCTTGGACGACCAGTAGACTTGCCATTAAGGCGATTAGCGATTTCCTTAAAGTTTTTGACCCACCTCAAAATTGTTTTGTCCTCCGATGGGAACATTATCACGGGGATGCAACTCAAAATGGCAACGAAACTTTCGTTGTACAGTAATAGACAATTCTCCACTTTGAAATAAGTTTCAACGGTGAATGCGCGATATTGTGTTTGAAAAGAAGCCATTGTTAAAAATGACCTTTGTCTGCTTCATCTCTGATGTCATTTTTTTCACACATATTCAGTTTCTGTGCACTACGTCAGTTAAATCCAGCTATGCTTTATGCCGTACCCTGTACATACTCGCCAGTTCCTCCAATTCCTTGCTAGAGCGCTTTCTGGTATCATCGAATCGGATGGCATATGGTCCTGGTGCATTATTTGTCGCACTTAGAAACTCATCCTTGACTTCTTCCACTTTCATGCAATTTTCATCATCCCTGCACATCTCGGAGATACTGTTCTAGTAGCGTTGCTTCCTGTCATGTCTTCCTGGTCGCAATGCTCAAGGTAGTGCGCCAACAGAGCCTTGCCATCCGTTTTCTGCCAGTTAAGGTCTACACTCTGACAGTCAGGAACACACCTCGTCTTTACTACACCATTTATACTTTTATACAATCGCCAGAACAGTTTCAGGGATTTGTCGTTACTCACCCTTTTGCATAACTCAGCTCACTTCTCTCTTTTAACTTTCTTTTCTGTTGTTTTAAAATATTTAGATTTCATGTCCATGTCTAGTTTTAATTGTAAAAGTTTATCAGGTGTGGCTGTTCTGCCTTTTTTGGAATTTTGCCACCTTCCAACAGCATACCTCCTATCTACCCATACCTTCTCCACTTCAACATTCCACCAGAGAGGCTGTCCTATTTTCTCCTTCTACTAATTGTGAGTTCTGTACTTGTCTCTCCTTATCCTACGTTTTGCCCTACGTTGTCATACTTGATAAGTTTTTGTCTTCTTCTTCTTCTTAACGCTTTCTTTCACAATCAGTATACTACAGGGGCGTAGTCACTGCTGTGGTAACACAGGACACACCCCCTAATGAGAGTAGGGAATACCAGCGCCAGGTCGATAATATCATCCTCTGGTCTGCTCGCCATTCTGGTGACATCGCCGCTGTTGATGCAAATCAGATCGGTTTCAAGTGCCACTTGGAGCTGTTCCCTTTGTGAAAAAAAAAAGCTGCCATGACCCAATCCCAAGCCGACACGATGTTGTGCCTGAACATTTTCACCGAACCAGCTGCAAAAGAACATCATAACATATTTCCTGGGAGACTGAAGAAGATAAAGTGTGTTGTTTACTTATGCACTTCCCCAAACATTTTCTACTATTTTGTCTCTAATCAATCACAAAAGTTTTGGTTTTGAAAGTGATAGATAATGTGACGCTTTCGTTTATTTTTTCTTTCAGCTGTTACAAGTTGCTGTTTCTTAAAGCGGTATTAAAAAACTTCGTGGATGTAATGTGATTTAATCCATCGTCCCACTTGTTGTAGGTGTGATTTTTCACATGACGAGTGAGATGTAATTAGGCAATTGTAATGAATAATTTCATTACCAGCTTTTAAAAAAAATACCCTGCTTCTGTGCGAGCAACGTGATTCATCAATTTCACTTCAAGTTAATTGTCACCCTGCGTTGGGCCCATAAATAGACCCGACGCAGTTTCCCCATGGTCTTTATGAACCGTCAACTGTTCCATGCTTTGTTTCGTTAAAGAAACGGTACTAATTTTAAAAAAATTAACTTATCAGTGCTCGTGTTATTTGAATGTACAACTTCCATTTCCTCGCTTTTAATGGCTGACATTAAAGATATGAGTGTTTTTGCAAAGTTTTATTTGTTTTTAATCGAGAACGGTATACAATATTTCCTTTCTTTTATTTAATGATATTGGCTATTTGTTGCAAACATTGTAATAAGCTGCATTTATTTACACAAAAGTGTTAAATAGTCGCCAAAAATATTGATAATTTTACTGTGACATTCTGAAATACGACATTGTAATATTTTTCCCTGGATTTCTGAGAAACTGATGGTAAATGAACATTTTATTTTGTTAGCAAAAAGTTTGTTAAAATGTTTTATGCATTTTTCACATCAGTTTTTTTTTCTTACTTTGTCAAAAAAGGTTTATTAGTGGAACTTTCTTTCATTTACATGTACTTTCATAGATGGCAGTGCTTCCTCAAAATGGGCAATAACGACACCTGTGGGCGTTGGAAAGGCCCCGGGGGGGGGGGGGGGCGAAAGAAAAAAAGATCAGTTGGGGGCAGTGGGTGGGAGTTGATGGAAAACTAAGCAGCATTTGGGAGGAGTTGGGGGGGGGGGGCTGTAATACTTTTCTTCTCAGAACTTTTCAATCTGATGCTGAGAAACTTGTTCAGTATGTTAAAAAAGTAGAGAAAAAATGCAGTAGATGAGTTATAAATGTACTCCTTCATATTGTTAAATAAATTGGATTGCTGCCTGACGTTATTAAGTTGTGTAATACATATCCTAGTTTAATAGGTCATTGCATGAGCAATACAAAGGGTGGGGGGGGGGGGACGTTGGGTTGTGGGGTGGGAGGAAAGTGGCGATAGCCCGTTCAAGTTTGAGAAATACTGATGTATGATATTGGTTTGTTACATTGACTTTTTACAACTAGACCCCATAAATGTCACAACACAAGCGCAAAAAACTGCATAATCGGAGCATTCGCGGTTTTTTTTTTTAACCGCTGGAAAAGATTAAACTAGAGCCCGACGCGATATCAGAGCTACATCGTGCTAGTATGAGTTAATTCATTTTATTGTTAGACCTATGTCACGTTCGTTTATGTTAATTCATTTAACTATCATAGTTATATCCTGCTAGTTTACAAACATTTATTCTATTAACAGAACTATATCTATACTTATGCTAATTATTATTATGGCTTACTTAGATTGTAAACTGGCAAAGGTATTCATAATCACCACAAAATTCTTGGCGTTATGGTGTTACACATTCCGTAATCTTTATTTTTTATTACAAAGAATTTAATAAAAAAAAAGATTTGTTCACCTTTTTTCTATCGTGTTTACATTTTTTTTCAGCGGCATAAGATCAGGAGAACCAGATCGATTAAAGAAAATGAACGAGCATGAAATGTGTGATCCGTAGATTTCGTGGACGAATTTGTCTAAGTACTGAGGAAGATTCCATAAAATTCGAGTTGTTCAAGATATACTTACTATATATACTTAAAATTCCTTGAAATAATATTCTTAAGCATCAGTACACCGTTGCCAAAGGTTCTGCCACGCGTAGTAGCTCGCCTGGAAGGGATCTCCTTTAAAACACTCGTCCCGGCAGCTTGCACGTCATTAACAGTCCCAAAATGGTGGCTTTTCAAGCTTGATTTCAGCCAGGGAAACAAAAAGTCATCCGGGGCCAAGTCCGGGGTGTAGGGATGCATACCGTTGCCACGGTTTGTTTTGCCAGAAACTCTCTCTAACAGCGACGCATGGTTCGGCGCATTGTCGTGATGAAGAACTCAGGTTTTGGCGATCTTCGGGCGGACGCGCGCCACTCTGTTCTTCAGCCATTTAAGAATTTCCACTGCTGCGTTGACCATTTGTCCGGGTGGTACGAACTCCTTATGGACATCTTTAGAGTAAAAAAAAAACAAACAAACAAAAAATGAGCATCGATTTCATCTTCGATTTGGTCATTTGAGGCATCTTTGATCGAGGAGACTTGGTAGCGTACCACACTGAGGTCTGTCTTTTCGTTGAAAGTCTTGTGACACTGAAACACTTGTGCTTTCGATAAAACATCATTCCTGTAGGCGTTCTGTATCATAGCAAGCGTCTCGGTCGCTGATTTTTCAAGTTTTAACACACAGCATTATCGCGACTCTAAAACAGCTGTTCACTTCGCAAGCGGTCCGCACTCTGTAAAAGCTCAGAGTCAGATGACGAGATTTTGACCCTTTATCCAACACTACCCTTCAGACCTGGAGAATTCGCCCCCCCCCCGGGCCCTGCTGCTTGGCTGAATAAAATCAATCTCATTACTTATCAGACACACATTGTATTTTAGAATTGGAAAATAAGAAGAGAAGAGCACGTTGTTATCGGCACTGCGGAAAAAATTGTCAGATAGGAAACTGAAAACCTGAGGGAAGTTCCACAGGGACATGCAAATGAATGATGATGATGGTGTCGCCATGGGACCGAAAACGGGCCTCAGTTATACATGCTTTTTTTATGGGCTTTTTGGAAGTAAAATTATGGGAAACATACACTGGCCGACTCCCAGATTTCTATAAAAGGTACATCGATGATGGTATTGGAGTCAGCAGTATGCCAAAGGACGAGCTAAAAGTTTTTATTAAATTTGCCAACTTGCGTAATAATAATAAATTCACTTATGAAATTTCTGACAAGTCTGTTAACTTTTTTTGACATCAGAACATATCTTGGCACAGACAGTTTTTTTCACCTCTGTATTTTACAAGCCCACCAACAGCCATACCTATTTACTTTACACCTCCTCTCATCCTGAAACTTGTAAGAACTCGATCTTTACTCCCAACTCCTCCGTCTTCGCCGCCTGTGTCAAGATATCTTGGAGTTT
This sequence comes from Achatina immaculata, assembly GCA_009760885.1. Taxonomy (NCBI): domain Eukaryota; kingdom Metazoa; phylum Mollusca; class Gastropoda; order Stylommatophora; family Achatinidae; genus Lissachatina; species Lissachatina immaculata. The sequence goes on along the minus strand of CM019695.1, from coordinate 4,900,031 downwards.
ATGGATCAATCATTGTGTAATTATTAATTATGTAATTATTAGAATTTTTCCGTCATCGCCACTATCCAGAAAAGGTCCTTCGGAAAGCATTTAACCGTATCCAACCAGTGAGCCGCGAAATGGCATTCAGAAAGAACCTGTTACCCAATCCTACAGAGTTAAATTAGTACTTCCTTTTCACCCACATGGTCGGATATGTAAGAAAATTTGTATCACCATCTGCTACTAATCCAACACGACCACGATACTCGGGACATTTTCTCTGATCTAACCCTATTAGCATACAAACGGGAATCAAATCTTAAGGATTTCCTCGTCCTTAACCACCTGAAGCGAAACCCTAGCATATGTTGGGACCAGAAAATGTAACCGCCGAAGCCCTGTAGTTGTGGAAACGAAAATGATCACCTTTCCCAAACTATCCTCATTCTCCAAGAGAGGTTCACATGCGAGTCCCATAATGTGATATATGCCTTGTATGCAAAAGATGCGGGATAACTTGATTGGTGAAACTTGTCTCAGATTAAGTGACCCCATGCAGAAACATATGTATGATGTCACACAGCATGCTTCGAAACCAGTCCCATATCATAACAAAGGCCACAGAGGCAAATCTGATGTAACAGCCATCAAACAATGTCACGCTGACGACAGAAGGAATATGGGACGCTGGAACTACATGTTTTGAACTCGCTATTTAGCTACACCTAACATTTTCCTCTTCCCCAATCATAATCCCTCTGCACTAAGTTCTACTCCTTTCTCACTTGTAACACATAGTTTAGAACCTCATCACAGCATCAGATTACAACCGCTTTACCCCAAATCACCTATTCCACCTTTCCTCCAGCTAAATTACCATTCTAGCACTCTCTTCCCTTTTCACGCCCCCCTCCTTATTTAAGGCCCACCTATCACACATCACGTCTCAATTTAAATACTCTTTACTCTACCATGCGCACATCTGAACACAGCCTCTTACAAGCAGCCTTCTTACAAGTCACAGCTAAGTGCTCTATTCATTTTATTTTATTCTATATATTTTATTTCATTCCTGTGTTTTACATAGCATTCGTGTGAATTTATATTTTGTCTTCTGTCTATTTCTTCGTCCTGTGTATTTTTGTATGATTAAGGTTCACATCCAAAAGTCACAACTTTGTGCTCGCTAAGTAATTCCTACATTTTCGTAGTTTATACATTTTGAAGAACGTGACTGAGGTTCAACAATGTTGGACAATTCAGTTAGAACTACCATCACCTATACATGGAGAATAATTGTAAGATACGAGACGTTTGATGGAAAAGTACACAGTGTAAAGATGGGGCGTTGCAAAAGACCGAGAACATCGACGGACAAAATAGTGTTGCGACAGTGTTACAGGCATTCGCACAATTCATTTGGAAGTCTGTAAGGCACTGATCTCGTGAGAGTAATATCTGAAATCCAGTGTCCACCGCATTTTGCGGCATAAGAAGTGGAAGGCGTATAATTTAAAGATTACTCCTTCCTGTGAATAAGGACGATCCAAATAGGCGACTACAGTTTAGTGGGTGGTTTTTGCGAATGTACGAAGAAATTGAAACTTTTCAAGACTTCATTGTTTTGTCTGATGAAACCACTTTTAAATTTATCTTGAATGATGAATCTAGAAATTAGCATCATCGCACTCAAAGCACACCCATACATGCTCTGCTCTCTGTTTCAGTAACCACCGAAGAGTACGAACACTAATTGTGCTAGTCAGCTATTGGTTCTTGCAACCTCGAATTCTACCAGGCAGCAACCCTGCTTCTCCTTCTCCTTCACCCTTCCTCACACTCTTCCTTCATCCTGTGTAGATTTATATTATCGCCACTTGCCCTTTCCTTCTCCTGCACCAGTTCCTCGGCCACCGACTTCAGTATATCCGTTCTGTTATTAGGAATCATACTTGCAGCAATAATGTTAGAAGCAACATGATCGGTTACCTCATTTCCTGTCACTCCCGCATGCCTGGGCAATTTATTCATGCTAGCACGGTGACCTGGATTTTCACAACAGCTGAACCCATTCATGGCGTAGCAAACCAATCTCTATCTTGCACAGCAAGCTTTGAGTGTCCGACACCAGCACACCGTGCGTATCATTTGCCGAACTAGCTAGGATAGAATCTTGGTCACTTCCTCATTCTCGATGTCGTCTTACAGGAGGTCCCTGCATTCTGTTCGACCAGTCTGCCTCGTCTATAAACAACAAAGGCCCATCCACTCTTTTTGCATGGCAGCACTGAACCATCCGTAAAGATGACTGGGTCATATGGTTGAGCGCGAGCCTAAACGAGCTCCTGGACTGAAAATTCAGTCCTATCTCCTAGCCATTCTTTGCCAAGCACGGTGATGATCACTTCGGTGAACTTGTCGGTAACATCTCTCATCTCTGTCCACTCCGCTCCTTTTGCTATAGCCTCTATTCATTCATTCATTTCCATCCGCTGCTGGCGAGATTCTTCAGCTGCCGTGCGTGGAGCGGTGCTCCTCACGGCCAATGAAGAAAGGTGGAAATGGGGTTGCCGCGTGGCACCACTGCGGAAAAGAAAGGATAAAGCAAAGCAAACAGTCAAATCACGGCACCTCTGGTCTTGAGGTCGGCCATGTCCTAAGTGCACTCATATCGGGTGAAATACCTGAACCGGCTTAAACCAGACGTTAAGACACTACTGGCGAGATTCTTCGAATGCCGCGCGTGGAGTGAAGCTCCTCCCGGCCAAGGAAGAAACTACGGAAAAGAAGTAAGGGTTGCTGTGTGGCGCCGATGTGAAAGGTGAAGGAAAGGATAAAGTGAAGTTTAACCGGTATGTCCAGTAGTATCGCTGCGAGAGCAACACATACCACGGCGCCTCTGCTCTAGAGGTCGGCCACGCCCAATATACACCCATACTGGTGAAATATGCCTAAACCGGCTTACACCAGGGGTGAAACTTGAAGGCTACGCATGTGACGCTACCTCTGCTCTAGAGGTCGGTCACGTCCCAAACACGCCCATACTGGGATAATATGCCTAAACCGGCTCAACCCAGGGGTGGAAATCACTAATGGCGAGGATTCGTCCTCCTGGACAAAAGCTCCATCCTGGTCACAACTAGGAAGGATAGCGGCCACGACCACAAAATGCTGAAGTCGGAGACACTGGACCATGGCAGTCTAGATAAGCAACCACCTCTCACCCGTCAGGGATATATGCATATCCTAATCACGCTGAGGTTTTCCGGTGAGAAAGTCCAACACTGGACTGGATGGGCAACCACTTCTCACCCGGCGGTGATACACTTGTATCTCAAAAACACGTCGAGGTTTTCCGGTGAGAAAGTCCAACTCTAGACTAAACTGGTGCAACGAAAACCACGGTGTCACGCAATCCCGCTTCAGAGACCCACCAAGAATACAGGCTCAAGCCCTGCAATACTCTGAACCTCTTATGGTCCTCTCGGGGATCTCATGTGGTCCTTTCGGGGACAACACGGGGGACCATGGGACTTAACGAGGACCACAGACGTAAATTCAGTAGGATGACAGGGTGGTCTTGGTGGTAGAAGCAAACGAAGAAGAACGTTCTTTTCCCCATTATATACCCTTCCAAGACGGTTTTCTTTAATATTAAATTCTTGTAGTATGGATATATTTGTTCTTTTTTGTGTCCAAGATATTTGAAGAACTTTTCTGTAGGCATTTTCAAAGGCATTTATGTGTTTCTCAGCTGTTTTGTTAAGTGTCCAGGTCTCACAGGCATATGTTGCAATGGGAAAAATGCATGCCCTTAAAAATTTTATTTTTGTAGTTCTGTCTGTTCCTCTTCACAAATTCTTTAGTTGTTTTACTTTCTGAAGGGCGATAGATGTCCTCCTTTTAATTTCCCTCATTGTATCTCCATTATTAGTTAGCAGTGATCCAGGATATTCAAAACTCTCCACTTCTTCCACTTTTTCCTCATTGATAGATATATCAGGTGCCTTGTTTGTTTTGTCAGTTGTCATCAATTTAGTTTTCTTCGCATCATCTAGGAAGTGTGGAGTGTGCTTGGTCAATGAGAAAAATAGTGAAACAAAATTTTTTTGTCAAAGTTGTGAAGTTCCATTGCATTCAGATAATTGTTTCACAAGATATCACACATTCAAGAAGTACTAGAGGGTCTTGGGAGTCTGTGTACCAACCTGGATTAATCTATCTCAATGGTGAGTAGAGATATGCATGTTTTTCTAAGTCCATTCAAAAAAGTTCATTTTTCAGAAAAATGGCTGGAAACTGGGGGTTTTTCAGGGTAAATAACTAATAACTGTGGTCAACAAAGTGTTAAGATAGAGGTTTTGCTCTTCACTATATATATATATATCTTATCTTATATCTTATATCCTTCCCTTGCCGTTAAACGTCACATAGGGCTCGAAAAGTAGTTCGCCAATTTTTCCTGTCTTCGGCGAGTCTTTCAACCTCATCAAAGGATTTTATGCCTGTTAACTTGGCCTCTCTTAATAATGTCCTCTTCAGAGTTTCACGCGGTCTGCCCCTTTTTCTTCGGCCTGTTGTGTTTCACTTGATTGCTTGTTTTGGGATTCTCTGCTCATTTCTTTTCATCAAGTGACCAACATATGTCCATCTCCTTTTCCTGATCACCCGTGAGACTGGTTGTTGTTCAGTCATCTGTCTTATCTCTGCATTGTTCTTGAATTCATTCCACTTGATGCCGAGTATTTTCCTTAGGCATTTGTTTTCAAAAGAGTCTAATTTCTTTTCTATTTCTTTAGTTGTTTTCCAGCTTTCGCATGCATAAATGAGGGTGGATATTACATTTGAATTGAATAGTCTTAACTTGGTTTTTGTGCTTATAACTTTTGAATTCCATATGTTCTCAAGATTCTTGAAGACTGATGCTGCTTTTGCAATTCTGATCCTAACTTCCTTTCTTGTGTCACCATCCTGGTCTATGTAGCTGCCAAGGTATGCAAATTGATTGACTTCTTCAATATCTGTCCCTTCTATGTGTATTTTTCCATTTTGATTGATGGGAATTTTCATTATTTTTGTTTTGTCCTTGTTAATTTCAAGTCCTATTTTGCTAGCCAGTGAAGATAGGCTATCTGTTTTTTTCTTGCATGGAATTCACATTATTACTGATAAGAGTTATGTCATCAGCAAAATCAAGATCTTCTAGTTGGGTCCCATGTACCCAGTCAATACCTGTGTTACCTGTGCAGCATTTTTTCATTATGAAGTCTATTGTAATCCCAAAAAGTAAAGGAGACAGTATACATCCTTGTTTCACGCCTGTTTCAATCTGGAACCATTCACTTATCCCTTCTTCTGTCTTGACTGCACAACCATATCCATTGTATAAGTCCTTAATGATGTTGACAATTTTAGGTGGTATTCCATATAGACATAAAATTCTCCATAATGAATCTCTGTGTATGCTATCAAATGCCTTTTTAAAATCTATGAAATTCAGTATTAATGGTTTCTGCTTTTCAATATGTTCTTCAAGTATTATTCTGAGAGTAAAGATCTGGTCGAGACAGCTTCTCCCTTTTCGAAATCCTGCTTGTTCTTCTCTCATTGCAGTATCCACTATATCTTTGAGTCTATTCAAAATGACCTTGCAAAATACTTTTGACACAACTGATATTAAGGTTACTCCTCTCCAGTTGTTACAGTCACTAAGGTTGCCCTTTTTTGGTATTTTAACAATGATTCCCTTCTTCCAATTAGAAGGGACCTTTTCTTCTTTCCAAATCTTGTTAAACATTCTCTGTAGTTGTCTCATGTTGTCACTATTGATAGCTTTTAGCATCTCGGCTGTTATTTCATCTTCACCTACAACTTTGTTGTTCGCCATTAAATTCACTGCTGTTTCAATTTCATGCAATTTAATTTCATCTAGATTGACATTTAGTGTGGGGCTGGTAAGTCAGTTTCAAGGTTTAACAATTCTTTTGGGTGTGGTCGATTGAGTATTTCTTGGAAGTGTTCAGCCCATCTTTGCTTTTGGTCTTTATTTGATGTTAATAGTGTTCCAGTTTTGCTAAGGATTGGTCTTTCTTTAGATGTAGTAGTACCTGTTAGCCTCTTTTGTATGTTATATAAAGTTTTGCTGTCTCCTGTTTTTGCTGCTTTTTCTGCCTCTTTCGCCATATTGTCTATGTATTCTCTTTTATCCCTTCTAGCTGAACTTTTTACTTTCTTGTCTATGTCTTTGTATTTTGCTTTTGCCGAATCTCTTTCATGATCTGCTTTTGCATTCAACATGTTTAATTTGACTGCTCGTCTTTCATGTATATACTTCCATGTTTTATCTGATATCCATGCTTTTCTATTTGGTTTTTCCAATCCAGCGCTTACTTTTGCTGCTGTGATTATGGCTGTGCTGTAAGAATTCCATAACTCATCTATACCTATCTCCTCAACTTCACTGGGTGTTTTGGAATGATTGGCAAGTTCCTGATTGAAATTAATGTTAGTATTTTCTTCTTGTAGGCTGTGGATGTTTATCTTTCTGTGTACTGATTTCTTGTGTTGACTTTTCAATTTTAGTTTTATTTTCCCTATGCACAGGTTGTGATCACTGTTGACATCTGCACCCCTATAAGCCCTTACATCCATGAGAGATGTTCTGTATTGCTTTCTAATACAAAAATGGTCTATCTGGTTTCTAGTTCTATCATCTGGAGATATCCACGTTGTTTTATGTATCTCTTTGTGTGGGAATATTGTGCCTCCAATGACCATGCCCTCTGTTAGACATATTTCAATTAATCTTTCTCCATTCTGATTAACCATGTCAATTCCTTCTTTCCCCATCACTTTTTCAACGTCGGTATTATCCTTCCCTACCTTAGCATTGAAGTCCCCCATAGCAATTAGGGTGTCGTGTTTAGGGACTTTGTTGATGATTTGTTGTAGTTGGTGATAGAAGACGTATATATATATATATATAAGGTGTTTTGTTGACATAGTCTTTAGCAACTGGTCAGCAGACATGAGAGATCGTGACACCCTGAAAGAAACGAGGTCGTGACACACAGAAATTCCGTAGCATAGATTCATTCTCTCTAGCAGGTACCAACTAGACAAACATACACACGGTCTCCTGCCATGTCTGGTGCAAACTTGATCAACAATAACAAACGAACGAATACCTATTACACGAAGTTAGTTTCAGGTATAGTTTTAAGGAACAATTTTTTATAAATAGGAAACTACGAGGTTTTGGTACGGTAAAGTAAGATAACAAATATTGTAGGATTAAACACCTTTTTTGGGGTGCTAGTTGGCTAAGTCGATAGTACGCTGTTCTCTCGTGGCTAGACGGCTGCTCGTCCTACCGGAGTCCGTGTTCGAATCCCAGGTAATTCTCTTGTGATTTTTCTTTCTCTCACGTCTCACTAAAGTGCTTTGTCTACAGTTTTTTCGAGGTTTAATCCTACAATATTTGTTATCAAGGAGAAAGATGTGATAGGTGTGGTGTTGAGAGAGTGTGATCGTATCAAAAGTTGTTAAAGCGTGGTTAGTATCTTTCAAAAAGGAGGGTAATTTGTCTACTCTCTCTCTCTGAACCTTAAGTGCCCAGGGCACATGGGGCTTCCTCAAGGGTTTTCCACAAATGCCTGTCTTTCGCCTTTTTTTCTGCTCTTGCCCAGGTGAGCCCTCTATTGCTCAACATCCTTTCTGTTGTTCTTCTCCATGTCTCTTTTGGTCTACCCTTACTTCTGCTCCCCTGTGGTGTCCATCTTAGTGCTATTTTTGGTAGTGAGTTGTCAGTCATTCGGAGCACATGTCCCAACCATCGCCAGCGTCTTTCCTCAATAATTGTTGTCAGTGGTTTCATCTGTATTTCTGCTAATAAGATGTTATTTCTTATGGTGTTTGGCCAAAATATTTTTTTAATTCTACGTAAACATTTAGTCTGGAAAGAATTCAACTTGTTTTCTATGGTTTTGGTGATTTTCCAGCATTCACTTCCATAGAGTAGTACACTTAGAACATTACTCTTAAATATCCTGATTTTCATATTTATGCTTAGTTTATTTGATTTCCATATATTCTGTAGCATTGCAAAAGCCTGGTTTGCTCTAGTAAGTCTGCTGTTGATGTCCTCTGTGCTGTCTCCATTTTCTACTACTCTGCTGCCAAGGTATACAAATTCGTTGACCTCCTCCACTAACTTGTTATCTACTCTGAGTACATTTCTTTTGTTCACATTTTGCTTCATTAACTTTGTCTTTCCTACGTTGATCTTTAGTCCTATGTTGTTTGCATTCTGGGTTAACTTGTTTATTTTATCTTGCATATCTTTGTGACTGCTTGATAATAGACAAATGTCGTCCGCAAAGTCAAGGTCCTCCAGCACTGTGTTAAGGGTCCATTGTAATCCTCTGCGTTTGTCTGATGTTGCCTCCTTCATTAACCAGTCTACTGCCAAGATAAATAATGTTGGTGATAGTACACATCCCTGTTTCACTCCTGTTTGTACCTAAAGCTGCTGGAGGTATGTTCTCCACAGATAACTTTGCACTGAAAACCCTCGTATAGGGCTTTGATTACATTAACTATTTTATGGGGGAGGCCATGCCATCTTAGGATTTTCCACAGTGCATCTCTGTTGACACTGTCAAAGGCTTTCTCAAAATCTATGAATAATGCATATGTTGTGCTATGCCACTCATTTGCCTGTTCTAATATTTGTCTAAGTACAAATATATGGTCTATGCATGATCTTCCTTTCCTAAATCCTGCCTGCTCTTTCCGAAGTTTTTCCTCAAGTGTTGGTACAATTCTGTTGATGATTATTCTGCAAAATACTTTACTAGTGAGTGGCAGTAGGGTAATGCCTCTCCAGTTCCCGCAATCTCTGAGGTCACCCTTCTTTGGTAGTTTTACTATAAGACCAGTTTTCCACTCCTCTGGGGCTTTTTCTAAATCCCAAATTTGTTGTAATATCCGGCAAAGTTGTTTTGGTGTTTCTGTTTCTTCTGCTTTCAACATCTCAGCAGTCACTTCATCTTCACCTGGTGCCCTGTCTGATTTTAGCATCTTTATCGCCTCTTTTACTTCATTTATTGTTATTGGTCCTGTATTGATGTTTAGTTCCGCTTTTGCTTCAGGTATATCTATTGCTTGTGCTGCTTGTGTTCTGTTTAGTAGGGTGTTAAAGTGTTCCCTCCATCTTTTAATTTTTTCTCTTTCTCCACTGACCAGTTGTCCATTTTATGTTCTTACTGCACTTTCACATCTTGTATTGAAGTTACCTGTCATCTGCTTTGTGATTTTATATATGGTTTTCATGTCATTTGTATATGCTGCTTTCTCTGCTGTCTCTGCTAAGTTGTCATAATACTGACGTTTATCTTGACGGCATGATTCCTTCACTTCTTTGTCTTTTTGTGCATAATTACTTAAAACTCGTTCTTTAAGCCGTTGTGATTTGGTGTTCAGTAATTTTTTCTTGATTTCTTTTCTTTGCTCTATCTTTTCCCATGTGGTCTCACTTATCCATTCCTCTTTTCTCCTTTTCCGATATCCCAGCACCTCTTTTGCTGTTTCCTGTAGTGTTTTATTGAACTCTAATATGGAATTTCTGCTTCGTCTTGTAGGACACTGAAGCGGTTCTTAAGTATTATTGAGAATTCATTTCTTGTTTGCTGGTCTATCAGTTTTCTTGTATCAAAATGTATCTTTCTGTGTTCTCCGATTCTGGCTTTCCTTAATTTTAGTTTTATTTTTGCTACCAGAAGGTTGTGATCACTTCCTATATCTGCTCCTTTCCTTGCTCGCACATCTTGTAGTGACCGTTTCCACTTGTTGTTTATTAGTATGTGATCGATTTGGTTTTCTGTGGTTTTATCTGGTGACCTCCAAGTCACCTTATGGATGTTTTTGTGTTGGAAAATTGTCCCTCCGATGGTCATCATGTTTTCTTCACAGAAACTGCACAGTCTTTCTCCATTTTCATTTATTTCTCCGATTCCTTCTCTTCCCATGATTCTTCTTCTATCTTCATTTCCTTCACCTACTTTTGCATTGAAGTCGCCCAAGATGAGTAGCATATCATGCTTGGGTATTGTTTCTACTGTGGCTTGGAGGCTGTTGTAAAAATCTTCTTTTAATTCCTCTTCAGCTGCTTCTGTTGGTGCATAACAAACTATAATAGACAGCTTCGTGAATCTTGAGTTGAACCGTGCATATAATAATCTCTCATTTATTGGGGTCCATTTCAGCAATGCTCTTGATGCTTCTTTTGTTATAATCAATGCTACTCCTCCTTCATGAAGATCTTCTTTACCTGACCATATTATTGTATCTTCTGTGTGCTGTGTTGTTAATTTCCTTCTGCCTTGTCCTGTCCATCTTGCTTCTTGTATTCCTAGTATGTCTAGTTTGTATCTGTGCATTTCCTTGATGGTTTGTGCTAGTTTTCCAGTCTGGTTTAGTGTTCTTACATTCCAGCTGCCTATTTGCATCTTTTGTTTAGGTTCCAGGAGGTCTGCAGTCGGGCTGGGGACTTCCAGTGGCTGGCTTTCATCCACAACCTTCATGGGCTCAGTTTCCTGATACGCATTTCTCCTTCCACCTGCATTTGCTTTTTCCCTTGCTTCTGTTTCTGTAGCAGTCTGATAGTTTTTTACCAGATAGGGTTGCTGGCCCTATGCTGAACCCTCCTTAGTCGCCTTTTACGATCATGCATGGTAGGGTACAGTGGTCCTATTCTTTGCAGATCCCGGGTACCACACGGGAGAATTTGTCTACTAGCGGCTGGAAAATGCTGTCCAAAAAAGCCAGAAATGTGCTCAGTGGGGTATGAACACGCTGATACAATGGGGCGTCCAGGGTTACCTGGTTTGTGGATTTTAGGAAGAAGATAGAAGGTAGGTGTGCCTAAACAGCTGTCATTAATGTGAAGAGAAACAGCTTGGGGTAGGAGGCCACCTTCTGTAATCAGGTCTTTAATGGTTGCTTCCACTATGTCATTATTTGAACGGGTAGTATCGTTTTTCGCTGGGGCGTAGAATTTTATATTGCCGAGTTGGGACACTCCTTCCGCGATATATAAATCTTTTTTCCAAACTACTAGATTGCTGGTTTTATCTGCTGGTTTGATCACAATGTCGCTTCGACGCCGGAGTTTGGACAATGCCCTGGACTCTCCCTTATTTAGGTTAAAATGTTTAAGTGTTGGTTAAGGATCTCACGCCACGTCGTATCAATATAGATCCAAAGCTTGGGAAGCCCTGGGGGAAGGTGTCCAGCTATATTTATGGTGGTCGTAACGTTCAAATGGGTTATCGGGGTCTTGTGTGGGTTGGTGGGACTCTTTGCTGGCAAAGTGATATTTAAGCCGCAGTCGGCGGTGGACCTGTTTAACATCGCGGAGTAAAAAATAGCGATCACACCGAGGGCGGATAGAAATAAATTTAAGGCCTTTGTCGAGAACTAGTTTTTCATCATCAGAAAGGGGCAAGTCGGGGGGAATACAGACTACATTAGAGGCTGGAGGAGGATGAGAAGGAGACGGGGGTATCATCTACGGATGGGGGTGCGAGTACTTGAATATGCTGTGTAATCTGGGAAGGTTGGTCAGGAGGTGTTACAGGAGTCTGATGGTCAAGTGAGATAGAAGTCTGTTGGTTAGGTGTAGCAGAAGAGGGGGGCTGATTGGAAGGTGGTTCATCTCTAGAAATAGAAGAGACCGGCTGTGGTAGAAGTCGGTTAAGTTTGTGTTCTTTGCCAGAGACATAGAACTGGTAAAGCTGGCGATTTGTGACGTGTATAATGTGTTTGATAAGAAGAAGGAGAACACGGTTGTCTGATGTGTAGGAGTGAAGGCGGCGTTCAAGGTTATCTTTGACCCGATCGAGATTGGACAACAGGCGTCTGTGATTCTGAATGATACAGTGCATTCTGAGCCGCGAGCAATTTTTCTCGATCTTATCCAGAAGTCTTTGTTCAACCACATGGAGTGTACCGGCCGCAGGGTGAAAAGATGACGAGAAACCTTTAGGAATTATTTTGTGGCGGAGACAGTAGTTCAGAAAGTAGAGGTGGGAGGCGAATCTCATCTTCTTGTAGATTGTAAAAGCTAGTTATGTGGCTGTGCTAGATATATGTGGCGGAAGAAGGCGGAAAGAAACGCGAATGAAAGATTTGAATGATTTAAGATATTCCTTAGCGGATGGCATGATGAAGTGTGAAGACGGGAAGAAAGAAGACTAACTACTGATGGTGACAAAGGATTAGTAAGTTACAACTGGGATGTTTTGGATATGGTGAAGAGATGTGACTAAAGTGCTGAGAGAGGTGTGTTGGAAGATCGAATGAGAGTATAAACATACAAAAACGTTTTTCGCAGTGTAAATAACTCAGTAACACACAATAATTAGTGTATAAGTATACAATTATACACGAAGCACTGCAGTAAAGCTGTGATACTAGAATGTATAAACTAGGAAGAAGTAGGAGAAGCTTTATTACTTAACGATTTTGTGACGTATCGGCTTGAGCCTTAATCATGCAAAAATATACAGGACGAAGAAATAGAGAGAGGAGATAAAGTATAGATTCACATGAATACTATTAGAAAGAGAAAACAAAATTTTTTAAAAGAGTACTTAGCTGTAAATTGTAAGGTGTGACTTGTCCGGCGGTGTGTGTTAGGAATGGATTTAGTGAACATGGAGACTGTTTAAATAGAGATGCATGCAAAAACATCTGTACATCGCCCAGGATGCTTCGAAACCAGTCCCAAATCATTTCAGTGGCCCCAACCACAGAGGCAAATCTGATTTTCTGGTAACAGCCATCAAACAATGTCACGCAGATGACACAAGCCGCCTGGCGCTTGAGAACCGCTGCATTCAAAATTATGGGACGCCGGAGCCATTCATTCATTCATTTGTCCCTTGCGGAACCTTGCCTCCTAAATAGCACTGCTGTAGGCCTCTCGGTTGTGAGCAAGATGGCCTGCTGCTGTTGCATCCATCTGCAGATCGTCAACGATGTCTTGCAGCCATCTTCGTTTTGGTCTTCCTCTTTTTCTTTTTCCCATTATGTATACTTCCAATACAGTCTTCTCTAAATCATGACGTTTAATGTGTCCAAAATATTTAAGTTTTCTCTCTTTAATCCTCTTTACTACCCAGCCTTCTTCAATATTAAGCTCTTGTAGTATAGATATATTTGTTCTTTTTTGTGTCCAAGATATTTGAAGAACTCTTCTGTAGCATTTACACTCAAAGGCATTTATGTGTTTCTTAGCTGTTATGTTAAGTGTCCGGGTCTCACAGGCATATGTTGCGATGGGAAAGATGCATGCCCTTAAAAATTTTATTTTTGTAGTTCTGTCTGCTCCTCTCCACAGATTCTTTATTTGTTTTACTTTATGAAGAGCAATAGATGTCCTCCTTTTTATTTCCCCCATTGTATCTCCATTATTAGTTAGTAGTGTTCCAATATATTCAAAACTCTCCACTTCTTCCACTTTTTCCTCATTGATATTTCAGCTGACTTGTTTGTTTTGTCAGTTGTCAATAATTTAGTTTTCTTTGAATTAAGATAGAGGTTCTGCTCTTCGCTGTTCTTACGGACTGACAAAATTAGTTTTTCCATTCCTTTTTGTGTTATGGACAGTAATACTGTGTCATCAGCATATCTAATCTCTGATTAGAGATTAGATTATTCTCGCCGGAGCCACCTGAGTTAAACTCACTGTTTAGCTACACTTAACATTCTCTTCAATCATTATAGTACCTCTCCGCTAAGCTCCACCCCTTCTTACTTTTCAAACATCCTCACAGCATCACTTTGCAACCCCTCTTCCCCAATCATCTATTTCAACTTCTTCTGGCTAGGTCAACATTGTATCACTCTCTCTCCCCTCCCCGGTTCCCCATCCACCACCCCCAGTCACAACCCACCAATCACATATCACAGGTCTTCTATTTTTCCATTCTTGTGATATAGGATCTTTAATCGGTCCAAATATTGTTCTCAAGATTCTGTTTTCACAGATGTGTAGCTGTGTTTCATCTTGGTTTGTAGTGCCCCATGTTTCTGAGCCATACAAGACAACTAGTCTAATCTGTGTGTTGTATTATATTTAGTCTGATGTTGTGGGACACATTTTTTGAATGCAACAAATGTCTAAGGACAAAATAAGTGTTGTTTCCTGCATGTATCCTAATCCTAATTTCATCTCTTACAATGTTGGAGCTTGTTAAATAATGCCACCAGATATTTATTTGTATTTGCTGTTTTACTCCTTACACCTTCTATTTCAATCTGAATTTCTTGTTTGTCATTTTTTGGCCCTGCCATTCTCATATTCAGTTTTCTCATAAATTACCTTTAGCCTACATTTTTGCTTGTTCTTGCAGATGTTTGAAGACTTGTGGTCTGTGGTAAAAATTCTCCTGCATTATCTGTATCGCCTGAATCATTAAAGGTAAAGGTAAAATCCCCGTTTCCGTGTCATTAAGGCACACTGGCACGTATTTCCAAGACCTTCAGCAGATGGAAGTGTGATGTTGTCAGTATCACACCAGGTCGTATTTAGTTTCCCAGATTTCTCTGGTACCCATTTTTTTAGGCTGGGTGAACTCCGGGTCTTTTTTGATGCGGTAGCTTCGTTATCCCTGTAAATAAATATGAATTTACTTTCCGTGTTATCTTCTTATTTTTTAATGTCTAGTATGTGTATTTCTTTGCTGTTTCTAATTTTCCAGTCTTGTGAGATAGGATCTCTAATATGTCAAAAAATTATGTTTTCAAATATTTGTAGCTGTGCTTCATCTTGTTTTGTAGTCCTCCACGTAAAAACGAATCTTTTTTTCTTCTCTGTGCTGATTGCTGTAGTGTGCACATATGCGCAGTGAACAATCTAGGCATCTACTGTAATTCTTGACTTGTTGAAAACTTTGGTCTCTGTAATTGAATCTAGCAGCCTCGATTCTGTTACATTAATATACTATGTGTAACATTACATAACCCAGGAACAATTAAGGTAGAGTTCATACACGACTGTGAATTGTACAGAAAAATCAACTGAACATGTCACTTGACAGTGGCGTTACAAACATAGATCAACAACACCTAACTCTAGCAACTACAAGAGAGTCAAATTTATTAATGAAAGCACATTTGTTTGTGGATGTTGCCAGAATGGGAGTATGTGAAAAAACTGATGGAGTTTTACAATTATATGAAATGGTGTCTGGGCGACTTGACGTTGCCTGGGGCGACCTCTCACGCGACAAGATGGTGAAGGACATTGCTTCTTACAGATATTTCTACACTCAAAACTAAAAATGTGAGTAACTGTCCTGAAAAGGATAACCGTAATAACCACTAGGCGTTTCTACAAGGACAGACTACAAATCTACTTAGTAGATTTGAACATTCACCTAATGCATTATTTATATTAGTTATACAAGAATACGACTAACTACTAACTATAAAGGAAAACTTCTGTGATTCTACATGTTGAGGGCTTCTCACTTCTGCCGTCATAACGGATTTTTTTTTTTGGTCGTCTGCTGATTCCTGCGTCTCCTACCAATTCGTTCAATACAAGTACAAATGCGTGCGACTTTTCAACGGATTTTCCCGCTTCACACGCCTACAAATATCCAAAATTACTCGTTACTCTAAACAGGGAAGACTACTACCTTATTATATATCCAACCCTATTACCTAATACTATACTGTTACACACGTTTCAGAGCCATACAAGACAACTGGTCTAAATCTGTGTGTTGTATATGTTTAGTTTGGTGTTGTGAGACAAGATTTTTTTATTGCAAGAAATGTCTAAGGGCAATATAAATACGTATACGTACGTATAACATATACAGTGCTCTGTATCATATAAGACAGTGTTTTCCAGTCATGTTCGGGCTGCCGCCCCTTTTCTCCCAAGCCACATCGTGAACGCGCCCGGCTCCCTCTCTCCTTACGTAGTACTTGTACAGTGACTTTTTAAACCAAGATATTCTTCTTTCCGAGTCATTAAGGCTCATTGCTGCAGATAAAGTTCGCATCCATCCATCTCTATTCCTAATCTTCTCTCTCCAGTTGGTGACACCATTTCTTTTATATTCTTTTCTATGCTCTCTTTCCATCTCTGTCTTGGTGTACCCCTTGGTCTTGTTTCCTTCATCTCTTGTGCATACATAATTTTCGTTTGTCTGTTCTGTTCTATTCTTTCTACATGGCCCAACCAGAGTAGTCTGTTCAGTTTCAAGACATTTATGATTCGTTGGGATTTAAATTTGGTTTGACATAAAACAAGGGGTCCGTCAGGGGTGCATATTATCGCCTTATTTATTTAACTTGTATACTGAAAATATAATGAGGAATGTTAGAGACGGTGCAGACAACGAATATTACGATGCCATAATAGTTGGAGGTTATGAAATACCAGAGATTAGATATGCTGATGACACAGTACTACTGTCCACAATACCGAAAGGAATGGAAAAAATAATTATGTCAGTCCATAAGAACAGCGAAGAGCAAAACCTCCATCTTTTAATGTGAAGAAAACTAAATTGATGACAACTGACAAAACAAACAAGGCAGCTGAAATATCTATCAATGAGGAAAAACTGGAAGAAGTGGAGAGTTTGAATATCTTGGATCACTGCTAACTAATAATGGAGATACAATGAGGGAAATTAAAAGGAGGACATCTATCGTTCTTCAGAAAGTAAAACAAATAAAAAATCTGCAGAGAGGACAAAAATAAATTTTAAGGGCATGCATTTTTCCCATCGCAACATATGCCTGTGAGACCTGGACACTTAACAAAACAGCTGAGAAACACATAAATGCACTTGAATGTAAATGCTACAGAAGAGTTCTTCAAATATCATGGACACAAAAAAGAACAAATATATCCATACTACAAGAACTTAATATTGAAGAAGGCTGGCTAGTAAACAGAGAAAACTTAAATATTTTGGACACATTAAACGTCATGATAATCTAGAGAAGACCGTACATGATGGGAAAAAGAAAGAGAGGAAGACCAAAGCGAAGATGGCTGCAAGACATTGCTGATGATCTGCAAATGGACGCATCAGGTCATCTTGCTCACAGCTGAGAGGCCTACAGGAGTGCTGAATGAAGGAATGAATTTAACGATTCATTCACTGATAACAAAGAAGCAGGAATTTAATTATAAAAGTAGCATAGTGTAATCCATATGGTTGCTTCACGGTACTCTAACCTAAACACTAATGAATGAATCGTTATACTGTATAGTTTTTATTGCATCCGGTATTATAGTCATATTCATTGTAGTCATATAATATAGTCATATAATGTATGCATTGGAAGCAAAAATGTTACATTTAAAAACAATACTTGCCTGTCCGCTGCTGGCGAGATTCTTCAGCTGCCGTGCGTGGAGCGGTGCTCCTCACGGCCAATGAAGAAAGGTGCAAATGGGGTTGCCGCGTGGCACCACTGCGGAAAAGGTGATAGAAAGGATAAAGCGAAGCAAACAGTCAAATCACGCACCTCTGGTCTTGAGGTCGTCCACGTCCTAAGTGCACTCATATCAGGTGAAATGTCTGAACCGGCTTAACCCAGACGTTAAGACACTGCTGGCGAGAATTTCGAATGCCGTGCGTGGAGTGAAGCTCCTCCCGGCCAAGGAAGAAACTACGGAAAAGAAGTAAGGGTTGCTGTGTGGCGCCGATGTGAAAAGGTGAAGGAAAGGATAAAGTGAAGTTTAACCGGTACGTCCAGTAGTATCGCTGCGAGAGCAACACATACCACGGCACCTCTGCTCTAGAGGCCGGGCACGTCCGAAATACACCTACACTGGTGAAATATGCCTAAACCGACATACACCAGGGGTGAAACTTGATGTCTACGCATGTGACGGTACCTCTGCTCTAGAGGTCGGTCACGTCCCAAACACGCCCATACTGGGATAATATGCCTAAACCGGCTCAACCCAGGGGTGGAAATCACTAGTGGCGAGGATTCGTCCTCCTGGACAAAAGCTCCATCCTGGTCACAACTAGGAAGGATAGCGGCCACGACCACAAAATGCTGAAGTCGGAGACACTGGACCATGGCAGTCTAGATAAGCAACCACCTCTCACCCGTCGGGATGTATGCGTATACTAATCACGCTGAGGTTTTCCGGTGAGAAAGTCCAACACTGGACTGGATGGGCAACCACCTCTCACCGATACACGGGTATCTCAAAACACGTCGAGGTTTTCCGGTGAGAAAACGGAGGACCACGGGACTTAACGAGGACCACAGGCGTAAATTCAGCAGGATCACAGGGCGGTCTTGGTGGTAGAAGCGAACGAAGAATAATAAGAAGAATACTTGCCTGTGATAATAGATTGCTATGCAGTTTCTCCAGTTACGAGAAAGAGAGAGAGAGAGAAGGAAAGGAGAGAGAGAAAAGGAGACGAAAGAGATAGGCAAATTGTATGCAGTTGTAATTCTTTGAAAGCAAAGCTATAATAGAAAACTAACACATCAGTTTTATATTAAATATCCCTCACCTTATGCCTGTGAAAGGTTAAGGTTACTCACTTCCATACATGACTCACAGAGGTCTTGTGAGTTGTTGTTATCTTCTTCTTCTTCGTTCGCAGTTATTTTTTTTTCTATCCCGAAATTGAGCCCGTGATCTTTCATTTGGCACTGACCACAAAGTGTATCTTAGCGATATGGCTACGAACGATCGGTATTGGTTGTGACAAACAAAATTATTTAAGTTCTCCATGCTTGTTTCGCATGCTCCACAGCCAACATGAGGCTTTTTCTGCTGTTTCTGAAAGGCTTTTCAATGTCCTTGCTCTTGCTTGTCTCTTTATGGCCAGTTGCTTACATAGGTCGTATGCTAATGTTGCTATGAATCCTCTCGCTCCCACTTCTACAGCTATCACTTTTGCCTTGACTCCTGCCCCCATGCTTTAGATGCTTAACCAGATCATTGTAATTCTCACATGATCCAAGATATTCAAAACTGTCCAACTCTTCCAATTTTTTCTCACTGATATGTATTTCAATTGTCTTATTTGTTTTGTTAGTTGTCATCAGTTTAGTTTTCTTTACACTAAGATAAAAGTTTTACTGTGCATTATTCTTACATCTTACATCCTTCCCGTGCCGTTAAACGTCACGTAGGGTTCGTATGGTAATTCGCCAGGTTTTTGTGTTTTCGGCGAATTTTTCAACCTCATAAAGTAATTTTATGCCTACTAATTTGGCCTCTCTTAATAATATCCTAGCAGGCACACTAGAACTGATAAAACAACGTAGAGAAAAGATGTATTGGAAAGTGACAAACAACAACAAAGAGGAATCTCTAGTGAAGTACGAAAAGAAACATAAGAAAAGACAAAAAACAGTACACAGAAGATTGTTGTGAAAGAATAGAAGGACATCAGAAGTGTGGAAGAGATAGTGAAATGTTTAAAGAAATGAAGACATTGACGAGAAATATCATACCTAAACTAAATGTAATTTGTGACGAGATGGGGAATACCTTGACGGAGACAGAGGAAATTCAAGAAAGATGGAAGGAATATTGTAGAGGGATGTATGAAACAACTGACTGTGAAAGCAGAAATCAACAGTGTGAATTATTATTGGAGGAGAAAGAACCTGAACCGACAATAGAAGTTTTATGGGCAATAAAGAATCTGAAAAATGGTAAAATAGTGGTATGTGATGAGATAACAGCTGAACTTATTAAAGCAGGAGGAAAGAAATATACAACAATCTAGTCTGCACTATGTAAAAAGATATGGAATTCAGGTATTTGGCCAAAAAAAATGGAAAAGAATTGTATTCATACCACTGCCAAAAAATGGTGACCTGAAATTATGCACAAACTACAGAACTGTTGCCTTCATTAAACATGTCAGTAAAATTCTGTTAAAAATCCTAATGGATAGACTTGGTAAAAAAATAAAAGGAGAAATCAATATGATCCGAGCTGGTTTTAGACAAGGAAAAGGAACAAGAGGTCATATTAATCTTATGATTAATAATAGAGAAATGCAGAAAATTTAATGTGAGTCTATATTTATCTTTTATATGCTATACAAAGACATTTGATTGTGTACAACACCAGAAAGTTTGGGAAATAATGGAAAAAATGGGATTTCCAACACATTTGATACAATTAACATCGCTGCAGTAAAAATAAATGTTAAAAAGGTCCACCAGGGATGCATACTGTCGCCTTACTTATTTAACTTGTATACTGAAGATATAATGAGGAATGTTAGAGAAGATGTAGACAAAGAAAATTACTGTGCCATAAAAATTGAAGGTTATGAAATACCAGAGATTAGATATGCTGATGACACAGTATTACTGTCCACAACACAAAAAGGAATGAAAAAAACTAATTATGTCAGTCCATAAGAACAGCGAATAGCAAAAGCTCTATCTTAATGCAAAGAAAACTAAATTGATGATAAGTGACAAAACAAACAAGGCAGCTGAAATATGTATCAATGAGGAAATATTGGAAGAAGTGGAGAGTTTTTAATATTTTGGATCACTACTAACTAATAATGGAGATAACAACGAAGGAAATTAAAAGGAGAACATCTTATCGCTCTGTAGAAAGTAAAAGAACTAAAGAATCTTTGGAGGGGAACAGACAGAACTACAAAAATAAGATTTTTAAGGGCACGCATCTTTCCCATCGCAACATATGCCTGTGAGACCTGGACACTTAACAAAACAGCTGAGAAACGCATAAATGCCTTTGAATGTAAATGCTACAGAAGAGTTCTTCAAATATCATGGACACAAAAAAGAACAAACATATCCATACTACAAGAACTTAATATTGAAGAAGGCTGGTTAGTAAAGAGGATTAAACAAAGAAAACTTAAATATTTTGGACGCTTTAAACGTCATGATAATCTAGAGAAGACCGTCTTAGAAGGGTACATAATGAGACAAAGAAAGAGAGGAAGACCAAGGCGTAAATGGATGCAGGATATCGTTGATAATCTGCAAATGGATGCATCAGCAGCAGGACATCTTGCTTACAACAGAGAGGCCTATAGGAGAGCTATAAGGGGGGAAGGGGAGTTTTCCAAGGGACATGCAAATAAATGACTGACTGATCTGGTCGCTATCAATACTGAATAAAGTACACCGATGTGTAACGTTGCCGAGACGGACAATGTGGAATTTTCTGACATATCATGGAGGTCTTTTGATCTCCGATCAGATAGCGTAGCTTAGATTATCTAGTGTTTACTTCAGGAGGTCTGGTCACGATCTGAACAAGTCATTTGATTGGCCCGTCTCTGATCAGACACGACAGAACTCGAGCGGCGAAAGGTCGTCGCAGCGTGGGTAAGTTTTATACTGTGAGCAGTGAATAGAACTGTAACAGAATAACATAAATAAGACGTTTAGGGGGTGGGGAGATTTTCTGTAACAGAATATCGTAAACGAAACATGTGGAGGTGAACAATAGTTATACAAAAATCTTTCTCAGTCAAATCAGTCAAGTTCTTTCAGTATGATATCCGATTTGGAATAAGCAGTGTAAAGTAACAGACTGCCTTTTGTATAGTGCACAAATAACATTTTTATGCGCTTGTTCGGCCAAGATGATGATTTTTATTAGCCTTGATTAATGTCTTATACATCGTCGTTATTGCCACCGGGCTCTATGTTTGAAAGATTGAAGTAGACGTCCAGTGGATATATTTATAAATTTTTAGGATGTTAATTTTAATAGTTCGTCAGTGAACCAGAAACTTCTATGAAACTATGTTTTACAAAACAACGAGGCTTTCATACGGTAAAGTAAGAGAACACAGTTTTGTAGGATAGCGAACTCCGATACTTCGCACGAACTGCGCTATATTGCACCTCCAAAAAAAAGGTGTTTGTATACGAAGTCATTAGTAACTGTTAAATCGACACGAGGATCGTGACACCCAGAAAGAAACAAGGTAATGACACAGAAATTCCGTAGCTTACATTTAGTCTCTCTAGCAGGTCGTTAATATGCTCTTCTCTCGGGACTAGACGGGTGCTCGTCATACCGGAGTCTGTAGTTCGAATCCTAGATAATTCTCTTGTGATTTTTCTTTCTCTCACGTCTCACTAAAGTGCTCTACAATTTTTTCGAGGTCTAATCCTACAAAACCATGTTCTCTAACTTTACCATACGAAAGCTCGTTGTTTCCTATTTATAAAAAAAAATTCTACCTGAAACTAAAAAATAAGAAGATAAGATAAGAAACTAACTTTATGTAAAAAATATTCGTTCGTTTGTTATTGTTGTTCAAGTATGCACCAGACATGGCAGGAGAGAGTGTGTATATTTGTCTAAACAATTGGTAATTGGGATTAAAATGGAGAGAAGTAACCTTACCATCAGTTGTGTCAAAAGTATTTTGCAAAGTTATTCTGAACAGAATTAAAGATATAGTGGATGCTGCAATGAGATAAGAACAAGCAGGATTATATATATATATATATATATATATATATATATATATCGAAAAGGGAGAACTGTCTCGACCAGATCTTTACTCTAAGAATAATACTTGAAGAACATATTAAAAAGCAAAAACCATTAATCCTGAAATTCATAGACTTTAAAAAAGGCATTTGATATCATACGCAGAGGTTCATAGTGAAGAATTTTAAGAATATCTGGAATACAGTCTAAAATTGTTCACATTATTAAGGACCTTTACAATGGATATGTTTGTGCAGTCAAACACAGACGAAGGAATGAACGAATGGATCCAAATTGAAACAGGCGTGAGACAAGGATGTATGTTATCCCCCTTGCTTTTTTGGAATTGCCATAGACTTCATACTGAAAAAAAAAATGCTGAACAGGTACAACTGGCACTGATTGAGTACATGGAACTGGAATAGAAGATCTTGGATTTTGCAGATGACATAACTCTTATCAGTGACAATGTGAAATCGATGGAAGAAAAAACAGATACCCTGTTTCAATGGGTAGTAAAATAGGAGTTTAAATTAACCAGGATAAAACTTCAAATTAACCATGAAGGAAAAATATACATAAAAGGAACAGCTGTTGAAGAAGTAAACCAATTTGCATATCTCGGCAGCTACATAGACCAGGATGGTGACACCAGAAAGGAAATTAGAATTAGAATTGCAAAAGTAGCATTGACCTTCAAGAATCTTGAGAACATATGGCATTCAAAAGTTAAAAACACAAAATACCAAGTTAAGGTTATTCAGTTCAAATGTAATATCCACCCTCATTTATGCATGCGAAAGCTGGAAAACAACTAAAGAAATAGAAAAGAAATTAGACTCTTTTGAAAACAAATGTCTCAGGAAAATACTGGGTATAAAATGGAACGAATTCAAGAACAACGTAGGGATAAGGCAGATGAGCAAACAACAACCTGTCTCATGGGTGATCATAAAAAAGAAGATGGACATATGTCGGTCATGTGATGAGAAGAAACAACCAGAGAATCCCAAAATAAGCTATCAAGTGGAGCACAACAGACCGAAGAAAAAGAGGTCGAACACGTGAAACTCTAAAGAGGACATTGTTAAGAGAGGCCAGTTTAGTGGGAATAACTTCCCTTGATGAGATTGAAAAACTCGCCGAAAACAGGAAATCTTGACAAACTACCATGCGAGCCCTATGTGACTTTTAATGATACGGGAAGGATGTAAGATGTAAGGTAATTAAGCATGGTATTATACGATACTGATATCTCATGTTGCATATTGAAATCTAATGGACATGGGTTCCGGGTTCTTGGCTTCACTACGAATATACTGTGCAGTAGCATTTATTCCCCGCCTCTATCGCTGCCATGACACACCTCCGTATAAATGTGCTTTTGCAGCACACATTCAATCTGCATGAAAAGCCTATTAAACAAATATACCGATAAATCACGCTGAAATCATACACAGAATTTCAATATCGATACGCAAATACAAGAACCCTACATCGCAGATTAATTCACAACTACATAATCTGCACCTCATGAGGTGGGCTCCGCAAAATATACTAATCGCGCGCAGTAATATAAGTACAACGAAGACACTACATGGCTGGCCATTTCCCCAATCCAATCTGATGCAAGCCAATGTTTAAATATACTGAAATCAACTACCAAAACACGTGGACAGTTACTCTTAGATCAAGGTCGTACACCCCTCGACCCAAGCGTGTGTCGTTCACACTCCCTTGGTGGCTCAGTCAGCTCTCATTGCAATGAAACTTTATGATGTTAGAATTCAGAAGGAGGGGTACTAGAGGGAACTATTATCAAAGACAAATCTGTTTTCTGCATGTGAATCAAAAGCAGGAATATTATATTTTAAAGACAGGTAATCATGAGATATTGAAGGCGCCTACCATTGCACGGATGGTTGTTAGCAAATTATCAAGAGATCTGTTGCTTTTCGGTGCGATGTCAGATTTCTAATCAGTTCATAGATGACGTTGAAAGTGAAAGATTGAATTACACTGGGTAAACCAACAGATACATGGATATTTAAGTAGAAAAGTAGGTTGGCTGGGTTTGCCGAATGATATCAAATAATGGTCGGTTGTATCCAGCATCCCACACAGTGAAAGTCGCGTAGTCTGGATAGTCCTACAAGTACGAGGATGTGATTCTCTATAGTATCACAGGACACTTTAGATGTCTTAACAACTGTTAGAAGATGAGGAAACATGGCAATGACGAATATTAACAGTGAAAATGAACGATAGGAATTTGGCAGGACTTGATTTCTATACATTCGACTGTTACTCCTTCAGTCTTTCAACAAACGTAAGCTTGGATTGGACCGCGGTCTACAATGGCAAACTGGATAATTTCTGTTTAAGCAGATTAACGTCTTTAGGGGTAAGCTGATTTAACTCGGGGTCAAATCATTTATCAACATCGTAATGACCGTGTCATTATGCTTCGGCTCAGCGAAACTACTTACCAGACAGGGGAATTAACCTGCTAGCTTTCGGTGCAAACAGTATCGCTGTGCTGTCCATGTACGAATTTCACTTATACAATGTGTTGGTATTTATCAGTGTTTCCCAGGCTTTGCGCCTCCTTTCCTCCCAGGCCATATTCTCAACGCCCCTCCTCCATGTACTACTCGTACAATGGCCTATTAAACTAGGATACGCATTACACAACTAAAAACTTCACATAGCAAATTAATTTATTTAGCAATATGAAGGAGTACATTTATAACTCAACTACTACATTATTTTCTCAACTTGTGATTGATGAGTTTCATGTAGTGACACAAAATTTTCAATATCATGTTGAAAAGTGCTAAAAAGGAAGGTATTATGATCCCCTAGTTGCTGCTTCTACCCCCCCCCCTCCCGCTTACCGTTTTTATTCCACTCCCCTCCTACTGACCCTTTTTCTTTCACCACCCCCTGGTACGTTCCAACGCCCACTTTGGGAAACACTGATATTACTGAACCTGGGGTTTTATGTTTTTTATTAATGCAAAATGTATTCCCGTCTCAGGAACAATACTCATGACAGTGTCCACTTTCTTACTGTCGGGGTAGCGTGATACTCTGGGTTCATGTCAAGCTAGACATTACCTGACCAGTGGTACACGAAAGTTACTGGCCTTTGTAAAAAGCTGTCAGTAGAACGGAGAGTGTGACAGGCGTCAGCGATGCCGTCGTATTACTGTGAATATATTATTTCAAACGAGTAAACCATCGCTTGCGCAAGTCCACGTCTACAGGACGCAGTCTCGATTTCGCGGTTACGGCACTTTTCAAATTTCCTTTGCTTTTTGATCCTCTTTCAGTCGCTGTTCATGCAGGGTTCGGTGTTAGGGCGCTTGGTACCCTTTAGGGATAATTTATTCGTCGTATTTATAATTATAATTTACTTAATGATCAGTCAACACTGTAATTAAAAATAGATATTATAAAAAAAACAAAACAGAATAAATATGTTAATGAGTTTACTTGCATAATTTTTACTATAATTTTTTTGGCGCTTTCGTATTAGCAGTCTCAAATAATTTATTTAGTATTTATTTTTTCACATGCATCTTGCTCTGGTGAAATCATTGCTAAATATTTCCTGTGTCATATTTAACCTGTGATAATTTTAATAAGTTTTAATGTGAAAAATGTGTCCCTGCTAGCATCACCGACGGGGAAGGTTCGGAAAGATTATTTATACAAATGAATTGCAAAGTTTCAAAGAGATATTTAAGTTGTTCTAATACAAACTTCAACAGGCTTTTATAGTCACACATTTCATTGTAGTATTCAAATCCATTTATGTTTTTACTGTCTTCATTGGTAAAAATTATTTTCAATACCTTGCAATGTTTCAGAAGGTTGTCGTTTAAGTCTAGTTTGTGCAAATCGTACAGAAATCCCAAATGATGATTATTATGAACATTTAATAGTTCAAATGTCTTGTTTATGGAAAAAAAAATGTGCACGAAATTTGTCTACTCGAGATTGTATTGCTTCATACTGGCTCCGCATGTTCGTAAGTACATCGCTTACTTGTTCTTCTGGGACGAACTTTGATCAGTAGTTAGAAAATTTGCTTCGATATAAAGCTCTTCACAGCCATTCCCTGACATTTTCCTTTATCTTCTGTCAGAAGACACGAAATATAGAAAGCACTCATCTTTACATAATAATAAATTCTGAAGCCTTATTTTCTGCTTCCTTCATGTTCGGGCTGTTGATATAACCTTGTCTTTTTATGTTACAAATATTAAAGCCCCAGTCTTACAGACTTAGTCATATTACAAAATTATATGTGATTGAGTATGAATCCCAAACATGTTGTTTAATGAATAGTATCTTTTTTTTACATGAAACAAAACGAATTATCACAATTCAGCGAGCCTGGCATCCTTTTCACATCCATGTAGAGCTACAGTAATAATTATCAAATGGAAAACTAAAACCTGACTGGCTGAGATTAGAAATAATAATTTTTCAAGGTGCAATTTTGAACACATAATCTGCGGACCAGGGTGAACCAATCACAAAATTATAAAGATGGTGCAATATTGATTAGGCAGCCATAAATTTCTTATCTGGATGGCATGTGATGTGATAATTCTTTAACTACGAGTAAGTAAGTTGCTTTATATTACCATCGTTATCTTCCAGTGTATGAATGAATTATTAATTTTGCTTGTGTGGTAAAGACAGAACTGTTGCCCTGATTAGTCATGCCAGTAAAATTCTGTTAAAAATCATAATGGGTAGACTTCGAAAGAAAATAGAAGAAGAAGTCAATATGGTCCAAGCTGGCTTCAGGCAAGGAAGAGGATCAAGAGATCATATATTCAATCTAAGATTAATAATAGAGAAATGCAGGGAGTTTAATGTGAATCTATATTTATCCTTTATAGACTACTCAAAGGCATTTGATTGTGTACAACACCAGAAACTTTGGGAAATAATGGAAAAAATGGGATTTCCAACACATTTGATACAATTAACATCACTGCTGTATTTGGACCAACAAGCAGCAGTAAGAATAAATGGTGAAACAACAACTTGGTTTGACATAAAACAAGGGGCCCGTCAGGGGTGCATATTGTCACCCTACTTATTTAACTTGTATACTGAAAATATAATGAGGAATGTTAGAGAAGATGTAGACAAAGAATATTACGATGCCATAACAGTTGGAGGTTATGAAATACCAGAGATTAGATATGCTGATGACACAGTATTGCTGTCCACAACACAAGAAGGAATGGAAAAACTAATTATGTCAGTCCGCAAGAACAGCGAAGAGCAGAACCTCTATCTTAATGCAAAGAAAACTAAAGTGATGACAACTGACAAAACAAACAAGGCAACTGAAATATGTATCAATGAGGAAAAACTGGAAGAAGTGGAGAGTTTTGAATATCTTGGATCACTACTAACTAATAATGGAGATATAATGAGGGAAATTAAAAGGAGGACATCTATTGCTCTTCAGAAAGTAAAACAAATAAAGAATCTGTGGAGAGGAGCAGACAGAACCACAAAAATAAGATTTTTAAGGGCATGCATCTTTCCCATCGCAACATATGCCTGTGAGACCTGGACACTTAACAAAACAGCTGAGAAACACATAAATGCCTTTGAATGTAAATGCTATAGAAGAGTGCTCCAAATATCGTGGACACAAAAAAGAACAAATATATCTGTACTACAAGAGCTTAATATTGAAGAAGGCTGGCTAGTAAAGAGGATTAAAGAGAGAAAACTTAAATATTTTGGACACATTAAACGTCATGATAATTTAGAGAAGACCGTATTGGAAGGATACATAATGGGAAAAAGAAAAAGAGGAAGACCGAAACGAAGATGGCTGCAAGACATCGTTGATGATCTGGAAATGGATGCAGCAGCAGCAGGCCATCTTGCTCACAACCGAGAGGCCTACAGGAGTGCTGTTTGGGAGGCAAAGTTCCGCAAGGGACATGCAAAGGAATGAATGAATGAATGGTAAAGACATAGATGCTATTATGGTTTAAGACTTAAGCTTTTCTGGTAGAACTTACTTTTCAGTAAAATGCCTACGTAGGCCTAGTTTTCGTATGTTATTGCAAAATGTTAAACTTAAGTCTCATATTCCTTTCCACAGTAAATACTAATTCTCTAGAGAATTTAAAGAAAAAATAGAACCATTTGTTACAATACTGTGATCATGACCTAGTCTGATCTACGTAGGTTTCGAGATTTGTTGACTCTCTGTTCTGCTGCAAACCGATGAAGTTGTATAACTTCATTGTGAAATGTAAATCTACCTCATTACAGGTCTAATGCTGAAGATTTATTTTGACTTGATCTTACATAAATCCTTTTTTTTTTTCCTCAATGTCAAGACAGATCAGAGGCAATCTGTCTTTTATGATGTTTAGAAATACCTGTGTTTTGGAGATGTATAAAATAAGTCAACAATGTTTTTAGAGATATTAGGAATTGATTACTCTCTGTGTTCATGAATAGACTTAAAGGATTGTAGGAGTTCATGTAGACACATGAATGCTTAAGATAATTTAATTGTTGTTCGCAGTTTCAACAAAGTCCATGACTAAATGATGTAGTATGTATGACCAACATAAATATTTTGTCCCCTAGCTAACAAATCTGAATATTACAAGCATTTTTGTTCTTATTTTTCTTGTGGAGAGCAGGTGAATGCGAATCTAGACCATGCAAATGGAGATACACGTCAAATATGTCAGTCTCAAGAACTGTCTATAACAGTGGTTCCCAACCTTCTTCTGCTTGCGTACCCCTTGGCTGCCTACTTCCATAAATTGAATCTTTTTATATTAGCAGAATTGTTTGTTACTATTGTAGTTGCTGTCATTTTCAAATGTATGTGTTGTAAATGTAAATATTTTCCGGCATTAACCAACTTCTTCTCACGTGCCCCTAAACGTCGTTCTGCTTGGGGGGGGGGGGGTACATGTACCCCAGGTTGGAACCACTGGTCTATAATATGACTAATTCAAATGCTCATTCGACTGTCCTATCATTGTCGCCAGCCAATTATCACACTACAAACATAAAGACAAATAAATGAAAACTAGACAAAGAAAAAATAATGAAAATTCCTCTCAATCAAAATGGAAAAATACACATAGAAGGGACAGATATTGAAGAAGTCAATCAATTTGCATACCTTGGCAGCTACATAGACCAGGATGGTGACACTAGAAAGGAAGTTAGAATCAGAATTGCAAAAGCAGCATCAGTCTTCAAGAATCTTGAGAACATATGGTTATTAGCACAAAAACCAAGTTAAGACTATTCAATTCAAATGTAATATCCACCCTCATTTATGCATGAGAAAGCTGGAAAACAACTAAAGAAATAGAAAAGAAATTAGACTCTTTTGAAAACAAATGCCTAAGGAAAATACTCGGCATCAAGTGGAATGAATTCAAGAACAATGCAGAGATAAGACAGATGACTGAACAACAACCAGTCTCATGGGTGATCAGGAAAAGGAGATGGACATATGTTGGTCACTTGATGAGAAGAAATGATCAGAGAATCCCAAAACAAGCTATCAAGTGGAACACAACAGGCCGAAGAAAAAGAGGCAGACCGCGTGAAACTCTGAAGAGGGCATTATTAAGAGAGGCGAAATTAACAGGCATAAAATCCTTTGATGAGGTTGAAAGACTCGCCGAAGACAGGAAAAATTGGCGAACTACTTTGCTAGCCCTATGTGACGTTTAACGGCACGGGAAGAATATAAGATATATAAGAAGACAAAGAAAAATTTGACCGAATCAAATTATGCAGTATTTTCTTTCCAAATACAGTATCTTTTTTAAGTGGCTGAAAATATTATAGCTGGTCCTATTCTACAACTTTTGTACAATTTCTCGCTTATTCAGTTCAAACACAGAGTGAAAGGTTTCAGGATTATAGAGTAAAAAGATGAAAAAAAAGTTAGCTGGTTTGTAGCGATTCACACGATCTCGTCAAAATATAATCTTGTGGGGAAATTCTAACCAGATTTAACGGACACTTCAAATATTAACGGAGTGTAACCTAATGTCGAGCACCGAGAGCGAGAGCACGTGTACGATGTAGTCCATTTGTCTGGGACACCTCAGCCTGGCGAAGACTGAGTGTGGTGGCTGCGGCGCAGTAACCGGGTAAAACAGGACACACGCGTATCTAACCTCGTAGAATGGTCATGATACAATCCGGTCTTGCAGCATGGTTTCGTTCCGGCCCTTCTCCAGATGGAAGGAAGAAAGATGAATCCTACGCCTCAAAACAACCAAAAAAAAACAAAACACGACGGCCTGAAAGAATCAGAAAAGCAGGCCAGAGGCAGCAAATTCAACAGTGGCTCAGTGGAATGCAGAGGGAGTGCGAGACAAGAAAATCGAACTCCAAATTTTCTGAAAACAAACGGCATAGAAATTCTTCGCATTCAAGAAACGCATCTAAGAGAAACACTTAGGTTATCAATACGAGACTATGAGTGCTTTCGACATGACGGACCGAACAGACCAAAGAGTGGAACCTAGTCAAAACATCCATCCCAGCTGTAGAAATAAGCAGATCTACAAAAAGGAGAGGTAGAATACCTAACAGCAAAACTTCTTCTAACCTGTGGACATATGCAAATTACCAACTGTTACAGCTCTCCTGCCACAGTCCTACAGCTCCACAAAATAAAAGTCGAAAGCGCAAAACATCTTATTGTTGATGACTTCAACAGCCACTCCCCAGGCTGGGACTACGAGACACTGAATCACAGAGGAGAAAACTGGAAGACTGGATGATAGACAACTAACTCTTATTAACCGACCAAAAGACAAACCAACCTTCTATTCCAGGGCATCGAAAAAATCAAGCACACCTGACCTTTCTGCAGCAACAGACGATACATATTGACTTACAATTAGAACAATCAACACACAACTGTGGGGAAGTGACCTTGTGCCTATTACACTCAAAATCTATAGAGAAGAGTGCCCAAAACAACCTAACATAGTACCTATATGGAACTTCAGAAAAGCAAACTGGAATGAATACAAAGAGCAAACACATCAGCAGTGCCTGCAGATCACTCTAACCAAAAACATACATCGCAAAGTGACAATCCTAACAAACATAATCCTGGAAGCTGCCAAGAAGTACATACTCAGAAGCAGAAGAAACAACTACAAACCCTTCTGGAGCAGAGAACTGGAGAAGCTGCACAATATTCTGTCTGAAGTCAGAAAAAATGGAGTGCAACCCAACCACTGAAAACACCAAAACACACAGTAACACTAAATAAGCCTTCAACAACAGGAAGATAGCTGAATACCAAAGAGCATGGAATGAAAAACAATAGCTCATTGAGCCTGGATAAGATACTAACAAACTGTG
Organism: Achatina immaculata; assembly: GCA_009760885.1. Classification (NCBI taxonomy): domain Eukaryota; kingdom Metazoa; phylum Mollusca; class Gastropoda; order Stylommatophora; family Achatinidae; genus Lissachatina; species Lissachatina immaculata. Next base: position 4,868,110 of record CM019695.1, on the reverse strand, counting down.
TAACCTGATCAGAATCATAAATGAAGACAAATCACCAACACGGTCATAGAAGAAGCTGGAAAACATCATGCTGAGAAAATGGCAGCAAACATCCTGGCAGATCATCACAGAGGTGAGAGCATCACAACAATCCCCAAAAGACGAATCTTACATCTTACATTCTTCCCGTGCCATTAAACATCACATAGGTTGTGAACCACTTTAGCACTAATTAACGGAGTGTGCATGGTAGTTAGCCAAGTTTTCCGCGAACTTTTCAACCTCATCAAGGGATTTTATGCCTACTAATTTGGCCTCTCCTAACAATGCCCTCTTTAGAGTTTTACGTGGTCGACCTTTTTTTCTTCGGCCTTTTGTGTTCCACCTAATAGCTTGTTAGGGGATCGTCTTATCACATGATCGATCTATGTCCATCTTATTTTTATGATCACCCATGAAAAAGGTTGTTGTTCGCTCACCTGTCTTATCTCTGCGTTGTTCTTGAATTTCTTCCACTTTGTACTGAGAATTTTCTTTAGGGATTTGTTTTCGAAAGAGTCTATTTCTTATATAATTCTTTAGTTGTCTTCCAACCTACACATGCATAAATGAGGGTGGTTGTCACATTTGAATTTAATAATCTTAACTTGGTTTTTGTACTTATAACTTTTGAATACAAAATGTTCTCAAGATTCTTGAAGGTCAGTGCTGCTTTTGCAATTCTAACTCTAACTTCCTTTCTGGTGTCACCATCCTGGTCTATGTAGCTGCTGAGATATGCAAATTAGTTTACTTCTTCAACAGCTGTTCCTTCTATGTATATTTGTCCTTCGTGGTTAATGAGAAGTTTCATTATTTTTGTTTTATCCTGGTTAATTTCAAGTCCTGTTTTCCTAGCCATTAAAGACAGGGTTTTTACTTGCACTGATTTCACATTGTCATCTGCAAAATCAAGATCTTCCAGTTGGGTCTCATGTACCCAATCAATTCCCGTTTTACCTGTGCAGGATTTTTTCATTATGAAGTCAATTCCAAACTGCAAAGGAGATAATATACATCCTTGTTTCACGCCTGTTTCAATCTGGAACCATTCACTCATTCTTTTTTCTGTGTTGACTGCACAAACATATCCATTGTAGAGGTTTCTAATGATGTTGACAATCTTAGACGGTATTCTTAAAATTCTCCACAATGATTCTTTGTGTATGCTATCAAATGCCATTTTAAATTTTATGAAGTTTAGGATTAATGGTCTTTGCTTTTCAATTTGTTCTTCAAGTATTATTCTGTAAAGTTTTGGTCGAGACAGCTTCTCATTTTTCGAAATCCTGCCTGTTTTTTCATTGCAGCATCCACTATATCTTGAAGTCTATTCAGAATGAATAACTTTGAAAAATAATTTTGACACAGCTGATAGTACGGTTACTCTTCTCCAGCATTTGCAATCGTTGCGTTTTGTCAGTATTTTAGCAATGATTCCTTTTTTTTCTAATTTCTTTCCAAACTTTATTAAACATTATCTGTAGTTGGTTCATGTTGTCAATGTTAATAGATTTTAACATTTTGGATGTTATTTCATCTTCACCTGCAGATTTGTTGTTAGCCATTAGATCTTCTTCTGTTTCAATTTCATGCAATGTAATTTCATCCAGGTTGACAATTAGTTGTTGGAATGGTAAATCGGTTTCAAGGTCTATCAATTTATATGGGTGTGGTCAATTAAGTATTTCTTGGAAGTGTTATTTGCTTTTGGTCTTTACTTGAAGTTAATAGTGTGCCATTTTTGCTAAGGATTGGTCTTTCTTTGGATGCAGTAGTACCTGTTAGCCTCTTTTGTATGTTATATAGAGTTTTGCTGTCTCCTGTTTTTGCTACTTTCTCTGCTTCTTTCGCCATATTGTCCATGTAATCTTTCTCCATTCTTCCTACTCTCTTACTTGTATTGGCAAAGATAAACATGTGAATATATTGTGATAATGTAGTTTGTTGTTAAAGTATTCTTTCCCTTGTTAAACATTCTTTTGTTGTAAGTCTCCATGCAGAAAAAAAATTGTTCTCGTTTTTCTGTTTAATTCCACTGTAAAAACTATTTATTCTGTATTTTACTGTGACAAAAATCTTTTTTCTGTAGTATTTCCACTGTTTAAAAGTCTTTGCTTTCTTGCATTAATCCTGCTGTGAGAATTATCTTTTGACTTTTTGGGGTAAATCTTCTCTACAGTTTTGTTTTCTTATGTTGGGTCTGCTGCAAAAAAGTCTTTCTTTCCAGAGCTAACCAAGTTTGTGACAGATTTGATTCTTTCATTTCTTCTATTAGGCTTGCATTTCTAACTTTTTTTAGTTACCTGTCCTCCTGATCTGCTTCTTCAGTTTACCTATGTCTCTTATTTTTTGCCTTTATTCTTCAACAGCTGCATTCCAAGAGAGGATTTGATAGTTATGATTTAAGCCAGATTTCATATGCTCAGTTTTATCCTAAGTCACAGGGATTGCATATGCTCGGTTGTATCCTAAGTCAGAGGGATTACATATGCTCAGTTGTATCCTAAGTCAGAGGGATTACATATGCTCAGTTGTATCCTAAGTCAGAGGGATTACATATGCTCAGTTGTATCCTAAGTCAGAGGGATTTGCTCAGTTGTATCCTGAGTCAGAGGGAAATGTTACAAGCTTTTACTGTCTTCGTTTACAAATTCATAATTTGTTCATTGCTTGCATTTTATTTCATCACAGCAATTTTATCACTTTTATAATAACCTTCATGTGTTGAGAGTGATGTACAGCAAAACCCAGTGATCTCACTTCCAGCAACTTGCCTCCAGACAGTAATGTTACCCGTTATATACAACATTCATGTATCTAAACGAATTGCAAAAGCTCAATTAAATGTTGTAGAAATGTTACACAGGCTGTGCTTAGAAACAGTTAGAGCACCTGAATGTATCCCGGACCTGATTTCAGCTGTACAGCATTGCCAACAGAGTGCGTTACATGTCCACCATTGTATGAACAAACAGATGGCTTGTGAATTGAGTGGGATCTTTGTTGTTTAGTATATTAAATCCATTAGTAGATAATTACATTTCATCTCTAAATAGTTGTAAGTTATGCAGGCATTTAACTGCAGCTTACAAATGAATTTAAGCAGTTTAATATTGATCAGTAACGTGTACTATTTAGTATTGCTCATATAGTATGGCGGCCTGGTTAGCTGAGTGCTTAGAATCAGGTAGTACCGGGTTCAGTCCCAGCAGTGGGATTTTTTTTTTCTGGTACACACCAGACCCCCGGGGTTCACCTAGCCTCTACTTCTTCTTCTTCTTCGTTCGCATCTACCACAAAGACCGCCCTTTGATCCTGCTGAATTTACACATGTGGTCCTCGTTAAGTCCCGTGGTCCCACAAAGGACCACATGAGATCCCCGAGAAAGGTTCCACAAAAGGTTCAGAGTATCGCAGGGCTTGAGCCTGTATTCTTGGTGGGTCTCAGAAGCGGGATTACGTGACACCGTGGTATTCGTTGCACCAGTTTAGTCTAGAGTTGGACTTTCTCACCGGAAAACCTCGACGTGTTTTGAGATACCCGTGTATCACCGCCGGGTGGTTGCCTATCCAGTCCAGTGTTGGACTTTCTCACCGGAAAACCTCAGCGTGATTTAGGATATGCATACATCCCCGCCGGGTGAGAGGTGGTTGCCTATCTAGACTGCCCTGGTCCAGTGTCTCCGACTTCAGCATTTTGTGGTCGTGGCCGCTACTCTTCCTAGTTGTGACCAGGATGGAGCTTTTGTCCAGGAGGACGAATCCTCGCCACTAGTGATTTCCACCCCTGGGTTGAGCCGGTTTATGCATATTTTCCCACGTGTTTGGGACGTGACCGACCTTTAGAGCAGAGGTACCGTCACATGCGTAGCCTTCAAGTTTCACCCCTGGTATGAGCCGATTTAGGCATATTTCACCAGTATGGGTGTATATAGGGTGTGACCGACCTCTAGAGCTGAGGTGGCGTGACATGCCTAGCCATCAAGTTTCACCCCTGGTGTATGCCGGTTTAGGCATATTTCACCAGTGTATGTGTATTTCGGACGTGGCTTGCCTCTAGAGCAGAGGCGCCGTGGTATGTGTAGCTCTCCCAGCGATACTACTGGACATACCGATTAAACTTCACTTTATCCTTTCCATCATCTTTTCACATCGGCGCCGCAAAGCAACCCTTACTTCTTTTCCGCAGTTTATTCCTTGACCGGGAGGAGCTTCACTCCACGCGCGGCATCCGAAGAGAATCGCCACCACTGTCTTAACCTCTGGGTTAAGCCTGTTCAGGCATTTCACCCGATATGAGTGCACTTAAGACATGGCTTACCTCAAGACCAGAGGTGCAGTGATTTGACTGTTTGCTTCGCATTATCCTTTTAAAAAAAATAGAAAACTAAGCCATATAGTCACCCTGAGTGAAGGTGTTCTTCAGGGAGGAGTTATTTCTCCCATTCTATCCCTGTGTGTATATAAAGGCGTCGTTTGAGATTTTTCTAAAAGATCGTGTGAAGTATGAATCTCATGAAAGGGGAATTGTGGGAAAGACTGTTGAATGGCAGTCAGTTTAATGTGAAACTGAGGATGGATTTTCATGTTACTGTCGAGAAGATGTGATGTCTCGTAATTGTTATTGGGTTTTTTTTAAAGTATGACAGGACTCGCCATGTGGCAGGGCAACCTGTCAGCAGTCAACATTGCATCAACATTTTCATTACCATCAACTCCATCGAATATATTTCATAACAGCTTACCATACTGGACTGACTTGCTCTTCTGTATCTTTGCCAACACAATGTTAGAAAGAATATGGGAGAGAAACTGAAGATGAGGGCGAAGACGGTGTGTAAACTAATTCAGAATACTCAGTAATCAGAAACCTGACCAAAGAGACCAGTTACAGTTCAGATAGAACAGGCTCCATATTGTTTAGGGAATCACACGGGTACAGAGTTACGAAGACAATATTGTCACAATGGTGACAAGAAGGCATAGAGACATACTATTTGAAACATACAACAAATAACAACAGAATTGAAGCACCTTACACTTTTAACAACTGTGAGCCTACAATGGGTACCATCCCACTATGAAATAGCTAGCATTGAAATAGCTGAACCTATCCAAAGCTTGCCGCAATCAAGAATGGAAGAAACAACTGAAATCCAACATGAACCAGATCCAATAGACCAACTACAAAGACATCAGAAAACAATCCTCTTTTGCCTAAGGACAGCCCACTGCAGACTACTGAGCCACCTACATCTACTCAAAATGTATCACACAGATGAGTGTCCATGTGGCAATTGAGTCCAGACTCCAGAACATATCCTTCAAGAGTGGCCAAACCATGCGAACCTGAAGCGTGAGACATGGACGAAGGACGAGCTTGGGACAAAAGCTTTGAAGCTTTTATCAGGATCTGGAGAGGACTGCAGGCTTTGCCATGTCGACAGGGATCAGGATCTGATGTGACCACCAACCTCGAACACAGAAGAAGAATAATAAGAATAAGAAGAAGCTGGTTAGTCCCTGTCTCTGTGTCACTTACTGAAGATGAGTTTGATGTGGCAGGATTTAAAAAAGATGATGCAGCCAAATATTTTCAGTCATGTGAACTGTGACTTCTTCATAGAGCGCATTGCTTGGTGATCATGCTTCAACATCATCGCTTATGTTCAGTCTGTTATTTTTTTCACTAGTTTTTTTTTGGTAATGACATTTAATGGCACTGTAACATGCATAACTATTTATTATTTCCTGCCACTGGTTTTCAACAGCGTATTTCGTTTGTGAAATTTCTCTCGAATAACTTTATAAGATTACCATCAGCATTTTCTGCCCACATTAAGTATAGGATCGTAATAGGAGAGCTGAGGAAAAGAAATTTTGTCGACAGATGTGTATTATCATCTGATAAAAACCATGCCACAAACAATAACACGCTGAAACAAGCCGTTTAGCTCACAAGCAAAATAAAAGTGAAAACAACATTTGGATTGTTGTTTAATTGGATATATTTCTAGTATATATAACTGCTTAGATGGTTCTTCATAATTAAGACTCTTTGTCAAGATGATTATAGTAACACTGTTTTCCTTGTTTTTATGGTTATAATTCATACACACAGCTAATTAGCAAGCTATGGCCGTCTTTGAGATACATTTTCACTAATTTTGTTTTTACATCATTTTGATTTATATCTCCATGGAAAGAGTAATAAACACTTAATTATGTTGTAGAGTTGATGCCATTCCATTTATTTTCCTCTCAAAGCATTACCTTCCTGATTTTGGTAAATGTCCGTATTCAGAATACAAATGCATTTATTTTGTTGTTAGAGGGAAAATTATATTTCACAAAACACTATGGGTCCCTTTCATGATGTAAGCGCTGGCTGTTTTTGTGACTTGCCATGAGTATTCACAAATAGTTGTATTAATTGATGTTCATGATGTTAATTATGCTATAATGTTGTGATGTAGCTTACCTTTTACTACTTTGTTTTGATGGGGATATGGTAAACATTCTAAAGGTCGCATTTCGCAGCCAAAAGGTTCACTTCGCATATCGGTTGGTGCGTTTAAGAATTAGGCCCCTTAGAATGAAAACATGATTAATGACGGATGCCATTCCATACAGCTTTTCACTGAACGAAAGTACTGACGTTCTACAAGAAAGGACAAACAGGCTTTCTTGGTATACTTCTTTCTGGTGGATCCTGTCTGCTGCAGAATGTGATGGAAAATATGTATGCTATATTCTCCTAAGAACTGCTAATAAGAGAAAAGGGGACATAATATCTTTCACATACCAACCCCCGCAACAATACAACTCCTGTCTTTTCCTTTCAACTATCTTTTCTTTACGTGTTTTCCTCCTCTTCTTCCTCCTCGGCCTCGCCAGCTTCCTCGGCAGTAGCGTCCTGATATTGCTGATATTCGGAGACTAAGTCATTCATGTTAGACTCTGCTTCAGTGAACTCCATTTCATCCATGCCCTCGCCAGTGTACCAGTGCAAGAATGCCTTGCGTCGGAACATTGCTGACAAAGGAGAAAGAAACACAGAAGAAACATTGTCTTTTTTTCTAGTAAGGCTGATTATTTTGCATTCAAGTCTTCAAACAATCAAAGATACAGAACACGCGAAAACACAGCTAGCTCGCACAGTACGAAATAAATGTATCAGTCACTGAAAACTTGTGATTCCCAAAATGAGTTTTATGAATTTACTTTTAGGAAAAGAGCGTACTGTCACCCATTTTGTGATTTCACAGTATAAATGAATTAATTTTAAATGTAAATAATCCAACAGATTAGATAGTTAAGCCAATAGTATCAGAGAGGTAGATATTACAATACCAATAGAGGCAGTAGATATGACAATACTAACAGACGCAGTAAATATGACAATACACAAACAGAGGCAGTAAATATGACAGTACAATAATAGATACAGTAGATATGACAATACTAACAGAGACCGCAGATATGATAATTCTAACAATGATGGTGAATACGTCATCAAGAATATAACAACAATCACAGGTATAGACGATAACTATCACAATCATAAAAGAAACTTCAAGATGATATAGAAGCAACATTCCTAACAATGCAGAGGGCAGGGATAAGAGACAGATCCTCTACAGATGGATCCTAGCTATGTAAGAGTTTGAAAGAGAGAGGGAGAGAGAAATAGGAATCTATGCAGAAAATACAAATCAGTGATGGAAGTTATAAGTAGTATGAAAATAAAAATGGAAACAGAGCACACCTGTAAACTGCTCGGCTACTCGTTTAAATAGCTCCTGAATGGCCGTAGTATTGCCTATGAAGGTTGAGGACATCTTTAAACCCCGTGGCGGAATGTCACATACTGCAGTTTTTACATTGCTTGGAATCCACTCAACGAAGTAGGACGAGTTCTTGTTCTGAACATTTAACATCTGCTCATCCACCTCTGAGGAGTAATACATTTACAGTGTGTAAAAGTAAAACTAAAAGCCAAATAGACGAAATAATTATCACAGTTTGAATGTAGAAATAAAAAGCAGGACCCAAGACTTTTTGAACCTTTTAATCTTCCGCACAACTGAACATGGTCCAGGATTCTGCTGCTAAATACACGACGAACCTACAATACTGTTAACATATCTATTACATATGACTTTGCTGTGCATATCGTGTCATTTTTCAGACTAAAAAAAAATTCAAGTCTTGTCAAGTGTTTATGTAGATGATATCTAAGAACTAGTGAGTGCGAAATTTTGCTTTCTTTTGGGGAATAAAGCTAGCTGATACTGTCACAAATATCAAGGAAATTATCATTGATCAAATACAGGTTTATAAATTGTTTAATCGTTTGGAAAGCTCTGCAATATCAGTTAAAGCCACCCTCATTCATCGTGCTCTTTCACCAGCTGAAATAAAGAAAAATATTTGTCAAATTGTCCTTGAAAATCAAATTTGGACAGTTCTGAAATCTTATGATTGCAATTTCATGACTGCTCGGAGCATGCAAACATGCTGTATGAGAGGGGATTCCACTTGTTTATTTTGTTTTTTCTAATACTGCACTACTTTCGGAGGCCCTGCATGCAGCAAACATTTTCATAGAAGTGAAAAACTAGGCATTGTTTCATGCATTATGACAATTACCCCGTTCACATAGTCATTACTGTCTAGCAGCAACAAAACTGCGGATGTGCTCCATTCTCCCTTCTAATATCGCCATGTTTCAAAAGACTTATTTTGTCCCCATTGATGAAGCAGCAACTGAAAAGATGTTTTACTGACTATAAAATTTCAATGAAAATTACCGAACGCACTTGGCAGCACTTCCAATAAAAATACCCGGAACGCAACAGACAAGTTCCGAATACCACTGTCCCGCAGTATCTGTTCTAGTACCTTGAACTGGCTAAGTCTAGTTCTCGTGGGACAGAGAAATTCTTAAAAAAAAATTAGGCAAACGAATGACAAAGTAAAATTTATATTAAAAATTTGCTGGTATTTCAAAATAATTTTTCCCCTAAACTCTGCACATTTTACTGAACTGTTTCATCTAAATTTTCACAATGACTCCTTTCAAAGAAAATATACATACTTTCTTTTTATTTTAAAGCGCTTAGAAACTATTTGATTAAAATAATAAAGTAATACTCATAATATATCTTATATCTTATATATCTTATATCCTTCCCGTGCCGTTAAACGTCACACAGTAAAGTAGTTCGCCAATTTTTCCTGTCTTCGGCGAGTCTTTCAACCTCAACAAAGGATTTTATGCCTGTTAACTTGGCCTCTCTTAATAATGTCCTCTTCAGAGTTTCACGCGGTCTGCCCCTTTTTCTTCGGCCTGTTGTGTTCCACTTGATAGCTTGTTTTGGGATTCTCTGATCATTTCTTCTCATCAAGTGACCAACATATGTCCATCTCCTTTTCCTTTCCCATAATATATCAGGCAAATAATAATCAGAGTAATAAATAGTAATAATTCTAATCATAACAATAAATAGCACTTGTCTGAGACTGAACTTCCAATTTTTGTATTCACTGTCAACACGCTTCAGCACTGTACTACTATCAGTTTAATGTCACAAGTGTACTGCCGCAGATTGTGATTGTATAGACAACACAAGGTATTATGTATAGACATCAGCTGTACCACATAAACTTAGACGGAAGACATGACAGTATGATGTTTATTCAAAAGTATAACTCTAAGAGTGGTTCGAAAGAGTCAGACAAATCTCGAAAATGTAAGTATGATCATGTTGGAACAATAGTGGTTGTCTGATAAAACTTCTCAAAAATGATAAGTTTCCTACAGTGAAATCTAAGCACTGATGGTTTTCCTCAGTAAAAGCATTTCTGGCCATGTAAGACTTTTAACCAGGTAGATGTAAACTTTGTGTTTTATTGAGCACTGTTTTGCTGAACAGCTTCTCTTATAGCTTAAATTTAATAATGGTGGGGTTCTCAACTAGTGGCAAATTCAAGTGGGGGGAATCTTATGGTTGTTAGAGAGTGGGGTGGATGATGCGGTGTATAAATGGTGCCACAGAGTGACAGACTCAGACCGCGGGAATATTAATCGGTTTACAAACTACAACTCTACAGATTGTACATAGTTTACAGGACATCACATTTTATTGAATGTCGCAGATTACACGAACAGCCGATATACTGCCATTACAGTTACGACTTGTAACTCAGTGGTGCATTTTTGACCTTTCTAACTGTTGCAGCATTTTCCCTTACATGACCCACATCGCTGGATTCTGTTATCTGAACTTGATGGCCTTTTTGTTTCCCGTCAGTCGACAGTTGAAATTCTGTTGCTGATGTTAATTAGGTAACGCCAACTCTACATAGATTGTTCAGAATATGAGTATATACTATATTACTGTTTTATTAAAAATAATCATTACATACAAAGTTTAATAATATATAACACCAATAACCCCATTATAAATGACATTTTTTCATGGTGGAAAAGCAATAGATCTGCCATTACCTTTTTATGAATGCCCAAATGATTGCTATTGTTACTTGACATAATTATAAATTATGTATTTATAAAGATTAATATTTCATTTTTTAAAATCTGGATAAATATTCCATTTACACCAGTAGTTATAGTTAGCGTTTTCTTGTTTTGTTTTTCTTTTTAATTCACAATCTGTGAACCATCCGACATATCATAAAAAAAAGATAGGATGATTCATATATTCAAAATGGATGCACATCCATTACCACCAATTGAAAAGAAAAACCTAGTGTGTTATTTGCTGCAAAGTTTTATCAAACCACTCTATTAAATTAACGAAGATGAAGCAATATTTGCAGAATACTAATACTTGACACAAGGATAAGATATAAGGTTGTTTTTTTTTAACATCATTGGAACGGTCTACAAAGATTAAGCTAGATACAGCTGAGGCGTTCCAAGAAATGAGCTACAAAGTTGCTGAAGCTTCGTATGTTGCAGCAATGGAGATGACAAAGTAGGAAAAAAAAACAAAATGGGGATACTTTGATCAAAACTTGCGCTCTCAAAATGGTGGAATTGTGTGGAGAAATGAATTGGAGAAAAAAACCTTGAGCAATTTCACTATCAAACGGTACTGTTCAAGGGAAAATCAGTGACACGGCCATTGAATTTAAGACTCTGCAGTATTTGTCTTATTTTCAGTTTGTTTGATGTGGCGTTGTGTTACGAGTTGTTTGCAAAATATGTTCATTCAGGTTCATTTAAAGAGGAATTTCACTTTTGTTCTTCTCTTGAAACAACTACCAAGACCTCAGATATTTTGGAAAAGGTCTCATCTTTTTTTTTCTGAATCACGAAATCTTTTATGGAATAATGTTTGTGGGTCTATTCAGATAGAGCACCAGCTATTTGGGCACAAATCTAGATCTCACGAAAATTCCAAAGTGAAAGGCGTGATGATCTATCGTAAGGCATCTGGTCTCAGAAACACTTCCAGCTCCACTAGAAGCAGTCCAACTGTGAACTTATCAAAGAGCTCTCCACTCACAACAAATGTGTATTGACACATAATTTACTGCAGACCATAATTTACTTCTTTCTGGCATAAAAGTTCGGTGGCTTTCATAAGAAAACATGTACCTGAAAGAGTATTTGAACTTAAAGATGAGCTCAACTTATTTTTGAAGTTAAAGGTGAGATAGAATTTCTTTTTGCATTTCATGGAAGCATTTCTGGTTGGATTAAGAGAAATGGATCATGTGCCTAACTGTTGGTTAAATTTTTTTAATAACTGAATAAATTGATTTTTCAAATGCAAAGAATAAAATATAAACATCACAAGATTCACTGATTCCTTGAAAGTCTTCATGAACAAGCTGAAAAATTATAAGATAATGTTTATATTTATACTGAATATAAAAAAAATATTCCAAGGTCTGAAAAACTATACCACTAGTGTTGCTGCTAATGGTAATGACCAAGTGCTTCCAGAAAATGCAAAAAAAAAACAACAAAACAACAACAACAAAGAAACAAAAATGAAACTGCAGCATTTGACAGGATCAGAAAATTAATCCAGTTGATACTTTCAGTGATGACAAGTGCGAAATCCATTCAATTGCCAGCTGAACAAAATTCCTGATGATTTTCAAGATAAATAATTTCTGGAACTGAAGAAATTCTGGAGCAAGGGATAAGTTGGTTGAGAAATAATCACAGAATTTTGGTCCACTTTTCGTCCACTTCTTACCCAAAAGTAACAGAAAGAGATATTCACGCACTGCTTCCATTTGTATTGGCATATCTTTGTGAAATATATATATATATATATATGAGGAAAAATTGGAAGAGGTGGAGAGTTTTGAATATCTTACATCATTACTAAGTAATAATGGAGATACATTGAGGGAAATTAAAAGGAGGACATCTATCGCTCTTCAAAAAGTAAAACAACTAAAGAAGCTGTGGAGAGGAACAGACAGAACTACAAAAATAAGATGTTTAAGGGCATGCATCTTTCCTATTGCAAACACATGCCTGTGAGACCTTAAACCTTAACAAAACAGCTGAGAAACACATAAATGCCTTTGAATGCAAATGCTACAGAAGAGTTCTTCAAATATCATGGACACAAAAAGAACAAATGTATCCATACTACAAGAACGTAATATTGAAGAAGGCTTGCTAGTAAAGAGGACACATAGAGTATTTTGGACTCGTTAAACATCATGATAATTTAGAGAAGACCATCTTGGAAGGATACATAATGGGAAAAATGAAAGAGAAGAAGACCAAGGCGAAGATAGCGACAAGACATCGTTGATAATCTGCAAATGGATGTATCAGCAACAGGCCATCTTGCTCACAACCGAGAGGCCTACAGGAGAGCTGTTAGGGATGCAAAGTTCCACAAGGGACATACAAATGAATGAATGAATGCACACGAAGAGGAAGCAACAAACTACGTATATTGGAGGTTAAAAAAGACCATTGTATCATTTTTAAGTGCTTCTCGTGTTTGTAAGAACTGGCAAAGAAAAACAACCACAGGTTTCTTACTGACTGTAATCTTTGTTGTTTTTATCCGAATAAACTGGATTACAACATCCTAGTATTCTGTTGGAATTTTTGTTTATTGAAGTATGGTTATTGAAGTCTCTTAAAACACCGCTATAAAAATAATCAAAATATATGTACAAATAGAGAGTTTAAAAAATGTTCTATAAGCACATTATTTGAAATTCACCTTTTGGGTCAGACAATCCATAGTGGCAGAATTACATTCTGACATGGTGAAGAGAGTGCGTGTGGCAAAAGAAGGTTAAGAACCACTATTAATATTTGATCTGCATATTTAATAATAACAACAACAACGACCAGTTCGTATGTTACAAGACTAAAGTCGCTGCGCTTGCATCTGTTGTCTTCAAATTTAACTCTTTTCTTCCTCGGATAAAACTCCACTCTTACACAGGATCGCTTTCTGCCTGATTCTGTCTTTCGTTAATTCCTTGCAGTCCTCGTTGCTGGTTGAAAAATCTCTCTAATTTTACTCTACCAACTGCTGTGTGGCTTCCCCAGATTTGCTGTATAAAATATGCTTCGGGATACGGCCGTCATCCATTCTTGTCACATGTCCAAACCATCTAAATATTCTGCTACTCGATGTTGTCAGCTTGGGTGGAAGCTTAAACCACTGCATAACCTCAAAGTCGGTTACTTTGTCCTGACACTTGATTTTTTCTTTATTTTGTGGAGGCCCCGGGGATGGAAACTGTTGAGTTTTTATCTCGTGCCTTGAATGTGTTGTCCACGTTTAAGACCAATATAAGCATATTAGTTTTAATATCAACACTAAGCATATAGGTTTGATAGATCAGAATCTTTCTATTCAATATTAATTGTGCGCTGTTTCATGCCTCTGCCTCAGTTTGCAGAACGTAGTAAATAAAACTAATGGCTATCCTATTAATACTTCGTCTGCCAAAAAGGTAGCGATGATACAAGTTATTTAACATGTTCACTAATTCAAACGGATGTCTGTTTATTGTGCTGTGTTTGCTAAAGAATCTGTGTCCCGTTGGACCAAAATAATCAGTGAAACTGTGTTACATGATTTGGCCTTACTGTTTATCTATGATTGTCGGGTAGCCTCGTTGTGAGCCACATGAGTTCCATCATCACCAAACAGAACCTTCTGATTAAGGATTTAGTTGTTTTTGTCTTGGTTCTAAGTCGTGCTAAGTTAAACATCTTAGAATGCGCAGCTTACAATGGCAGTAATGTATATTCTAAAGACTGTAAGAGCTAGGAAACTGCCAAGCCTAACCCTATCTTCAGTTTCAAATGTACCAGTTGTGCTCCCGTCAAATGGTGATATGGCATCTATATTCTTCTGGAATGATTCAACGAGCTGAGTAGCAATGGTGGACACTCAGTGGTCTCTTATACGTATAAAAGCGTATACAAATTGTCCTCTTTTTTTTCTAAGGACTAACTAGTGTCTGTTATATACATGTGTGCCGTATGCAACGTCATCTTCTGATCTTGACTGTATGCATTGACTGTATGCACGAACATTCGTGCGATGAATCTTGAAAAATAGTAACAAAATATTTGAGCGCGCGCCTATATTTGTCAGATTATTGTCCAAATTGTAATACATGGTACATTTACTGGAGGCCAGGAATCTCACAGGCAGCATAGAACAGGTTGGCTAGTTTGAAAGGTACAGATATCACACTTTCGCATTAATCAGACACAGGTCAGTCCTGTGATAGACCCTTTGTGACGCCCTAATATTTGAACAATAGTTATTCAGGTCAGGAATATAACACCATAACTATAGGACAATCTAGGATGCAGCTTTAAAAAAAACAACTGCGTTAACGACCAAGCGTTCAAGGACATTCGCTGTTTGCAAATGGTTATGAAAGTATCAAAACTAGAATATTCTTCGCTTCCCACTTATAGGAGACTAACCCAGCAGAACTATTCCTTCGTGGACCCTTCTGAGAAGGGTTCCTTCTGCATTATTCTTAAGGCTAAATTGAAAACAAATGTGTGAAAGCACTAATCCACTAGCTGTCTATGTAAGGATCCCCCTGCACTTAAGCTATAGTGTAGTATATGTAGGAATAGGTACAGGTTATTAAATCTAAGTTTCTCTTTTAATACCAGAAGGAATTTTTTTTAAAAAGAATAAGGTCAGCACCCACTCGAAGGGTGCCAAACTCCTAGTAGGTCAATAACTACGAAACAGTATAAATAGGAGATGTGAGAGAATTCTAGTCGGTCGGAAAATTGTAATGTTGAGAATGTAATAAGGATCGGAGGGAGTTATATTTTCGTTTAAGCACACATGAGTATGTATTACACACACGCACACTGACACACATATGTATATGCTTTGGTTTTGATTTATATTCTATGATGCGGCCGCATGCAAGCTGTGTTGTCGACCCCCCCCCCCCCCACCCCTCGATCCATCCTGATCCACTCAGGTATAGTTGCTGATAGATGAAAGACACATGAACAGTTATATTTCTTTTATAATATATACAATGTTCTATGCAAAATTAAAAGTGTTAATATTCATTGATGTGAATATGTGCATATAAATTTATGTATTACTGAGTTTTATGTATATGTGTTTTGTTATATTTTCTTGCCAATAGTTCTTTTTTATAATTAGACAATTAATCATTAAGTAGTTTGAAATTATATATGGGACGATTTTGTTCTAATCAAACTAACCCCATAATATGTACAAGAAGATAATTGATTTCTGTCATTCCGCGATTGTAGTTCATAAATGTTTCATTTCATAATTGATAATAAAAATGGATAAAAGGATGTGTATTCAGTGGTGCTCTGATATATTTAATTAAGACTCAATGCCTATTATTACATTAATAATACAGGATATACTCCATATGCCGGTATAGTCGATGTGTCTGTAACAGACTTCCAAAATATTCGCAGATGGCAGCAGAGAGAGAGAGAGACAGACAGACAGAGACATACAAAAACAGAGAGAGATAGAATAACTGCACGTTAGGACAGACATGAGACTTAATTTTTCTTATATTTGCAGTTCTTACATCCTTCCCGTGTCGTTAAATGTCACATAGGGCTCGCATAGTAGTTCGCCAAGTTTTCCTGTTTTCCACGAGTTTTTAACCTAAAAAAAGGGATTTAATGCCTACTAATTTGACCTCTCTTAAGAGTGTCCTCTTTAGAGTTTCACTTGGTCGACCACTTTTTTCGTTGGCCTGTTGTGTTCCACTTGATAAATTGTTTTGGGATTCTCTATTTCTTGTCATCACGTGACCGAGATATGTCCATCTTCTTTTTCTGATCACCCAACCCATAAGGCAGGTTGCTATTCACTCATCTGCCTTATCTCTGTGTTGTTTTTTAATTCATTCCACTTCATACTGAGTATTTTCCTGAGAATTTGTTTTCAAAATAGTCAGATTGTTGCCTATTTTTAGCTGTATTAATCAAGAAGGAAAAATATATGTAGAAAAAACAGCTGTTGAAGAAGTAAACCAATTTGCTTTCGCAAATAAAAATAAATAAATGAGGGTGGAATGAATTTGAATTGAATAATTCTTGGCATACTTGGCAATGATGTGGCAGACAGAAGTGCTGGACAGGCTAAAATAAACGACAAACTGTCAGTAGACAAGTGGGACATTGCTAGGACTGTATTGGACAAACTGCAAGAAAATGAAGAGCATGAATGGACGAACAGTGTAGTTGTGAGGAGACTGCTGGAGCTAGGACAAATTAAAGGTTCTGGCAGGAAATCCGAACTGTGTGGCAGAAAATGCATTGTAAACAGCCAACATTTGACAGGAACTATTAGCAAACATACTCTTGGATGGATGCTGTTGCATGGGACGGGGCATATATGGGATTGTTCCTAATGCAGTAGTCTGAATTTTGAACTTTGAATAATCTTAGCTTGGTTTTTATGCTTATAACTTTTGAATGGCTTATGTTCTCAGGATTCCTGAAGCTCAATGCTGCTTTTTAATTCTAATTCTAATTTCCTTTTGGTGTCACCATCCTGGTTTATGTAGCTACCGAGGTATGAAAATTGGTTTACTTCTTCAACAGCTGTTCCTTCTACGTATATTTTTCCTTCTTGATTAATAAAGAGTTTCATTATTTTTGGTTTTTCATGGTTAATTTTAAGTCCTATTTTGCTAGTCATTGAAGATTGTTTTTGTTGTATCGAATTCACATTGTCACTGATAAGAGCTATGTCATCTGCAAAGTCAAGATCTTCTAGCTGGGTCTCATGTATCCAATCAGTGCCCGTTTTACTTGTGCAATATTTTTTTTTTCATTATGAAGTCTATACATCCTTGTTTTCATGCTTGTTTCAATCTGGAACCCTTAATGATCCTTAATGGTGTTGGGATTTTTAGATAGTACATCATTTAGTAACAAACATTATCGGCATGAGGACTGAGTGAATGTTGTACGCATGACTGAATAAGTGTTCGTTATAGGAATGATACGTAACAGATCCTGATTTCTGTCTTGGCTTAGACAATTAAAATGAAATCAAAGTGGAAAAAAAAGATTTTGATTGGAATGTTTATCTTTAAAACTACTGACACTGTAGTCTGCAAAAAGATATTTTAATGAAACAGTTTAAACAGTATTCTGATAATTTATTCCTGAATTATCACATGTGAACAAATCATATGTATTTCGCTCACTGTGAGCCAATCGACATCGGCTGCGTCATCCACTAACAATGAATCAATGCGCCGCCAGACCGCATTGACTGCACATCAGGAGATAGCAAGACCAATGAATCAAGTGAAATACAGCAAGAATGCTTTTTTGACCAATCTCAAATAATGCAAACTGAACATCAATCTTTCGTGGTTGAGAATTGCGACTGCGTTGAATCCTCGTTTTAAAAAACTTAAAGCTTATAAAAGGACAAAAGAATCAAGGTTTTACTTTTGGAAAATTTTAACCGCCTTAATGATAATAAACACACTACAGAAAAACCACCCCGAAAGACAATGTGAACTCATGGACTGTCACCAGACTCTGAAAATGACGTACTGATACTTCTCTTCTCTTCCATGAAAACAGTTGTTGAGTGATACAGATGTGAGCAACAAAACTGACACTGACTTGGGATCTATTATAGTGGTTGAAGCCATAAATACCCAGTTTTGGCTAAGTTAGCTAGAACATATTTATCAAACTCAGCCATTGTTGTCCCCTGTGAAAGTATGTTTTTCTGCAACTCGGTATATTGTTAATTTTTTTAAACACAACCCTTGAATCGACTGATGCAAATAAATTGGACTACTTAAACCAATTGACCGTATAAATAATTTCATAATCAGAGAATCAATTATTTTTCATCTTCATATCTTTCTAATATTGGATTATGAGACTGGCGTGCTACTGAGGTAAATAAAAATTATATCTTAAGAACTATTAAACAACGACCTCTAGATTTATTCTTGTGCTTTGTTAGTTATATAGCTTTTGAGAGAGTTAGACATGATATGATACAAATACTGTAAAATATTTATATGTTAAAAATATGAGAATTATTAAGAATATGTACTGAAAGTAAAGAGCAGCAATACGAGTGAACAAAATTTCATGGTATAAAACGAGGCATAAGACAAGAATGCGTATTGTTACCTGATCTATTCTCACATACAGTGAAAATATGAGAAGCGTTAAAAATGTGAAAGGAATTAAAACAAGAAGGAGCCCATAATATCAATAACCTGAAAAATGTGGATGACACTGTTCTAATAGCATTTAGCACAAACTTATGAATAAGAGTATTGAAGAGAGCAATAAAAGAAGGCTATAGCTAAACAGCAACAAGATAAACAATAGCAATGTCGAAAAGAATAAACATACCAAAATATAACATACTTTCAAACAGGAAGACACTGACACAGTAAATAAATTCAGTTACCTTGAAACAACAATAACATTTGATGGCTAGTGCACGAATGAAATAAAATCACGAATAGGTAAGGCAAAAGCAGCTTTTTAATTATATGAAGAAGATACTAACAAATAAGAAAATGTCCCTAAAAGTAAGGAAAAGAGTATTGAAGTGTTAAACAGAGCAAATGTTGCTATATGGTTGTGAAATGTGTGCAGTCAAGAAAAAAGATGACAACGAAACTGGAAGCATCAGAGATGTAGTTTTGGAGAAAAATGCAGCAAATACTGTAGAAAAATAAGAAAACAAATAAAAAGGTCCTTAAGGAAGTTTAAGAACAACAAACACTTAAAATGATAAGAAAAAGGCAATCTAAATTTATTGGACATGTCATGAGAAGTTGACTGAAAAATTCAAGAGAAGAAGACCAAGATAAAAATATCTCAGTGAACTTACCGGGTGGCATGGGAAAAGAAAAGCATCTGAACTAATCGGAAACGCCAAGGACCCCACAAGATGGAAAAGTCAACGCTGTCCGGCAAGGCACAATAATAATAAAAGCAACAATAATAATATCTTTTTAAAGACAGCATTATTGATGTGACCAATCAAAGTGCATTGCACTGTGATGTGGTTAAATAAAAAAAAACAGGTTACTTTGGGGTGTATAGTGTGTCACTATTTATTCAATTATTCTTGTTGCACAAAATAGTTATTAAACTAACTGGAATAAAATAGGTGCAGACAGATGGTTATAAAACTATTTTATGTTAGAAATAGCACTGAACTATTTCTGCTTTATAGCAATGAAGATGGACAGAGATGCATGATTCAGTTTTACAAAAAGATTTTTAAAAAGACAGGAAAGCGTGCAGAAACGAGTGTCGGCAGTTATAATGGAAGAACATACAATTCAATATTTCAACAAGTGCCTTGACCGAGGACATACAAAAACAATACAATAGATAAAAGCTTGAAAACTGAATGAAAAATTAACATTTGGCTGTTCTGTAACGTCCTCATAAGAAAGACAGACACAAAATAATCACAGACAGATGTAGCACAACGTAGAAGCAAGCACTTGACTGAAAAATTAAAGTATGTTATGCCCAGATGAAAAAAAAAAAACTAAAATAATAATGGCGTTAATAAATGCCACCCAGATGGGTGTTTTAACAGAGGCAGAAGGAGCTGCACGGCAGGGAAATATACAGGATCTATACTCCACAATTAAGAAGATGACTGGAAATTATAGTGTGCCGATGAGGCTAGTGAAAGACAAGAACGGGAAAACAATACCCAATGACTGGGGACAGAGAGACAGATGGATGCAGCACTTTGAAGAATTGTTAAATAGACCAGCCCCTCATAACCCACCGAATATTGAACCAGCCGATAGAGATCTACGAATATATTGTGGTATACCAACAAGGGAAGAGATTCGTAAAGCCATAAAACAGCTGAAGCATGGCAAGGCAGCAGGACCTGATAACATCCCGGCAGAAGCACTGAACAGATATTGAGACAAGCGTAGACATTCTTCACCCCCTCTTCAGGAAGATCTGGGAAGAGGAGCAAGTGCCTATAGAGTGGAAAGAAGGTTACCTTGTCAAGATACATAAGAAAGGGGACTTGAGCTCCTGCTCCAACTACAGAGGTATAACACTGCTATCAATACCAGGAAAGGTACTCAACCGAGTTCTTCTAAATAGGATAAAGGACGCGGTAGATCCACAACTCAGGGACCAACAAGCAGGATTCCGGAAGAACAGATCCTGTACAGACCAAATAGCAACATTACGTATCATCGTAGAACAATCACTGGAGTGGAACTCACCCCTCTATGTCAGTTTTATTGACTATGAGAAGGCTTTCGACAGCGTCGACAGACAGACCCTATGGAAGCTGTTGAGACACTACGGAGTACCGGAGAAGATTACCACCATCATTAAAAACTCCTATGAAGGGATGACATGTAGGGTAATCCATGGACAACAACTAACAGATGCCTTTTAAGTTAACACCGGAGTGAGACAGGGATGCCTGTTGTCACCATTTCTATTTATCCTGGCCATAGACTGGATTATGAGAAAATCAACAGAAAATAGGAGAAATGGTATTCAGTGGACGCTCTGGACTCAACTTTACGACCTAGACTTTGCTGACGACCTGGCACTTCTCCCAGACTAAGCAACAGATGCAAGAGAAAACCATATTAGTGGCAGAAAATTCCTCAAGACTAGGCCTTACCATCCACAAGGGCAAGAGTAAAGTTCTTAGAGTAAATGAGGTCAACGAAATGCCCATTATATTGGAAGGAGAGGAACTGGAAGAGGTGGAAAGGTTTACTTATCTGGGAAGTGTGATAGACAAGCAGGGAGGAACAGAAGCTGATGTAAAAGCAAGAATGGACAAGGCAAGAGTAAAATTCCATCAGATGAAGAAAATATGGGGAACTTCAGCCTTGTCAATTAAATTGAAGACCAGAGTATTTAACACCATGATAAAGCCCATTCTGCTATACGGTTCAGAAACTTGGAGAACTACTGTTACGATCATGAAACGAATCCAGACATTTATTAACACATGCCTTAGAAGGATTCTTCAAATACGATGGCCAGATACCATAAGTAACCAAGAACTGCATCAGCGAACAGGCCAGCAACCAGTGGAAGACGACATCCTAAGAAGAAGATGGGAATGGATCGGACACACCCTACGGAAATCCACATCCAGCACTACAAGGCAAGCCCTACTATGGAACCCACAGGGTAAAAGGAGGAGAGGGAGACCAAGGAACTCCTGGCGCCGAAGTCTGGACACGGACATCAAAATAATGAACCAGACATGGAGACAGTTGGAAAGAATGGCCCAGGACCGAACTGCCTGGCGAGCTCTTGTTGGCGGCCTATGCTCCACGAGGGGTCAGAGGCATAGATAGATAGATAGGTAGGTAGGTAGGTAGGTAGGTAGGTAGGTAGGTAGGTAGGTAGGTAGGTGGGTAGGTGGGTGGGTGGGTGGGTGGGTGGGTGGGTGGGTGGGTGGGTGGGTGGGTAGGTAGGTAGGTAGGTAGGTAGGTAGGTAGGTAGGTAGATGATAGATAGATAGATAGATAGATAGATAGATAGATAGATAGATAGATAGATAGATAGATAGATGGGTGTTTTGTAAAACAACTATTCACCTCTGTCTGCCTTTAATATTAGAACCAGTTTTACCGCGTCGTCATTTCTCTTGTCTCTCACTATTTCTGCTTCATAAAACAATATTTATATGCTTTAAAGAAGTACATAAAATTTTGTTTAATATGCGGTTAATTTATGATTAAAAAATTTAATCGTTATTAAATGCATGATTAAAATTTTAATACACAGATTAATTGCATATTCATCGAAGTGATATTTTCTAATGCAAAACAGTTTTAATACCCACTTGCCTGAACAGATTAAATTATTTCAGCTAGTTAAAGAGTAGTTTTGTGTAATATAAATAACTGAATGAACAATGAAATACTAATCAGTCAACTGCTAAAAGTATCTTTTTTTTAACCACATACTTAGACAAGGTGTAGAACCCTTATAGCCGCATATAGGAACATGGAATGTGAGAAGTATATCTGAAAGAAAGTATTAAATAAGTGATGAAATGAAAAGAACGGGGATACACATTTTCCGAATCTGCGAATATCAATGGAAAGGATCAGGACACTTCAAGAGTGAGAATGATGATATCTTTATATACTCTGGTGGAGAATTAGCAGGAAAGAATGGAGTGGCTTTTTACTTGGACAAATCAACATCAAAAGCATTACTAGGTTACATTCCAGTAAGTGATAGAAACTTCACAATCAGACTTAAGGGCACTCCTAGAAATGTAACAATTATCCAGATATATGCACCTACATCAGCAGCATAAGAAGAAGAAATAGAAGACTTTTATAACACACTGCAAATGACGATAGACTAGGTATGAAAAAATGATATTCTAGTAATAATGGGGGATTTTAATGCAAAGATTGGTACAGGAAGAGCAGAAGAATAAGGATATGTTGTGGGGTAATTTAGCATAGGACATAGAAATGAGGCAGGTGACAATATAATGGCGTTTTGCGTGGAAAATGAGCTAATGATTGCTAACACACTTTTTAGACAACATCCAAGAAAATGTTACACATGGAAATCACCTGATGGGAAAACCAAGAATCAAATAGATTACGTTTTAATGCAAAGAAGGTGGAGATCAAGTATAACTTCAGCAAAAACTTTACCTGATGCCAACTGTGACACGGACCATTTAGTTATTAATAGCAGACATGAAGATAAAGATAAGAAAAACCACTCCGCTTTGATCTTACAAAAATACCAAAACAATACGATATAGAAGTGAAGAACCGTTTCAAAATCCTGATGGGTGTACAGGAGGAGATGACACCAGATGAATTGCCTATGCAGACCAGAGATATCTTAATAACAGCTAAAGACATGTTACCAGTAAAGAAAACACAAAAGAATGGAAAGTGACAAACAGCAACGAAGAGGAATATAAATCTTTAACAAAAGAAGTACGAAGAAACATAAGAAAAGACAAAAACAAATACATACAAGATTGTTGTGAAAGAATAGAAGGGCATCAGACGTGTGGAAGAGATAGTAAAATGTTTAAAGAAATGAAGACATTGACGACAAGTGTCATACATAAGCTAAATGTAATTTGTGATGAGATGAGGAAGACACAGAGACAAAGGAAATTCTAGAATGATGGAAGGAATATTGCAGAGGAATGTATGAAACAATTGACTGTGAAAACAGAAAGTAACAGTGTGAATCATTATTGGAGGAGAAAGAACCCGAACCAACAAATGGAATCTTTTTGGGCAATAAAGAATCTGAAAAATGGTAGATCACCAGGATGCGATGATATAACAGCTGAACTTATTAAAGCAGGAGGAAATGAATATGCATCAATCGATCATGCATTATATAAACAGATATGGCATTGAGGTATTTGACCAAAAGAATGGACAAGAACTATATCCATCATCATCATTATCAATCAGGTGCCGTGCCGACTGGCGTTGGCTATTATGCTTCTCCAGAGTACACGATCCTTCATGCAGGCGATCAGCTCAGTTGGTGATCTCCTTTCACACCATCCCTCAAGACTGTCCAGTATCATTTCTCTTGGTCTTCCTCTTGATCTTCTTTCTTCTATTTTTCCTGTTGTTATAATATTTTCAATGCCCCTTCTTCTCATTGCATGTCCTATGAAAGTACATTGTCTCTCTCTTATCCTTTTGGCAAGACTTTTGTCTTTCCAGCTCTTCTCATACATTCTTCATTAGTTATTTTTGCTGTCCAGGGGATTCGCAACATTCTTCTAATAAACCATATTTCTGCTGCTTCCAATGATTTTTGTGCAGACTTGCCTATTGTCCATGATTCACTTCCATATAACAAGATAGGTTCAATATAGCTTTTTAGGACTTGTTTTCTAACATTCATTGATAAGGGTGTGTTGGATAATATGTTTTTCATTCTCTGAAATGCAGTCTTTGCTTGACCTATTCTGTTCCTAATTTCTGTTCTATATATCCATACCACTGCCAAAAAAGCTAACTTGAAATTATGCACAAACTACAGAACTGTTGCTCTGATTAGTCATGCCAGTAAAATTCTATTAAAAAGCTTAATGGGTAGATTTCGAAAGAAAATAGAAGTCAATATGGTACAGGCTGGTTTTAGTCAAGGAAGAGGAACAGGCGATCATATATTCAATATAAGATTAATAATAGAGAAATGCAGAGAATCTTTTATAGACTATTTAAAGGCATTTGCAGAGAATCTTTTACAGACTATTTAAAGGCATTTGACTGTGTACAAACCAGAAACTTTGGGAAATAATGGAAAAAAATGAGATTTCCAACACATTTGATACAATTAATATCACTGCTGTATCTAGACCAACAGGCAGCAGTAAGAATAAATGGTGAAACAACAACTTGGTTTGACAAAACAAGGGGTCCGTCAGGGAGTGCATGCTTTACTTATTTAACTTGTATACTGAAAATATAATGAGGAATGTTAGAGAAGATGTAGACAAAGAATATTACGATGCCATAACAATTGGAGGTTATGAAATACCAGAGATTAGATATGCTGATGACACAGTATTACTGTCCACAACACAAAAAGGAATGGAAAAACTAATTAAAGTAAGAGAACAAATATTGTAGGATTAAACCTCGAAAAAATCGTAGACAAAGCACTTTAGTGAGACGTGAGAGAAAGAAAAATCACAAGAGAATTACCTGGGATTCGAACACGGACTCCGGTAGGACGAGCAGCCGTCTAGCCACGAGAGAACAGCGTACTATCGACTTAGCCAACTAGCACCCCTAAAAAAAGGTGTTTTGTTGACATAGTCTTTAGTAACTGCTCAGCAGACATGAGAGATCGTGACACCCGGAAAGAAACGAGGTCGTGACACACAGAAATTCCGTAGCTTAGATTCATTCTCTCTAGCAGGTACCAACTAGACAAACATACACACGGTCTCCTGCCATGTCTGGTGCAAACTTGAACAACAATAACAAACGACCGAATACCTATTACACGAAGTTAGTTTCAGGTATAGTTTTAAGGAACAATTTTTTATAAATAGGAAACTACGAGGTTTTGGTACGGCAAAGTAAGAGAACAAATATTGTAGGATTAAACCTCGAAAAAATCGTAGACAAAGCACTTTAGTGAGACGTGAGAGAAAGAAAAATCACAAGAGAATTACCTGGGATTCGAACACGGACTCCGGTAGGACGAGCAGCCGTCTAGCCACGAGAGAACAGCGTACTATCGACTTAGCCAACTAGCACCCCTAAAAAAAGGTGTTTTGTTGACATAGCTCAGCAGACATGAGAGATCGTGACACCCGGAAAGAAACGAGGTCGTGACACACAGAAATTCCGTAGCTTAGATTCATTCTCTCTACGATCTCTCATGTCTGCTGAGCAGTTACTAAAGACTATGTCAACAAAACACCTTTTTTTAGGGGTGCTAGTTGGCTAAGTCGATAGTACTTGGATCACTATTAACTAATAATGGAGATACATTGAGGGACATTAAAAGGAAGACATCTATCGCTCTGTATGAAGTAAAACAATTAAAGCATCTGTGGAAAGGAACAGACAGAACTACAAAAATAAGATTTTTAAGGGCATGCATCTTTCCCATTGCAACATAAAGACGTCAGACATGGACACTTAACAAAACAGCTGAGAAACACATAAATGCCTTTGAATGTAAATGCTACAGAAGGGTTCTTCAAATATCATGGACACAGAAAAGAACAAATATATCCATACTATAAAAACTTTGATGAAGAAGACTGGCTAGTAAAGAGGATTAAAGAGAGAAAACTTAAATATTTTGGACACATTAAATGTCATGATAATCTAGAGAAGACCGTCTTGGAAGGGTGGATAATGGAAAAAAAGAAAGAGAGGAAGACCAAGGCGAAGATGGCTGAAAGACATTGTTGATAATCTGTAAATGGACGCATCAGCAGCAGAGCATCGTGCTTAAAACCGAGAAGCCTACAGGAGAGCTGTTAAGGGAGGCAAATTTCCGCAGGGACATGCAAATGACTGACTGACTTTTTTTTAACCACATCACAATGTAATAAAGATATCTTTAAAACAATATGAAGATGACAATAAATGATTCTCTAACAATAATTTATTTATTTAGCTAAATGTTTAAGCAGTCCAGTTTATTTACACTGGGCGGTTCAAGGAATGGTTTTTTTTCCAATGGCTGTTTACCCATATACAGAAAACAAACCTTCCCAAGGGGCAGTAGCGGCTGTGGATTCTAGATATTTTCTAACTTAGCCAGAACTAGGGATTTGTCCTCTTGTAGCTTCCTGCAGTGTAATGGATTCTTCTTTTTCGTCGTTCGCTCAAACATCGACACCAATTTATCTCACAAAAGCGGCAGTTCGTCTCAGATTTTCAGCATCATTGTAAAGGATGGATCTTTTCCCTCTGTGGGTTGTGTAAATGGCAAGTCTAGTAAAGATGTAACGGATTCAAGTTAATGTAAATGTGTTGCAACGTCTGTATCGATTGACAGCTATTTTCGTGGAGCAGAGACGTATAAGTGGCACATCTTCAAATAACAGTTGATGCATTCACATTTTCTTTTGGGGTGTTTTTTTCTACGATGTCTTGATCATTACTGAGTTGGTTAGAATTTTCCAGAAAATCTTGCAACACCTCGATTCTTTTACGCTTTCGCAAGCATTTAAGATTTTTTAAACGAAGGACAATTGTAGGATATTTGAACATCTCGGACCGAGTCCTGCTAGCCCAACTGAAAGGACGACCAATAACCATAAATATTATACAAGTGTAGGCTCCAACATCTGAAAGTTCTGAAGTTCAGCTATTTTATAATGACAACTAGACAGCCTTAAAAACACAAAGTCACATGAAGTTACTATAGTCATGGGAGATTTTAATGCCAACGTTGGTAAAGGAAGAACTTCAGACATCGTTGGTGACTATGGACGGGGGGAGAGGAATGACAGAGGTAGTAAATTCATTGAATGGGCAAGAATACATAGCATGGTTGTAGGAAACACCTGGTTTAAACAACATCCCCGAAGACTGTCGACATTGTTTAGTCCAGACAAAAAGACTTTTAACCAGACAGACTACATATTAATCAACAAACGATTCCGGAATGCATTACTGACAGCAAAAACCATGCCAGAAGCCGACTGCAATAGTAACCATGACCCATTCTGTGGAAAAATTCAAATAAAGCTATAGAAAGCATGCAGAAAAGTGAGAAATATCAAACAATACAGAACTCCTTAAAAATGACCAAGAATTACGAGAACAATACAAAGTTATCATAAGAAATAGATACAATGCAATAGCCAAGATAAATAGTATAGGTGAACAATGGGCAATGTTTAGAGATTCTATCCACCAAACTGTTAAGATAATACCACCAAAAAAAGAAGCCCCTACAAATAAATGGATGACAGACGACATCTTAGGACTGATGGACAAGAGGAGTAGTAGTACAAATAACCAAGAAAAATATAGCAAGATAAATAAAGAAATAAGACGCAAATGCAGAGAAGCAAAGGAAGTGTGGTTAAATGAACAGTGCAGACAAATAGAGGACTCTCATAATAAGGACAGCAAAAACAGGCACAAACGAATTATTGAACACACAGGCAGGAAAACAAAATATTCCATAGGATGCCTGAAATCATAAGAAGGTAAAATGTTAATGGGAAAAGAAGACATTGTGGACAGGTGGACAGAATACATCGGTGAGCTATATGGAGGAGAAAGACCAGAATTAACATCAGATACTGAAAACTGTAATGGACTACCAATACTTGAAGATGAAATCATAGATGCCATCAAACACATGAAGAAATGAAAAGCAACTGGGCCTGATAATATAACAGTAGAAGAAATAGAGGTGCTAGAGGAGACAGGAATAAAAATAATAACCAAGTTACTGAATGACATTTACAACAGTGGTTATATTCCCAGTGACTTGCTTAAATCCACGTTTATATCACTACCACAGAAACCAGGTACAAAGGAATGCGATGACCACCGGACTATCAGCCTCTCATGTCACATAACGAAGCTACTTCTAAGAGTCATTATGAGAAGAACAAGGAAAAAGATAAAAATGGAAATAGCAGATGAACAGTTTGGATTTGTTGAAGGAAGGAACACACAATGGCATTTATGCTTTACGAACACTAACAGAAAGAGCTTTAGAAGTACAGAAAGATCTCTACTTATGCATCATTGATTACGCCAAAGCATTCGATAAGGTGAAACATAATGAAATTATTAAAATGCTTGAAGACATGAGAAACATATTATCCAGCACATCCTTATCTGACGGGATGGTGTGAGAGGAGATCACCAATTGAACTGATGGCCTGCATGAAGGATCGTGTACTCTGGAGAAGCATAACAGCCAACGCCAGTCGGCACGGCACCTGATGATGATGATGAGGAAACGAAGGTCCAGCGGTGTCTCAGTTCTCAACCACGATTGTTTTAGTTTCAGTATCGTCGTTTGAGATCAAGAGAACTGATACACAAGATGCTGACAGGGTCATCATCAGATATTGCCATTCCGACTTCATGATGACTGAGCGTTGGAAGGGATCATTGAGCAGGAAACGTCATTCTCTTCCCTTCTTCTGAAGCGTAATAGCAGGAATCGAAAACTTTTTGTGTCAGGTGCTGTCTCTGTTGGTAGAGTAAGACTGATTGTGGGCTGTCTGCACTAGAGTTTTCAGCACAGATTATTTGTTGTTAACCAATCATTCGACCATCTGCAGCATTGTTTCCAAAATTGGACGATAGCGTCTCTCTGTGGGCGTTGGAAAGGACCCGAGGGAGTACAGTTGTGGGGGGGGGGGATTGAGGGAAAACGATTCAGCAGACTGGGACCGTAATACCTTCCGTCTCATCACTTTTCAACCTCATACTGAGTAAATTATGTCCCAGCATGAAAATTCATCCATAACACTAAAAGCTGAGGTGAGTTATAAATGTTTTATCTTGTCTTGTCTCCTTCCTCATAGACCTTTCGGTGTTAAGGGAACAAAGACGTCTTGATAGGGCTTGACAGGATATTTAATGCTTCTGTAATTTCCCCTCTCTATCTCTTGTGTTAGCGACCTTTTCCTCTGTTACCTACAAATGCTAGTGTGAATGTTTTCTGTGGTATACTATCTGGTTGTAACCGTGTAACATGGCCAAACCATTTCACTTGTTGTTTCTGGATATAGTGTAATACTGATTTTACTCCAACCTTTGCCCTGATGGTGCATTTCTTATTTGGTCTCTTCTTGTCACATTTAGTATTCTCCTTAAACATCTCATTTTCTGTCGTGATGATTTTTCTTTTTTCTTCTTGGTTGTTAGTGTCCATATCTGATATTGACAGCATAGAGTTGGGAAGAAAATTGTGTTGTACGGCGCCATTTTTTTCAGTTATGATGTATTTGTTTTACAATAAAGGAGTCATTTGTCCAATGACCTGATTCGCTTTATTGCATCTGTTCTCAATCTCAGCGTCAATCGTTCCTGTGGATGATATTAAGCTACCTAGGTATTTGAAATGTATCACATGTTTCAAGGGCTGGTCATCTGGGAAGATCTTTGTTTGGATTTCTTCTCTCGCTATGATAATGAGCTGTTTTTTTTTTCAGCACTGATCTCACAACAACTTATCAACAAAGTATCTAAACACGACATCCTATTTGTCATGGGAGACTTCAAGGAAAAGATAACACCGACGTCGAAAAAGTGATGGGGAAAGAAGGAATCGATACAATAAATCAGAATAGAGAAAGATTAATTGAAATATGTCTAACTGAGGGCATGGTCATTGGAGGAACAATATTTCCACACACAGAAATACACAAAACAACATGGATATCTCCAGATGATAGAACCAGAAATCAGATATATATTTTTGTATCAGAAAACAATTGAGAACATCTCTGATAGATGTAAGAGCATATAAGAGTGCAGATGTCAACAGTGATCACAACTTGTGTATAGGGAGGATAAGACTTAAAAAGCCAACACAAGAAATCAATACTCAGAAAGATAAACAGTCATAGCGTACAAGAATTTGGGACCCAAATAAAAGATGTTGATTTTGCAGATGACATAATTCTTATCAGTGACAATGTGAAATCGATGCAGGAAAAAAAACAGATTCCCTGTCTTCCTAGGCTAGCAAAATAGGTCTTGACAAAACAAAAATAATGAAACTTCTCATTAATCAAGAAGGAAAAAATTACGTAGAAGGAACAGTTGTTGATGAAGTAAACCAATTTGCATACCTTGGCAGCTACATAGATCAGGATGGTGATACCAGGAAGGAAGTTAGAATTGCAAAAGCAGCATTGTCCTTCAAAAATCTTGAGAACATACGGCACTCCAAAGTTATTAGCACAAAAACCAAGTTATGATTATTCAATTCAAATGTGATATCCACCCTCATTTATGTATGCGAAAGCTGGAAGTCAACTAAAGAAATAGACAACACGTTAGACTCTTTTTAAAAGAAATGCCTAATGAAAATATTTGGTATAAAGTGGAACGAATTCAAGAACAACGCAGAGATAAAACAGATGAGCAAACAACAACCTGTCTAATCTTATCTTATATCTTATATCCTTCCCGTGCCGTTAGACGTCACATAGGGCTCGCAAAGTAGTTCGCCAATTTTTCCTGTCTTCGGCGAGTCTTTCAACCTCAACAAAGGATTTTATGCCTGTTAACTTGGCCTCTCTTAATAATGTCCTCTTCAGAGTTTCACGCGGTCTGCCCCTTTTTCTTCGGCCTGTTGTGTTCCACTTGATAGCTTGTTTTGGGATTCTCTGATCATTTCTTCTCATCAAGTGACCAACATATGTCCATCTACTTTTCCTGATCACCCGTGAGACTGGTTGTTGTTCAGTCATCTGTCTTATTTCTGCATTGTTCTTGAATTCATTCCACTTGATGCCGAGTATTTTCCTTAGGCATTTGTTTTCAAAACAGTCTAATTTCTTGTGTATTTCTTTAGTTGTTTTCCAGCTTTCGCATGCATAAATGAGGGTGGATATTACATTTGAATTGAATAGTCTTAACTTGGTTTTTGTGCTTATAACTTTTGAATTCCATATGTTCTCAAGATTCTTGAAGATTGATGCTGCTTTTGCATTCTGATCCTAACTTCCTTTCTAGTGTCACCATCCTGGTCTATGTAGCTGCCAAGGTATGCAAATTGATTGACTTCTTCAATATCTGTCCCTTCTATGTGTATTTTTCCATTTTGATTGATGGGAATTTTCATTATTTTTGTTTTGTCCTTGTTAATTTCAAGTCCTATTTTGCTAGCCAGTGAAGATAGGCTATCTGTTTTTTCTTGCATGGAATTCACATTATTACTGATAAGAGTTATGTCATCAGCAAAATCAAGATCTTCTAGTTGGGTCCCATGTACCCAGTCAATACCTGTGTTACCTGTGCAGCATTTTGTCATTATGAAGTCTATTGTAATCCCAAAAAGTAAAGGAGACAGTATACATCCTTGTTTCACGCCTGTTTCAATCTGGAACCATTACTCATCCCTTCTTCTGTCTTGACTGCACAACCATATCCATTGTATAAGTCCTTAATGATGTTGACAATTTTAGATGGTATTCCATATAGACATAAAATTCTCCATAATGAATCTCTGTGTATGCTATCAAATGCCTTCTTAAAATCTATGAAATTCAGTATTAATGGTTTCTGCTTTTCAATATGTTCTTCAAGTATTATTCTGAGAGTAAAGATCTGGTCGAGACAGCTTCTCCCTTTTCGAAATCCTGCTTGTTCTTCTCTCATTGCAGTATCCACTATATCTTTGAGTCTATTCAAAATGACCTTGCAAAATACTTTTGACACAACTGATATTAAGGTTACTCCTCTCCAGTTGTTACAGTCACTAAGGTTGCCCTTTTTTGGTATTTTAACAATGATTCCCTTCTTCCAATTAGAAGGGACCTTTTCTTCTTTCCAAATCTTGTTAAACATTCTCTGTAGTTGTCTCATGTTGCCACTATTGATAGCTTTTAGCATCTCGGCTGTTATTTCATCTTCACCTGCAGCTTTGTTGTTAGCCATTAAATTCACTGCTGTTTCAATTTCATGCAATTTAATTTCATCTAGATTGACATTTAGTTGTGGGGCTGGTAAGTCAGTTTCAAGGTTTAACAATTCTTTTGGGTGTGGTCGATTGAGTATTTCTTGGAAGTGTTCAGCCCATCTTTGCTTTTGGTCTTTATTTGATGTTAATAGTGTTCCAGTTTTGCTAAGGATTGGTCTTTCTTTAGATGTAATAGTACCTGTTAGCCTCTTTTGTATGTTATATAAAGTTTTGCTGTCTCCTGTTTTTGCTGCTATTTCTGCCTCTTTCGCCATATTGTCTATGTATTCTCTTTTATCCCTTCTAGCTGAACTTTTTACTTTCTTGTCTATGTCTTTGTATTTTGCTTTTGCCGAATCTCTTTCATGATCTGCTTTTGCATTCAACATGTTTAATTTGACTGCTCGTCTTTCATGTATATACTTCCATGTTTTATCTGATATCCATGCTTTTCTATTTGGTTTTTCCAATCCAGCGCTTACTTTTGCTGCTGTGATTATGGCTGTGCTGTAAGAATTCCATAACTCATCTATACCTATCTCCTCAACTTCACTGGGTGTTTTGGAATGATTGGCAAGTTCCTGACTGAAATTAATGTTAGTATTTTCTTCTTGTAGGCTGTGGATGTTTATCTTTCTGTGTACTGATTTCTTGTGTTGACTTTTCAATTTTAGTTTTATTTTCCCTATGCACAGGTTGTGATCACTGTTGACATCTGCACCCCTATAAGCCCTTACATCCATGAGAGATGTTCTGTATTGCTTTCTAATACAAAAATG
Organism: Achatina immaculata; assembly: GCA_009760885.1. Lineage (NCBI taxonomy): Eukaryota > Metazoa > Mollusca > Gastropoda > Stylommatophora > Achatinidae > Lissachatina > Lissachatina immaculata. The sequence continues at coordinate 4,834,633 of CM019695.1, read as the reverse complement.
GTCTATCTGGTTTCTAGTTCTATCATCTGGAGATATCCACGTTGTTTTATGTATCTCTTTGTGTGGGAATATTGTGCCTCCAATGACCATGCCCTCTGTTAGACATATTTCAATTAATCTTTCTCCATTCTGATTAACCATGTCAATTCCTTCTTTCCCCATCACTTTTTCAACGTCGGTATTATCCTTCCCTACCTTAGCATTGAAGTCCCCCATAGCAATTAGGATGTCGTGTTTAGGGACTTTGTTGATGATTTGTTGTAGTTGGTGATAGAAGTCGTCTTTCACATCATCATCTGCATCATTCGTGGGTGCATAACACTGTATTATTGTCATTCTTCCGTGTCGTAGGTTGTATCGTGCTCTTATTATACGACTGTTCACTGGTTCCCATTCTACAAGGCTCTTTGCAGCTACATTTGACATACTAATGCCCACTCCGTCTCGGAATTTATTGTCGTTTCTGCCTGAATGTATAATTAACTTACCGTTTTCCGCCGATCTTTTACCTGCTTCTGGCCATCGCATTTCGCTGATGCCCAGTATGTCTAGATGGTATCTCTCCATTTCTTTGATGACCTGGGTAGTTTTTGTTGGTGCTGCCATCGTTCTCACATTCCAGAATCCGATCTTTGTCACATGTTTGGGGCCGACGAATGAGCTCTTCGGAGTTGGCATCCCTGATGCTCGGTTGGTTTCTCTGCGAGTTTCCAAAATGATATCTTTTTTTCCCATCTGGAGTTGCCTCTAGATAGGTCTCAGGATAAGGTTGTTAGCCTTATGCCCAACTCCCGGTACATGATATGTAACAGATCAAGCGGAATTCCGCTGATTTCTGCATGCCGGCGAGAGCGTTTTAAAAACGACCGCCATCTTGCACATCACACCTGTCTAATGGGTGATCAGAAAAAGATGGACATATATAATCAATCAGGGAATAACAAAACAAGCTATCAAGTGGAGCACAACAGGCCGAAGAAAAATAGGTCGACCATGTAAAAGTCTAAAGAGGAAATTGTTAAGAGAAGTCAGTTTAGTGGGCATAACATACCTTGATGAAGTTGAAAGACTCGTCGAGAACAGGAAAACTTTGCAAACAACTATGCAAGCCCTGTGTGACGTTTAACGGTACAGGAAGGATGTAAGATGTAAGATTTTGTCAGTTGTGTCTTTGACATGCCCTTGCATGTTCAGCTGTAGGTCTTTTTCTGATGCGACTATAAATGCTTGATCGTCAGCAAAATGTTATAAATGTACTATTTCATACTGCTAAATAAACTGGTCTACTAGCTGAAGTCTTTAGTTGTGTAAAGTATATCCTTGCTTACAGGACTAGTAGTACACAAGGAGGTAGCGTAGCAGGAAAAGACGCAGCAGCCTGAGCAAGTCCAGGAAACACTGATGTACAGGGATGAGATCCAATGTATTGGAAAATCCTGAATTATTATCTCATGCTGCTGATGCATTTGTAACCGATGGGTTTTAAATTCATCGCTGTTTACAGGACTGTGTTTAAAGTGTCCACAACTTTGCAGCACACAGTAAGATGGCTTCAAATCTCAGACTCTGCAAATTTACTCTGTAAATGTGTGCTGCATGTTCTGAAATGGCAACATTCTAAAACAGCTGCCACATTATACGCATTGCCCTTGTCAAAGTTTGTCACTTTCTAGTAAACTCCCCATGATCTCGCCACTAATAAAAAGTGTTTTAACCATACAACCGTCTAAAAAATCCAGTCTTTGCCAATGAATTGATCCATAAAGTCGAGGTAAGTATCATCAGTCATGGATGACCAATAGTTAATTACCTTTTAAAGCAACAAATTCAATTCCTGCAATAACCTTCCTAATCTTCTCTATTTCTTGCTAGCTCAGTCGACAATCAATTGTTAATGACCAACCAAGAAGCCAAAAGATGACTAATTTCCACTACAGACACTAGTAACATCTTGTACCCTTCCATCAGTGACAATGTTAATCGTCGACTTTTCTCTGCAGTCCAACCTCCGATGACGTTACTTGATTCACTAGTCTTTGAATCTCCTGAAGTTCCACCTATGAAGTCTGGCCCATTCAATATTAGTGATTATACTGCCGCTGTCGAAGACTCCTAGAGAATGATAAACGGGTGTTGTGATCGCAGGTGATAATTCAGGAATGAACTGCTACGATATTTAAATTCTTTAGTGTAATATTTGCACAGTATAGTGTCATTTTTATTAAATATTTTTATTAAAATATGTCCTTGTTTTCTGAGACAGTTCCAAAAAATGCTTTCATGACACTTATTTGTTTTTTTCTTTCAAATTAAAGAATTTTTGATTCTAGTTCTCTCTCTCCCTATTATTTCAATTTGCAGAACATTTGAAAACATCTTACATCCTTCCCGTGCCGTTAAACGTCACATAGGGCTCGCATGTTAGTTAGCCAAGTTTTCCTGTCTTCCGCGAGCTTTTCAACCTCATCAATGGATTTTATGCCTAGTAATTTGACCTCTCTTAACAATATCCTCTTTAGAGTTTTACGTGGTCAACCTCTTTTTCTTCTGGCTGTTGTGTTCCACTTGATAGCTTGTTTTGGGATTCTCTGATTGTTTATTCTCAAAGTTAACAAATCCAGATGAGGCTATCGAATACTGGATCAAGATATTTCGAAATATTTTTGACAAGCATGTCCCCATCAAAGAAATCCCAGTGGATAACTCCCGATATATTGCAACTCATGAGGAAACGGGATGAAGCTCACAAAAGCAGACATTTCAGTAGCTATAGTTGACTTAGAAATAAGGTGCAGTATTTAATTAGGCAGGAAAAGAAAAATTACTTCAGAAATTTAGTGAAAGACAAAACTGATAGTAAATCAATCTGGAAAGCAATTAATACTCTTGTAAATAAAAGGAAGCAAACTGACCCACAAACACTTAACGGTGAACATACTTGCACTAACTTCAGTGAACATTTTAGGGAAGAAATTAGTATTCTAAAATCTTCATTACCGACCCCAAATTGCTACCTGAGCGTGTTGAAAACATTTAGCGACAGTAAATGTGTAAAGCTAAAACAAATTAATATTCCTTTCCTCACAGTCGGTGAGGTTTATAACTACATCCGGTCCTTAAAGAACACTAACTCAGCAGGATGTGATGACATTAGTAACAAGATACTACGCTACGCTGCACCAGTTATCACGGACACACTAACATACTTACACAATTTGTGCATTGACAAACAATATTTCCCTGACGCTTTTAAACTCGCCAAAGTTTTTCCCTCTTTTTAAATCTGGACAGACTAGTGACCTCTGAAACTATAGACCCATATCCATTCTGTCATCACTATCTAAACCTCTTGAAAAGCATATACAAAAGTTAACACTGCTCCACATGCAAGAAAACAATCTACTAATAGACAGGCAGTCAGGATTTAGACCAAATTACTCCTGCCACACAGCATTAACTAAAATGACAGAAAGCTGGCTGTCTAATATAAATGATGACAAATTGTGTGGTGCTGTCTTTGTTGATTTCAAGAAAGCCTTCGATATGATTGATCATGAAATTCTTGCAAAAAAGCTGGAAGGCTATAGATTACACCCTGACATAACAAAATTTATTACATCTTTTCTCTCAGGTAGAAAACAAGTAGTTTGCTTTAGAAGCAAAATATCTGGCTCGTCTGTGGTTGATACCGGTATTCCTCAAGGCTCCATTCTTGGTCCTCTTCTCTTTGCTGCCTATATTAACGACCTACCGCTACATTTAAAGCACTCTTCGTGTGATATTTTCGCTGATGACTGTACAATAGTGACTATGACATCAATAAACTACAGACAACGCTCCAAAATGATGTAAACAGTTTGATTAAATGGAGTAATAAAAATGGTATGTTGATAAACACCAACAAAACTAAATCCATGCTCATCACTACAAGACAGAAACTGCAGAATGCAACAAAAACCTCTCTACAGCTTTGTGCTAGGACTAAGGTAATAGAAAATGTTCATGAACATAAAACCCTAGGACTCATCATTGATCAGCATTTAACTTGGAATTCTCACATACATAACCTAACAAACTTGATTGCACAGAAAGTTTACCAATTAGCCTAAATTAAACACTTTATCGACAAAGACACAAGAAAGATATACTACATATCACACATACAAACACACTTAGATTACTGTTCCACAGTCTGGGATGGATGCTCAGTCTCAAACACAAAAAGGCTCCACTCACTTCACAAGCGAGCATTAAATCTTATTTGTGACAAACACCCAGTACAGACTGTAGATCAACACAAACAACTCAAAATTCTACCCCTCAAAAATAGAATCATTTTTAACAAAGTTAAGTTTGTTCACAGAATTCTGTCGCACAATGCTCCGCCTTACTTGTGGTCACTGTTTACGCATAATACTAAACATAGCCAGCATTTAAAAAACTGTTTTCTTCCTAAACACAGGATTGATCTGTACAAGAAAAGCCTTGCATACTCTGCAGTACAGCTCTGGAACACCCTCCACTACCATTTAAAATCCATTGGTAATACTTCATCCTTTAACTCAAACCTGTTTCATTATTTACTTGCTTGTAATTATATGCCTCCATTAAATAAGCTTTAACACTTAAAACTGGACGACAATGGAAAGTAGGTGAGGAAGTGACCACAGCCAGGGAAACGCAGGAGCTGAAAGAAGTAATAGGGTACACCCAGACCAACAGAAGGGGATTTGGTCATGGCGAAATCAAATGGTGGTCAAAGGCCTCCTGCAAGGAAAAAAGGGATATGATCATCAGTGAATTCAGGAATTCAGAGGATGACAAGCGGGTCCAGAAGGCAGTCCAACAATCACAACAAGGCAATGGACAACATGGGAGGAAGTCCTGCAGAGATCACTAACATGGAAAGACATCTGGAAAATGGCACCCTTGAGGCTCAGCTTCATCATCAGAGCTACTTATGACCTTCTGCCTACAGGCTCCAACCTATACAAATGGGGTGTATCAGAAGATACAAAGTGGGCAACGAAAGGCAAACATTGGAACATGTGCTGTCAGCATGTAGAGTGTCTTTAGGGCAAGGACGGTACACCTGGCGGCACAACAGAGTGTTGCAAGAACTAGTAGCCATCGTAGACAGGGCAAAAGATAAAGCAAATAACAGCAAAAGAGTTGAGGTCCCACCTAAATACTTCATAGGTGCTGGTACGACATCAAATATTGAAATCAGGGACATTCCCTTACCATCACTGCTAGATGGTACAAATGACTGGGATGTGATAGCGGACCTTCCAGGAAGAAGAGAATACCCGACTGCCATCAAGAACACAGGAATGCGACCGGACATTGTAGTGTACTCCACAGAAAAACAGGAATTAATAATGATCGAGCTTACGGTCCCATACGAAACTAGAATAGAGGAACAGCATTTATTCAAATTGGAGAAGTACAATGATCTGGTCAAGCAACTGAGGCAGGGGGCAGGAATCAGGGCAAAAGTGATAGCTGTAGAAGTGGGAGCAAGAGGATTCGTAGCAACATCAGCATATGACCTATGTAAGCAACTGGGCATACAGGGATAAGCAAGAGCAAGGGCATTGAGAAGCCTTTCAGAAACAGCAGAAAAGGCCTCATGCTGGCTGTGGAGTATGCGAAACAAGCTTTGAGAACATAAGTAATTTCATTTGCCACAACCAATACCAGTCCTCCGTAGCTAAATCGCTAAAGACGCACTTCAAAAAAGTGCAGTGGCAACTGGAAGATCATGGGTTCAATCCCGGGACCGGGAAAAAAAAAGCAACAAATCACAAGCCCTCTGGGAGTCAAGGATATAATGCAAATATATCAATGCATTCGATCGTCTAAATTCTTGTGTGAAACTAGTGACAAACACCAACAAGAACTTCTACAGTCACAATTGTCACGCAAGAAATCTATGCATGCGAACATGTCACTATAGAATCAGAGCTAGCCGGTTTATACATCTTACATCCTTCTCGTGCCGTTAAACGTCACATAGGGCTCGCATTGTTTGGAAAGTTTTCCTGTTCTCAGCGAGTCTATACATACAATCGTGAAACTTAATTTATATTATATGTATACGTATCATACATTCACACTTTATATCTACATTTGCTTATATTTTTATGAAGAATACAGAAGATATTTATATACATACCTGTTTACGTTCATAAGCCGCACAAGTAAACTACTGATAAATATTGCTCCTTACTTTAGACAGTTGTATTCACATGCTTTTACCTTTCATGGACATTCGTCCTCTAAAAATGCAGGCCACTGTCAGGTAACGACCATGTCTTGGATCACATGCAGACTTTAATGTCACTAATATGGATAGCAACAGATTGTCTTTATTAATATATATATATATATGTATGTATAATTATACATTATATATTACATACAAACAAATTTAGGAAAAGGATTTTCAGAGCAAAATCATGTGAAGCAAGAGAAGTGTAAAGTAATATTTATCGGATATTATAAATCGAGGAGTACTCTACAACATAATGCCGTAGATATCCCAGTGATTTAATCTGCTACTTCAAAAGAATGCTCAGGAAAGAATAAACGGAATATACTTGTTTTTGCATAATTTTTTACTTTTTAATTCATTATGGCCGCACCGAACAGTGTTTGCCTTCATCCTCCTCCACCTTGTGAGGTCTCTGATGTTTCTAATCAGTTAAAATACGATTCTGCTCTCGTGCCATCTGATGAGCCCTCTGGGTTGTCTTATTCTCCGTCTTTCTCTCCTTTTTTCTTTGTGTTTTCCCGTGATAGCCTTTAACTTCTGTTTTCATGATCTATCTATTGCCCTGCTGACTGGCATTAACGATAATACTTTTCCACAATGTTCTGTTCCGAGTGCTGTGTATAAGTTGTGCTGACGTTCTCTGTCCATGTCATCTTGTTAGTCCGTCCAGCATTCTCTCTCTCTCTCTCTCTGCCTGCCTGCCTCGATCTCTTCTGCTCTCTATCTTTCCGGTTTTCAAAATGTATTCTAGCTTTCCTCGTGTCATATAAATTTGGATTATTCTTTTATCTATGGATCATTTTTGTTATTGCTTGCCTCATCTCACCAGGCTCTCTCAAAACCTCCTCATTTGATTTCTTTGCTGTCCATGTTCTTAGTATTTTTCTAATGAACCACATTTCAGTAGCTTTCAGCTGGCGCTGTACTTCATTAGTGATTGACCATGCCTCATATACGTGAAGTAAAATAGGCTCAATGTAGCACTGAAGTACTTTTTTCCAAACTCTCAATGACAGTGACTTATTACACAGAATACTTTTCTTTTTCTGACATTTCTCCTTTGGCTTACATAAGTTTGCTCTTTATCTCAGTTATACATCTTTCACCTGAGGTCCGTAGTGTGTCCAGATATCAATATTGTGCCGTTTACTGTTATTTAACATTCGTAAATCATTCTTTTTTCATTGAGAAGGCCATAACTTTCATTTTCTTTTAATTCAAACAAGGCCCCCACTTTCCCTTTCTTTTACCACTATGTCCAGCATTTCTTATAGTTTTGTTTTCACACTTTGCTATTAAGATTGTGTCATCTGCATATCTTATGTTGTTTGAGCAGTATCCCCCCTCCCAAATGATTACTATTAAGTTAGAGTTGCTAAAGATTCGAAAGACTGTTATTGCCGGAGGTGGGTGGAAGATACGCTCTCCACTCCAATAGAAGGCGTCTCAAATAGCCTCTGACGGTCAAGTCCAGCTCATGGCCTTCTCGTGGCAGAACTGTTTAAACTGACAGGAGAAGGGGCGAAGGCGAATATCTGGCGCCTGAAAACCAGACGCTTCGGGTAGATGAGGGTCATGTTTGGTAGCTCATCTACCGCTGCTGGCGAGATTCTTCAGCTGCCGTGCATGGAGTGGGGCTCCTCCCGGCCAATGAAGAAAGGTGCAAATGGGGTTGTTGTGCGGCACCACTGTGGAAAATGTGAAAGAAAAGAATAAGCGATGTAAACAGTAGTCAAATCACGGCACCTCTGGTCTGTCGGCCACATCCTAAGTGCACTTATATAGGGTGAAATGCCTGAACTGTCTTAACCTCTGGGTTAAGACACTGGTAGCAAGATTTTCGGATGCCGCGCGTGGAGAGAAGCTCCTCCCGGCCAAGGAAGAAAATGCGGAAAAGGGTTGCTGTGTGGCGCAAAAGTGATGGAAAGGATAAAGTGAAGCTTAATCGGTATGTTAAGTAGTAAAATAGCGGCGAGAGCTACTCATACCACGGCGCCTCTGGACTAGAGGTCGGCCACGTCCAATTTACACCCACACTGGTGAAATATGCCTAAACTGGCTTACACAAGGGGTGAAACTTGATGGCTACGCATGTCACGGTACCTCTGCTCTAGAGGTCGGTCATGTCCTAAAAACGCCCATACTGGGATAATATGCCTAAACCGGCTCAATCCAGGAGTGGAAGTCACTCTCTAATGACTCATCCTCCTGGACAAAAGCTCCGTCCTGATCACATCTAGGAAGGGTAACGGCCACAACCACAAAATTCTGAAGTCGGAGACACTGGACCAGGGCAGTCTAGATAGGCAACCACCTCTCACCCGGCGGGGATGTATGCATATCCTAATCACGCTGAGGTTTTCTGGTGAGAAAGTCCAACACCGGAAAGGAAGGGCAATCACCGGCGGTGATACACGGGTAGTTCAAAACACGTCGAGGCTTCCCGGTGAGAAAGCCCAACTCTGGATCAAACTGGTGCAACGAAAACCATGGTGTCACGCAATCCGGCTTCTGAGACCCACCAAGAATACAGGCTCAAGCCGTGCAATACTCTGAACCTCTTGGTGTCCTTCTCGGGGATCTCGTGTGGTCCTTGTGGGGACCACGGGACCTATAGAGGATCACAGGTGTAAATTCAGTAGGATCACAGGGTGGTCTTGGTGGTAGAAGCGAATGAAGAAGAAGAAGAGGAGTTGTTTACACTTAGGTATTACACTTAGGTGTTACAGAGTTGTTACAGTTAGAGCTGTTTTTGAAAGATTTCCAACTTTTTATGAATGGCGTATCCTACAATTCTCTAGGTGGATTTGTATTTAAAGTTCTTTAAAGTATACTTTCCATTTTATTTTCTTCATATGTGGGTTTCCCATGTGTGTCGCTTATAATTTAGATGTGGGGTAGAAAGAAAACCTGTCTATCAAATGGACATAGCAGTGTTGGTTTTGATGAAAATGGATTATGTCTTCTAAACGCTGGGTGGTTCATTTACTGTTACGGAAATTAATTTTTACAAATAGGAAACAACGAGGCTTTCATGCAGTTAAATAACAGAACACAGTTTTGTATGGTCAGACCTCGAAAAAATCATGCAAGATAGCGAAGTTTACTAATGCGGTGTTCTCTCAAGACGGTTGCTCGTCCTACCGGAGTCCGTGGTTCAAGTTCCACGTAATTTCTTGTCATTTTTATTTCTCTCAAAGTGTTTTGTCTACAATTTTTTTCGCGGTCTAATCATACAATACAGTGGTCTATTACGAATGAACCAGACCGTTATATGTAAGAGAACACTGCTTTTTATTAAGAAAATTTATTGTTTTTTTTAATTCACAAATAGGTAACCAAAACTTTTCTGCCAAATATCCTTTCATCTTTACATATGTTGAAAGTGACCAACTGTCCGTACTACAGTATCCTATTTAGGTACAAAAAAAGGCTAAAAAATTAAAAGGATGCGAAGGAACACAAAATTTACCTGCTGGGAGCCTCTGGACGTTAGAGGTGCAAAGCCTGGAATGAAGAAATGTAGACGTGGGAAAGGCACCATGTTGACACAGAGTTTCCTCAAATCTGAATTTAGCTGGCCAGGGAATCGTAGGCAGGTTGTTGTACCAGACAGAGACGCAGAAATCAGATGGTTCAGATCGCCGTACGTGGGCGTGGTAAGCTTGAGTGTGCGGAAGCAGATATCATAAAGCGCCTCGTTGTCGATGGTATACGTCATGTCCGTATTTTCCACCAGCTGGGATTAAACAGTTGTAACATATTCTTATCTGAGCTTTATTGCAGTGGCTTTGTGTATAATTTTTTATATATAGATATATATATATATAGTTTTTTATATACTTATACTCAAAAACTATTCTTGTCTTAATTATATACCATTCAGGGAAAAAAGCAGGAGCTGATAAGGAAAAAATGATGCATGAAAGAATAGACGTATTTAGAAGTTGCATTTAGTATTATGAAAGATGCTGAAGGTACTGTATTTATTATTATGAATGTTGCTGAGAATATTAAATTTATTATTATTAAGAGGGCTTAAAAATGCAATTCTGTAAACAAAAGGTTAGCCATAACTTTCCAGGAAAATTTTGCTGGTCCAAACAGATAAAGTTTATGTTACTTTTCTGTAATACGTTACTACATGATAAACATTGGCAGGCCATACCTGATGTACAGACAAAGTAGCGTTGTACGGCTCCACGACCACATCTGATACTTTAGGAGACGGAACAATTGAATATGTGCTCATAATACGGTCCGGATATTCCTCACGAACTTTGCTTATGACCAGCGTTCCCATGCCTGAATCAGAACATTAAATACGAGATAAGCACAACTAATCATTCAAACAGAAGTACTGCATTTCATAAACAGGTTACTGAAAGTATGTGCTAGTCTTTGATTAGCTCATGGACAATACCAATGACATAATATATAATTAGTCAGCACTTTGGATTGAAAATAATGCAGAAATAACATTCGTGAAGTGTCAGTCAGTCAGTCAGTCGTATGTAGCTTGCGGAACTTTGGAAAAACTTGAAAAAGTGGCGAAGTAACAACTCTCCTGTAAGCTTCTCGTTGTAAGCAAGATGCTCTGCTGCTGATGTAGATGCATTTGTAGATTATCAACAGTCTTGCAGTCATCTTCGCCTTGATCTTCCTCTCTTTCTTTTTTCTCATTATGTATCCTTCCAAGACGGTCTTCTCTAGATTATCATGACGTTTAATATGTCCAAAATATTTACGTTTTCTTTGTTTAATCCTCTTTACTAGCCAGCCTACTTCAATACTGAGTTCTTGTAGTATGGATCTATTTGTTCTTTTTGTATCCATGATATTTGAAGAACTCTTCTGTAGCATTTACATTCAAAGGCATTTATGTGTTTCTCAGATGTTTTGTTAATTGTCCAGGTCTTACAGACATATGTTGTAATGGGGAAGATGTATGTCCTTAAAAATCTTATTTTTGTAGTTCTGTCTGTTCCTTTCCACAGATTCTTTAGTCGTTTTACTTTTTGAAGAGCGATAGATGTCCTCTTTTTAATTTCCCCCATTGTATCTCCATTATTAGTTAGCAATGATCTAAGATATTCAAAACTCTCCAGTTCTTCTGTTTTTACCTCATTGATACATATTTCGGCTGCCTTTTTTGTTTTGTCAGTTGTCATCAATTTAGTTTTCTTCGCATTAAGATAGAGGTTTTGCTCTTCGCTGTTCTTATGAAAAATAATTGGTTTTTCAATTCCTTTTTGTGTTGTGGAAGTAATACTGTGTCATCAGCATATCTAATCTCTGATATTTCATAACCTTTTTATGGCGTCATACTATGTTTTTTTCTAGATCTTCTCTAACATTCCTCATTATATTTTAAGTATAAAGTTAAATAAGTAAGGCGACAATATGCACCCCTGACGGACCCCTCATTTTATATCAAACGAAGTTGTTGTTTTATTCTCACTGCTGCTTGTTGGTCTACATACAGCAGTGATATTAATTATGTCAAATATGTTGGAAATCCCTTTTTTTTTCATTATTTCCCAAAGTTTCTGATGTTTCTGGAAGCGAAATTGTGGAATTACAATACAGGACGGAGCAGAAAAACCTGCTGACTTTACGAATGAACCACTTCAACAAAAAACGTATTTAATATTTAAAATCAGTAAGAAAAGAGGCATATACCATTTCATTATACTCAATTATACTTTTGTTTTTAAGTATTATAAATATCTGTCTTTCATCTTGGGTAATGTTTTATTTAGATCACTCAATTCAAATGTAATATCCGCATTCATTTATGCATGCAAATGCTGAAAAACAATTAAAGAAACAGACATCAAGTTAGACTCTTTTGAAAACAAATGCCTGAGGAAAATACTTGGTATAAAGTGGAACGAATTCAAGAACAACGCAGAGATAAGGCAGATGAATAAACAACCTGTCTCGTTTATGATCAGAAAAAAGGAGATGGGCATATATCGGTCACGTGGTGAGAAGAAACAGTCAGAGAATCCCAAAACAAGCTATCAAGTGACCACAACAGGCCGAAGAAAAAGAGGTCGACCACGTGAAACTAAAGAGGACATTGTTAAGAGAGTCAAATTAGTAGCCATAAAATCTCTTGATGAAGTTAAAAAAGCTCCCCGACAACAGGAAATTTTTTGCAAACTACCATGCGAGCCACGTGTGACGTTTAACGGCAGTGGAAGGATGTAAGGTGTAAGAATGTTTTAGTGTATTAGAAAGAAGAAAAAGTTACTATTCAGTGAACAGCTCTTTGTCAGCATAGGACAGAGTTTCTCATATTGTGGACCGCGGGACATTTGCAAGATCTTTTTTTATTACCCGTTTAATAAACTGGATGGGGTGTGACCATTTTCTCGTAAACGGATTTTCATAATTCATACTCTTAGGGGTTCGAAGCTCGATTACTAAGACAGCCGTACAGTGAAATTATTTAAAACATGTGCGACGACCGATGTAAGGAGAATCGCCCATTCTCGAGCCTCCCCGCTGGGTCCCGCTTCCTATCCTTATTATTTGCAAGATGCAGTTGGGGAGAGGTGAAGCTTCACGTTTGATTGTACATTAGTATACGACTGGCTTGTGAGAGGCCAAAGTCCAAGCAGTGAAGCGCAGTCTTGTCTGCTCATTTGAATTTGTGAATAGATAAATAAGCTACTCCCATGACGTTAGAAGAAGGTGCCTGTCCTTGTGCTTTATTTTACAGTTCAGCTAGAGTTGTACATAGCGTGCCCTGTAATCTTGCATTTTCTATTTCTTTTATTATATTACAAATTACAATACATCTCTGGATGTATCGTTGGCTGAAGACAGGAATACTGAGAAATGTGCCATCGGAATATTCGTCTTTGACTATGAATGCAGCAACGGCTGGGCCATCTGATGCGCCTTCTGAGAATGCAGAAACTGAGTCAGTAAGTGTGCGGGACATTCATTCCTTCAGTGGCTGAACCGACACAACATAAATCTGTTTTAATCAGAACTTCTGCAACAGTAAGTAAGAAACGGAAATACAATGACTCTTTTGCATTTATGGAGTCCTGCTCTGAATAATCGAGTGTTCAAGATTCTTTGCGACGATATGGAAAATTTTGATATATGTTTGCTGCCCCACACTGAGGTAAGATTGCTCTCTCGTCGCAACATATTGCTACGGTTGTTAGAGTTGCGTGCTGAAGTCCTCGCTATCTCCATTAATCACCAGTTTGATTTGCAATCCCCGATGACTGATACCCAATGGTTGTGGCAAGGCTTGCCTACTTGACAGACATCTTTGCAAAAATAAATGACGTAAATCTAACACTGCAAGAGAAATGCGCGACTATATTCATTGCATAGGATAAAATCCGTGCCATCAAGAGAAAGTTACTGGCGAATTCTGCTCACCGCTGCAACCTAGACAGTTTCCCTGACCTTAAGGACATTTTAGAAGTAATGGATTTCGGGAGGTTCTTTATGACGAAATTTTGCTGCCCCCGACGAAGCAGAGGAGAAATTGCTCAACTATTTCATGGATCAAGAAACCATTTTCATACACGAAAAAGTCTCGTCAGTTCATAATGCTCCGATGTGAGACATTTATTGATGCGATATTAGATTCTACCCTTCAGAAAGAGTTTCACAGAGTATCGCTTATTAAATTTTGTTGCAAAAGTATCCTGACGACGTATCCTGAATTTACGAAGAATGTTGTCGCCTTCTCCAGCACTTGTTTGTGTGAAAGTGGATTATCACATTAGTTCCGCAATGGCGGTATGTCGCATTTGACCGTTTCACACTATCACAAGCAACACTACGATTGTTATGAAGCAATGTGGAGCTGGATTTCTGGTTGAGAATGTTTGTGTCCTGTGGTGGGTCTCCGAAACCTGACAGAGTGGTGCAAACAGGAATATACGAACGTGTCAAATGAGCAACAGTGCCGTCATTTGCTTTCAAGATGGAAGTCGATTATGTGTGCCGAAGCTACTGAGATAGTGCTATCTACTAGTATCAGGGTGTGCTAATAAACTGCAAATTTAAATATCAATAGATAAATATGTCACCCTTCTTGTCTGGGACAGTAAGTGCCATGTTGAGACTGTCTGTGTTGAATGTTACTTCATAATGCCAACAAATAGCTGTTGTTGTATTGCTTGAAGACTAGATTGTTGTCCCTAATTATTTTTGTAAAAAAAAAAAAACTGCTCATGAGATTCATGTATCTCGTTTGATATGTGCCGAATTGTGAGAAAAGTTCTCAACTGAAATAGATAAACTCTCATTAATACTGTTATCCTTCTATTAACTGTTCTAATAACCTACATTCAACTGATTTTTAGAGCAATTTCTATCTATACTGAGCACGACGTTTTGTATAGTTTGGAAACAGCAAGTTTTCAATTGTCGAATTGTGTGAACATATGGAATTTTCAGTACTCCGTAGTCGACAGTCTTGGTGACTTCATCAACATTCTGTATATAGTGATAAAGTGACTGTGTAATGTGGAACAGCGTCTTTTTTGTGTCATAATCCTTCACTTAAAAATGATGAAAAAAGCTCTGCAGTTACTTTTGCGTTGGATCTATACCTATCTTGAAACATTAAATAATCCCATGAACTCAGATCTGTGTCATCAGAAAATTAATCTTCGTATGATTATATATCTTTTATGTTTCAAGCAGAAATTAAAATTAACTGCTTTACAGCTTTAGGTGATAACGGTTTTACCGTCAGAAGTATTTCCAGATAGTCAGGGCTGTGTAGATGGTACACGCTTAGATCGAGGGGTATACGATCTTGACCGAAGCGTCATCGTCCACGTAACTTGGTAGCTGGTTTCAGGGATTGAAACATTGGCTTACATCAGATTAAATAGAGGCAGTAGCTAGGCGATGTCTTATTGAGTTGTGCTTATGGATGTGCTGTAAATTCCTGTGTATTATGGTGATCGTTAATTATATTGTGTCCGTGCCCACCTCATGTGGTGTATATTATATAGTTGTGCAGTAAGCTGTGATGTAGGGTCGTGTTATTCCGTGTAAGAAGATAATTTGTGTCTGATTTCATTGTGGTTTTCTCTTTTTATTGGTAACATGTATGCTTTTGTATTATGCTTTTTCATGTGGACTGACTATGTGTTTGCATCACTACAGATGTTGTTATGATGGAGGAGCTAGACTGGCCTCGATTACGGTAGTACATTGCCAAGGGAAATCTTGGTCTGTAACCATCTTGAGAAAATAGTCCTCCCACTAGTTAAAAAATGTACACTTCACTAATAAGTTTTACAGCTGGCTTTCCGCCTAATTGAACCAATTTCTTCCAGTCGGGTCCTTCGGCTGGGTAATCTATCCATAGTTTATTAAGTGAAACTACCTTCTAACAGAGTCAAATGTGCCGAGACTTTCTATAAACCAATAAAAGCTTGCAAACTAATAATTATGTCTGCCGAATTTTGTACGATAAATCTGAGTTATAATTACAGTATGCTTTGTTTTTTATCATTTCGGTGAAGTATGCTATTTTTAATAAAGGCTATCATGATTTTACGCCTGTCTGATTTTTATGCCCATTGACAAAACGATGGTTTGAAATGTGCCCAAATTTTTTTAAAATGAAGATAGTGCTGCAGCCATATAAGAAGTTTCAATGTTGGCAAAAGATGCTGGCTTGGATGCGACTGCGGAAGATGGAATATTGAGATTAATCGAAAGGAGAAGAAAAAGGCCTTTTTCCTAAAGAATTAGCAAATTTGGACGCACAAAAAGAGGGAGAGAAGAACAACAAAGATGACGGGACGGTGTTGTGGAGATAATAAAAACTGACGCCTTTCAACGATTTCTTACTAACGATTGCTCTTTGATGAATATTATGAAATGAACCATGACTGGGAGCGAAGTTACTTTAAAGAAGGAATTTAAATGAAGCCTTACCATGAACAGTTTTAAGAACAGGAAAGAAAGACAAGGTAAACAACTCTGGATTCATATTTTTGGAAGATGCGCGGTCAATTGGCAGTCAATTCATCAATACATGACTTTCAAGCAGGGTTATCACTGCAGAACTAAGAAGGCCGAAATGGAAAAGAAGAAAGATGTATTTGAGAAGTATTTAAGCACACCTATCTCAGAAAATTCCTCTGCTTCTCTAGGAGAATGTGGAGCCACAACACAGTGAAGATGATGACACTGAATGAAACAATTCTGAAGAAACTGTACAAGACAATTAAAGTGGGAATTTGTTTACTGGAAGTGGCATTAGCAATTTAAAAGAATGTTGACCTTGTCAAAAAGGAAACTCGCCTGTTGACATCAATGGTGAAGCCTCTGAGAAAAAAGGAAACTGGAATTCAACACCTGTCAATCCTGCATAATTAATAGATGATCCTACAATGTGGCCAGAAATAACAAATCAGAATTTATTTACCAAAAAAAACAACTTAAAATTACTGTGGAAGATTTCACCAAGAATAAGAGTAGATCACGTTTTCAAAATTTCACTGCAAAAGAAAACTGCCAGTGAAACTCTAAATCGTTCATGGCTAACATCAAATGACAAAGTCTTCTGTTTCTACTTCAGTTTTTTTAACAATAACACTTGCGATTTTAATAACTGACCGAACAAGACTAGATGAGTATGAAAACTCCAAAAGCCATTTGCAAATTATGCTCACTTGTTATCAACTGCAGCACAGATTGAAAACACTATTGACGAAGTACAAGGAAAACTAACTGATAAAAAATTGGTGGTGTCAATGTTTTGAGCATCTGAAAGCCATTGCACATTTGCTGGTACAAAGAAACTTGGCATTCTGTAGATCGGAGAAACATATAAGAACACCACATAATGTAAATTTCCTTGATTTATTATATTGAGTTTCTAGGAAAGTGTGATCCAGTAATGCAAAATCATTTGCAAAATTATAGACTAAGGAATTGCATGGTTGTTATTTATGAAGAAAACATACATAATGAATTATTAATTGCTGAAATTGGGTGAAGTTCTGAATCGTTCTGTGAATCAAGGCTGCTAAGTAATTTAGAATAATTCTCCATCCCATTCTTGACATCACACATCAGGAGCAGATGTCAATGGTATCTATAATACATTCATTCATTATTCATTTGCATGTCTCTTGCGGAACTTTGCCTCCTGTAGGCCTCTCTGTTGTGAGCAAGATGGCCTGCTGCTGATGCATCCATTTGCAGATCATCAAAGATGTCTTGCAGCCATCTTCGCCTTGGTCTTCCTCTATTTCTTTTTTCCATTATGTACCCTTCCAAGACGGTCTTCTCTAGATTATCATGATGTTTAATGTGTTTTCTTTGTTTAATCCTCTTTAATAGTCAGCCTTCTACAATATTAAGTTCTTGTAGCATGGATATATTTGTTCTTTTTTATGTCCATGATATTTGAAGAACTCTTCTGTAGCATTTACATTCAAAGGCATTTATGTGTTTCTCAGCTATTTTGTTAAGTGTCCAGGTCTCACAAGCATTTGTTGCGATGGGAAAGATGCATGCCATTAAAAATCTTATTTTTGTAGTTCTGTCTGTTCCTTTCCACAGATGCTTTAATTGTTTTACTTTCTGAAGAGCGATAGATGTCCTCCTTTTAATTTCCCTCATTGTATCTCCATTATTAGTTACCAGTGATCCAAGATATTCAAAACTCTCCACTTCTTTCAGTTTTTCCTCACTGATACATATTTCAGCTGCCTTGTTTGTTTTGTCAGTTGTCATCAATTAACTTTTCTTCGCATTAAGATAAGAGGTTTTGCTCTTCGCAAGTTGTTGTTTCACCATTTATTCCTACTGAAGTTCTTACTGAAGCCTGTTGGTCTAGATACAGCAGTGATGTTAATTGTGTCAAAAGTGTTGGAAATCCCATTTGTTTCCTTTGTTTTTTCCCAAAGTTTCTAGTGTTCTACACAATCAAATGCCTTTGAGTAGTCTATAAAAGATAAATATAAATTCACATTAAACTCTCTGCATTTCTCTGTTATTAATCTTATATTGAATATATGATCTCTTGATCCCCTTCCTTATCTGAAACCAGCTTGGACCATATTGACTTCTTCTATTTTCTTATGAGCACAACATATGCATTATTCATAGATTTTGAGAAAGCCTTTGACAGTGTCAACAGAGATGCACTGTGGAAAATCCTAAGATGGCATGGCCTCCCCCATAAAATAGTTAATGTAATCAAAGCCCTATACGAGGGTTTTCAGTGCAAAGTTATCTGTGGAGAACATACCTCCAGCAGCTTTAGGGTACAAACAGGAGTGAAACAGGGATGTGTACTATCACCAACATTATTTATCTTGGCAGTAGACTGGTTAATGAAGGAGGCAACATCAGACAAACGCAGAGGATTACAATGGACCCTTAACACAGTGCTGGAGGACCTTGACTTTGCGGACGACATTTGTCTATTATCAAGCAGTCACAAAGATATGCAAGATAAAATAAACAAGTTAACCCAGAATGCAAACAACATAGGACTAAAGATCAACGTAGGAAAGACAAAGTTAATGAAGCAAAATGTGAACAACAGAAATGTACTCAGAGTAGATAACAAGTTAGTGGAGGAGGTCAACGAATTTGTATACCTTGGCAGCAGAGTAGTAGAAAATGGAGACAGCACAGAGGACATCAACAGCAGACTTACTAGAGCAAACCAGGCTTTTGCAATGCTACAGAATATATGGAAATCAAATAAACTAAGCATAAATATGAAAATCAGGATATTTAAGAGTAATGTTCTAAGTGTACTACTCTATGGAAGTGAATGCTGGAAAATCACCAAAACCATAGAAAACAAGTTGAATTCTTTCCAGACTAAATGTTTACGTAGAATTAAAAAAATATTTTGGCCAAACACCATAAGAAATAACATCTTATTGGCAGAAATGCAGATGAAACCACTGACAACAATTATTGAGGAAAGACGCTGGCGATGGTTGGGACATGTGCTCCGAATGACTGACAACTCACTACCAAAAATAGCACTAAGATGGACACCACAGGAGAGCAGAAGTAAGGGTAGACCAAAAGAGACATGGAGAAGAACAACAGAAAGGATGTTGAGCAATAGAGGGCTCACCTGGGCAAGAGCAGAAAAAAAGGCGAAAGACAGGCATTTGTGGAAAACCCTTGAGGAAGCCCCATGTGCCCTGGGCACTTAAGGTTCAGAGATTTTCTTATGAAGTCTACCCATTAAGATTTTAAACAGAATTTTACTGGCATGGCTAATCAGGTCGACAGTTCTGTAGTTTGTGCATAATTTCAGGTTACCTTTTTTTTGACAGTGGTATGAATACAGTTCTTTTCCATTCTTTTTACATAGTGCATGATGCCATTTGTCATCAATGTCTTCATTTCTTTAAACATTTCACTATCTCTTCCACACTTCTGATGTTGTTCTATTCTTTCACAACAATCTTGTATGTAATGGTTTTTGTCTTTTCTTGTGTTTCTTCATACTCCATGTGTAAAAGATTTATATTCCTCTTTGTTGTTGTTAGTCACTTTCCATTGCATCTTCATTTCTCTGTTTTATATAGTATGACAATTAAGTAATGAGACTGATTTTATTATGGGCAGGACAAAAATGCCATGTATGAAGCAAAGCATCGAATCCACAGAAGCAACCATCATCTATGATCTGGCAACTTTTCATCACCACTAGAAAAGCATACGACAAACAAGCCCCCATTTTGTTGGCCTATTTAAGAGATGCATTGTTACGTAATCAGCATGGACCAAAAAGCTAACATTAAATTCTGTTTAAAACTCGGAAAATGTGCCATTCAGACAGTTGAATTGATGCGACAAGTTTATGAGGATAATTGTTTATCTCGGGCCGAGATATTCAAGTGGTATTTATGATTCAAAAGTGGTGGTGGAAACGATTACAAATGCAACTAGATATGGACGCCCAATTTCTGTTCGTAATGAGGAACTCATTGCAAAAGTCGGAGAGCGGATACAAGAAGATCGTTGTTTGACTGTGAGGGTGATGGTAGACGAATTTGGTGTTAACCGAGAGACCATTTGTAAAATTTTAGTGCAAGATTTAGGCAAGCAAAAAGTTCCTTGCCGGATTGTACCACATGCGTTGTCTGATGACCAAAACCATCAGCGTGTTGAGTACGCAAAAGACATCATCAAAACGTGTCGCAGAAATAAACATTTTTAAAATTTGATTGTTGCAGAGGACGAAACATAGATTTTCCACTACGATCCCACAACTAAACGCAAAGTGCTCAGTGGAAGTAATCATCATCACCAAAAAGCAAAAAAATTCGTCAAAACTCGAAAGTGAAGACAGTGTTGATGTGCTTCTACGACAGCAAAGCAGTTACTCACAAAGAATTTATTCCAGAGGAACAGACTGTCACTGCCAAAGTTTACATATTTGAAACACCTACTGAACAGGATTCTCGAGTCTGACCCGAGTATTCAACATCTGGCAGATTTTTTCCTTCTTCATGATAATGCACCGGCTACTGGGCGGTAGTTGTACAAGAATTTTTATCCCAAAATCAAGTGTGTGTTCTCAGTCATCCACCCTTTTCCCCAGATTTGTCTTCCTTCAATTATTTTCTATTCCCAGAAGTTACCATTGAAAGGACGCTTCTTTGACGATACTGATGACACCAAAGGGCCGTAACATCGAGTTTACGAGCCATACCAACATAAGTAGTGCAGAGGTCGTTCCAGTGTTTGTTAGATCTTGTCACTCGCTGTATCAATGCACAAAAAGGCTTACTTTTAAAAAAAATACAGGTTATATCTTCAACTGTTGCTTATTTTATTTTTTTTGTAATTAGTCTCATTACTTAATTGTCTGACCTTGTATAGCTAGTGGTTTTGCAAACAGCAGGAGTATCTGAACAATTTATGAAGTAGCGGAAAGCAGCGCACGTTGAACCTGTGCAACAACCGTCTATTTGCACTTGAAATCTAAGGACTGGATGCTGAAAATGTCCAGGGACAAGGGTGTGATAAAATACCTCCAATATGAAGGGCCATATTTCATTTGTGCAGGAATGACTTCTTATAGAACAATTCAAACGCTTTCTTTATCCCATGTATATATCGCAACTACAGCATAGTTTTAGGAAACATAAGAAAACATGTCCAGATGCAGTGACTTTCTTTGGAACACTGCAATCTTACGAAGGGAAGTTACTAAGTAACTTGCAAATTGAAATTTTTATCAGTGGCAGTTATCATGTGATATTTAAATATATCCTTAGATAGTACCATCATCCAACTTTATAACAGTTGTATGTAGGGGCGCTGGGAGTTAACGTGCGCATGCAGAGCAATAACAAAATGGCTGCCCAACTGTTAGTATGTACCAAAGAACAGAGAAGTGTAATGCAATTTTTGTGGGTAAAGGACATTCAGTTGAGGACATTCATAAGTTTATGCTGAAAAGTGTTTATCATGGAAGTGGTCTATAACTGGGTAAAAGAATTTTCTCAGGGACGCACCGAAATTGTTGACAAAGTCCGACTCGGCCGTCCTGCTCACATTTGCAACAGAAGTGACTGTGCAGCGTGTGAATGAGATTATCAGAGCTGATAGACGAGTAACGACAGTGTATCAAGTGCAGTCGGATGTTCACATTGCTTAGCCTACAGAATAATGCATGAGCAATTGAATTTTTGGAACGTTTGCTGACGCTGGATACCCAGAGATCTGAATGATGAACACAATATGAACCGATTTGGTTTGTCATTGCAGCATCTCTGTCATTACGCATATTAAGATGATATTATGCTGACAGTGTTCTAGGATTATCAAGGAGTTTGTTAACCAAGTTCTAGAAGTATGGTGACAGCGTGAATTCTGTACCGTACTGTGAAGTTCTGTCGATGCTACGGGATGCAATTCGAAGAAAACGTCCTGGTCTGCTGACTAGAGGTGTGCTTATCCTTCATGACAATGCCAGACCACATATGGCTCGGTTAACCCAAGAGAAAATTAGCCAGTTGGGTTGGGAAGTTCTTGAACATCCACCCTATAGTCCTGACTTAGCTCAAAGTGATTTTCACCTGTTTGGTCCATTGAAAAACTACCTTGGCGGGAGAAGATTCTCGAGTGACGAAGAGGTGGAAACAGAAGTAAAAAATAAAAAATAGTTCAGAAATCGGACTCCCGATTTTACGCCATGGGTTTTGCATCACTGATTACACAATGGGACAAATGTATCAATGTTCGTGGCGATTACGTTGCGCAAGAGGGGAATAATGTAGGTTCAAAAATTAAAAGTTTTCAAATTACTGTCGCATTTAGTTTGTTTTTTTTTGTAACAAGCATTTGTGAGTTACTTAGTGACTTCCCCTTGTATTTAGACCCTATTTGCCTCATCTACTAAAGTATAGTTTGTTTTTGTTGTTTTTAGAAAACATGTGACACACGAAACACGAAGGAAATGCAGAATGGAAAGTGTTAAAGTTATAATGCACCAAGCTGCTAAAGTCTGTGATGCACTAGAAGAGTTAGCGGGAAACACTGATGATCCTGTGAAAAACGAGAATCGTTAGTCAATCAAATGAGACATTATAAATTTGTAAGGAATTCCGAAGTGATACCATAGATGTTGCCACAGGACTTACTTTATTCCACATGCTTTGTAACTGGTTAAAGACATACAAGGAGGAGATTTCGAAAAGAAAACTGGTTGATGATAGTGAACTTGCTGAAGACATACATCTTTAGCCTATATCCAAGACTCAGAGTAAGTGGTTATGCATTCATTCATTCATTTGCATGTCCCTTGCGGAACTTTGCCTCCCTAACAGCTCTCCTGTAGGCCTCTCAGTTGTGAGCAAGATGACCTGTTGCTGATGCATCCATTTGCAGATCATCAACGATGTCTTGCAGCCATCTCCGCCTAGGTCTTCCTCTCTTTCTTTTTCCCATTATGTACCCTTCCAAGACGGTTTTCTCTAGATTATCATGACGTTTAATGTGTCCAAAATATTTAAGTTTTCTCTGTTTAATACTCTTTACTAGCCAGCCTTCTTCAATATATTAAGTTTTTGTAGAATGGATATATTTGTTCTTTTTTGTGTCCATGATATTTGAAGAACTCTTCTGTAGCATTTACATTCAAAGGCATTTATGTGTTTCTCAGATGTTTTGTTAAGAGTCCAGGTCTCACAGATGTTGCGATGGAAAAGATGCATGTCCTTAAAAATCTTATTTTTGTAGTTATGTCTGTTCCTCTCCACCGATTCTTTAGATGTTTTACTTTCTGAAGAGCGATAGATGTCCTCCTTTTAATTTCCCCATTGTATCTCCATTATTAGTTAGCAACGATCCAAGATATTCAAAACTCCCATTTCTTTCAGTTTTTCCTCATTAATACATATTTCAACTGCCTTGTTTGTTTTGTCAGTTGTCATCAATTTAGTTTTCTTCGCATTAAGATGGAGGTTGTGCTCTTCGCTGTTCTTACGGACTGACATAATTAGTTTTCCATCCCTTTTTGTGTTGTGGACAGTAATACTGTGTCATCAGCATATTTAATCTCTGGTAATTCATAACCTCCAATTGTTATGGCATCGTAATATTCTTTGTCTACATCTTCTCTAACATTCCTCATTATATTTTCAGTATACAAGTTAAATAAGTAAGGCGACATTATGCACCCCTGATGCACCCCTTGTTTTATGTCAAACCAAGCTGTTGTTTCACCATTTACTGCTGCTTGTTGGTCTAGATACAGCAGTGATGTTAATTGTATCGAATGTGTTGGAAATCTTGCTTATGCAAGAGAAGAAAATTATTTGATTATTGATCTGCAGATGAATCTTTGTCAGACTTCAGAATGTTTTATTCAGGTGGTATATAAAGTATTTATAAAGATTTGGAAAGAAGAAAAGGTCCCTTCTAATTGGAAGAAAGGAATCATTGTTAAAATACCAAAAAAGGGCAACCTTAGTGACTGTAACAACTGGAGAGGAGTAACCTTAATATCAGTTGTGTCAAAAGTATTTTGCAAGGTCATTTTGAATAGACTCAAAGATATAGTGGATACTGCAATGAGAGAAGAACAAGCAGGATTTCGAAAAGGGAGAAGCTGTCTCGACCAGATCTTTACTCTCAGAATAATACTTGAAGAACATATTGAAAAGCAGAAACCATTAATACTGAACTTCATAGATTTTAAAAAGGCATTTGATAGCATACACAGAGATTCATTATGGAGAATTTTATGTCTATACGGAATACCATCTAAAATTGTCAACATCATTAAGGACTTATACAATGGATATGGTTGTGCAGTCAAGACAGAAGAAGGGATGAGTGAATGGTTCCAGATTGAAACAGGCGTGAAACAAGGATGTATACTGTCTCCTTTACTTTTTGGGATTACAATAGACTTCATAATGACAAAATGCTGCACAGGTAACACAGGTATTGACTGGGTACATGGGACCCAACTAGAAGATCTTGATTTTGCTGATGACATAACTCTTATCAGTAATAATGTGAATTCCATGCAAGAAAAACCAGATAGCCTGTCTTCACTGGCTAGCAAAATAGGACTTGAAATTAACAAGGACAAAACAAAAATAATGAAAATTCCCATCAATCAAAATGGAAAAATACACATAGAAGGGACAGATATTGAAGAAGTCAATCAATTTGCATACCTTGGCAGCTACATAAACCAGGATGGTGACACTAGAAAGGAAGTTAGGATCAGAATTGCAAAAGCAGCATCAATCTTCAAGAATCTTGAGAACATATGGAATTCAAAAGTTATAAGCACAAAAACCAAGTTAAGACTATTCAATTCAAATGTAATATCCACCCTCATTTATGCATGAGAAAGCTGGAAAACAACTAAAGAAATAGAAAAGAAATTAGACTCTTTTGAAAACAAATGCCTAAGGAAAATACTCGGCATCAAGTGGAATGAATTCAAGAACAATGCAGAGATAAGACAGATAACTGAACAACAACCAGTCTCATGGGTGATCAGGAAAAGGAGATGGACATATGTTGGTCACTTGATGAGAAGAAATGATCAGAGAATCCCAAAACAAGCTATCAAGTGGAACACAACAGGCCGAAGAAAAAGGGGCAGACCGCGTGAAACTCTGAAGAGGACATTATTAAGAGAGGCCAAGTTAACAGGCATAAAATCCTTTGATGAGGTTGAAAGACTCGCCGAAGACAGGAAAAATTGGCCAACTACTTTACGAGCCCTATGTGACGTTTAACGGCACGGGAAGGATATAAGATATAAAGTATCAAAATATATTATATTTGGATTCTTGTGCAATTTTTAGAACATATTCAAGGACACCATAAAAATGTGCAGCAGACCTGGAAGTAGCACTGACGGATGTTAAGGGGGTACAGAAAAAAGAGCTTTAGCCAATTTTGCCACCAGAGTTTCGAAAACATGTGAAAGTTCTTTCATTCCCTGCTTGCAACAACAGGTTTCTTACATTTCCAAACGTATTTATTGCTCTTCTGATTTTCTACATAATGCTTATAATGTTCGAGTTATATCAGTTTGGTCCATTAAAGATATAAAAACAGCTATGTTTAATTTTTCATCTATTTTCATGTTTTTAATCTCTTGCGTTGTATTTATGTGATCGTTGAAAAAGGCTTTTGTCAAAACACTGTACTGGTGTGTTTTTTCTTCTTCATTTATTATGTGCTAATTTTTTTCTGCCACTCTTGTTTATGCTCACTTTCATCATTTTTTGTCTTTTTATAAACTTAACTATGCACCTCTGTCTTTCTTTATTGCTTGAACCAATTTTACCACAGTCGTCATTTCTTTTACCTATCAGGAGAAAGGAGTTTTTTCAAGCTGAAACTTAACACAACTTTCTGGAGATATCAGTTCAGCAAGAACTGATGATCATTCAGTTCAGAACAATTTAGCAATTATTGGTATTGAATGTGGAATTAACAAATGTTTAATTTTGAATACAACAGGCCGAAGAAAAAGATTTCGACCATGTGAAAGAGGACATTGTTAAGAGAGGTCAATCTTGATGAGATTGAAAAACTCGCCGAAGACAGGAAATCTTGCCGAAGTACCATGCGGGCCCTATGTTACGTTTAGCGGCACGGGAAGGATTGTAAGATGTACGAATTTTTAACACAATCTTAAATGACTTTGCAGAGAAAAAAAGCAAGAAGGGTAACTTTTTATAATAAAAGGGAATATTTGGAAAACTAGAGAAAAGATCATATGTTTCAAGCAACGCTGTTTTTTTACATTTGAAACGTTTTTTCGTTCTAAATAAGATATAAAATTAACATGATTAATTAATTATTAATTCTCATTAAACATTTTATGTAATTGGTTTTGCAACTTTACAACGTTTGTATACAGTTTGTTTACTTTCGGTTCTCTTTCCAGTGCTTAAGGAAATAACTTTTGTGTTAGGTCTGACAGTCTTGTGACTTTTGCCAAGAAATTAACTAAAATTACATATATGCAAGTTTATATTAAAAACTTTGTTATGATCCATTAAATCATATGCACTTCTGAAGCGCATATTTCCATTCTGCAAATTGACAGAGTTCATAGTAGACTTTATTCGTATCTCTATGATACTACAGACCTGTGAACCTGGGGCCCCATCAAAAATGTTGCCAAGTGGGTTCTGCAGCTCCTAAGGAAATTGGATTTTTTTTTTTGGGGGGGGGGGAATTTTTCAGACAAACCGATATTATTCCAATAGCATCAGCAACCAGTAGTTTGGCAGATAATGCAGTAGCGTGAAGTGTTGTGTGTTATGACTAAAAATCTCCCTGGACACTGTTTGATTATTTTCTATGAAAATTAATTTTATGACATCTTTACTTTTAACGCTTATTTTGAATACTTTTAAAAATTCATACAAGAATTCGACAAAGTTTACAATAGTTCCGAAAAATTTCCCAAAAAAAAACAATAAGAAATCTTGGAGCAGCGTGTAGAGAATGATTGATTGATTGATTGATTGATCTTTATTTCAAAAGGGTTAAGAATTGGGCACGCAGGCCCGTCTGACATTCTGGTAACTGAGAGCTTCCATATGATGAATGGATTCAGTGGATGTTAAAGAATGTTAACTGAATGTTAAATTAAAGATGTTAAATGGTTGTTTCCTACAAACGTTCACAATAAACTAAAATAGGTTTCGTTTTCCTCTGTCTTATCTTTTCCTTATATTTGAACTTATCGAAAAAACAGTATATTACAGTATATTATTGTTTCTTGGTAATCCCTAAACATTTCTTCATATTTCGTCACAGTATGATCACACCTTGCGCTGATTATGCCTTCAGCTGATTATGCCTTCAGCTAATTATGCCTTCAGCTGATTATGCATCAAGCTGATTATGCCTTCAGCTGATTATGCATCAAGCTGATTATGCCTTCAGCTGATTATGCATCAAGCTGATTATGCATCAAGCTGATTATGCCTTCAGCTGATTATACATCAAGCTGATTATGCCTTCAGCTGATTATGCATCAAGATGATTATGCCTTCAGATGATTATGCATCAAGCTGATTATACCTTCAGCTGATTATGCATCATGCTGATTATGCATCAAGCTGATTATGCATCAAGCTGATTATGTCTTCAGCTGATTATGTGTCTTCAGCTAATTATGCATCAAGCTGATTATGCATCAAGTTGATTATGCCTTCAGCTGATTATGCATCAAGCTGATTATGCCTTCAGCTGATTATGCATCAAGCTGATTATGTCTTCAGCTGATTATGCATCAAGCTGATTATGCATCAAGCTGATTATGCCTCCAGCTGATCACGCCTCGAGCTCAGTCGGTTAAAACATAATCATCTCCTCAGTAACGACTGCTGCTAGTTTTTCCTAGTTGCCCTGCCATGCCATATAGACACTTATAGGATATAACGTCAGTGCCCATATTTTCATCAATCAGTCGACATAGTAGAGGATGATGTGATCAGAATCACGCCTGATTGCCTCTGTTTCTCCAACTCCACGAGGAGCCCAGTATGAAACTCTAAAAAAAAAAAAAAATTCTTGGGTGACTTGGGCGCTTCCGGCGGAACTTGAATGAACAGCCGAGTTCGCCGTGAGAGGCGAGTGCACTAACTCAGGTGACCGACAAGTAAAATTACAGCCTGTGTATGTAATACCGCTTTATCCTGACGCGAATACGAAACTAGAGAGAGAGAGAATTAATCAATGAATGAAAGAACGAGTGAATGATGTTTATTTTTAAAGGGCAAAGAATTAGGCATGCAAGCCCGTCCTACATTCTGCCCTTCATCGCTCCATCTTTCATTCATCCCACTTACTCCATTTAATCTTCTTACATCTTGCATCCTTCCCGTGCCGTTAAACGTCACATAGGGCTCACAATGTAGTTCGCCAAGTTTACTCGGGTATACAAATCACATGAGAAAAAACATATCAAAAGAGTGCAACATTAAACTATTACATTCACAATATAAGAGAAGAGGTAATATAAGAGAAAGAGGGAGGAGGGGGAGGGAGAGGGCGTATATGTTGTTTATCAAATGTTTTCAAAATCTTGATTGATTACTGTTTTAAATGTAATAAAAATACAAAAACACACATATTTGTTTTGTTTCATTCAAATTAAATGAACTTGCCAAAAATAAAAACAAAAGCAGATAACATAGATGTTTTAATGTAAAAGGTAGCTTCTTACATCTTACATCCTTCCCGTGCCGCTAAACGTCGCATCCCGCTTGGTAGTTCGCCAAGATTTCCTGTCTTCGACGAGTTTTACAATCTCATCAAAGGATGTTATGCCCACTGAACTGGCCTCTCTTACCATTGTCCTCTTTAAGGAACTTAGCCGACATATATCTACGAGACGCACAGTATACGCTGAAGAGCGACATTTGCCTTGCAAGCCGCGGTTTGCCCACTTCTGCCATAATGTTTTAATGAAACCAAACAAAGTGTGGTAGTCAGAAAGTTAGAACTGCTTGTGGAAGTGACATAGAACTTTATAAAATATATTAAATAAATGAACTATAAATTTACTACTGTTTATTCTTTCCGCTAAATGTGTCTGCATCTGAGCTGCAGTTGGTTTCAAAAGTTTTATCTTCTTTTGTTTCTAATGTACAGTTGCTCTAGACTTATAAACACAGCTGTTCTAGTACTGTTCTGACGCTGAGCTCGAACCTATAATCTGCCACGATTTTCTCTCGGTCAGGGATTGAAGTAATAAATGATCATGAGACCTGAAACGAGAGAGAGAGAGAGAGAGAGAGTGTGTATGTGTGTGTGTCTCACCGGAACCAGAGCCTCCTCCGAGTGATTGAGTTAGCTGGAAACCTTGTAGGCAGTCACAACCCTCTGCCTCCTTCCTGATGACATCGAGCACTGAGTCGCATAGCTCGGCTCCTTCTGTATAGTGACCTTTAGCCCAGTTGTTGCCTGCACCAGATGCGCCGAAAACGAAGTTGTCAGGCCGATAGATCTAATTGAAATATTGACAAATGTCACCAAGAGACTGTGGGATTCGGAGAAATTTACGTTCATGTGATCTAATATTTTTCTTCTCTGGCAGAAGTGATTAAGTCTTCGTTTTTCGTAGGTCCATGATCCACCCCGAATCAAAACTACAGAAAGTAATGAAATGATTTTTTTAGATAGTTGAGTACAACTGTGTAAACGGTACGCAAGAGGTACGAAAACACGAACACAAAGAGAGAGAGAGAGAGAGATGAGATGAGATAAAAAGAAGTTTTTGGATATGAAAAAGATTACAGTTTTACACAACAGTATCAATCATTGATTGGGGATATCCTGAGCTTTATCCATTCTGTGAAATCTGTCTTTTTTTCATATTCCATACTTTGCAAGTATCTCGCCATTGTCTCATAATCTTTTCGCTAAAAAGAACAGATCGCATGTCGCACGACTTTAGGCTGCCGCGAATGTGAAACTATTGATATCAGGGTGACGTGAACCCATGGAAGCAGGTGGTGGATGGAATGGGAGAGCAGCCGACAGATAATGTTGGTTATGGTCACCATTCTATGATGGTAGGCAGATGATCTCAGTGTAGGGACAATGGCTAGGATCACTGACTAGTACAGTCACTGCCTGGAAGGAAAGCAATGGTAAACTATCTTCTGAAAATATACCAAGAAACCCAAACAGCAACACGGAAAATCAAATAGAAAAAAGATCTGGTGGTGAGGCCCCCAGGCCAGACAGATCTAATTTTAACATTGGGGAATAGTGTGAGACAGAAGTCAGTACTAGTAATTGTGATGACGGACAAAATCCTGACGGTGTTACTAAGGAAAACCCCTCAAACTAAAAAGAAAAATAAGAGTAGGGACATGGAATGTAAGAAGTAGGTATGAGGGAAAGTATCAAAGATATGAGGGAAAGAGTGACGAGGTTAAAAGAACGGGGATACACATTTTGGGAATCTGCGAACATCGATGGAAAAGATCAGGACACTTCAAAAGCGAGAATGATAATATCTTTATATACTCTGGTGAAGAATTAGGTGGAAAAAATGGAGTGGTTTTTTACCTGGACAAATCAAAATCAGAAGCATTACTATGTTACATTCCAGTAAGTGATAGAATCCTCACAGTCAGACTAAGGGCACTCCTAGAAATGTAACAATCATCCAGATATATGCAGCAGAAGAAGAGGAAGTAGGAGACTTTTTATAACACACTGCAAACGATGATAATGTAGCATGGCCATGTAAGTAACAGATATTGTTATTATTAATATCATTAATGAATATGATAATTTACTGTGAAGAAAATAGTAACATCGAATAGCGACAAAGAGAAATGGAGAGGAAAGGAAGAATAAGGTATAAAACTTCCATGACACTAGAACAAGACTCGGACAAAAGTAAAGAGTGGAAACAGTGAATAGAAAAAGACGAGACTCAATGACGCTGACACATATGGAAGACAAAGGAGGGACGCCAGAAAATAGGATGGTCCTGTTATAACAAACCAGTGACTGGACGTTGACACCAGTAAACAAAATAGAACCGCCGATTAGAAAAGGCAGACACAATGAAAGGGACGACACAATAAAACCTCCGACATGAAATAGCAAGATAATGACTTAGGTAAATAACAATTGTATAGACGGACTTAACACTTGACACCTGTTAGGTGACGCGCGGTAGAACGCGACTGCACACGGTTTTTAAATAAAGGAGTGACCAACTGGGTCAGATGATCAATTAAATATTTAGAGGCGTGGCCTATTGGACAATTGACTTACGACGTATAAGTAACGAGGCAGTTTGAATGACGGTCAATCAGAACGCTCGAGAGAATGAGGAAGAAGAAGAGACAGAGGAGGGAGCCCGAAGACGGAAGAACAGACAATAAGAACAAGGAACGAAGAGGAACCAAGTAGTAGGGAACGAGGAAGAAGAAGAGACAGAGGAGGGAGCCCGAAGACGGAAGAAGAGACAATAAGAACAAGGAAGAAGAACCAAGAAGGAAGAAGAAGTAAAGGAGAGGAGACAGAGGAAAGAGCCCCGAAGACGGAGGAACAAGGACGGTCAGTGAACTGAGACCGGTCCAGACAAGAGAAGAAGAGAAGGACAGAAAACCATAGAAGAACAGCAGAAGGAGAACACACACCAGAGAAGATACGAGAGAGAAAGAAGACGTAGGTAACGACAGTTGAAATAGATCGACTAGAGCAGTAGATACAGCAGGAAAAACAGTTTTGAAGATGTAGTTTTATGACAGATTTAAGCTGTGTTTCAAGTGATTCAAGTGATATGAATATTTGTTAATTTGAAACTTCAGGTACAGTGATTTTAGACGAGGAACTAGTTGACCACGTGTTGTACACCTGATATAATACGGAGTTAGGAAATGTTCCCGTATTAAGTGTAGAATAATGTGAAATTGAGAACATTGAGAAATGCAGCATGTAGAATATGATAGTTTGATTTAATGAACAAATGAATATGTGCTTTAACGACGAAACTAACGAAGATTATGTCAATTTGCATCTTAGTACAAGTGATGTTGTGAATTCTAAGTCGAACATCTTATTAGTCAGAATTAAATGAATTCTGTAGAGAACATTTCGTCGGACCTCCATGTTTAGTGAAGTGTAATGTT
This sequence comes from Achatina immaculata, assembly GCA_009760885.1. Lineage (NCBI taxonomy): Eukaryota > Metazoa > Mollusca > Gastropoda > Stylommatophora > Achatinidae > Lissachatina > Lissachatina immaculata. The sequence goes on along the minus strand of CM019695.1, from coordinate 4,802,206 downwards.
TATGAAACATCGATATATTATGATCAGAGAACCAAAGAACACTTATGCTATCAGTAATCAAGAATAATAGTTCACAACTTGACAATGTTATATAGATCAGGAACGGAAAAATGATATTGTATTAATAATGGGGGATTTTAATGCAAATATTGGTACAGAAAGAGCAGAAGATGAAGGACATGTTGTAGGGAAATTTAGCATAGGACATAGAAATGATGCAGATGACAATCTAATGGCGTTTTGTGTGGAAAATGAGCTAATGATCGCTAACACACTTTTTAAACAACATCCAAGAAGACTACACATGGACATCACCTGATGGGAAAACCAAGAATCAAATAGATTACATTTTAGTGCAAAGAAGGTGAAGATCAAGTATAACATCAGCAAAAACTTTACCAGGTGCTGATTGTGACACTGACCAAGAGTTATTAATAGCAGATATGAGGATAAAGATAAAAAAAGACAGTTAAGGGATCAAGACCACTCCGCTTTGATCTTACAAAAATACCAGAACAATATGGTATAAGAAGTGAAGAACCGTTTCGAAATCCTGATGGCTGTACAGGATGAGATGACAACCAGATGATTTGGATACACATGCTAGATATATCTTTATAACAACAGCTAATGACATGGTTCCTGTAAAGAAAACACAAAAGAATGGATGGATTACAGCAGGCATACTAGAACTGATAAAACAACGTAGAGAAATGAAGACGCAATGGGAAGTTACAAACAACAACAAAGAGGAATATAAATCTTCAACAAAAAGAAGTACGAATAAGCATAAGAAAAGACACACACAAAAAAAACAATACATACAAGACTGTTGTGAAGGAACAGAAGGACATCAGAAGTGTGGAAGAGATAGTGAAATGTTTAACGAAATGAAGGCATTGACGAGAAATGTCACACCCAAGCTAAATGTAATTTGTGATGAGATGGGAATACCTTGACAGAGACAGAGGAAATTCTAGAAAGATTGAAGGAATATCGCAGATGAATATATGAAACAACCAACTGTGTAAGCAGAAATCAACAGTATGAATTATTACTGTACACGTTATTATTATTATACACGTCACAAATCGCTAGCTTTACCAGTTTTATGCCTCTGGCAAAGAACATAAACTTAACCGACTTCTACCACAGCCGGTCTCTTCTACTTCTAGAGGTGAACCACTTTCCAATCAGCCCCCCTCTTCTGCTACACCTGACCAACAGACTTCTATCTCACTTGACCATCAGACACTTGTAACACCCCCTGAACTACCTTCCCAGATTACACAGCATATTCAAGTACTCGCACCCCCATCCTCAGATGATACCCCATCTCCTCCTCATCCTCCTCTAGCCTCTAATGTAGTTTCTATTCCCCCCGACTTGCCCCTTTCTGATGATGAAAAACTAGTTCTCGCCAGGGTCTTAAGTTTATTCCCACTCGGCCTCGTTGTGATCGCTATTTTTTACTCCGCGATGTTAAACAATTTCACCGTCGATTACGGCTTAAATATTACTTTGCCAACAAAGAGTCCAACCAACCCACACAAGACCCCAATAACCCATTTGCACGTTACGATCACCATAAATATAGCTGGACACCTTCCCCCAGGGCTTCCCAAGCTTTAGATCTTTATATTGATACGACGTGGCGTGAGATTCTTAACCTCAAGCCACCAAGAATTCGACATTTTAACCTAAATAAGGGAGAGTCCAGAGCATTGTCCACCCTTAAACATCGAAACGACATCGTAATCAAACCAGCAGATAAGACCAGCAATCTCGTAGTTTGGAAAAAAGATTTATATATCGCGGAATATCTTGGATCACTACTAACTAATAATGGAGATACAATGAAGGAAATTAAAAGGAGGACATCTATTGCTCTTCAGAAAGTAAAACAAATAAAGAATCTGTGGAGAGGAGCAGACAGAACCACAAAAATAAGATTTTTAAGGACATGCATCTTTCCCATTGCAACATATGCCCGTGAGACCTGGACAATTAACAAAACAGCTGAGAAACACATAAATGCCTTTGAATGTAAATGCTATAGAAGAGTTCTCCAAATATCGTGGACACAAAAAAGAACAAATATATCTATACTACAAGAGCTTAATATTGAAGAAGGCTGGCTAGTAAAGAGGATTAAAGAGAGAAAACTTAAATATTTTGAACACATTAAACGTCATGATAATTTAGAGAAGACCGTTTTGGAAGGATAAATAATGGGAAAAAGAAAAAGAGGAAGACCGAAACGAAGATGGCTGCAAGACATCGTTGATGATCTGGAAATGGATGCAGCAGCAGCAGGCCATCTTGCTCACAACCGAGAGGCCTACAGGAGTGCTGTTTGGGAGGCAAAGTTCCGCAAGGGACATGCAAAGGAATGAATGAATATCGCGGAAGGAATGCCCCAACTCAGCAATACAAAATTCTATGCCCCAGCGAAAAATGATACTACCCGTTCTAATAATGACATAGTGGAAGCAACCATTAAAGATCTAATCACAGAAGGTGGCCTCCCACCCCAAGCTATTTCTCTTCACATTAAAGACAGCTGTTTAGGCACACCCACTTTCTATCTTCTTCCTAAAATCCACAAACCAGGTAACCCTGGACGCCCCATTGTATCAGCGTGTTCATGCCCCACTGAGCACATTTCTGATTTTTTAGATAGCATTTTCCAGCCTCTTGTACACAGACTACCCTCCTTTTTGAAAGACACCAACCACGCATTAACAATTTTTGATACAATCACACTCTCTCAACACCACATCTATCACATCTTTCTCCTTGATGTCTGCTCTCTTTACACTTCTATCCCCCATAAGGATGGACTCTTAGCACTCCGCCATTTTCTCGACAAAGACCCTCACCCCACAACTAACACTGACACCATAATCAGACGTACAGAGCTAGTACTAAACCAAAATTCTTTCGAATTCAACGGCGAATACTTCGAGCAAATCAGTGGTGTTGCTATGGGAACGAAAATGGGTCCCAGTTATGCATGTCTATTTATGGGCTTTCTGGAAGTCAAATTATGGGAAACCTACACTGGCAGATTTCCAGAATTCTATAAAAGGTACATCGATGATGGCATTGGAATTACAGGTATGCCACATGAAGACCTTAAAAAATTTATTGAATTCGCCAATACACTCAATAAGAACATAAAATTCACTTATGAAATCTCTGACAAGTCTGTTAATTTTTTAGACATTAAAATTTCTATTGGCACAAACAGGCTTGTCACCTCTGTATTTTACAAGCCCACCGATAGCCACACCTATCTGCTTTACACCTCCTCCCATCCTGAGGCCTGTAAGAACTCCATCCCATATTCCCAACTCCTCCGTCTTCGCCGCATATGTCAGGATAATTTGGACTTTTTAGATCAGTCCAACAAGTTATTATAATTTTTCCGTCATCGCCACTACCCAGAAAAGGTCCTTCGTAAAGCCTTCAACCGTATCCAACTAGTGAGCCGCAAAGAAGTATTCAGGAAAAAGCCTGTTACTCCATCTGACAGAGTTAAGTTAGTACTGCCCTTCCACCCACACGGTCAGATGGTTAAGAAAATCCTTTATCGTCATCTGCCGATAATCCAACTCGACTCCGACACTCGTAACATTTTCTCTGAAGCACCCCTATTGGCATACAAACGTGAGCCAAACCTTAAGGACATCCTCGTCCACAGCCACTTGAAGCAGAGCCTTACGTATGTTGGCACCAGAAAATGTAACCGCCCCCGCTGCGTTACCTGCCCTGTAGTTTGGGAAACGAAAACAATCACCTTTCCCAAAACTATCCTCACTCTTCATGAGGGATTCACATGCGAGTCCCGAAATGTGATATATGTCATCGTGTGCAAAAGATGCAGGATAACATATATTGGTGAGACTGGCCTCAGATTAGGGGACCGCATGCAAAAACATCTGTACGACATCACCCAGCATGCTTCGAAACCAGTCCCAAATCATTTCAATGGCCCCAACCACAGAGGCAAATCTGATTTTCTGGTAACAGCCATTAAACAATGTCACGCAGATGACACAAGCCGCCTGGCACTTGAGAACCGCTGCATTCAAAATTATGGGACGCTGGAACCACATGGGTTAAACTCGCTGTTTAGTTACACGTAACATCATCTTCTTCAATCATTATAGTACCTCTCCACTAAATCCACCCCTTCTTACTTTTCAAACTTCCTCACAGCATCACTCTGCAACCCCGCTATTTTCTCTGCAACCCCTCTTCTCTGCAACACCTCTTCCCCAATCACCTGTTTCAAATTCTCCTAGCTAGGCCAGTAGTGCGTCACTCTCTCTCTCCCCTCCCCGGTTCCCCATCCACCACTCCCAGTTACAACCCACCGACCACATGTCACAGGTCTCTAAATAATTTCCACGTCCTACCAGATCCATTCCTGACACACACCACCAGACAAGCCACACCTTGCAATTTACAGTTAAGTACTCCTTTTTAAAAAAAATTTTTTTTAAATAGTATTCATGTAAATCTATACTTTATCTCCTCTCCCTATTTCTTCGTCCTGTATGTTTTTGTATGATTAAGGCTCACGCCGAAACGTCACAACTTTGTAATCGTTAAGTAATAAAGCTGCTCCTACTTTTTTCCAATTTTATACATTCGAATTATTATTGGAGGAGAAAGAACCCGAACCGACAACAGAAGAAGTTTTATGGGCAATAAAGAATCTGAAAATTGGTAAATCACCAGGATGTGATGAGATAACGGCTGAACATATTAAAGCAGGAGGAAAGGAATATGCACTATGTAAAAAAGATATGGCATTCGGGTATTTGGCCAAAAGAATGGAAAAGAACTGTGTTAATACTACCACTGCCAAAAAAAATGGTAACATGAAATTACGCACAAACTACAGAACTGTTGCCCTGATTTGCCAGTAAAATTCTGTTAAAAATCATAATGGGTAGACTTCGTAAGAAAATAAAAGAAGTGAATATGGTCCAAGCTGTTTTCAGGCAAGGAAGAGGATCAAGAGATCATATATTCAAGATTAATAATAGAGATCTCTGCGTTATTCTTGAATTCATTCCACTTTATACCGAGTTTTTCCTTAGGCATTTGTTTTCGAAAGAATCTAGTTTCTCGTCTATTTCTTTAGTTGTTTTCCAGCTTCATGTGCATAAAAGAGAGTGGATATTACATTTGAATTGAATAATCTGAACTTGGATTTTGTGTTTATTATTTTTGAATACCATATGTTCTCAAGATTCGTGAAGGTCAATGTTGCTTTGGCAATTCGAATTCTAACTTCTTTTCTGGTGTCACCATTGTGGTCTATATAGCTGCCGAGATATGCAAAATGGTTTACTTCCTCAGCAGCTGTTCCTTCTACGTATATTTGTCCTTCGTCGTTAATGAGAATCTTCATTATTTTTGTTTTATCCTTGGTAACTTCAATTCCTATTTTACTAGCCATTGAAGACAGGGTATCTGTTTTACTTGCATTGATTTCATATTGCCACTGATAAGAGTTATGTTATCTGCAAAATCAAGATCTTCCAGTTGGGTCTCACGTACCCAATCAATGTCCGTTTTACCTTTCCAACATATTTTTCATTGTGACGTCTATGGCAGTTATAAAAAGCAAGGGAGATAATATACATCCTTGTTTCACGCCTGTTTCAATCTGGAACCATTCACTCATTCCTTCGTCTGTATTGACTGCACAAACATATCCATTGTAGAGGTCACTAATGATGTTGAGAATTTTAGATGGTATTCCATATATTTTATTTTATATATATATATATATATTCACTGAAAAAAATAAATATGCAATACTATATGGGGCATTGTGCACGTGTTCTTAGGTGGACTCAGAAAAAAGTTGGTGCATTGTTGTGTATGAATGTTGGTCACATACTGTGCAGTTACAAGTGAATATCAATATTCAACGGGGAGATAACCACAGTTCAAGAGAAATCACAACGACTCATTTGGGCGAGGGGGGGGGGGTAAGAATGGGGAAATGAGCACAAATAAAAGAAAGGTAAGTATGTAGCTCTAATCACAACCGTTTGACTCTAATCACAGACTTCTGAAAACGAAATCTTTGAAAAAGAAAGTACTAAAATACCAACAGAAATTCTCAAGATTGGACCAACAACAACGAGCAGTACTATCTATATGGATGTTAGCTGCTGTATCGATGGCATCAGCAGTGATGGCATCAGCAGTATCTCAACACTGCAATGCTCACATGAACATTACTGTATATCACGCATTTACGCCCGTTTCAACCAAAATGGAAAAACTGCTGACTGTCACAGAAGCTGCCACCCCTGCACAAGACCGTTACATCCGCCTGAAGCACCTTCGTAATAGCTTTCTCCGGCCAACATGGACTGTCAGGAACATTCCAGGTTTAAGACATGTGTCGGGCAGGATCGTGCGTAAGACTCGGAGAGGCAACTCTCTCACCTCAGAGACCTACAGTTAGATCACTAATTATAGTTCGTAGTAGAAAAGCCCGTCTGGCTTTGGCGAGACAGCACGTAAGCATGGTCTCATCACCAATGCAAACGGATTTTTGTATGAGTCCAGATTCTGTTTGCAAGGCACTAATGAGGGTAGTCTGGTGTATGGAGTTTTGTGGATGACTGTGTGTACAGAGAGACAGGATGAGAGGAGGCAGTGTAATAGTTTGGAGCAGAATCTCATATACGAGTACAGACAGAACGAATCGCGTCACTACCACTGTCAACCAGAGATGAAATCATAACACCCCATGAACAGCCTTTCCTCAACGCAAATGGACCAGGTGGGATATTGCAGCAAGACAATGCTTGTCCACATATGGCACGTGTGATCAGGGACTACCTTCATCAACAGCAGATTGATGTCTTACCATAGCCAGCTGTTTCCCCTGACCTATCACCCATCGAGCGCGTATGGGATAAACTGCACCGTAGGCTGCGAAGAAGAAAAAATCTTCCTGAAAACCACCACCGCTCAAGCATTGCAAGAAGAACATGCTCCAACAGCCGATGCATCGTTTCACTGGCTCAATGAGAAGTTGCTATCGAGCAGTGATAACAGCCAGAGGAGGTTATACACGGTAGTTAAATCAAGATTTTATTTCTTTGTGGATGTGCCACACTGACTTTTACTCTTTTTTTCATGTCACTGAAATGAAACTGATCACTTTGTTAGTTTAATACTCAACAATACCGTGTGCAAACATTTATTTGATTTTTCCAGTGAACATGTGCACAGTGCTGCACACTTTTTCTGTGACCTTGAATTTGAAGAACGGCCATGGTCTGTTGCTGGCCTAGAAATGGCCTCCTTGCACTCAGGATAATTTTTTGTAAGTATGTAGAAACAATCTCACTGTCAAGAAGGAGTGCACCAACAACAACTTTTCCGTTTTAATATTTGTTATTTTAATATGTGTCTTTACATTGTCGTCTTAAAATAAATGTTTTCTCCTGGCATGGTCTGAGCCATCTGTTTTTGTTTTCTTTTTCTTTTGTATGCAGGAAACTCTCTGCTGTAGAGAGCGGAACAACAACACAACTCCTTCAGATCATCAGAGGAAGTACCCCCCTCAGACAAGTGTTTCGACCGTATTACTGACACTACTGACACTCTAAGGGGGGTAGGCCCCTCTGGGTCATGACTTCCAGACGTCTTGTGATCTTCCAGTTGACACTGCACTTTGAAGTGTATCTTTAGCGATTTAGCTACGGAGATACGGGTATTGGCTGTGACAAATGAAATTATTCTCAATGCTTGTTTCGCATACTCCACAGCCAGTATGAGGCATTTTCTGCTGTTTCTGAACGGTTTTCAATGCCCTTGTTCTTGCTTGTCCCTTTATGTCAAGTTGCTTACATAGGTCGTATGCTGATGTTTCTGCGAATCCTCTCGCCACCACTTCTATCACTTTTCCCTTTGCTCCTGCCGCCTACCTCAGTTCCTTGACCAGATCATTGTACTTCTTACATTTGTAATAAATGATATGTACTCTTTAAATGAAAAATTCTTTTTTCTGTTAGTCTAATACAGTTTCACTCGACTTCTGGTCGCAACCCAAGTTAAAGGTCGCGAAAAATTACACCGAAGAATGTGATTTTTTAAAAATAATAATTTCAGTTTAAACAAAAATTATAGATTTTAAGGAAATCTTACTACATTATGTTTTAAACCTAATTACAAGTAACAATCAATAAGCACAGGCAATTTAAAAATTACGTGAATACAACGAACAGAAGATCCCGCAATACAACACGCTCTATACAGTATACATATACAACGCAGCTTTCTACCATTAGTCTAGTTGAGGCCACTGTAAAATAAACATGAATGCTAGGGATTGCATCAGCGTTGAACAACGCGCCGTGGTGAGATCCCTTTAGACATTAGTTCATTCATTCGTATGTCCTTTGCGAAACTTTGCTTTCCTAATAGCACTCATGTAGGCCTCTTGGTTCTGAGGAAGATGGAATGCTGCTGATGTATCTATCTGCAGATCATCAACGATGTCTTACAGCCATCTTCGCCTAGGTCTTCCTCTCATTCTTGTTCCCATTATGTACCCTTCCAAGACGGTCTTCTCTAGATTATCATGACCTTTAATGTGTCTACAATATTTAAGTTTTCTTTGTTTAATCCTCTTTACTAGCCAGCCTTCTTCAATATTAAGTTCTTGTAGTATGGATATATTTGTTCTTTTTTGTGTCCATGATATTTGAAGAACTCTTCTGTAGCATTTACATTCAAAGGCATTTATATGTTTCTCAGCTGTTTTGTTAATTGTCCAGGTCTCACAGGCATATGTTGCGATGGGAAAGATGCATGCCCTTAAAAATCTTATTTGTATAATTATTTAGTTGTTTTCTTTCCGAAGAGCAATAGATGTCGTCCTTTAATTTCCCTCATTTCTCCATTATTAGTTAGTAGTGATCCAAGATATTCAAAGCTCTCCACTTCTTCAAATTTGTCCAGAGATTGTCCATTGATACATATTTCCGATGCTCTGTTTTGTTTTCTCTTTCCATGTTATTGTTTGGGTTTCTTGGTATATTTCCAGAAGATATATTGAAGAAGGCTGGCTAGTAAAGAGGATTAAAGAGAGAAAACTTAAATATTTTGGACATATTAAACGTCATGATAATCTAGAGAAGACCGTCTTGTAAGGGTACATAATGGGAAAAAGAAAGAGAGGAAGACCAAGGCGAAGATAGCTGCAAGACATCGTTGATGATCTGCAAATGGATGCATCAGCAGCAGGCCATCTTGCTCACAACCGAGAGGCCTACATGAGTGCTGATAGGGAAGTTCCGCAAGGAACATGCAAATGAATGAATGAATGTTTGTTTTGTCAGTTGTCACAATTTAGTTTTCTTTGCATTAAGACAGAGGTTTTGCTCTTCGCTGTTCTTACGGACTGACATAATTAGTTTTTCCATTCCTTTTTGTATTGTGGACAGTAATACTGTGCGATCAGCATATCTAATCTCTGGTATTTCATAACCTCCAATTGTTATGGCATTGTAATATTCTTTGTCTATATCTAATATTCCTCTTTATATTGTCAGTATACAAGTTAAATAAGTAAGGCGACAATATGCACCCCTGAAGCACCCTTTGTTTTATGTTGTTTTACCATTTATTCTTACTGCTTGCTGCCTGTTGGTCAGAGGGAGCGAAATCTGCTGAAATTCACCAGTTTTCGACTCAATGTGAAGGTGAAAAAAGCGTGACTAAGAGAAACGTTTATAGATGAGATGAGAAGTTTAAATTAAAGCGGGATGAACAAGTGTAACTGACGAGGCTCCATCTGTCGACCAATCAGCATCGAATTCATAAGCAAAACATCGACAGAGCGCAAAGTCTTGAGTAGAGATGACCGACGGATTACATTTTCCGTTGTTACTGCACATTTAGATATCAGCTGTATGTCCACAGATGCCATTAGTGCTTGACGACTTGAGAAACTGTAATGTTATCGTCACAAGGGTACCCAAACAGCTTACTGATCTGAGGTTAAATAATTGATGCATACTTTTATTTCTTCACCCAAGTAATGAAGAAAGTAGTGCATCTACCAGCAGAGGAACTATGTGAAGAAGTGATATAACCTTGTTGCCTATTTTCTTACAGTTACTAGTAGTAAAGAGTATGTTGCCTTTACGTTTCAGTTCTCCCTCATGCACTGTCTGCTCTTCATTGAAATGTTACTTATAAGTTGTGTTTTTTTATATTTTAAGTATATTATAAAATCTTGAAAAATGTTTGATTATACATGAACTGGCGTTATATGATTATATTAATCAATCACATGCCGTGCCGCGTGGCGTAGGTGATCATTTCTCTCCACAATTCCCTGTCTTTAGACTTGTTTATGAGATCCGCCGGTGACTTTCTTCCTAGTCGCACTGACAGCCCATCCAGTAACTTCTCTCTCTCTCTCTCTCTCTCTCTGTCTTCCCCTGTCTTCTCTCCTCACTTTTTCCAATTGCCACAATGTGTTCCAATTTTCCTCTTCTCAGAAAATATCCTACAAATCTCGCTTGTCTGTCTCTGATCTTTGCTGTGATTTGCCTTTTAACTCCAGCCTCTCTTAAGACTTCTTCGTTGGTTTTCTTAGCTGTCCATGGTACCTTCAGCATCCTTCTTATGAATCACATTTCCATGGCTTCCAGTTCTCGCTGTACTCTCTTATTCATGGACTATGCTTCACATCCATAAAACACAATTGGCATATGATTATATCGGAATTGACATTATAAAAATTTTTTTCATGATTTATATCATGTTCAAGGCAGTAAAGTATAATTATTATTGTTTAAAAAGAAGTCAGCCACGTGAAACAATGAAGAGGACATTGTTAAGAGAGGCCAGTTCAGTGGCCATAACAGTGGCCTTGATGAGATTGAAAAAACTCGCCGAAGACAGGAAATTTTGGGGAACTACCATGTGTGAACATATGTGACGTTTAGCAGCACAGGAAGGATGTAAGATTATTGTTGAATTTCAACAGCATGGACACTACTTTTTTTTTTCATTGGTCATGGGCTATGCTGGTTTGGTGTCGAGCTTAAAGCAAGTTGAGAACATCTGATCTAGAACAATTTTTTTTTCTAAGCGCTCTACCGGTTGATTTTTTTTAAAGCGCTCTGTCGGCTGATTTTTTAAAGCGTTCTGTTGGCTGATTTTTTAAAGCGCTCTGTCGGCTGGTTTTTTAAAGCGCTCTGTCGGCTGATTTTTTAAAGCGCTCTGGCGGCTGATTTTTTTTTTTCAGTCTACTCAGTTGTTGCCAACATTTAACACAGAATAGACGCTCTTCTGCAATACATGAGATATTTTCTTCACTGATAAACGCGCACAAGAAATTAAGTTTTAACTGTCTCTTTTCTCATTTGCAACTTACACGTCCAGATATCAGACAACACTTCCTGAGGTTATAATCTTTTACATCTTACATCCTTCCCATGCTATTCTGTTAAACGTCACATGGTAGTTCGCCAAGTTTTCTTGTTTTCTGCGAGTTTTTGATACTCGTCAACGACTACCCTCTAAACGAGTTTTATAAATCCCCACGCCAAAAAGCAATATGTCTGACGCGATGACAAATGTAGCTGTGGTTCACGAAAACTATATCGGCAGTGATCGTGGTGGTAAGACAGAGAGTATCATATATTTTTACCGTATTTTGTTTTATTTCAACAGAGAATGCTGTCGTTTCCGTCTGTCATACTTCATTGAGCAAAGATATTTTATACCAAAGAAGCATCTTGCTCATGCCATTTCTTGTACTAATGCATAGACTTTCTGCCACTCACAGAATTTTATGATGCAGTGTAGTTTTATGAACTCAGTTGGATCAGTGTTTTTTTTTTAAGATGTAAAGGTCCAGGCAGACAGCGCAAAATCGTTATGAATTTTGTGCTAGGGAAAACAATTTTCACCACTTAGAAATAACGTAGTTAGTTCATGACGGGAAAATCTTTTTTTTCCCCTCGAATTAATCAAGGCCTAAATCAGAAATAACATGAAAAGGAAACCAAATTTTATTCCTGCGAATATCACAGCCGACTGTCCCTGTTAGGGCGTGGTGATGGTAGTGTATGAGTGACTCAGAGCTGTAGGCGGTAGGTTAGCTGCAAGAAAAGATTCTCAGGTAGACAGGTGTTATGGAACATTTGGAGAGAGACACAGTGGAGAGACCTCGAGGGTGAGGGTTATGCAGACAGTGAATGATAGCTCTGTCAGATAAAAAAAATGTTACGGAAATAACTCACTGGAGGGATGGACCTCCAGCGTATGAGGATCGGAATGTGAGAACAGAAATTTATGACAGATTACAACAGAAATGAGGAACTACAGATGCCACATCCTGAGAATACGTCACAGCATGTGATCAGGGACAGGAAGGACAAAATAGTAACAGAAGAAACAATTCCATATTTTTAAAAAAAGAGAAGACCAGTCAACATCATGAAATTGTGATCATTGTTCCCAAGAAATGTTTCATTAATCAATCATGTGCCATGCCGCGTGGAGTAGGCCATCATTTCTTTCCACAATTCCCTGTCTTGATTATGAGATCCGCCGGTGACTTTCTTCCTAGCCACACTGACAATCCATCAACTTCTCTGTTTTTCTTCCTCTGTCTATTCTTCCCTCAATCTGTCCAGTTGTCACAATGTGTTCCAGTTTTCCTCTTCTCAGAAAATGTCTACAAATCTCGCTTGTCTGCCTCTGATCTTTGCTGTAATTTGCCTTTTAACTCCAGCTTCTCTTAAGACTTCTTCATTGGTTTTCTTAGATTTAACATCCTTCTTATGAACCACATTTCCATGGCCTCCATTTCTCGCTGTACTCTCTTATTCATGGACCATGCTTCGCATCCATAAAACAAAATTGGCTCGATGTAACATTTAAGTACTCGGAATCTTGTTTCCATTGGTATGGATATGTTGCACAAGATATTTCTCATTTTCTGGAATGCTGACTAGGCCTGAGCACGTCTGCTTTTTATTTCGTTGTGACATTTCCCATCAGCTTTTATAATTGTTCCTAAGTACTTGAATCTATCAACTTGTTTCAGATTTGTGCCATCGATGGTAATGCTACATTTTGGTGGTATTCTTTTCTTTGATATGACCATCACTTCAGACTTCTTTTTATTCAGGCTGAGACCTTTACTTTTACTTTCACGAACCACGATGTCCAGAAGAGCCTGTAGCTCCCCTTCACTTTTAGCAATCAGAACTGTGTCGTCTGCATATCTTAAGTTGTTAAGGTTATACCCGACAATTGATATTCCTGGCAAGCTCTCTATATTTCTCATTATGTTTTCGCTATACAAGGAGAAGACGTCAGGAGATAGAACACATCCTTGTCTCACTCCCAATTTTATGTCTTGGAATGCTCTTATTTGGTTCTCAAATTTCATTGCTGCTGATTGCTGCCAGTATATGTTTTTGATGAGTTTCAGATCTTCCCCATCTCTGCTGCTGGCAAGATTCTTCAGCTGCCGCACGTGGGGTGAAACTCCTCCTGGCCAATGAAGAAAAATGCGATTAGGGTTGTCGCGAGGCGCCATCGTGGAAAAGGTGATGGAAAGGATTAAGTGAAGTAGCCAGTAGTCTTGTGATCAGGGCTACTCATATCAGGGCACCTCTGCTCTAGAGGTCGGCCACGTCCTATATACAACCATACTTGATCAAATGACTAAACCGGCTTAACCCAGGGGTTAACTAAGACTCTGCTGGGGAGATTTTTCGGCTGCCGTGCGTGGGGTGAAATTCCTCCCGGCCAATGAAGAAAATGCGATTAGGGTTGCCACGCGGAGCCGCTGTGGAAAACGTAATGGAAAAGATTAAGTGAAGTTTAATCGGTATATCCAGTAGACTCGCGGTGAGGGCTACTCATACCATGGCACCTCTGCTCTAGAGGCCGGCCACGCCCTATATACACTCATACTGGGGCAATATACTTAAACCGCTTAACTAGGGGTGAAACTAACTAGTGGCGAGGATTCGTCCTCCAGGACAAAAGCTCCGTCCTGGTCACCACCAGGAAGGGTAGCCGGCACGACCATAAAATGCTGAAATCGGAGACACTGGACCAGTGCAGTCTAAATAGGCAACCACCACTCACCCGATGGGGATATCTGGGTATATTAATCACGCTGAGGTTTTCCGGTGAGAAAGTCGAACTCTGGACTGGATGGGCAACCACTTCTCACCCGGCGGGGATATACTGATATCCAAAACAAGTCGAGGTTTTCCGGTGAGAAAGTCCATCTCTAGGCTGAACGGCCAACCACCTATCACCGGCGGGGATATATTCATATCCAAAGTACATCGAGTTTTTCAGATGAGAAAGTTCAACTCTAGACTAAAGTTGTGCAACGAAAACCACAGTGTCACACAGTGCCACTTCTGTGACCCACCGAGAATATAGGCCCAAATCCCACGATGCTCTGAGCTTCCATCCTAAATGAGACTATCGCGAGAACTACAGGAGTAAATTCAGTAGGATCACGGGGCGATCTTAGTGGTAGAAGAGATCGAAGAAGAAGAAGACCTCTCTAAACAATGTCCTCTTTAGAGTTTCACATGGTCAACCGCTTTTTCTTCGCCCTCTTGTGTTCTACTTGATAGCTTGATTTGGGATTCTCTGATTTTTTTTTCTTCTTCTCACATGACTGATGGATGCCCATCTCCTTTTTCTGATCACCAATGAGACAAGATGTTGCTCCCTCATCTGCCTTGTCTCTGCATTGTTCTTGAATTCATTCCACCTTATACCGAATATTTTTCTTAAGCATTTGTTTTCATAATAGTCTAATTTGTTGTCTGTTTCTTTAGTTGTTTTCCAGCTTTCGCTTGCATAAATGAGGGTGGATATTACATTTGAATTGAATATTCTTAGCGTGAATATAGTGCTTATAATTTTAGAATGCCATATGTTTTCAAGATTCTTGAAACTCAATGCTGCTTTTGCAATTCTCTCAATGCTGCTTTTGCAATTCTAACTTCCTTTCTGCTGTCACCATCCTGATCTATGTAGCTGCCGAGGTATAGAAATTGTTTTACTTCTTCAATGTAAGAATAAATGGTAATACTTTTGCACGATTTTCCTCATCTGCTTAAAAACATCTGCAATTCAACACACATACTCTTCCTTCTTTTTTCTTTGTTTATTTGCTACAGTTATTGTATAAATCATGACATAACGTCATGATAATTTAGAGAAGACCGTATTAAAAGGTTACATAAGGGTAAAAAGAAAGAGAGGAAGACCAAGGGGAAGATGGCTGCAAGACATCATTGATAATTTGCAAATGGATGCATCAGCAGCAGGGCATATTGCTTACAACCGAGCGATCTACAGGAGAGCTGTTAGGGAGGCAAAGTTCCGCAAAGGACATGCATATGACTGACTGACTGCTGTTGTATGGCAAAATGGGATAGCAAAAATATCGCATTATTTGTCTCCTTACTGTAGTAAAAGCATTTCTCTGTCTTTTCATATTAAAGTTAGCTTTACAGTTGTGTATATTTCTATGCTCGCATGTGGACATATATGCACTATATCATATTAGCCGAACAAAAGTAAAAAAAAGCCCTTACAGTGTTCTAAACTTACACATTCTGTAACGCAACAGGAAACAAAAGACTTTGCTACAGCGGTTGCTGCTTTCCACCTGTTAAATTCTACCACATGATCATTTCAGCCAACAAATTTTACCTCATATTATGAAATAGACTTTTAGGATGTTATGTATAAAACAAATTATATTCATTTTTCAATGTGTAACACAGAGGAAGAGTTAGATTTGTGAAAATAGATTTTTAGGCTACTTCTTGTGACAGGACACAATCCCTACGCAACAGCAAGTCTCTTGAACGTGAACTCGAGTTTCTTCCGGGCATTTCCCACGTGTGGTATACTGCAAAAGCCTGATGTGAAAAACTGATTTTTATTTCTACTGTCCCCCATGTTCCCAGATGATTTAACTTAACAAGACAAAATACAGTACCTGTCCGAATGGCCCGGAGCGGACACTATCCATAGTTCCAGGTTCCAGATCGACCAGAACTGCCCTAGGGACATACTTCCCTCCTGTCGCCTCGTTATAATACACGTTTATTCGCTCCAGCTGTAGATCAGAGTCTCCATGGTACGTGCCAGTGGGGTCTATGCCATGTTCGTCTGATAGGACCTCCCAGAACTTGGCGCCTATCTAGTGATGACAGTCAGAAAACTGGGTGAACGAGTTTGTGCAGAAAGAAATGGAAAATGAGAAAAAGAGCAACGAATCTCAAATGGTTGTTACAAATAACTAACTACTGCTTACCTAACTGTAACACATTGTCACAAATGTTTTTACCTGGTAGAGAAAACATTGCATATAATTCATATACAATAGGTAAAACTTCCAAAAGATGAGTTTCATGCATTATGAAGCAGCATAGCCTTCGAAAAAAAATACAAAAATTTTAGACGTGAAGCATGATCTGAAAACTAGGTAAAATGATAAGAAAAAGAAATATCGAAATGTCTTGGATCTGAGATAAAGAAAAATAACAGAATGACTATTAATTGATCCACAGCCTCGGTTGACCACCCAAGAAAGGACAAGACATTATCCAAGTTGCGAATTATTATTTTTTTTAACTGGCAGCAGTTAGCGTGAATATTCTTTTTATCTCATTTTGAACAATTGTCGGCTCTCAAAAATTCTTCCAAGCTGAGAAAGACTTGAAACCAGACAGTGACAAAAACGCGTTATTCAGATTATATATACAAGCAGTCATGCGAAAATTCTTCGTCTTCTTCATCTTCTTCCTCTACTTCTTCAAGGGAGAATGTAAGATGGGCCTGCATGCCCAATTCTTTACCCTTTAAAAATAAAGATCATTCATTCATTCTTCTTCAGCTTTTAGAGCCATTAAGGCTCATTGCTGCAGATAAAGTTCGCCTCCATTCCTAGCAACACACAAATATTTAGTATATAGTCATACAACTATACACAAAGCACTGCAGTAAAGCTGTGATACCAAAATGTATAAACTAGGAAGAAAGTAGGAACAGCTTTATTATTTAACGATAACAAACTTGTAAAAAATTGATGAGCTATGATTATTTCTATTATTATTAGTTTGATGTAATCCATACTTTATCTCTTCTCTCTAATTCTTCGTTCTGTTTGTTTTTTGATTGATAAAGGCTCGCGCCGAAACGTTATAAGTTTGTTATCGTTAAATAATAAAGCTATGCCTAGTTGGTGACACCAATTTCCTTTATATCCTCTTCTATGTTGTTTTTCCATCTTTACTTGGTATACCTCTTTGTCTTGTTTCCCTCATCTTTTGTACATACATAGTTTTCGTTTGTCTTGTAAGATAGGCAG
This sequence comes from Achatina immaculata, assembly GCA_009760885.1. NCBI lineage: Eukaryota > Metazoa > Mollusca > Gastropoda > Stylommatophora > Achatinidae > Lissachatina > Lissachatina immaculata. Next base: position 4,784,772 of record CM019695.1, on the reverse strand, counting down.
AAATAAGATCAAACTAGTTACCTAGGTGGGCTGGCAACCCTAAATGTAGGAATAATGAGCCAGTGACTGGCTAGTATTTAAAGTGCGCAACTCCGAGGAAACCGTTCACATACCCAGTATATACAGAAAATAGAGTATTTTAAGTCGGGATTTGTACCCTGAGCAGGTAAGGAGATGCCAGCGGATCGAAGGAGGTCATGTTTTTGTCCAACCACGAATGAGTACGTTTATTCGTCGATATATACTGTCCACAAAAAAAAAGAAACCCATAACTAGTGATGACTCAATTTTAGCCATAATTTTTATATTCTATAGCTTTTTGAATTGAATGAATAAAATTTTTCAATTGCACACAATAATACCTAAGGGTTTAAACACTCACTTGACAGTTTCTTACATCTGTATAACAAGAATGTGTTAGTCCCAGTGGTCCTCAACGTAGTATGGTGTGTGGCTTCCGCTTGCATCGATCAGCGATTGGCATTTCCTGGACATAGATGCGATCTGGTGTGCGCCTGTGGGATGGCTGCCCACTCTTCCTGGAGTGACTCCCACAGATCACGACGATTGGCTGGAGAAACGTTTCGGCGACAAACACGTCTTTGCAGCTCATCCCATACGTGTTCGATCGGATTCATGTCTGGAGACAGGGATGGCCAGGGAATAGTGAGAATGTTGTTGGCAGTCATGAACTGTGTGGCAAACCGTGCAGAATTTGATCATGTTTTGTCATGTTGAAACACGGACCTTTGCACAGCCAAAAATGGAAGGACATAGGTCGAAGAATTTCATTGGCGTATCGTTGCGCATTCAAGCCTCCTTCAATCTGCAATGGACTCCTTCCGTTGAAATTAATAATTCCCCATACCATTACACCTCCACCACCGTGCGGCGGGGCTTCATCAACTCAATTTTGGGCAAAACGTTCATTTAGCCTACGGTAGACCCTTCTCTGCATATCATGGCGTGGAACAAAAAAAGAAGATTCGTCACTAAACCAGACACGTCTCCATTGATTGTCAGTTGTCCAGGGCCGATGCTGGTTGGCCCAAACAAGCCGATTTTTGGTGATGGCGTCTCGTTAAGACAGGACCTCGGTCGACTTGAACCTCCAACGACTTAAAATGTCTCACATAGACGAATGTTCATGTGGCAGTGGAGTCCAGATTTCAGAACATATCCTCCAAGATTGCACAAACCATGCAGACCTGAGGCATGAGACATGGCCAGAAGACACAAGCTTGGGGCAAAAGATTTGGAGCTTCTGTCAGGATCTGGAGAGGACTGCGGACTTTGCCATGTCGACAGGGATCAAGATCTGATGTGACCAACGACCTCGAACGAAGAAGAAGGACCTCGGTGAGGTCGTCGTGCCACCAGTCCAGCATCATGCAATATATTCCGGACAGCTTAATCAGACACACGTCGTCCTGCAAGCAACGACTGGGCACTTGAGGAAGCTGTTGTAAACCTGTTTCTGAAGTGATGAACCAGAATAAAGCGATCATCAGATGGTGTTGTCACCCTGGGTCGTCCACTACGGTGCCGGTCTTCAGCTGAGCCAGTGGCTTGGAAATGGTGACAAAGTCGACTGATGGTACTCTGCTTTAAATGCCTGGCAACCTGAATTTGACTTTCACCTGCTTGCAGGCGAACAATAGCAATGTTTCGTAAATTGTGCAATAGACGCGCCATAACTGTTTGCTTGAAAATTAGCTGAATTTGTTTGTGTAACCTCATCCTTTTATAGGGTTTCATTTGCGTTGGAAGTGATTGTGCTCACCACAAAAATTACGACTTTTCCATAAACGCAACGTGAGTTACGGTAAAAAAAATGCGTGATTAGCGAGGCAGATACTTCTTTCTGACTGTACACAAGAATATCAAAATTCACGCTACATCATGAACCTGATATCTTGGTGACAATTTTTAGTTTGGTTTGAGATACCCGGGGAAAAAAATTGTTCATAACATATAAAAAATGAAGCTTATATAAGCTATGCGTTTCTTTTTTTTTAGACAGTGTATATATATATGCCTAAGTAAAATGCTTGGTATAAAGTGGAACGAATTCAAGAACAACGCGGAGATAAGACTGATGAGCAAACAACAACCAGTCTCATTGTTGATCAGAAAAAGAAGATGGACATGTGATGAGAAGAAACAACCAGAGAATACCAAAAACAAGCTATCGAATGGAGCAGAACAGGCCGATAAAAAAGAGTTTGACCACGTGAAATTCTAAAGCGGACATTGTTAAGAGAAGCCAGTTTAGTGGGCATAACCGCTGTTGGCGAGATCTTCAGCTGCCGTGCGTGGAGCGGTGCTCCTCCCGGCCAATGAAGAAATTTGCAAATGAGGTTGCCGCGCAGCATCACTGCGGAAAAGGTGGTAGAAAGGATAAAGCGAAGCAAACAGTCAAATCACGGCACCTCTGGTCTGGAGGTCGGCCACGTCCTGAGTGCAGTCATATCGGGTGAAATGCATGAACCGGCTTGTCCCAGAGGTTAAGACACTGCTGGCGAGACTCTTCAAATGCCGCGCGTGGAGTGAAGCTCCTCCCGGTTAAGGAAGTAAATGCGGAAAAGAAATAAAGGTTGCTGTGCGGCGCCGATGGGAAAAGGTGGTGGAAAGTGAAGTTCAACCGGTATGTCCAGTAGTATCGCTACGAGAGCTATACCACGGCACCTCTGCTCTAGAGGCCGCCCACGTCCGAAATACACCTACACTGGTGAAATATGCCTAAACCGGCACACACCAGGGGTGGAACTCGATGGCTAGACATGTCATGCCACCTCCGCTCTAGAGGTCGGTAACGCCTGATAAACACCCATACTGGTGAATTTTGCCTAAACCGGCTCATACCAGGGGTGAATCTTGAAGGCTATGCATGTCACAGTACCTCTGCCCTAGAGGTCGGTCCCGTCCCAAACATGCCCATACTGGGAAATGCCTAAACCGGCTCAACCCAGGGATAGAAGTCACTAGTGGCGAGGATTCGTCCTCCTGGACAAAAGCTCCATCCTGGTCACAACTAGGAAGGGTAGCGGCCACGACCGCAAAATGCTGAAGTCGGAGACACTGGACCAGGGAAGTCTAGATAGGCAACCACCTCTCACCCGGCGGGGATGTTTGCGTATCCTAATCACGCTGAGGTTTTCCGGTGAGAAAGTCCAACCCTGGACTGGATGGGCAACCACCTCTCACCCGGCGGTGATACACGGGTATCTCAAAACACGTCGAGGTTTTCCGGTGAGAAAGTCCAACTCTGGCCTGGGTGGGCTACCGCCTCTCACCCAGCGGGGTTGCACTGATATCCTAAACACGTCGAGGTCTTCCGGTGAGAAAGTCCAACCCTAGACTAAACTGGTGCAATGAAAACCACGGTGTCACGCAATCCCGCTTCCGAGACCCACCAAGAAAACAGGCTAAAGCACTGTGATACTCCGAACCCCTTGTGGTCCTTTCGTGGATCTCGTGTGGTCTATTTTGGACAACACAGGGGAACACGGGACCTAACGAGGACCACAGGCGTGAATTCAGTAGGTTCACAGTGCGGTTTTTGGTGGTAGAAGTGAACGAAGAAGAAGAAGAAGAAGAAGTGGGCATAACATCCGTTGATGAAGTTGAAAGACTCACCGAGAACAAAAAAACTTGGCAAACAACTATGCGAGCCCTATGTGACGTTTAACGGCACGGGAAGGATATATATATATATATATATATATATATTGGGTTTATACTCTGTGATGTGGATACGTGCAAGCTGTGCTGTCGACCCCTTCGATCCATACTGACCAACTCAGGTATGATTGTGTTAGTTGAATAGTCATAAATAGTCATAAGGTTATTTGTATGTGAGATATTTTCTTAATATGCAGTGATGGTTTGTTATATTCACAAAACCTATGTCATTGGATTTTATGTATATGTATTTTATGTATTCGTTTACCATACCTTTTCTTGTCAATAGTTCAGTTCGTCTCAGTCAGAGATTTTATTCATTTTAACGACGATAATTTGAGATTATATATATATATATATATATATATATATATAACAATTTTGTTGTAATTCATATTAACCCAATTATATGTACAAGGTGTTAAATTGATTTTTAGTTATTCCACTGCTGATAACATTTTTGTAGGAATCAAACTATTGAAGGAAATTGAGTTGATGATGATGATGATAATAATAATATAAACCAGTGATCTAGTTATGAGGAATCGTATTTGTGTTTTTCCTTCCTTATGTTTGGACGTGTAAGAATGAATCAAGCCAGAATATTATTTGTGTTTCTTTCTTCGTTGCAAGATGTTAATGTATAATCTGTGTAATCAGCAAACTCATGTGCCATCAAAATAACAAACAATATAAGAATTTTAAAAATATAAACATTTTAAGCTTTTTCTATTCCTACAGTCTGTTCTCTTCCATTCTTTCCACATGGCCTAACCAGCGTAGTTTGTTCAGTTTCAAGACGTTTATAATTCGTTGGAATTTTAATAAGCTGTTCAGTTTTCTTTTTAGCTTTCCATTCTCCACTTTTGGTATCCTTTATGAGCCCATAGATTCTTCTTAGGATCTTGTTCTTAAACATCTGCAATTGTTATTCATCTTTATTTGCTGTACTCCACGTTTCTGATTCATACATGACGGCTGGTCATATAGTTTTGTATACCCCACTTATAGTGCCATATCACTCTGGTGTATACAGGTGTTGATGATTTCTAGGTCGATGTCATCAGTGTATCCTAATATTTTAGCTTATTCTTTTGTATTGCTTTCTTTTTTTATCACTTTTCTGATTACCTTGCGAAAATTAAAATGGAAAGTTACAAGGAGTTCACAAACAATAAATGCAACAGAAATCACCAACGCAGACTGTGTCGCGACAAAAGTAGCCTAAGTCACGAAAACTTAAGAAATCAGCTGCAAAAAAGTAGCGATGAAACAGAACGAAATATTCGAGATGCAGAAATTGTATATGGTTAGGGTATGTTTATTCATCATATACGATTATCATCTACACAAAGAAATTAGGAAATGTAAAAAAAAAAACAGTAGAATGATAAGATCAACACGAATTTTTATGACAAGAAAATAAATAAAAAGATGAAAAGAAATTCAGTTTGGCATGGAAATAGAATAGTGCCTGACCTTTTTTTTTTAAAGTACTGCTTTCTATAAAATGTAACGTCATGTTTAATGCATATATAAAATAGAAATAAATGTTCTTTTAAAATAAGGTAGAGAAGTACACGAGCATGCGGACACAAGCACACAGAGAAAGGTCACAGAGTGAAGAGAAACGAATTGATCAATACGGCAGGATAATGTGACAAAATGAGACTTATAACAAATCATCAGTTCACAAGCATAATTACTTTCCCTTTGTAACGTTCTTATATTCCTTACAGATCAAGATAAGACGTTCCAGAAAAGAACGCAAGAAAACTGCTGAAAATAGATTGCCAACTAAGGTCACACAGAGACATAAGAGCGAGAGAGAGAGAGAGAGAGAGAGAGAGAGTACAATTTGCTGAAAAACAAGTATTTCTTTTTTCAATGAACTGAAAAATGTAGCTCTGACAGCAACACATTATATTCAAGTGATGACAAATTATGATTAGCTGTGTTTCAATAATGTGCTACAGGGGATATCGTATCTAGTCCCCACTACAAAACACTCTTTTCGGATAAAGAAAAACCAGTCTAAGAAAAAGAGCTATTGTGAAACATATTTGTTAAGTACGAATTTCAGTTAATGCTGTGTCAGAGATGTAACTCATAAAGGATTAACATAAAGACTAAAAGATCTCCACAGGCCACCTATCGTACCCATCATTCATTCATTCCTTTGCATGTCCCTTGCGGAACTTTGCCTCCCAAACAGCACTCCTGTAGGCCTCTCGGTTGTGAGCAAGATGGCCTGCTGCTGCTGCATCCATTTCCAGATCATCAACGATGTCTTGCAGCCATCTTCGTTTCGGTCTTCCTCTTTTTCTTTTTCCCATTATGTATCCTTCCAATACGGTCTTCTCTAAATTATCATGACGTTTAATGTGTCCAAAATATTTAAGTTTTCTCTCTTTAATCCTCTTTACTAGCCAGCCTTCTTCAATATTAAGCTCTTGTAGTATAGATATATTTGTTCTTTTTTGTGTCCACGATATTTGGAGAACTCTTCTATAGCATTTATATTCAAAGGCATTTATGTGTTTCTCAGCTGTTTTGTTAAGTGTCCAGGTCTCACAGGCATATGTTGCGATGGGAAAGATGCATGTCATTAAAAATCTTATTTTTGTGGTTCTGTCTGCTCCTCTCCACAGATTCTTTATTTGTTTTACTTTCTGAAGAGCAATAGATGTCCTCCTTTTAATTTCCCTCATTGTATCTCCATTATTAGTTAGTAGTGATCCAAGATATTCAAAACTCTCCACTTCTTCTAGTTTTTCCTCATTGATACATATTTCAGTTGCCTTGTTTGTTTTGTCAGTTGTCATCACTTTAGTTTTCTTTGCATTAAGATAGAGGTTCTGCTCTTCGCTGTTCTTGCGGACTGACATAATTAGTTTTTCCATTCCTTCTTGTGTTGTGGACAGCAATACTGTGTCATCAGCATATCTAATCTCTGGTATTTCATAACCTCCAACTGTTATGGCATCGTAATATTCTTTGTCTACATCTTCTCTAACATTCCTCATTATATTTTCAGTATACAAGTTAAATAAGTAGGGTGACAATATGCACCCAAGACGGACCCCTTGTTTTATGTCAAACCAAGTTGTTGTTTCATCATTTATTCTTACTTCTGCTTGTTGGTCTAGATACAGCAGTGATGTTAATTGTATCAAACGTGTTGGAAATCCCATTTTTTCCATTATTTCCCAAAGTTTCTGGTGTTGTACACAATCAAATGCCTTTGAGTAGTCTTATCTTATATCTTATCTTATATCCTTCCCGTGCCGTTAGACGTCACATAGGGCTCGCAAAGTAGTTCGCCAATTTTTCCTGTCTTCGGCGAGTCTTTCAACCTCAACAAAGGATTTTATGCCTGTTAACTTGGCCTCTCTTAATAATGTCCTCTTCAGAGTTTCACGCGGTCTGCCCCTTTTTCTTCGGCCTGTTGTGTTCCACTTGATAGCTTGTTTTGGGATTCTCTGATCATTTCTTCTCATCAAGTGACCAACATATGTCCATCTACTTTTCCTGATCACCCGTGAGACTGGTTGTTGTTCAGTCATCTGTCTTATCTCTGCATTGTTCTTGAATTCATTCCACTTGATGCCGAGTATTTTCCTTAGGCATTTGTTTTCAAAAGAGTCTAATTTCTTGTGTATTTCTTTAGTTGTTTTCCAGCTTTCGCATGCATAAATGAGGGTGGATATTACATTTGAATTGAATAGTCTTAACTTGGTTTTTGTGCTTATAACTTTTGAATTCCATATGTTCTCAAGATTCTTGAAGATTGATGCTGCTTTTGCAATTCTGATCCTAACTTCCTTTCTAGTGTCACCATCCTGGTCTATGTAGCTGCCAAGGTATGCAAATTGATTGACTTCTTCAATATCTGTCCCTTCTATGTGTATTTTTCCATTTTGATTGATGGGAATTTTCATTATTTTTGTTTTATCCTTGTTCATTTCAAGTCCTATTTTGCTAGCCAGTGAAGATAGGCTATCTGTTTTTTCTTGCATGGAATTCACATTATTACTGATAAGAGTTATGTCATCAGCAAAATCAAGATCTTCTAGTTGGGTCCCATGTACCCAGTCAATACCTGTGTTACCTGTGCAGCATTTTGTCATTATGAAGTCTATTGTAATCCCAAAAAGTAAAGGAGACAGTATACATCCTTGTTTCACGCCTGTTTCAATCTGGAACCATTCACTCATCCCTTCTTCTGTCTTGACTGCACAACCATATCCATTGTATAAGTCCTTAATGATGTTGACAATTTTAGATGGTATTCCATATAGACATAAAATTCTCCATAATGAATCTCTGTGTATGCTATCAAATGCCTTCTTAAAATCTATGAAATTCAGTATTAATGGTTTCTGCTTTTCAATATGTTCTTCAAGTATTATTCTGAGAGTAAAGATCTGGTCGAGACAGCTTCTCCCTTTTCGAAATCCTGCTTGTTCTTCTCTCATTGCAGTATCCACTATATCTTTGAGTCTATTCAAAATGACCTTGCAAAATACTTTTGACACAACTGATATTAAGATTACTCCTCTCCAGTTGTTACAGTCACTAAGGTTGCCCTTTTTTGGTAATTTAACAATGATTCCCTTCTTCCAATTATAGTAGTCTATAAAGGATAAATATAGATTCACATTAAACTCCCTGCATTTCTCTATTATTAATCTTAGATTGAATATATGATCTCTTGATCCTCTTCCTTGCCTGAAGCCAGCTTGGACCATATTGACTTCTTCTTCTATTTTCTTTCGAAGTCTACCCATTATGATTTTTAACAGAATTTTACTGGCATGACTAATCAGGGCAACAGTTCTGTAGTTGGTGCATAATTTCAGGTTACCCTTTTTTGGCAGTGGTATGAATACAGTTCTTTTCCATTCTTTTGGCCAAATACCTGAAGCCATATCTTTTTACATAGTGCATGATAGATTGTTGCACACTCCTTTCCTCCTGCTTTAATAAATTCAGCGGTTATCTCATCACATCCTGGTGATTTACCATTTTTCAGATCCTTTATTGCCCATAAAACTTCTTCCATTGTCGGCTCGGGTTCTTTCTCGTACCCATACCGTCATCAAAAATTATATATAACTTTAACTGCCCAGGGCACAAGGGGCTTCCGCAAGGGTTTTCCACAAATGCCTTTGCCTTTTTTGTGCTCTTGCCCAGGTGAGCCCTCTATTGCTCAACATCCTTTCTGTTGTTCTTCTCCATGTCCTTTTTGGTCTACCCTTACTTCTGTTCCCCTATGGTGTCCATTTTAGTGCTATTTTTGGTAGTGAGTTGTCAGTCATTCAGAGCACATGTCCCAACCATCGCCAGCGTCTTTCCTCAATAATTGCTGTCACTGGCTTCATCTGCATTTCTGCCAACAACATGTTATTTCTTATGGTGTTTGGCCAAAATATTTGTCAAATTCTTCGTAAACATTTAGTCTGGAAAAATTTCAACTTGTTTTCTATGGTTTTGGTGATTTTCCAGCATTCACTTCCATAGAGTAGTACACTTAGAACATTAAATATACTGATTTTCGTATTTATGCTTAGTTTTTTTTAGATTTCCATATAGTCTGCAGCACTGCAAAAGCCTGGTTTGCTCTAGTAAGTCTGCTGTTGATGTCCTCTGTGCTGTCTCCATTTTTTACTACTCTACTGCCAGGGTATACAAATTCATAGAACTCCTCCACTAACTTGCTATCTACTCTGAGTACATTTGTGTTGTTTACATTTTGCTTCATTAACTTTGTCTTTACTGCGTTGATCTTTAGTCCTATGTTGTTTGCATTCTGAATTAGCTTGTTTATTTTATCTTGCATATCTTTGTGGCTGCTTGATAGTAGACAAATGTCGTCTGCAAAGTCAAGGTCCTCCAGCACTGTGTCAAGGGTTCATTGTAATCCTCTGCGTTTATCTAATGTTGCCTCCTTCATTTAACCAGCCCACTGCCAAGATAAATAATGTTGGTGATAGTACACATCCCTATTCACTCCTGTTTGTACCCTAAAGCTGCTGGAGGCATGTTCTCCACAGATCACTTTGCACTGAAAACCCTCGTATAGGGCTTTAATTACATTCACTATCTTATGGGGGAGGCCATGCCATCTTAGGATTTTCCATAGTGCATCTCTGTTGACACTGTCAAAGGCTTTCTCAAAATCTATAAACAATGTACATGTTGTGCTATGCCTATATATATATATATCCGCTGAACAAAGCATGCTCTAAGAAAATGAAAATGCATAGATATGCGAAAGGAATACGATGCTAGCAATTTTAAAAAAAACTTTACACTCAGTGAAAATAATGAAATTCGGTCAGCTTTGAGTACCAGTCAGAGACGGAGTTCAGAAGACAAGAACATACATGTCCAGCAAACTTACTACAGACCAATATCCATACTATCGTCACTATCAAAACCACTCGAAAAACACATACATAAAATAACTCTACGGCACATGCAAGAGAACAATTTACTCATAGACAGTCAGTCAGGCTTTAGGCCCAATCATTCCAGCCACATAGCTCTCACCAAAATGACAGAAAACTGATTACCAAACATAAATGACGAAAGACTATGTGGTTCAATCTTTGTCGACGTTAAAAGGGCATTTGACATGACTGACCATGATATTCTTGTAAAAAAACAATAAAGACTTATAGACTGCACCCTGACCTAATAAAACTAATTGCGCCATTTCTTTCAGACAGACAACAGGTAGTATTCTTCAAGAATTCTCTATCAAATTCTGTTATAGTTGATATTGGTGTTCCGCAAGGTTCTATTCTAGGTCCGTTGCTATTTGCTATCTATATCAATGATCTTACACTTTATCTTAAACACTCTTCTTTTGACCTTTTTGCCGATGATTGCAGAGTTTACACAAATGGCTACGACTGTATTAACTTAGAATCAACTCTTCAGGTTGAGTTAAACAATCCAATTAAATGGAGCAACAACAATTGCATGATTATAAATACTGATAAATCAGTGCTCATAAAAACAAGGCAGAAACGAAAAAACAACACTTCGGCTCTGCACGGAAACATCACAGATAGAAAACGTTAATGAGCACAAAACACTAGGTCTTACAATAGACCAACATTGACCTGGAACTCTCATGTTCAAGGCCTAACAAAACTCATTGGACAAAAAGTATATAAATTAGCCAAAATTAAACACTTCATCGATCAAGACACAGGGAAGACATACTCATTCATTCATTCATTCATTTGCATGTCCCTTGCGGAACTTTGCCTCCCAAACAGCACTCCTGTAGGCCTCTCGGTTGTGAGCAAGATGGCCTGCTGCTGCTGCGTCCATTTGGAGATCGTCAACGATTTCTTGCAGCCATCTTCGTTTTGGTCTTCCTCATTTTCTTTTTCCCATTATGTATCCTTCCAATACGGTCTTCTCCAAATTATCATGACGTTTAATGTGTCCAAAATATTTAAGTTTTCTCTCTTTAGTCCTCTTTACTAGCCAGCCTTCTTCAATATTAAGTTCTTGTAGTATAGATATATTTGTTCTTTTTTGTGTCCACGATATTTGGAGAACTTTTCTGTAGCATTTACATTCAAAGACATTTATGTGTTTCTCAGCTGTTTTGTTAAGTGTCCAGGTCTCACAGGCATATGTTGCGATGGGAAAGATGCATGCCCTTAAAAATCTTATTTTTGTAGTTCTGTCTGATCCTCTGGAAATAAAGATCAATCAATCAATCAATCAGTCTCCAAAGATTCTTTATTTGTTTTACTTTCTGAAGAGCAATAGATGTCTCCTTTTAATTTTCCTCATTGTATCTTCATTATTAGTTAGCAGTGATCCAAGATATTTAAAACTCTCCACTTCTTCCAATTTTTCCTCATTGATACATATATCAGCTGCCTTGTTTACTATTTTAACCAAGGACCTAAAATATCGAACCCATTAAGATATCATGTTCAGGCTTTGTAAGTGCTGAAGCATTTGCATTTACTTTCACCTTTTCTAAAGTCCATATGAGATTTCACGCGTCAATTGCACACGTCTGCCCACCGCACAGGGCAAAACAGGCTACTTCCTTCATAACAACATTTTTAAACATATCTGACGAAACAGACAACATGAAAGACTCACCTGGTTTCCACACTGCCCACACTGTATGTGTACGATCTCTCTCATTCTAATCTTGTTATGGAGCGCCGGAAAATTTCCGAGACAGGCCCCGTTCGGCTAAAGTGGTGGTGGTCTGCATATGGGATACTGTTTCCATGCCAACGCAGGCGTCATTTGTTTGCGTCACTTGGAGTGTTCAAGATAGATGCGAGGATTTCAGATGTTTGCGCTCAAAGTGCACTGTAGTGCACTGTACCGACAGAAACCATACATATCCCCTTCGGTCAGTCATTTGCATGTCCCTTCCGGAACCTCCCTAACAGCTCTCCTGTAGCCCTCACGGTTGTAAGAAAGATGACCTGCTGCTGCTGCATCATTTGCAGATTATCAACGATGTATTTGCACCCTTGGTCTTCCTCTCTTTCTTTTTTCCCATTATGTAGGAGACCAATACGTTTAATGTGTCCAAAATATTTAAGTTTTCTTTGTTTAATCCTCTTTACTAACCAGCCTTCTTCAATATTAAGTTTTTGTAGTATGGATATATTTGTTCTTTTTGTGTCCATGATAAAAAAGAACTCTTCTGTAGCATTTACATTCAAAGGCATTTATGTGTTTCTCAGCTGTTTTGTTAAGTGTCCAGGTCTCACAGGCATATGTTGTGATGGGAAAGATGCATGTCATTAAAAATCGTATTTTGTAGTTCTGTCTCTTCCTCTCCATAGATTCTTTAGTTGTTTTACTTTCAGAAGAGTTATAGACGTCCTCCTTTCCCTCATTGTATATCCATTATCATTAGTTAGTAGTGATCCAAGATATTCAAAACTTTCCACTTCTTCCAGTTTTTCCTCATTGATACATGTTTCAGCTGCCTTGTTTGTTTTGTCAGTTGTCATCAATTTAGTTTTCTTTGCATTAAGATAGAGGTTTTGCTCTCCGCTGTTCTTATGGACTGACACAAGTAGTTTTTCCATTCCTTTTTTTTGTGTTGTGGACAGTAATACTGTGTCATCAGCATATCTAATCTCTGGTATTTCATAACCTCCAATTGTTATGGCATTGTAATATTCGTTGTCTGCACCGTCTCTAACATTCCTCATTATATTTTCAGTATACAAATTAAATAAGTAAGGCGACAATATGCACCCCTGATGGACCCCTTGTTTTATGTCAAACCAAGTTGTTGTTTCACCATTTATTCTTACTGGTGCTTGTTGGTCTAGATACAGCAGTGATGTTCAAATTGTCAAATGTGTTGGAAATCTCATTTTTCCTATATTTTTCTCAAAGTTTCTGGTGTTGTACAGTCAAATGCCTTTGAGTAGTCTACATTCACATTAAACTCTCAGCATTTATCTATTATTAATCTTATATATGGTCAACGAATTTGTATACCTTGGCAGCAGAGTAGTAGAAAATGGAGACAGCACAGAGGACATCAACAGCAGACTTACTAGAGTAAACCAGGCTTTTGCAATGTTACAGAATATATGGAAATCAAATAAACTAAGCATAAATATGAAAATCAGGATATTTAAGAGTAATGTTCTAAGTGTACTACTCTATGGAAGTGAATGCTGGAAAATCACCAAAACCATAGAAAACAAGTTGAATTCTTTCCAGACTAAATGTTTACGTAGAATTAAAAAAATATTTTGGCCAAACACCATAAGAAATAACATTTTATTGGCAGAAATGCAGATGAAACCACTGACAACAATTATTGAGGAAAGACGCTGGCGATGGTTGGAACATGTGCTCCGAATGACTGACAACTCACTACCAAAAATAGCACTAAGATGGACACCACAGGGGAGCAGAAGTAAGGGTAGACCAAAAGAGACATGGAGAAGAACAACAGAAAGGATGTTGAGCAATAGAGGGCTCACCTGGGCAAGAGCAGAAAAAAAGGCGAAAGACAGGCATTTGTGGAAAACCCTTGCGGAAGCCCCATGTGCCCTGGGCACTTAAGGTTCAGAGAGAGAGAGAGAGAGAATCTTATATATGATCTCTTCATCTTCTTCCTTGCCTGAAATCAGTCTGGACCATATTGATTTCTTCTTCTATTTTCTTCCGAAGTCTACCCATTATGATTTTTAACAGAATTTTACTAGCTCTTCCACACTTCTGATGTCCTTCTGTTCTTTCACAACAGTCTTGTATGTATTGTTTTTTTTTTCTTTTCTCATGCTTATTTGTACTTCTTTTGTTAAAGATTTATATTCTTCTTTGTTGTTGTTTGTAACTTCCCATTCTGTCTTCATTTTCTCTACGTTGTTTTATCAGTTCTAGTGTGTCTGCTGTAATCCATCCATTCTTTTTTTGTTTTCTTTATGGAACCATGTCTTTAGCTGTTGTTATTAAGATATCTCTGGCCTGTGTAGCTAATTCATCTGATATCATCTCCTCCTGTACATCCATCAGGATTTCGAAACTGTTCTTCACTTCTATACCATATTATTCTGGTATTTTTGTAAGATCAAAGCGGAGTGGTCTTGATCCCGTAACTGTCTCTTTTAAAATCTTTTTCTTCATATCTCATGGTCCGTTTCACAATCAGCACCTAGTAAAGTTTTTGCTGATGTTATACTTGATCTTCACCCTCTTTGCACTAAAATGTAATCTATTTGATTCTTGGTTTTCCCATCAGGTGATGTCGAGTGTAAAGTCTTCTTGGATGCTGTTTAAAAAGTGTGTTAATGATCATTAGCTCATTTTCCTTGCAAAACGCCCTTAGATTGTCACCTGCTCATTTCTATGTCCTGTGCTAAATTTCCCTGCAACATGTTCTTCATCTTCTGTACCAATCTTTGCATTAAAATCCCCCATTACAATATCATTTTTCCGTACTTGGTCTATTGTCGCTTGCAGTGTGTTATAAAAGTATTCTACTTCCTCTTCTTCTGCTGCTAATGTAGGTGCATATATCTGGATGATTGTTATATTTCTAAGAGTGCCCTTTAGTCTGATTGTGAGGATTCTATCACTTACTGGATTGTAACCTAGCAATGCTTTTGATGTTGATTTGTCCAAGTAGAAAGCCACTCCATTTTTTCCTCCTCATTCTCCACCAGAGTATATAAAGATATAAAGACATTCTCGCTTTTGAAGTGTCCTGATCCTTTCCATCGATGTTCGCAGATTCCCATAATGTGTATCTCCATTCTTTTCATCTCATCACTTATTATTTAATACTTTCCCCTCATACATACTTCTTACATTCCATGCTCCTATTCGTATTTTTCTTTTTAGTTTGATGCAGGGGTTTTCCTTAGTAACGCCGTCAGGATTTTGTCCGACATCACAATTACTGGTACTGACCTCTGACAAACAGTCTTCCCCAGTGTTAAAATTAGATCTATCTGGCCTGGGGACCTCACCACCAGATCTTTTTCCTATTTGACTTTCCATGTTGCTGTTTGGGTTTATTGGTATATTTCCAGAAGATAGTTTAGATTCCCTACCACCACCCTTAATTTGTCCCAGCTTCATCACTCGATTCATAATTACATTTTCTTCTCTTTATTTTCCCTCAGTCTCTCCAATACGATTTTAGCAATGTCACCATGTCCATTATGTGCCTGACTTTTTTTAGCCTGTCAAGCCATATATAAGGAAGAAGCTATGTTATACTGTAGTACTGGGGGTTGGGGTGTCTGAAGGACAAAGAAGATTTAAGCTAAGAAAGGGAAGAGACAGGTATAGGTTTTAGTTTGAGTGCGTATTTCGGTTCGGTGTAAAGGCCAAGTTGCGAGTTTATTTGTTGTCTTAAGTTGAGTGTGCACGATTCGTTGAACAAAAAAAAAAAAGTGTACCTCAAGCAGGTTTCATGCCTTGACCAGACTTGGATGTTTTGTCGGGAGGTTATGAAAAATCCTGCTGGGCTGACCCAAGGTCAGAATGGTCAGTTGCTTTTAGAATTTTTTGATAGAAGAAAAGGTGTTTTTTTTTTGTGACTAGATAGCAGTGGGATTTTTTTTTTCTAGTACACACACGCGCACACCAAAAAGGATCCGGGTTGGCCCAACCTCTAAAAATTATTACCAAAGAAATCTGGGAAGATAAAGGGGCCAGGTGTGATACTGACCACATCACACTGAAGGCTATGAAGAATACCAGCCTAGCAGAGTTATTCCCCAATATGCCTTAATGGCATGGAAACTGAATTTTACCTTTACCTTACTAGATAGAACGTTTTTTCAGAGCTGTTACGAAATTGTGATAACAACTTGGAATCATTCTTTTTCAAACTTTTTCTTTTTCAGACTACAGAAATGAATAGATTATTTAATACAGACTAAAAGCAGACAAAGAACAGAAATGCAGGAAGCAAATCAGCCACATAAATCTGGATATTTTCAGTTAGAGTAACTGAAATTTTCGTTTACAGGTAGTAGGGGTTGTAAAAGGAAACTTCATTTGTCTATTTTTTCTTGGCTTATCTTCTTATCTTATATCCTTCCCGTGCCGTTAGACGTCACATAGGGCTCGCAAAGTAGTTGGCCAATTTTTACTGTCTTCGGCAAGTCTTTCAACCTCAACAAAGGATTTTATGCCTGTTAACTTGGCCTCTCTTAATAATGTCCTCTTCAGAGTTTCACGCGGTCTGCCCCTTTTTCTTCGGCCTGTTGTGTTCCACTTGATAGCTTGTTTTGGGATTCTCTGATCATTTCTTCTCATCAAGTGACCAACATATGTCCATCTACTTTTCCTGATCACCCGTGAGACTGGTTGTTGTTCAGTCATCTGTCTTATCTCTGCATTGTTCTTGAATTCATTCCACTTGATGCCGAGTATTTTCCTTAGGCATTTGTTTTCACAACAGTCTAATTTCTTTTCTATTTCTTTAGTTGTTTTCAAGCTTTCGCATGCATAAATGAGAGTGGATATTACATTTGAATTGAATAGTCTTAACTTGGTTTTTGTGCTTATAACTTTTGAATTCCATATGTTCTCAAGATTCTTGAAGATTGATGCTGCTTTTGCAATTCTGATCCTAACTTCCTTTCTAGTGTCACCATCCTGGTCTATGTAGCTGCCAAGGTATGCAAATTGATTGACTTCTTCAATATCTGTCCCTTCTATGTGTATTTTTCCATTTTGATTGATGGGAATTTTCATTATTTTTGTTTTATCCTTGTTCATTTCAAGTCCTATTTTGCTAGCCAGTGAAGATAGGCTATCTGTTTTTTCTTGCATGGAATTCACATTATTACTGATAAGAGTTATGTCATCAGCAAAATCAAGATCTTCTAGTTGGGTCCCATGCACCCAGTCAATACCTGTGTTACCTGTGCAGCATTTTGTCATTATGAAGTCTATTGTAATCCCAAAAAGTAAAGGAGACAGTATACATCCTTGTTTCACGCCTGTTTCAATCTGGAACCATTCACTCATCCCTTCTTCTGTCTTGACTGCACAACCATATCCATTGTATAAGTCCTTAATGATGTTGACAATTTTAGATGGTATTCCATATAGACATAAAATTCTCCATAATGAATCTCTGTGTATGCTATCAAATGCCTTCTTAAAATCTATGAAATTCAGTATTAATGGTTTCTGCTTTTCAATATGTTCTTCAAGTATTATTCTGAGAGTAAAGATCTGGTCGAGACAGCTTCTCCCTTTTCGAAATCCTGCTTGTTCTTCTCTCATTGCAGTATCCACTATATCTTTGAGTCTATTCAAAATGACCTTGCAAAATACTTTTGACACAACTGATATTAAGGTTACTCCTCTCCAGTTGTTACAGTCACTAAGGTTGCCCTTTTTTGGTATTTTAACAATGATTCCCTTCTTCCAATTAGAAGGGACCTTTTCTTCTTTCCAAATCTTGTTAAACATTCTCTGTAGTTGTCTCATGTTGTCACTATTGATAGCTTTTAGCATCTCGGCTGTTATTTCATCTTCACCTGCAGCTTTGTTGTTAGCCATTAAATTCACTGCTGTTTCAATTTCATGCAATTTAATTTTATCTAGATTGACATTTAGTTGTGGGGCTGGTAAGTCAGTTTCAAGGTTGAACAATTCTTTTGGGTGTGGTCGATTGAGTATTTCTTGGAAGTGTTCAGCCCATCTTTGCTTTTGGTCTTTATTTGATGTTAATAGTGTTCCAGTTTTGCTAAGGATTGGTCTTTCTTTAGATGTAATAGTACCTGTACCTCTTTTGTATGTTATATAAAGTTTTGCTGTCTCCTGTTTTTGCTGCTTTTTCTGCCTCTTTCGCCATATTGTCTATGTATTCTCTTTTATCCCTTCTAGCTGAACTTTTTACTTTCTTGTCTATGTCTTTGTATTTTGCTTTTGCCGAATCTCTTTCATGATCTGCTTTTGCATTCAACATGTTTAATTTGACTGCTTGTCTTTCATGTATATACTTCCATGTGTTATCTGATATCCATGCTTTTCTATTTGGTTTTTCCAATCCAGCGCTTACTTTTGCTGCTGTGATTATGGCTGTGCTGTAAGAATTCCATAACTCATCTATACCTATCTCCTCAACTTCACTGGGTGTTTTGGAATGATTGGCAAGTTCCTGATTGAAATTGATGTTAGTATTTTCTTCTTGTAGGCTGTGGATGTTTATCTTTCTGTGTACTGATTTCTTGTGTTGACTTTTCAATTTTAGTTTTATTTTCCCTATGCACAGGTTGTGATCACTGTTGACATCTGCACCCCTATAAGCCCTTACATCCATGAGAGATGTTCTGTATTGCTTTCTAATACAAAAATGGTCTATCTGGTTTCTAGTTCTATCATCTGGAGATATCCACGTTGTTTTATGTATCTCTTTGTGTGGGAATATTGTGCCTCCAATGACCATGCCCTCTGTTAGACATATTTCAATTAATCTTTCTCCATTCTGATTAACCATGTCAATTCCTTCTTTCCCCATCACTTTTTCAACGTCGGTATTATCCTTCCCTACCTTAGCATTGAAGTCCCCCATAGCAATTAGGATGTCGTGTTTAGGGACTTTGTTGATGATTTGTTGTAGTTGGTGATAGAAGTCGTCTTTCGCATCATCATCTGCATCATTCGTGGGTGCATAACACTGTATTATTGTCATTCTTCCGTGTCGTAGGTTGTATCGTGCTCTTATTATACGACTGTTCACTGGTTCCCATTCTACAAGGCTCTTTGCAGCTACATTTGACATAATAATGCCCACTCCGTCTCGGAATTTATTGTCATTTCTGCCTGAATGTATAATTAACTTACCGTTTTCCGCCGATCTTTTACCTGCTTCTGGCCATCGCATTTCGCTGATGCCCAGTATGTCTAGATGGTATCTCTCCATTTCTTTGATGATCTGGGTAGTTTTTGTTGGTGCTGCCATCGTTCTCACATTCCAGAATCCGATCTTTGTCACATGTTTGGGGCCGACGAATGAGCTCTTCGGAGTTGGCATCCCTGATGCTCGGTTGGTTTCTCTGCGAGTTTCCATAACGATATCTTTTTTTCCCATCTGGAGTTGCCTCTAGATAGGTCTCAGGATAAGGTTGTTAGCCTTATGCCCAACTCCCGGTACATGATATGTAACAGATCAAGCGGAATTCCGCTGATTTCTGCATGCCGGCGAGAGCGTTTTAAAAACGACCGCCATCTTGCACGTCACACCGGCTTATCTTACTTGTTTATAATTGATTTGGAAGAAGAGGAAAATTCAAGAACTTGGTAATCACTGGACATTTCATGAGAAGACATCTTACATCCTTCTCGTGCCGTTAAAAGTCACATAGAGCTCGCATAGTTGTTTGCCAAGTTTTCCTGTTCTCGGCCTGTCTTTCAACCTCATCAACGGGTGTTATGCCCACTAAACTGGCTTCTCTTAACAACGTCATCTTTAGATTTTCATGCGGTGGACTTCTTTTTCTTCGGCCTGTTGTGCTCCACATGATAGTTTGTTTAGGTATTCTCTGATTGTTTCTTCTCATTACATGGCCTACATATGTCCATCTTTTTTTTTTTTGATCACCCATGAGACAGGTTGTTGTTTGCTCATCTGTCTTATCTCTGCATTGTTCTTGAATTCATTCCACTCTTTTACCAAGTATTTTCCTTAGGCATTTGTTTTCAAAACAGTCTAATTTCTTGTCTATTTCTTTACTTGATTTCCAGCTTTCGCATGCATAAATGAGGGTGGATATCACATTTGAATTGAATAATCTTGTTTTTTGTGCTTATAACTTTTGAATTCCATATGTTCTCAAGATTTTTGAAGGACAATGCTGCTTTTGAGAAGACAGAAGTTAGAGAAATTGGTAGACATTGGACATGTCATGAGAAGACAAAAGTTAGAGAACTTGGTCCCAAAGATTCCCAAAATATAAACATAAATGACATTCTGTGCACTATCATCGTCTTTGACCCCTCTTCTTCAAATAAGAGAAATGACAACTGCGGTAGAACTGGTTCTAGTAATGAAAGTAGATGGAGGTGTATTGTTTAGTTCTACAAAAAAAAAAAAAGAAAGAGTGAGGAAAGTGGGCAGAAACAAGAATGGAAGAAAGCAAGATGAACACATACAAATGAAGAACATATAACAAACCAATATTTCGGCAAAAGCCTTTTACAAGGATCACAAACAAAAACAAAACAACAGATAAAAACATGAAAAATAGATGAAAAATTTAGACTTTGCATTTTTTAATACATTTAATACATTAGGAAGAGACGTGTTGTAAAAATCTAATTAGGAAAAGTAATTTCTGATCAGGA
Source organism: Achatina immaculata (assembly GCA_009760885.1). Lineage (NCBI taxonomy): Eukaryota > Metazoa > Mollusca > Gastropoda > Stylommatophora > Achatinidae > Lissachatina > Lissachatina immaculata. The sequence goes on along the minus strand of CM019695.1, from coordinate 4,764,243 downwards.
ATGTGGTAGAATATTATACACTGGTAGAAAACTGAGTAGACATTTCTCCTTGATCAAGATCAGCAGTTCTTTTCTGAGCGTGACCCTAAACCAGTAACTGTAACTGACTGACGAATCTTCTTCTTCTTCTTCGTTCGCACTGTCTGTCTATATCTGCAGTCCTGTCTCTTGGATAAATTTCACTGTTTTTTGTAACTCATGTATGGAACCGTAGAGCTTATCTTCTTTAGTGGTTTCACTGGGCCAGTAATTATTTCTCAGTGTCTCGTAGTTGATGCAGTTCTGGAGGATATGTTCCACGGTTTGGGGCACCTGGGCACATGTACATAGATTAGTAGTACCAACCTTAAACTTTGTATACATATGACTTCGGAGTCGGCTGTGTCCTGTTCGGAGACGGAAGATGGTGACTTGTTCCTTTCTGTTTAGCATGTGATAGTCATCATGTGGTGGTGTTTGTGGCTTCCTGTAGGTTTTTATCATGCTTTTCTTCTGATTATAGGTGACTGGTATGTCTGGTTGCTCCATTTCAGTGCCCTCTTTGGCAGATGGTCAGCTTTCTCATTGCCTGGTATCCCACAGTGGGAGGGAATCCATTGCAAAGTGACTCCATGTTGTAAGCCAATTTTTGACAAGGCATCCTTAAGGTCTGGTAGTTTGTTGCACTGAAGAGCCTCCAGTACTGATCTTGCATCTGTGAGAATTACTACAGGACATGTATCAATTCTGGAGTCTGATAGTTTTTCAACTGCAGCAATAATTGCCCTAACTTCTGCATCAAAGTTGTTGCAGTATTTACCAGTGGGTATGGAAATCTTGTCAGTGGTGTTGTTTGGATATTCAATATATGCTCCTGCCCCACCATTCTTTATGGCATTATGTGCAGATCCATCTGTATACACACGTATCCAGGTGTCACATGGATATTTGTCATCTAGAACACTAAGTGTGGCTGTTGATCTTACAAGACTGCTCTGCATCTCACCATTCTGCACACCTTTCACTTCAGTCTGAATAGTTATTTGTGTATAATCTGCTTCTTTCCATGGTGTATGCTCTGGTACAGATGATAATGGAGTGACTACAGTTGGAAGGTCAGGTATCAGCTTACGCATACGCTTGGCCTGATGAATGAAGCTGCTTCTTTTAAGCCGTCCTAATGCCAAGTTATTGAATCTCTCCTTCAGGGGATGGCTTACAGAGCTAAGGAATTTTTCTCCCATGGTCATGACCTTTGTGTCTCTACGTTCCTTTAGCGGTTGAACACCAACTATTTTCTGCATTTCTACTATTGGTGTGGACCTCATGGCACCTGTGATAATCCGTAGTGACTGATTTTGAACCTTGTCTAGATTATGCAGCGTAGTGTTTGATGCTGTGCACCAAGATGTTGAGCCATATTCTAAATGTGGTAGAATACTTTGCTGATATACATTCTTGAGGATTCTTTCACTAGCTCCCCATGTAGTCCACTCAATTTTCTTAATATGGCTAGTTTTCTTCTGGCTTTTGCTTCTGCACTGTTGATGTGTTGCTTCCAAGTCAGTTTTGAGTCAAGAGTCACTCCTAAGTAAGTGGGTTGGTTGTCCATCCTTAAGGGTATTTCATTTACAAAGATCTTACCTGCTTTCTGTTTAGATGAGAGGGTGAACAGAGTGGTACTTGATTTCTCTGTGTTGATACTTACACACCATTTGTTTGTCCATGATGTCAAGATGTCTGCTGCTCTTTGGAGTCTCTGTGTAGCAACTGTCGCATATTCATCTGTACACCACATGACCAGATCATCTGCATACAGTGCTGCTTTGATTCCATAGGGAAGTTCCTTGACCAGGTCATTAATGAATACAAGGAATAGTGTAGGCGAAAGGACTCCTCCTTGTGGTACACCGTGTCGCAGAAGTACTTTCTGGCTTTTGTGTCCATCCATTACTACTCTAGCTCTTCTATTGTGTAAATAGGACTTTATCCAGTTGTACAGTCTTCCATTCACATTGCAGTTTCTTAGTTTCCACACAGACCTTTTTTCCATACTTTATCAAAGGCTTTCTTCAGGTCTATCCACGCTGCTAGTACAAGGTTTTTCTCTTGGAATGCATCCTCAATCTCTTGAGAGAGATAGGTCACTTGATCTTCCGTACTGTAGTACTGCCTAAATCCTGCTGTTGTGGAACGAGAAGGTTTTCACTTTCTAGGTACCATTTTAGCCTCAGGTCAATGATGCGTTCCATCGTTTTGCATAGGCAGCTAGTGAGACTGATTGGCCTGTAGCTGGAGGCAGTATCACTGTTTTTCCCTGGTTTTAGCAGTGGTACCATGCTTGCTTCCTTCCAGATTTGAGGTAACTTACCTGTGCTCCAGCACATATTGAAAATATCCAACAGCTTTCCCATTGCTGCCATTCCCAGGTTCTTGATCATTTCATTGGACACTCCATCTGGTCCTGGTGATTTCCTTGGTTTCAGTTTACTAACTGCTAGGTCTAACTCACTGCGTGTGATTGGTGCATCCATGACCTCCACTTTTCTGACTTGTTCCTCCTCTTTCTGTGGCTCGATGCGCACTGTACGCTCCTTCTCTGGATGGATATCAATGTTGCAGTCCTGTGCAAACATGCGAGCAAAGTGATCTGCTACCTGCTTACCTGTAAGAGTTTTCCCATCCTCTATTAGTGTAATCTTTGTACTTCTTCCAGTACTCTCATCATTTAACTGTTTGATTAGTTTCCACAGTTTCCTTCCATCCTTTTCAAAGTTTAGGGACTCTGTTTTCTCTCTCCAACTTTCCCGTCTGGCTTGCAGCTTTGCTCTCTGAAATTTGGCCTTAGAATGTTGGTAATTATTGTGGTGTTCTTGGCATGGTCTATTTTCTGCTTGCTTTCGAGCTGCTTCCACGTCATCATGGAGTTTTCCCAGCTCACTAGACCAGTATGGTTTATAGTCCCTGCGAGCTCCTCTGGGAATGGTTTCACGAGCGGCCTGAAGGATACAAGCATTGAATTCCTTCACTATGCTGTTAATATCCTTACCTTCTATGGACAGCTGTCCCACCAGGATACCTGTACGATGTCTGTACATTGTCCAGTTTGCTTTTTTATAGTTCCATCTGGGGAGAGGGTTACTGGTGTTAAGGAGTTCATTTTCTATTGTCAGGAAGACTGGTCGATGGTCGCTACCTCCAAGTTGTTTTCCAACTTCACGTGTAATGTTCCACTTCAGATCTGGAGAGTGGAATGCCAGATCTGGTGTTGATTTTGTATGCCAAGCCCTTGAGTAAAATGTTGGGGCATCCATTGGCTGGTTGATCAGGAGAAGTCCATTATCATCCTGCCAGCTCTCAACTTCCTCTCCTCTCTTGTCTATGTGGTCATAGCCCCAGCTCTGGGAATGACTGTTAAAATCACCACAGACCATCAGTCTCTCTTTGTGTGGGATTGTTCCTAAAGCAAGTGGGCGGTCATTAGGACAGTAATAGTTAAGGAGGTGGAAATCTGTATTACTACTTTTTAGATGGATCATCTGGTATTCGGCTCCTTCCATGTACACTCCCACCTGACATGCGCTGATGTTATTCTTAACAAGTGTGAGTACTCCTCCTTTTCTTCTGTCCTGTCGGTCTGATCTAAAACACTGGTAGCCTCTGATTTTAAAGGCGGCATCTTTGGTTAGGTGTGTCTCCTGTATGCAGCATATACTTACCTGCTCTGCAAAAAGTATGTTCTCTAGTTCAACCTTTTTGCTATAGCCATCTCTAACACTGCTGACACCCTCAGCATTCCACTGCATTATTTTAAGTTCTTGCTTTTTGGCTGTTTTCTTCTGTTGTATTTTTTGGCCAGTAGCTCTACTCTCATGTCTCCTGACTCCACAAGACGAACTGAGAGGACCTCCAGTAGCATTGGGTGGACCCTTTCGAGGCAGGGGGCCCGGCACTGCACCTGCCTGGTTAGTCTTCACAGGGCGAGCACCATGTTTGAAAACTGTAGATAGACATTTCATTAGCGATAATGCGTGTTACCCTGATTTTTGCGATGCGCCTTTTGGCTGGGTAACTCCGACTTCAGCACCTTTCCTTGCTAGGGCAGACTGTGGTCTTGCTCGGACTGCCATGAAGACAGTGTGGCTGGCCTGGCCAAAACTTTGTTTTCCAGCCTCTGGTGGCTGTACTTAAGCCCCTTCTCCATGTCAGATGGTTTGAGACAGTTCCACAAAGACACTCTGACTCTGAGATGAGGAATCTGATGAGTGCTTCAACGATATCCATTCCCCGCCACCTATAGTCTACTGGCTCTGTTTTGTTTACATCATTCTGATAGCCATTGTTGTAAAGACCCATAGGCTTGTCACGTCCTGGATTCATTGGTTTCACACCAGACTTCCCTCATCCCCGCCAGAGATCTCCATGTCCTCATCCGTCCACCAACCTGACATTACATTTTGCAAAAATAACAATTACAATTACAATTAGTGTTGATTGCTACAAGTTTCTGGGCTACAGAGGTAGGTCAGAGTTTTTAAGCAAACAGATCTATGTTCCCTGTCTCACAAACACTATGTTAAGATAAGTGTGCTCTTAACACAGTTGTTCCCAGGGGAACTGACGAATGACTCACATAAATATTATTTCAACACTTACAATGAATTGACGAAAAAGATGTGCAGAATTATAATAACTTGTAGTGTATTCCCTAGTATGTAGTCCTAGTGTGGACAATAGCACAAAAATCATTGGAAGCAGCAGAAATGTGGTTTATTAGAAGAACGTTGCAAACTCCCTGGACAGCAAAAATAACTAATGAAGAATGTATGAAAATGGCTGGAGAGACAAAAAAATCTTGTAAAAAAAATAAATAAGAGAGAGACAATGTAATTTCATAGGACATGCAATGAGAAGAAGGGAGAATTGAAAATATTATAACAACAGGAAAAACAGAGGGAAGAAGATCAAGAGGAAGACCGAGAGAAATGATACTGGACAGTCTGACGGGATGGTGTGAGAGGAGATCACCAACTGAACTGATGGCTTGCATGAAGTATCGGGTACTCTGGAGAAGCATAATAGCCAACGCCAGTCGGCACGGCACATGTTGATGATGATAATGATGATGATACTTAGGTTGGTTAGCTGTCACACATATCACATTTTGTTCATTGTCAGAACAAGTAGGAATGTTAATTGCTGTATATTTTTTTCTTAACTGCATTATTGTCAATTTGAAAATTCACCAAGTCTGTACTGTGTATTTTTTTAGCATAGTGTAGTGTTTATTCATTAAAGGTTACTCACATTTTCTTTATAAAATAATTCTTTTGCATTGAAAGGACATAGTGGGGTCCGTGGTCTGAATTTTGAAACAGCAGGAGGTCATGGACTTTTGTTAATTGAGAACCACTGGCCTATGAGATGCCAGGCTAACATAGAAGTGCTTTCTTCATCTTTGTGTGACTTCACTAGCCTAGGAGATGTCTGGCTAACACAGAAATGCTTCCTTCATCATTATGCTAACAACAAAACAAAACACAAAAATACAGATGTAGAAAAATGCAAGCATGAGGTGGAGGAGAGAAAGACATGATGAAAAAGTAAAATATGTACAAGAAAGATCAGTCATTCTTCATCTTACACTCAGAATTGGTTGAAAGGGAGACGACTACTACTACGACTGGCAATGTGAAAACGTGTTTTTTGAAACATTGGTAAGTAAGCACATTCTGAAATACAGACTTTAACAGTTATTTATTATTTCTTTGAAATACAAAGGTAAAAGTATGAGTTGTGAACCGGTGGCATTGCACACAATCAAACCATAAATGCTTTGCTGCCTAGTCAATAGTTAACTGGTGTCACTGTCAGCACGAAGTCCATAGCTAGCGGCATCATTATTCTCAGTCTTCCTCTTGATCTTCTTCCCTTTGTTTTTCCTGTTGTTATAATATTTTCAATCCCCCTTCTTCTCATTGCATGTCTTATGAAATTACATTGTCTCTCTCTTATTTTTTTGACAAAATTTTTGTCTCTCTCCAGCTCTTTTCATACATTCTTCATTAGTTATTTTTACTGTCCATGGAATTCGCAACGTTCTTCTAATAAACCACATTTCTGCTGCTTCCAATGATTTTTGTGCTATTGTCCACACTAGGACTTGTATACACTATAAGTTATTATAATTCTGCACATCTTTTTCTTCAGTTCATTGTAAGTGTTGAAATAATATTTATGTTCATTCGTCAGTCAGTTACCGTTACTGGTGTAGGGTCACGCTCAGAAAAGAACTGCTGATCTTGGTCAAGGAGAAATGTCTACTCAGTTTTCTACCGGTGTATAATATTCTACCACATTCCTGATCAGAAATTACTTTTCCTAATTAGATTTTTGCAACACGTCTCTTCCTGGATGATAAGTTCCTAATGTATTCATCATCATCAGGTGCCGTGCCGACTGGCGTTGGCTATTATGCTTCTCCAGAGTATCCGATTCTTCATGCAGGCCATCAGCTCAGTTGGTGATTTCCTCTCACACTATCGCATCAGACTGTCCAGTATAATTTCTCTTGGTCTTCCTCTTGATCTTCTTCCTTCTATTTTTGTTATAATATTTTCAATGCCCGCTCTTCTCATTGCATGTAGTATGAAAGTACATTGTCTCTCTCTTATCTTTTTGACAAGGTTTTTTGTCTTTCCAGCTCTTCTCATACATTCTTCATTAGTTATTTTTGCTGTCCAGGGGATTCGCAACATTCTTCTAATAAACCACATTTCTGCTGCTTCCAATGATTTTTGTGCAGACTTGCCTATTGTCCATGATTCACTTCCATATAACAAGATAGGTTCAATATAGCATTTTAGGACTCGTTTTCTAACATTCATTAATAAGGATGTGTTGGTTAATATATTTCTCATTCTCTGAAATGCAGTCTTTGCTTGGCCTATTCTGTTCCTAATTTCTGTTCTGCATTTCCCATCTGAAGTTATTACTGCTCCAAGGTATTTGAATTTCTGCACCTGCTTTAGAATAGTTCCGTTTAATTTAATACTGCATGCTGGTGGATTCTGTTTCTTAGATGTAACCATAGTCTCTGTCTTTTTGATGTTCAAAGTAAGGCCTTTCTGTTCACTTTCTTTGGCGACTTTATCCAAGAGATTTTGCAGGTCTTGTTGGTTCTCAGCTATCAGTACTGTGTTGTCAGCATACCGAAGGTTGTTAATATTGTATCCTCCAATTTTTATGCCTGATTCTGTGATGATTGTTCTTAGAATATTCTCGCTATACAGAGAAAAAAGGTCTGGAGATAGTACACATCCTTGTCACATCCCTTGTTTTATAGGCTGATATTTTCCAATTCTATTTTCAACTCGAACTGCTGCTTCTTGCTGCCAGTATAGATGTTTTACAATCCTCAGGTCTTTGCCGTCTATATTGATGTCTTCAAGCATTTTAATAATTTCATTATGTTTCACCTTGTCAAATGCCTTGGTGTAATCAATGAAGCATAAGTAGAGATCTTTCTGTACTTCTAAAGCTCTTTCTGTTAGTGTTCGTAAAGCATAAATGGCATTGTGTGTTCCCTTTCCTTCAACAAATCCAAACTGTTCATCTGCTATTTCCATTTTTATCTTTTTCCTTGTTCTTCTCATAATTATTCTCAGAAGTATCTTCGATATGTGACATGAGAGGCTGATAGTCCGGTGGTCGTCACATTCCTGTGCACCTGGTTTCTTTGGTAGTGCTATAAACGTGGATTTAATCAGGTCACTGGGAATATAACCACTGTTGTAAATGTCATTCAGTAACTTGGTTATTATTTTTATTCCTGTCTCCTCTAGTGCCTCTATTTCTTCTATTGTTATATTATCAGGCCCAGTCACTTTTCCTTTCTTCATGTGTTTGATGGCATCTATGATTTCATCTTCAAGTATTGGTGTTAATTCTGGTCTTTCTCCTCCATATAGCTCACCGATATACTCTCTCCACCTGTCCACAATGTCTTCTTTTCCCATTAATATTTTACCTTCTTTCGATTTCAGGCATCCTGTGGTATATTTTGTTTTCCTGCCTGTGAGTTCATTAATTCGTTTGTGCATGTTTTTGCTGTCTTTAATATGAGAGTCCTCTAATGTTCCTAATGTATTAAATGTATTAAAAAATGCAAAGTCTAAATTTTTCATCTATTTTTCATGTTTTTATCTGTTGTTTTGTTTTTGTTTGTGATCCTTGTAAAAGGCTTTTGCCGAAATATTGGTTTGTTATATGTTCTTCATTTGTATGTGTTCATCTTGCTTTCTGCCATTCTTGTTTCTGCCCACTTTCCTCACTCTTTCTATCTTTTTTTTTTGGTTTTTTTGTAGAACTAAACAATACACCTCCATCTACTTTCAATACTAGAACCAGTTCTACCGCAGTCGTCATTTCTCTTATCTGAAGAAGAGGGGCCAAAGACGATGATAGTGCTCAGAATGTCATTTATGTTTATATTCTGGGAATCTTTGGGACAAGTTCTCTAATTTTTGTCTTCTCATGACATGTCCAATGTCTACCAATTTCTCTAACTTCTGTCTTCTCAAAAGCAGCATTGTCCTTCAAAAATCTTGAGAACATATGGAATTCAAAAGTTATAAGCACAAAAAACAAGATTATTCAATTCAAATGTGATATCCACCCTCATTTATGCATGCGAAAGCTGGAAATCAAGTAAAGAAATAGACAAGAAATTAGACTCTTTTGAAAACAAATGCCTAAGGAAAATACTTAGTAAAAGAGTGGAATGAATTTAAGAACAACGCAGAGATAAGACAGATGAGCAAACAACAACCTGTCTCATGGGTGATCAAAAAAATAAAAAGAAGATGGACATATGTAGGCCATGTAATAAGAAGAAACAATCAGATAATACCAAAACAAGCTATCAAGTGGAGCACAACTGGCCGAAGAAAAAGAGATCCACCGCATGAAAATCTAAAGAGGACATTTCATTGTTAAGAGAAGCCAGTTTAGTGGGCATAACACCCGTTGATGAGGTTGAAAGACAGGCCGAGAACAGGAAAACTTGGCAAACAACTATGCGAGCTCTATGTGACGTTTAACGGCACGAGAAGGATGTAAGATGTCTTCTCATGAAATGTCCAGTGATTACCAAGTTCTCTAACTTCTGTCTTCTCATAACATGTCCAGTGATTACCAAGTTCTTGAACTTTCCTCTTCTTCCAAATCTATTATAAACAAGTAAGATAACCCAAGAAAAAATAGACAAATGAAGTTTCCTTTTGCAACCCCACTACTTGTAAACGAAAATTTCAGTTACTCTAACTGAAAATATCCAGATTTATGTGGCTGATTTACTTCCTGCATTTCTGTTCTTTTTCTGCTTTTAGTCTGTATTAAATAATCTATTCATTTCTGTAGTCTGAAAAAGAAAGAGTTTGAAAAAGAATGATTCCAAGTTATCACAATTTCATAACAGCTCTGAAAAAAACGTTCTATCTAGTAAGGTAAAGGTAAAATTCAGTTTCCATGCCATTAAGGCATATTGGGGAATAACGGTGCTAGGCTGGTATTCTTCATAGCCTTCGGTGTGACGTGGTCATTATCACACCTGGCCGCTTTATCTTCCCAGATTTCTTTGGTGATAATTTTTAGAGGCTGGGCCAACCCAGATCCTTTCTGGTGTGCGCACCAGAAAAAAAAATTCCACTATCTAGTAAAAAAAAAAAAAAAACCACCGTTCCTTCTATCAAAAAATTCGAACAGCAAATGACCGTTCTGACCTTGGGTCAGCCCAGCAGGATTTTTCATAACCTCCCGTCAAAACATCCAAGCCTGGTCAAGGCATGAAACCTGCTTGAGCTGCACGTTTTTTGTTCAACGACTCATGCAAACTCAACTTAAGACAACAAATAAACTCGCAACTTGGCCTTTACACCGAACCGAAATACGCACTCAAACTAAAACCTGTACTTGTCTCTTCCCTTTCTTAGCTTAAATCTTCTTTGTCCTTAAGACACCCCAACCCCCAGTACTACAGTATAACATATATTTTTGTTATATATATGTATGTTCAGTGATTACCAAGCTCTCCAACTTCTGTCTTTTCATGATACGCACGTTCAATGAGTTTTCAATGTCTTTCTCCTTGTAATTTTAACTAGCGCGCCGTTTCTGTGATATCCACTTATACATAAACAGCTGAATAATGCAGAGTAATCTGGTGTGCCTCATATTGCAGACAAACATTCTCCTATTTTCCGATTAGAGATAGTGAGGGGTATATAGTTCACTTTTTAAAAATGCAAAGAAGAAGGAATGGCTGCAGAGGGAATGAGATGAGCACGTACAAGTGTAAAATAAACAATAACAAACTAATATTTTGGGTGTTGGCAACGTCCAGTGGACGGTAGGGAGAGGGGGTGGGGCGGGGAGAAGAGAGCCACCGGGGACGTCAGAACCATGTGAGCAAAAACACTGTTATGTGGTTTTGTTGTTTGAAAGGAAATGGGACGGCACACGGAAAAGATACGAGAATCACTTATCTACTTGATTGAGAACTGAAGTGAGTAGCTCAAGTGAGCCTAGCACAAGTGAAGCACTTATTTGACAGCTAAGTTGACTAGGATAATGAATGATCTTCAATAAACTGCGTTGAATAACAAGGCATTTCATTATCGCTATGATAATCTTTCGCTAAAAGTGGCGCCACAGTAGGAGATAGATTTTTTTAAATAGGGGGGGGGGGGGTAAAGTGAAGAAATGAAAAGAATGGAAGAAAAGTCTAGTGCCAAGTTCGATTTTCATCGTCGTCGTCGTCATTATAATCATCGTAATCATCATAAAAGATGTTGGGTTTTGCAAACACAGTCGAAAAATATTTGAAAGATTACTGCGACTCATTTAATTTCTTTTTGCAGCTTCTAGAATTTGTCTCTAGATGTTCCGATTTTAAAATATGCATCATTTTTTGTAACATTCCAGCGTCTTACGTTGCTAGGAGCGTGAGAATACACATTACAAGTGAAATATAAGAAGTTTTTTTAAAAAAAAGACACACACGCAACGAGATTATATACACACGTTAACATAAGCGATGTGAGGAATAAAACTCACGGGATAATAAAAGCATTGACCATGCAATTATCCTTTTCTTCATTAACTTCCTTTTTTTCTCCTAAGGTAAAAATTAAAGTAGCTATTGGGTGCAGTTGCTATATTTTAATATCACTGATTTACTTTTCATAAATATTCATCATCATCATCATCAGGTGCCGTGCCGACTGGCGTTGGCTATTATGCTTCTCCAGAGTACCCGATCCTTCATGCAGGCCATCAGTTCAGTTGGTGATCTCCTCTCACACCATCCCGTCAGACTGTCCAGTCTCATTTCTCTTGGTCTTCCTCTTGATCTTCTTCCTTCTATTTTTCCTGTTCTTATAATATTTTCAATGCCCCCTCTTCTCATTGCATGTCCTATGAAAGTACATTGTCTCTCTCTTATCTTTCTGACAAGGTTTTTTGTCTCTCCAGCTCTTCTCATACATTCTTCATTAGTTATTTTTGCTGTCCAGGGGATTCGCAACATTCTTCTAATAAATCACATTTCTGCTGCTTCCAATGATTTTTGTGCAGACTTGCCTATTGTCCATGATTCACTTCCATATAACAAGATAGGTTCAATATAGCATTTTAGGACTCGTTTTCTAACATTCATTGATAAAGATGTGTTAGCTAATATGTTTCTCATTCTCTGAAATGCAGTCTTTGCTTGGCCTATTCTGTTCCTAATTTCTGTTTTGCATTTCCCATCTGAAGTTATTACTGCTCCAAGGTATTTGAATTTCTGCACCTGCTTTAGAATAGTTCCATTTAATTTAATACTGCATGCTGGTGGATTCTGTTTCTTAGATATAACCATAGTCTCTGTCTTTTTGATGTTCAAAGTAAGGCCTTTCTGTTCACTTTCTTTGGTGACTTTATCCAAGAGATTTTGCAGGTCTTGTTGGTTCTCCGCTATCAGTACTGTGTCGTCAGCATACCGAAGGTTGTTAATATTGTATCCTCCAATTTTTATGCCTGGTTCTGTGATGATTGTTCTTAGATTATTCTCGCTGTACAGAGAAAAAAGGTCTGGAGATAGTACACATCCTTGTCGCACCCCTTGTTTTATAGGTTGGTATTTTCCAATTCTATTTTCAACTCGAAATATTCCTTGTGCAAATTAGCACAGTTTTGACAATAATCGAAACTAGTGTTTTTTCTGGTGTTTAGTTAAAGAACCATTACGTAATTCAGATTGTGTGTGTGTGTGTGTATTTCGGAGAGTTTCATATTTGTTTATAATGGCAATATTTTTACGGAAAGGACTGACAATAGACGTTATGGCCGATAAAGTGTGTTCAGTTTTGCTGTTTGTAATGAAAGCATATAAATGCTGAAAACTCCTGGACGTCATAATGTGGCCTGAATTTGATCTTTTTTCAATTTTATTTTCTTTCAAAAACAAAAATAAACAAACACTAGTATTTCTTTCATATTGGAACTTTCTCATATACTACACTGGACAGAAATATGCGAGAGTTTAAAAAAAAATTAATACACAAACCGAAAGTAACAAGGACGCAGATGTAAACAGTAATGAAAATTGACATGAACACAAAACTGAACAGAGTTCACAAAATGATAAGAGTAATCGTTCCTTCTTTTCTTACAATTATTAAGTTTGTTGAAGAGCTTTGGTACATAAACGGCATCATACTTTGTATATAATTTGCATATATATATATATATAAGATTATTGCAAAATGAGTTGTATAAGAACTATCGCCATGGGTCACTTACTTTGAAATAAATTTGGTGATTGTAAGCATGCTTTAGCAACTGATATATTTGGCTTTATTCAACGTAATTCCACCACGAACGTTTTCACAAGCAGAAAGTGGTAAAAAAAAGTCGCGCAAAGTCGCAAAAAGTCGCGCGAAAAAAAAAAAAAAAAGTAGGTGGTGGCGGATCACTACCTCTATAACTTTATGAGTAAAGGTTAGAAGTTCGCTTCTTGGCCTTTGTTACTTACCTGCGCCTTTTGGCTGAGATCAAAGTGTCCTCTTGGCAGTTACCCTGATCAACATGCCCTATGGTTAAGACAAAAGCTTCGTTATTTTTTTTTAACTAAACCAGATGCCCGAGGCCTGCCCTGCACATTAAATGCCGGGATATGGTCCACATCTCGTTACGGGAAGACCCGGTTTGCAGTACCACCGGGTCACGGTCTGTTGTTTTCGTCGTCTTAAAAAAAAAAAAAAGGCGGATCACTACACGCACAACAAAACATGCCCATGTGACTGGAGTGGCTTATAGAGTCTAGAGTTTCTAGTGTCTATGCACTATCTCACAGTCCATCTCGTTGCTGCTTCACGCTTCCTGGTACTTGTGACCACATTCAGCGTTGGGCGGGAGAGGTATCATAGCTGGGAGCGCTTTACCACTCTTTTTTTTTTCTTTTCTTCCGATTTTAATCTACTGCGGTACTTTACGTTTTTTAATCAACCGAAACGATAAAAAAAAAAAATGACTTCAAATTGTTTACATGTTCAATCACATGCAATTGTGCATAGCTTAAATTTAAAAAAATTTTTGTTGTTGTTCGTTCTTCATTCGCTTTAAACAGTGTATGTAACAACGGCTCATTCATTCCTTTGCATGTCCCTTGCGGAACTTTGCCTCCCAAACAGCACTCCTGTAGGCCTCTCGGTTGTGAGCAAGATGGCCTGCTGCTGCTGCATCCATTTCCAGATCGTCAGCGATGTCCTGCAGCCATCTTCGTTTCGGTCTTCCTCTTTTTCTTTTCCCCATTATGTATCCTTCCAATACGGTCTTCTCCAAATTATCATGACGTTTAATGTGTCCAAAATATTTAAGTTTTCTCTCTTTAATCCTCTTTACTAGCCAGCCTTCTTCAATATTAAGCTCTTGTAGTATAGATATATTTGTTCTTTTTTGTGTCCACGATATTTGGAGAACTCTTCTGTAGCATTTACATTCAAAGGCATTTATGTGTTTCTCAGCTGTTTTGTTAAGTGTCCAGGTCTCACAGGCATATGTTGCGATGGGAAAGATGCATGCCCTTAAAAATCTTATTTTTGTGGTTCTGTCTGCTCCTCTCCACAGATTCTTTATTTGCTTTACCTTCTGAAGAGCAATAGATGTCCTCCTTTTAATTTCCCTCATTGTATCTCCATTATTAGTTAGTAGTGATCCAAGATATTCAAAACTCTCCACTTCTTCCAGTTTTTCCTCATTGATACATATTTCAGCTGCCTTGTTTGTTTTGTCAGTTGTCATCACTTTAGTTTTCTTTGCATTAAGATAGAGGTTCTGCTCTTCGCTGTTCTTGCGGACTGACATAATTAGTTTTTCCATTCCTTCTTGTGTTGTGGACAGCAATACTGTGTCATCAGCATATCTAATCTCTGGTATTTCATAACCTCCAACTGTTATGGCATCGTAATATTCTTTGTCTACATCTTCTCTAACATTCCTCATTATATTTTCAGTATACAAGTTAAATAAGTAGGGTGACAATATGCACCCCTGACGGACCCCTTGTTTTATGTCAAACCAAGTTGTTGTTTCATCATTTATTCTTACTGCTGCTTGTTGGTCTAGATACAGCAGTGATGTTAATTGTATCAAATGTGTTGGAAATCCCATTTTTTCCATTATTTCCCAAAGTTTCTGGTGTTGTACACAATCAAATGCCTTTGAGTAGTCTATAAAGGATAAATATAGATTCACATTAAACTCCCTGCATTTCTCTATTATTAATCTTAGATTGAATATACGATCTCTTGATCCTCTTCCTTGCCTGAAGCCAGCTTGGACCATATTGACTTCTTCTTCTATTTTCTTTCGAAGTCTACCCATTATGATTTTTAACAGAATTTTACTGGCATGACTAATCAGGGCAACAGTTCTGTAGTTGGTGCATAATTTCAGGTTACCCTTTTTTGGCAGTGGTATGAATACAGTTCTTTTCCATTCTTTTGGCCAAATACCATATCTTTGGCCAAATGCCATATCTTTTTACATAGTGCATGATAGATTGTTGCACACTCCTTTCCTCCTGCTTTAATAAATTCAGCGGTTATCTCATCACATCCTGGTGATTTACCATTTTTCAAATTCTTTATTGCCCATAAAACTTCTTCCATTGTCGGCTCGGGTTCTTTCTCCTCCAATAATAATTCACACTGTTGATTTCTGCTTCCACAGTCGGTTGTTTCATACATTCTTTTGCAATATTCCTTCCATCTTTCTAGAATTTCCTCTGTCTCTGTCAGGGTATTCCCCATCTCATCACAAATTACATTTAGCTTAGGTGTGACATTTCTCGTCAATGTCTTCATTTCTTTAAACATTTCACTATCTCTTCCACACCTCTGATGTTCTTCTATTCTTTCACAACAATCTTGTATGTATTGTTTTTTGTCTTTTCTTATGTTTCTTCGTACTTCTTTTGTTAAAGTTTTATATTTATCTTTGTTGTTGTTTGTCACTCTCCATTGCGTCTTCATTTCTCTACGTTGTTTTATCAGTTCTAGTGTACCTGCTGTGATCCATCTATTCTTTTGTGTTTTCTTTACTGGAACCATGTCTTTAGCTGTTGTTACTAAGATATCTTTGGCCTGCGTAGCCAATCCATCTGGTGTCATCTCTTCCTGTACAGCCATCAGGATTTCGAGAGATATATTTGTTCTTTTTTGTGTCCACGATATTTGGAGAACTCTTCTGTAGCATTTACATTCAAAGGCATTTATGTGTTTCTCAGCTGTTTTGTTAAGTGTCCAGGTCTCACAAGCATATGTTGCGATGGGAAAGATGCATGCCCGATTTGTAGCAGCGATGCTCATCGGGCAAACCAATGCCCCAGGAAGGCAAGGCCGGCGCATAGAGAGAACGTGCAACAGTTGTAGTACAAGGTAGTAGAATAGAAGTAGAAGCAGTAATAGTAATAGCAGCAGAAGTAGCATAAGCAGTAGTATAAATATTAGCAATGTCCATGCATAAGTACAAATATGTATTCCTTTACTACTGTTTCAGAAGGGCATCTTATGTAACATGACAACAAGAAGGGAAATATATTTGCAGAGAAAGAATTGTTTTTATCACAAACCAGTTGTAAAAGAAGTAGTAATTAGTAGTAGTAGCATTGGTAGTTTGTAGTAGTTAGTAGTATCAGTAGTTAGTAGTAGTAGTAGCAGTAGTGTTTAGTAGTAGTTAGTTGTAGTAGTAGTATTGGTAGCAGTAGTTATTAGTGGTAGTAGTAGTTGTTATTAGTAGTAGTAGTAGTTTGTAGCAGTAACAGAAGCAGTAGTATAAGTATTATTAGCAGTAATTGTAGTCATAGTAGCAGTAGTTGTAGTAGTAGTAATAGTGGTAGATGTAGCAGCAGCACCAGCAGTAGTAGTAGTAATAGTAGTAGTAGTAGTAGTAATAGTAGTAGTAGCAGAAGTAGTAGTAGTAGTGGTAGCAGTAGTATTAGAACATGAAGTGAATGAATTGAAAAGTGATATATCAAAACAACTAACAAACTTGACCTACCTGCCCAACACATCTGCTATCCCAGCCTGCATCAGTCAATCCCACTGATATCACATCTCAACAGTAGTAACACAGATTTTTGAGATAACTGTGGACTGCCTTGACCAGCAGCTCTCTTATCATCTCCATTCTAAAAAATAATAAGGTAAGTAATAGTTTTTTTTTCCTTTCTTCTTAAAGGGAGATAATAGGGAGTGAAAATGCTGTCCCATTTGGCAGTCAGTGACTCATAGCTGGCATTAGCACTGGTGAACCAAAGCTGACATACTAATATCAGAACTGCTGAATCATAGCTGACATACTAACATCAGAACTGCTGAATCATAGCTGACATATTAACATCAGAACTGCTGAATCATAGCTGACATACTAACATCAGGACTGGTCAACCATAGCTGACATACTAACATCAGGACTGGTCAACCATAGAATGCAGGAGGAGAGGAAGTAGAAGAAATATGTTAAGTGATCTTCCTTTTCAAATGATGCTCACTTTAGTGGTTCCCAAAATTGTTAAGTTCAAGGATGCATAAAGTTATTAATAATTTACTACAGACCTCCCTATACAGTCCCTCTAAACTCCCCTTGACACTATGTAGAAATTTAAAATCACATGTTTTTAGTTTTACATAAAAGTCTAGTTTTGTTATGTGGACCACTATTTGACCATTTGTGGATTCAAAGGGTCCTTATACCATAGTGTGGGAACCACTGCTACAGTTTGTATGCAGATAAATCTACCATAATGTAGATTATATAATCTAAATGCATTCAGACCTATATTAAGCACAAAACATAACAGTCTACTGTACCTGAGAGAGTTCATGAGGTGCCTGATTTAGGCTGCAGACGATCTGTGTGTGTGCAACAGACCCTGAATGACAGAAGTAGATGTTGTTCATGATCTTTGTCAGTTTCAGCGAGGCTCAGTTGGAAATCTAAGATCTGAAAGTGGAGAGTACTGAAAATTGATTTATTGTTGATGTTTCATATCAACAATTTGTATGTATCATATCAACAATTTGTTCAAAAAGAACAAATATATCAATACTACAAGAACTTAATACTGAAGAAGGCTGGCTAGTAAAGAGAATTAAACAGAGAAAACTTCAATATTTTGGACACATTAAACATCATGATAATTTGAGAAGACCGTTTTGGAAGGGTACATAATGGGAAAAAGAAAGAGAGGAAGACCAACGCAAAGGTGGCTGCAAGACATTGTTGATATTCTGTAAATGGATGCATCAGCAGCAGGGCATCTTGCTTACATCTGAGAGACCTACAAGAGAGCTGTTAAAGAGGCAAAGTTCTGCAAGGGACCTGCAAATGACTGACTGACTGATCATATCAAATCTGTTGTTCCACCATACACTTTTCAACTATTGTCACTACTGTTCAACCAGAACCCACACAATCAACCACAAAAAAAGTAGGAACAGCTTTATTGTAAATGTTATAAATGTTAAGTAATTAAGCTGTTCCTACTTTTTTCCTAGTTTAAACATTTTGGTATCACAGCTTTACTGTCGTGCCTGTGTATAGTTGTATACTTATATACTTATTATTGTATGTTACTAAATCAACCACGTAGTCCTTTCTGCCTGCCCATTACACCCACTTTCCCACATGGTTCTTCTGTAAGCAAATAGATATTCATCACAGAATGTGGTAAGAAGATTAAAAGAATTTATAAGGCTCAAAACCTGCAGAAAAACTGCAACTAATAATATTCAGTGACCATGACATGTCCCATGCTGATACAGGCTGCAAGATAAGCATATCTTGCTCAACAGCTAGTACAGTTTGTAAGACTAAAGCCAAAGTGCTAGAGGAAATTAAAAATCCTACACTACTATATACTACGCTACTACATACAACATACATTAGAAAGCTGATAGTTTTTTGTTTTTTTTTAATCGGTTGTTTGCATTCACAAGTCATATATAATGTGTCATTTATATTTTTCTCTGGTGCCTTGAACTAGAAGATGGTGTTACAGTGGCGACGAAGTTGTAATAAAGATACCACAAAATAATTCTGCACGTTGCGTTGGTGTCTTATTTCTTACAGTAAACAAATGAAGCAGGTTTTCTTATCAAGTTCCATTACGGTTTGGAGGATATCTAACTTTACTTCACTGACCAAGCCGTATACTCACAACAGCCTGTTATGATAAGTACCGAAGGCATGAAATAAAATTCTGGTCTGCTATATTACGATTTCTTTCTTTTCTGATAAAAACCAAAACTGCTCACCATAGCTACAAATAACCAATTATACAGAAATATGAGTCCATCAAATAGACATAATCACTGAAAGATACTGTTTTATATTTGAATATAACACATAATTAAAACATACAAATATGATTCATCTTACCCCCAGCACAAGTCTCATTATTCATGAAATCTATCTCATTTCTGAACATTTCTGATGCAAATACATTGGACTGGAAACAGTCCCTCGTCAACAATTTTTTATAACAAGGCAGCCATGTTCGTCCATCGTACACAAAAACTTTCGTTTCGTACAAAATTTTATTTGGGTGCTGTAATTATAATACCTAGCCGTTGTTGGTTAGTGGGGTAGGGGTATCCCCTATCAAAGGAGAAGTAAGACGCCTCCTTACCTCCGTCAGTCTACGGGACACCCTTGGGCAAGGTGGAGTACCCGTATAGCCCCCCGATCAGGGTGACGTGAAGCCATGGGAGCAGGTGGTGGATGGAATGGGAGAGCAGCTGACAGATAATGTTGGTTATGGTCACCATTCTATGATGGTAGGCAGATGATCTCAATGTAGGGACAATGGCTACGATCACTGACTAGTACAGTCACTGCCCGGAAGGAAAGCAATGGTAAACTACCTTCTGGAAACATACCAAGAAACCCAAGCAGCAATCATGGAAAGTCAAATAGGAAAAAGATCTGGTGGTGACGCCCCCAGGCCAGATAGATCTAATTTTAACACTGGGGAAGAGTGTGAGGCAGAGGTCGGTACTAGTAATTGTGATGACGGACAAAATCCTGACGGTGTTACCAAGGAAAACCCCTGTATCAAACTAAAAAGAAAAATAAGAGTAGGAACATGGAATGTAAGAAGTATGTATGAGGGAAAATATCAAGTAATAAGTGACGAGATGAAAAGAACGGGGATACACATTTTGGGAATCTGCGAACATCGATGGAAAGGATCAGGACACTTTAAGAGCGAGAATGATAATATATTTATATATTCTGGCGGAGAAGTAGGAGGAAAGAATGGAGTGGCTTTTTATTTGGACAAATCAACATCAAAAGCATTACTAGGCTACAATCCAGTAAGTGATAGAATCCTAACAATCAGACTTAAGGGCATTCCTAGAAATGTAACAGTCATCCAGATATATGCACCTACATCAGCAGCAGAAGAAAAGGAAGTAGAACATTTTTATAACACACTGCAAACGACAATAGACCAGGTACGGAAAAATGATATTGTATTTATAATGGGTGATTTTAATGCAAAAATTGGTACAGAAAGAGCAGAAGATGAAGGACATGTTGTAGGGAAATTTAGCATAGGACACAGAAATGAGGCAGGTCTAATGGCGTTTTACATGGAAAATGAGCTAATGATCGCTAACACACTTTTTAAACAACATCCAAGAAGACTTTACACATGGACATCACCTGATGGGAAAACCAGGAATCAAATAGATTACATTTTAGTGCAGAGAAGGTGGAGGTCAAGCATAACATCAGCAAAAACTTTACCAGGTGCTTATTGTGACACGGACCATGAATTATTAATAGCAGACATGAAGATAAAGATAAAAAAGATAGTTATGGGATCAAGACCACTCCGCTTTGACCTTACAAATATACCAGAACAATACGGTATAGAAGTGAAGAACCGTCTCGAAATCCTGATGGCTGTACAGGAAGAGATGACACCAGATGGATTGGCTACGCAGGCCAAAGATATCTTAGTAACAACAGCTAAAGACATGGTTCCAGTAAAGAAAACACAAAAGAATAGATGGATCACAGCAGGTACACTAGAACTGATAAAACAATGTAGAGAAATGAAGACGCAATGGAGAGTGACAAACAACAACAAAGATAAATATAAAACTTTAACAAAAGAAGTACGAAGAAACATAAGAAAAGACAAAAAACAATACATACAAGATTGTTGTGAAAGAATAGAAGAACATCAGAGGTGTGGAAGAGATAGTGAAATGTTTAAAGAAATGAAGACATTGACGAGAAATGTCACACCTAAGCTAAATGTAATTTGTGATGAGATGGGGAATACCCTGACAGAGACAGAGGAAATTCTAGAAAGATGGAAGGAATATTGCAAAAGAATGTATGAAACAACCGACTGTGGAAGCAGAAATCAACAGTGTGAATTATTATTGGAGGAGAAAGAACCCGAGCCGACAATGGAAGAAGTTTTATGGGCAATAAAGAATTTGAAAAATGGTAAATCACCAGGATGTGATGAGATAACCGCTGAATTTATTAAAGCAGGAGGAAAGGAGTGTGCAACAATCTATCATGCACTATGTAAAAAGATATGGCATTTGGCCAAAGATATGGTATTTGGCCAAAAGAATGGAAAAGAACTGTATTCATACCACTGCCAAAAAAGGGTAACCTGAAATTATGCACCAACTACAGAACTTTTGCCCTGATTAGTCATGCCAGTAAAATTCTGTTAAAAATCATAATGGGTAGACTTCGAAAGAAAATAGAAGAAGAAGTCAATATGGTCCAAGCTGGCTTCAGGCAAGGAAGAGGATCAAGAGATCGTATATTCAATCTAAGATTAATAATAGAGAAATGCAGAGAGTTTAATGTGAATCTATATTTATCCTTTATAGACTACTCAAAGGCATTTGATTGTGTACAACA
This sequence comes from Achatina immaculata, assembly GCA_009760885.1. Lineage (NCBI taxonomy): Eukaryota > Metazoa > Mollusca > Gastropoda > Stylommatophora > Achatinidae > Lissachatina > Lissachatina immaculata. The sequence continues at coordinate 4,742,760 of CM019695.1, read as the reverse complement.
CCAGAAACTTTGGGAAATAATGGAAAAAATGGGATTTCCAACACATTTGATACAATTAACATCACTGCTGTATCTAGACCAACAAACAGCAGTAAGAATAAATGGTGAAACAACAACTTGGTTTGACATAAAACAAGGGGGTCTGTCAGGGGTGCATTTTGTCACCCTACTTATTTAACTTGTATACTGAAAATATAATGAAGAATTTTAGAGAAGATGTAGACAAAGAATATTACAATGCCATAACAACTGGAGGTTGTGAAATACCAGAGATTAGATATGCTGATGCCAGTAAAGTATTTTGCAGAATAATCATCAACAGAATTGTACCAGCACTCGAGGAAAAACTTCGGAAAGAGCAGGCAGGATTTAGGAAAGGAAGATCATGCATAGACCACATATTTGTACTTAGACAAATATTAGAAAGGCAAATGAGTGGCATAGCACAACATATGCATTATTCATAGATTTTGAGAAAGCCTTTGACAGTGTCAACAGAGATGCACTGTGGAAAATCCTAAGATGGCATGGCCTCCCCCATAAGATAGTAAATGTAATCAAAGCCCTATATGAGGGTTTTCAGTGCAAAAGTGATCTGTGGAGAACATACCTCCAGCAGCTTTAGGTACAAACAGGAGTGAAACAGGGATGTGTACTATCACCAACATTATTTATCTTGGCAGTAGACTGGTTAATGAAGGAGGCAACATCAGACAAATGCAGAGGATTACAATGGACCCTTGACACAGTGCTGGAGGACCTTGACTTTGCGGACGACATTTGTCTATTATCAAGCAGTCACAAAGATATGCAAGATAAAATAAACAAGCTAACTCAGAATGCAAACAACATAGGACTAAAGATCAACGTAGGAAAGACAAAGTTAATGAAGCAAATTGTGAACAACAGAAATGTACTCAGAGTAGATAGCAAGTTAGTGGAGGAGGTCAACGAATTTGTATACCTTGGCAGCAGAGTAGTAGAAAATGGAGACAGCACAGAGGACATCAACAGCAGACTTACTAGAGCAAACCAGGCTTTTGCAATGCTACAGACTATATAGAAATAAAAAAACTAAGCATAAATATGAAAATCAGGATATTTAAGAGTAATGTTCTAAGTGTACTACTCTATGGAAGTGAATGCTGGAAAATCACCAAAACCATAGAAAACAAGTTGAATTCTTTCCAGACTAAATGTTTACAAAGAATTAGTAAAATATTTTGGCCAAACACCATAAGAAATAACATCTTATTGGCAGAAATGCAGATGAAGCCACTGACAATTATTGAGGAAAGACGCTGGCGATGGTTGGGACATGTGCTCCGAATGACTAACAACTCACTACCAAAAATAGCACTAAGATGGACACCACAGGGGAACAGAAGTAAGGGTAGACCAAAAGAGACATGAAGAAGAACAACAGAAAGGATGTTGAGCAATAGAGGGCTCACCTGGGCAAGAGCAGAAAAAAAGGCGAAGGACAGGCATTTGTGGAAAACCCTTGCAGAAGCCCCATGTGCCCTGGGCACTTAAGGTTCAGAGAGAGAGATATGCTGATGACACAGTGTTACTGTCCACAACACAAAAAGAATGGAAAAACTAATAATATCAGTCCATAAGAATAGCGAAGAGCAGAACCTCTATCTTAATGCAAAGAAAACTAAACTGATGACAACTGACAAAACAAACAAGGCAGCTGAAATATGTATCAATGAGGAAAAACTGGAAGAAGTGGAGAGTTTTGAATATCTTGGATCACTACTAACTAATAATGAAGATACAATGAGGGAAATTAAAAGGAGGACATCTATCGCTCTTCAGAAAGTAAAACAAATAAAGAATCTTTAGAGAGGAGCAGACAGAACCACAAAAATAAGATTTTTAAGGACATGCATCTTTCCCATCGAAACATATGCCTGTGAGACCTGGACACTTAACAAAACAGCTGAGAAACACATAAATACTTTTGAATGTAAATGCTACAGAAGAGTTCTCCAAATATCGTGGACACAAAAAAAGAACAAATATATCTATACTACAAGAACTTAATATTGAAGAAGGCTGGCTAGTAAAGAGGACTAAAGAGAGAAAACTTAAATATTTTGGACACATTAAACGTCATGATAATTTAGAGAAGACCATATTGGAAGGATACATAATGGGAAAAAGAAAAAGAGGAAGACCAAAACGAAGATGGCTGCAAGAAATCGTTGACGATCTCCAAATGGACGCAGCAGCAGCAGGCAATCTTGCTCACAACCGAGAGGCCTACAGGAGTGCTGTTTGGGAGGCAAAGTTCCGCAAGGGACATGCAAATGAATGAATGAATGAATTCAGAATGACCAAATTCAATGTCACAAATAAAATAAAAAAATACTATGACACTGATAAATATATCTTGAACTGATTATATGCTGAATGTGCGTCACATATTTTATAGCACTCAAGATGGAAACAAATCCTAGGCTTTGCTCCTTCATCAGACCAGACCTGTAAGCTGCATCCATGTAAATGTACAAATACGTGCTGTTTGAGTCTTCTATTTCTTTAGAAGGGCAAGCTTGTATCACGTGACCATGAAGAAAAATAAATCTGGAGAGAAAGAATCTTTGTTACTACAATCTAGTAGTAGTAGTAGTAGTAGAGGTAGTAGTAGTAGCACAAGCAGTAGTAGTAAGAGTAGTAGTAGAAGCAGTGGTAGTAAGAGTAGTAGTATAAGCAATAGTAGTAGTAGAAGCAGTGGTAGTAAGAGTAGTAGTATAAGCAATAGTAGTAGTAGAAGCAGTAATAGTAACAGCAGCAGCAGAAGAAGTAGCGGAAACAGTAGAATAAGTAGTAGCAGTGTCCATATAAATGTACAAATATGTGCTCCTTGACTACTTTTTTAAAAGGGTATCTTCTGTAACATCACCAAAACCATAGAAAACAAGTTGAATTCTTTCCAGACTAAATGTTTACAAAGAATTAGTAAAATATTTTGGCCAAACACCATAAGAAATAACATCTTATTGGCAGAAATGCAGATGAAGCCACTGACAATTATTGAGGAAAGACGCTGGCGATGGTTGGGACATGTGCTCCGAATGACTAACAACTCACTACCAAAAATAGCACTAAGATGGACACCACAGGGGAATAGAAGTAAGGGTAGACCAAAAGAGACATGAAGAAGAACAACAGAAAGGATGTTGAGCAATACAGGGCTCACCTGGGCAAGAGCAGAAAAAAAGGCGAAGGACAGGCATTTGTGGAAAACCCTTGCAGAAGCCCCATGTGCCCTGGGCACTTAAGGTTCAGAGAGAGAGATATGCTGATGACACAGTGTTACTGTCCACAACACAAAAAGAATGGAAAAACTAATAATATCAGTCCATAAGAATAGCGAAGAGCAGAACCTCTATCTTAATGCAAAGAAAACTAAATTGATGACAACTGACAAAACAAACAAGGCAGCTGAAATATGTATCAATGAGGAAAAACTGGAAGAAGTGGAGAGTTTTGAATATCTTGGATCACTACTAACTAATAATGAAGATACAATGAGGGAAATTAAAAGGAGGACATCTATCGCTCTTCAGAAAGTAAAACAAATAAAGAATCTTTAGAGAGGAGCAGACAGAACCACAAAAATAAGATTTTTAAGGACATGCATCTTTCCCATCGAAACATATGCCTGTGAGACCTGGACACTTAACAAAACAGCTGAGAAACACATAAATACTTTTGAATGTAAATGCTACAGAAGAGTTCTCCAAATATCGTGGACACAAAAAAAGAACAAATATATCTATACTACAAGAACTTAATATTGAAGAAGGCTGGCTAGTAAAGAGGACTAAAGAGAGAAAACTTAAATATTTTGGACACATTAAACGTCATGATAATTTAGAGAAGACCATATTGGAAGGATACATAATGGGAAAAAGAAAAAGAGGAAGACCAAAACGAAGATGGCTGCAAGAAATCGTTGACGATCTCCAAATGGACGCAGCAGCAGCAGGCAATCTTGCTCACAACCGAGAGGCCTACAGGAGTGCTGTTTGGGAGGCAAAGTTCCGCAAGGGACATGCAAATGAATGAATGAATGAATTCAGAATGACCAAATTCAATGTCACAAATAAAATTTAAAAAAATACTATGACACTGATAAATATATCTTGAACTGATTATATGCTGAATGTGCGTCACATATTTTATAGCACTCAAGATGGAAACAAATCCTAGGCTTTGCTCCTTCATCAGACCAGACCTGTAAGCTGCATCCATGTAAATGTACAAATACGTGCTGTTTGAGTCTTCTATTTCTTTAGAAGGGCAAGCTTGTATCACGTGACCATGAAGAAAAATAAATCTGGAGAGAAAGAATCTTTGTTACTACAATCTAGTAGTAGTAGTAGTAGTAGAGGTAGTAGTAGTAGCACAAGCAGTAGTAGTAAGAGTAGTAGTAGAAGCAGTGGTAGTAAGAGTAGTAGTATAAGCATAGTAGTAGTAGAAGCAGTGGTAGTAAGAGTAGTAGTATAAGCAATAGTAGTAGTAGTAATAGTAATAGTAATAGTAGCAGAAGTAGTAGTAGCAGAAGCAGTAGTATAAATATTAGCAGTGTCCATATAAATGTACAAATATGTGCTCCTTGACTACTTTTTTAAAAGGGTATCTTCTGTAACATCACACCAAGAGGGGAAATAAATTTGCAGAGTAAGAATTGTTTTTATCACAAACCAGTTGTAAAAGAAGTAGTAATTAGTAGTAGTAGTAGCATTGGTAGTTTGTAGTAGTTAGTAGTATCAGTAGTTAGTAGTAGTAGTAGCAGTAGTGTTTAGTAGTAGTTAGTAGTATTGGTAGCAGTAGTTATTAGTGGTAGTAGTAGTTGTTATTAGTAGTAGTAGTAGTTTGTAGCAGTAACAGAAGCAGTAGTATAAGTATTATTAGCAGTAATAGTAGTCGTAGTAGCAGTAGTTGTAGTAGTAGTAGTAGAAGTAGTAGTAGTAGTAGTAGTAGTAGTAGTAGTAGTAGTAGTAGTAGTAGTAGTAGTAGTAGTAATAGTAATAGTAGCAGAAGTAGTAGTAGTAGTGGTAGCAGTAGTATTAGAACATGAAGTGAATGAATTGAAAAGTGATATATCAAAACAACTAACAAACTTGACCTACCTGCCCAACACATCTGCTATCCCAGCCTGCATCAGTCAATCCCACTGATATCACATCTCAACAGTAGTAACACAGATTTTTGAGATAACTGTGGACTGCCTTGACCAGCAGCTCTCTTACCATCTCCATTCTAAAAAATAATAAGGTAAGTAATAGTTTTTTTTTTCCTTTCTTCTTAAAGGGAGATAATAGGGAGTGAAGATGCTGTCCCATTTGGCAGTCAGTGACTCATAGCTGGCATTAGCACTGGTGAACCAAAGCTGACATACTAATATCAGAACTGCTGAATCATAGCTGACATACTAACATCAGAACTGCTGAATCATAGCTGACATACTAACATCAGAACTGCTGAATCATAGCTGACATACTAACATCAGAACTGCTGAATCATAGCTGACATACTAACATCAGAACTGCTGAATCATAGCTGACATACTAACATCAGAACTGCTGAATCATAGCTGACATACTAACATCAGAACTGCTGAATCATAGCTGACATACTAACATCAGAACTGCTGAATCATAGCTGACATACTAACATCAGAACTGCTGAATCATAGCTGACATACTAACATCAGAACTGCTGAATCATAGCTGACATACTAACATCAGGACTGGTCAACCATAGCTGACATACTAACATCAGGACTGGTCAACCATAGAATGCAGGAGGAGAGGAAGTAGAAGAAATATGTTAAGTGATCTTCCTTTTCAAATGATGCTCACTTTAGTGGTTCCCAAAATTGTTAAGTTCAAGGATGCATAAAGTTATTAATAATTTACTACAGACCTCCCTATACAGTCCCTCTAAACTCCCCTTGACACTATGTAGAAATTTAAAATCACATGTTTTTAGTTTTACATAAAAGTCTAGTTTTGTTATGTGGACCACTATTTGACCATTTGTGGATTCAAAGGGTCCTTATACCATAGTGTGGGAACCACTGCTACAGTTTGTATGCAGATAAATCTACCATAATGTAGATTATATAATCTAAATGCATTCAGACCTATATTAAGCACAAAACATAACAGTCTACTGTACCTGAGAGAGTTCATGAGGTGCCTGATTTAGGCTGCAGACGATCTGTGTGTGTGCAACAGACCCTGAATGACAGAAGTAGATGTTGTTCATGATCTTTGTCAGTTTCAGCGAGGCTCAGTTGGAAATCTAAGATCTGAAAGTGGAGAGTACTGAAAATTGATTTATTGTTGATGTTTCATATCAACAATTTGTATGTATCATATCAACAATTTGTTCAAAAAGAACAAATATATCAATACTACAAGAACTTAATACTGAAGAAGGCTGGCTAGTAAAGAGAATTAAACAGAGAAAACTTCAATATTTTGGACACATTAAACATCATGATAATTTGAGAAGACCGTTTTGGAAGGGTACATAATGGGAAAAAGAAAGAGAGGAAGACCAACGCAAAGGTGGCTGCAAGACATTGTTGATATTCTGTAAATGGATGCATCAGCAGCAGGGCATCTTGCTTACATCTGAGAGACCTACAAGAGAGCTGTTAAAGAGGCAAAGTTCTGCAAGGGACCTGCAAATGACTGACTGACTGATCATATCAAATCTGTTGTTCCACCATACACTTTTCAACTATTGTCACTACTGTTCAACCAGAACCCACACAATCAACCACAAAAAAAGTAGGAACAGCTTTATTACTTAACATTTACAATTGTAAATGTTATAAATGTTAAGTAATTAAGCTGTTCCTACTTTTTTCCTAGTTTAAACATTTTGGTATCACAGCTTTACTGTCGTGCCTGTGTATAGTTGTATACTTATATACTTATTATTGTATGTTACTAAATCAACCACGTAGTCCTTTCTGCCTGCCCATTACACCCACTTTCCCACATGGTTCTTCTGTAAGCAAATAGATATTCATCACAGAATGTGGTAAGAAGATTAAAAGAATTTATAAGGCTCAAAACCTGCAGAAAAACTGCAACTAATAATATTCAGTGACCATGACATGTCCCATGCTGATACAGGCTGCAAGATAAGCATATCTTGCTCAACAGCTAGTACAGTTTGTGAGACTAAAGCCAAAGTGCTAGAGGAAATTAAAAATCCTACACTACTATATACTACGCTACTACATACAACATACATTAGAAAGCTGATAGTTTTTGTTTTTTTTAATCGGTTGTTTGCATTCACAAGTCATATATAATGTGTCATTTATATTTTTCTCTGTGCCTTGAACTAGAAGATGGTGTTACAGTGGCGACGAAGTTGTAATAAAGATACCACAAAATAATTCTGCACGTTGCGTTGGTGTCTTATTTCTTACAGTAAACAAATGAAGCAGGTTTTCTTATCAAGTTCCATTACGGTTTGGAGGATATCTAACTTTACTTCACTGACCAAGCCGTATACTCACAACAGCCTGTTATGATAAGTACCGAAGGCATGAAATAAAATTCTGGTCTGCTATATTACGATTTCTTTCTTTTCTGATAAAAACCAAAACTGCTCACCATAGCTACAAATAACCAATTATACAGAAATATGAGTCCATCAAATAGACATAATCACTGAAAGATACTGTTTTATATTTGAATATAACACATAATTAAAACATACAAATATGATTCATCTTACCCCAGCACAAGTCTCATTATTCATGAAATCTATCTCATTTCTGAACATTTCTGATGCAAATACATTGGACTGGAAACAGTCCCTCGTCAACAATTTTTTATAACAAGGCAGCCATGTTCGTCCATCGTACACAAAACTTTCGTTTCGTACAAAATTTTATTTGGGTGCTGTAATTATAATACCTAGCCGTTGTTGGTTAGTGGGGTAGGGGTATCCCCTATCAAAGGAGAAGTAAGACGCCTCCTTACCTCCGTCAGTCTACGGGACACCCTTGGGCAAGGTGGAGTACCCGTATAGCCCCCCGATCAGGGTGACGTGAAGCCATGGGAGCAGGTGGTGGATGGAATGGGAGAGCAGCTGACAGATAATGTTGGTTATGGTCACCATTCTATGATGGTAGGCAGATGATCTCAATGTAGGGACAATGGCTACGATCACTGACTAGTACAGTCACTGCCCGGAAGGAAAGCAATGGTAAACTACCTTCTGGAAACATACCAAGAAACCC